>OZ012672.1:38075209-38690590 GCA_963942505.1 Lordithon lunulatus | reverse complement strand
ACGGTTTAAAAAAAAGCGTGTTTCAACAACCAATGCATAGAAGAATGCCATACAAATCTCCAGAAAATATTAATAATTAAGGAAATGACGCATACAAGAAGAAGAATGTAAATAGAAAATTAATAGATATTAACAGCAAACTATTGATTCAAAACGTGGAAGGAATATGCAGAGAAACTGTTTTTGGACGACGAATCACCAAACGTGATGAAGTGGACATTTCTTTAGAATGTCCGATTATTCATAAAGGAGAACTTCGAAAGGCAATGCAAGATGCAAAAATCAGAAAGGTCGCAGAAACATGACCGCCGAACGTTGATGTCGATGAACGATTAATGATGAATGAGTCATATGCTTCGATTATATAATAAAACCTACTATACTGGATGTATCCCTAAGAACTATGCCCTCAGAACCAAAGCAAACGCCAAGAGATGCAGAAAATATCGCTTGATTAGCCTCGTGATCTATGCATTGAAAATATTCTTGTGAATTATACTCACCCGAATTTGGGAAAAGATATTGGCGATACGCAGTTTGGTTTCAGAATCGGATACGGTACAAGGGAGGTATTGTTTTACATGCTGGGTTTAACTCAAAAGTGCTTAGATCAACGGCGCATAATCTATGCTTCTTTTATTGAGTATGGAAAAGCATTCACAATTTTAAACATAGAAAAAGCTCAGGTTTTCGGACAAGAACAAACGGAGGAAAATAATAAAAGAAGTCTGGCAAGGTCATTTTATCACCGATTCTATTCAACTTATATTCCGAATACATATTCCGGACTGCAATAAAAGTAAATGGAAGGACAGTGAAAAACATACGACACGCAGACGACTCTGTGATCCTAGCCAACACTATTGAGGACTTGCAACATCTCATTGACCAAGTGCTCCAAACTAGCTATGAATATGGGCTTAATATAAACATCATATAGATGAAACTTATGATTATTAGTAATAAAAGCGCCGCAATCAATGGTGTATTAAACATTAATGGCGAACCAATCGAACGGGTTCAATGATTCAAATATTTGGGCAGTTGGCTCAATAAACAAGAGGATCCAGAACATCAGATTAAAACCCGAGTTGGAATAACCAGAATCATCTTTCAAAAACTCCGACCCTTACTATGTAACATGGATCTGTTTAAAAATCATATGGAGAACCGTTAAATGTTTTCTTGGTTTTATTAGTCCAAAGCTGCACATAAAAAATATTTTCGATGAATAAACTTGAAGCTATTGAGATGTGGCTGCACCGGAGGATGTTGAAAATTTCTTAGACAGGCATGGTAACAAACAACGAAGTACTCAGTAGAATTGACAGTGATAGGTAACGATGGTGAAACGCAGAAAATCTTCAAATAACAAATACCTACCTGCAATTAATCATAGAAGAGACAATAGTGGGAAAACGCGGAGTTGGAAGGTATTCCTGGTTACGGAATCTCCGACAAGGTTTCGAAAGCAAGTATGCTCGCATATTCATACGAGTGCCGACATATGGTTGCCAACATCTTTTGAGGAGAAGGAAAATATAATATAATATAATATTGACGATGCGAACATACGTAGACGCCAACTGTTGGTTTATCAACTTTTTTCTATAAATAATTCAATATACATTCAACTACAATAGCCATGAGATAAAGAATTAGGATGCTGTCTTTATTATTACACATATCTGTGTAAAATATATTGTAATATCATACTACAGCTACTGCGTAAGATTAAAAGTTGTGTAAGTTAACTGTAATTAATTATAATAAGTTAATATTTTAGGTTTCACATAAAATAATCTTAATCTGTCGCCGCCACTTTTATGGTGGCCATTAATGATGAATAGGAAAGGTATAGTAGTAAAACTAATGACCAATCGATAATTATAAAACTACTAACAATCTATTCATAATGGAGGCCCATAAAATGTCGATATATAAAGTGTCCTATAAAATCAGTTTGGTTATTAATTCGCTTGTGTGTCATGACTTATAGCATGCGCAAATTTGGATTAGAGAGCCCTCTAATATCATTATGAACTAGCAATAAAAATGTTCTGTTTTTAGTAATTCTAAAACTATGATTCGAACATAGTTTTAGAATTTACATATTATTATTTTCTATATTATTAATAGGTTAATTAATAAGAATTCAACAGCAAATAGATATATCCTGCTAATTAAATAAATACTATATTTTAATATGATGGTTTGCGGCCACCGCTAGATGTTTTGTCCTGAAAGCTGTTTATACATCGCTAGAATGCTTAATAATTTAAGAGTTACATTTGGTGTGTGCTTGATATATTATATAATACCCTACACCAGGGGTGGGAAACATTTTTCAGCATGCGTCCCAAAAAATAAAAGCTATTTTTATAAAATTGCTGATTTGACAACATATTAGTAATATTAAAAAACACAAATAAAATAATAAAAACTACCGTTTGCAGAATCTTATTTAAAAAAATCAAGATTAAATTTAATTGTAAGTTTAAGTTCATTAATTCGTTTGTTGTTGCTGCATCTAGGATGACAAATGTTTAATGGCAGGTTCATAATTCGTCACTTATGACAGAACGCCCGCCGAGCTAGATTTATCAGTCTTTCTATTTCTCAAACTTTCCTTTATAAATCTCATTTCAGAAAATAATGGCTCGCACGCATATGTAGAAGAAAAAATTGACAATATAGCTGATATAGCCATTCGTGTCTTTAAACAGTTAAAGGTTTCTGCGATGTTATTCCAGGTTTTCAGTATGTCCTCTTCTGGCACACATGCCATAGGCGAATCTATGCCATACACAATTGTTGACACTGGTTCGAATCCACTAGTCGGGAAACTTTTCTACAAAGAGTTGACCCGGCTAGCATATCATGGATGTTGTATGAGGCACAATAAGTCCATAAAGGGCCACGGTGCACACAGCCTAGAGACGGAGCTGTACTCGCCAAAAAAAATAGAAATATCTCAACATTAGAGATGAAGTGACGTTAATAATATTTATTTATTATCTAAACATGCCATTTAATCTAAGTTGGAGATGGCTAGTTAAATTTATATGTATAACATGTCTAAAATAACATTACAAATGTAATTATTAAATCTGTAAATCTTATTCCTATAGAATATTAATTGAAATCTCTAATAGTTTCTTTGCATATGTAGATTCACATTTTTCAATGTATTCTTAATGATATTAGCTAACGACTGAAGTAAAACTAAAAAAATTGCTTAATAAGATAAAACACTATATCGAGTCCTTTGTTATTTTGTTCTTCAAACACTTTTTACAACTGCTTTGTGCAGCTCTATGCTAGATAACAAATGCATTGATTTTATATTATTTATTTATTTTTTGACATGTATCCTAAATTAAAATATTTCGAAAACCGTGTCCCTGTTGTATTTACAAACATTTTAATTAAAACTTCTGTTTTCATTTATTTTCCTTTGAACATCTGCAATGGTGTGGAACGCGAGTTGATTAAATCGACACCGGACGTTATTGCTTGTTGCAATGTCGCTCTTCGGTCGGGCCGGCGCCGGTGATCCCCACGTTTCATTATTTCCCGCGACAGGAGGGGCAGATCGGGGGGAGCCAGAAACCCGACTCTAAATGAGTCAACGTGTGGCCGGCAGTTGCATAATTGCGAGCGCGGTTCATTGATTCCTATGCGCGCCCACATTTTATAAATAACAACGGTGTGCTCGCTAAGCCATTGACCCAAATACCGACGGCGGGCGCGCGAGAGGAAACGCTGGCGCAATTAGAAAACGAAACGGACGGACGGACGTTCCTTCCGGTAGGAAAAAATATATAATGAGATTGAGAAAAAGTGATTGTTTGAGACCTCCCATAATTCTGAGGTGTAAACAAACGTGTGAGCGTATAATTTAATTATGGCTCGGTTTTATATTTTATATCTGCAATTACTGAATGCAATTTTCAATTAATTTTAATAAAAGAGAAATCTTTATATTTAGTACTATGTTGTGCATCTTTAATCCAACAATAAAAAGACATTATATTAATTAATTAATATAATTCATAATAAATATGTTTATATGTATATTTAATGTGTGTTAATATTGCCAAATGTGAGGCTATAAATAGGTAAATGCAAATTCTATAAAAAAAAAATTTTCGATTCCCACCGGAGGGTGAACTTTTTAGAGAATTTGCATTTATATGTATATATAATATATATATATATATATATATATATATATATATATATATATATATATATATATATATATAACTAAAATTATACTAAACAAAGTTGTATTTTTATAGGGATATCAGCCGTGAGGCTTTTCCGCCGCTCAAGAGAGAACCTTAAAGGAGTCACCCGGTATTTACTTTAACTTTAACTTCACAGAGAACCTCTGAGAACTGTGAAAGGTGATTCGCGAATATTCGCCCCGATGGGGTTCGAACTCAAGCCCAGGCGGACGCCTATATCCATTCCACCACTAAGCTAGGTTATGATACTCATTAACTTATTAACATTTTGAAATAATTTTGCAATGTTAGACCAGAATATATTGTAATCGTGTTGAAAGCGGTCCCTTTAACGCTTTCAAAAATATACATAAAACTGGTATTCATATTTTGTTTTATTTTAGGGAATATTTTATTGAATTTATTTTGGAAAGCTATAGAGTCCGCTTTCGAAAATAATGATCCAAATAAATAGGGGTTGAACCGTTGAGACACAACAATATGGTGGGCAAATTTGAAATTTAATATTTAATTTTTGGGATAATGATTTTAAACGATAATAACGATTACAGGAAATTGAATAATCCCAATTTATTTTAAATTATATTCAGCTGGGGCAGCAGCTAGGTGATTTATATAAGAACCATAATTTAAAATTCAGAAATTAGTGGTGTCGTCCGTCTCCTACAGAGCATTGGGGAGTTCAATCCCCAGCGGGGAGCGAATCTACGCGAATCACCTTTCACAGTTTTTCAGAGGTTTTCTGTGAAGTTAAGGTAAATACCGGGTGATTAAACTCTGAGCTTCTCTCTTGATCAACGGAAAAGCCTCACGGCTGATAGCCCTATAAAGATACTTTTTTTTTAATCATAATATTTTAAATTTATATTTTTCTTTTCTCTTAGTACTTTATAATAATTAATTTGATTTATATATCATACCAATTCGTTTCAGTATATGATATAAGACGAACCAAAAATGTTTTTCTGATTCTTTTTTAATATAAATACATGTTTTCCCATAAAATCTGCGATAACTATTATTTTTTTAATGCGAAAATGTTGTTTTGGAGTTTAAATTAATGAAAAACATGAATAAATCATACACACACACACACACACACACACACACACACACACACACACACACACACACACACACACACACACACAAACTATACATATACAGACATAGCTTTTAATCTAAAAAACTCTTGTAATCTTTGATATGAAAGCCTTTAACCCTTAACAACCTAAGTACGGTCACTGAGATCTGTTGTAAAATAGCAAATAAATGTAAATGTAAAACAAATTATTTTATTACAAATTAAAAATATATATATATAATTTAATTACTCATACCAACTTCAATACATAGTTTAAGCTACTTACAGCACATAAATAATAATTTAAAATTATATTTCTACAAGAAATGTTGCGGTATCAGTGACCGGTATCGGATACGAACATCCGGTTTTTGATATCTAGGCGGTTAAGGGTTAATGTGAGGCGACACATGCGGAGACTATTATTGCACCAGTAGTTCTCATTTTAGAGTCGTGCTATCAGTTAGCTTTTTTTTAATTGTCGGGTTAGTACTCCCTGGTTAATTCTGTATCGAGAAATGCAAAACAAAATTCTAGCAATAAATTGAGGTACGATTCGTATTTTCGACCATTGTACACCGAATGAACAAACGTAAACATGAAGCAAATCTTATGAACTAATTTGACTCCACACATTGTCAACTTGTACATAACCCATTTACTTATTAATAGAGGATATATCATCTTACATAAAGTTAACAAAACAAATATTATTATTTATTTATAGAAAATTCTAACTGTCAATTAATTATTACTGCACTAATGTTATATAGAAAATTTCAAATTCATCCACTCGTCCCTCATTAAATATTCAATGATTTCAAGTTCTAATTAGAATAAACCTTGAAAATGTTCCCGGCCACCTGTCGAATTATTGGCAACAAGTCAACAAACAATAGTTGCCCCACTTTTTTTCAAGCACTATGTTTATTTTCATTAAATTGCACCACACGCATATAAATAAATCACGCTTTTGTTAATACTGTGAACACTCTTATAATGATATTGACAAATTGCAGAGAAATTATGTATCTAGTATGAATTCTGAAACCCTGACCGTTTTAATTACACATTCACCACCAATATTTGTTTGTGATGTAATAAACACATAAAGCCCGCACGTGTTGTGAGAATTGATAAGATAAGACATGGATTACTCATTGTAATGGCCCCATTAATGCGAATCCAATATAATGTGTATTAGTCACAAGTTAAATTTAATATTAGATTCAGGGATATTTGAAATGTAAAGAGTAAAAATACTTAAATCATATCCGACGATATATATATATATATATATATATATATATATATATATATATATCCTGGCGAAAGAAATTAACGCATCACTTTAAAAAACTCGAAGTAAATTAAAATTAAAATGTAATGTAATGTAAATGTATAAACAAGCTTATGTAGTATGTTGTTTGAACACTAGTTTTTTGTCTTTTGACTCAAAGCTGTTGTCAATTAATAAAAGAACTGACGTATTACCATTTTCACAACAATTTATATTTCATATATAAGTGTGAAGCTACCTCTTAGTAATCTACATATCTAGATTTCGATCTTATTAGATCTTATCAGTGTAGCTCAACTAGTGAGGATGAAATCACACAATATCTCGAGTGGTTATATACAAAAATGATACAACTAACCCCCTAGGAGGAAAATTAAACACCATCTGGCGGCACCACATCAATTAGCAATACACACCCATATGGTAATAACCGTCAACATGCTCATGCTGTCAGGATCACCGGGTAGTGCCCTCTATGGAATAATATTCCAACAGAGTGGTTGAGATATCAGCACTACCCGGTGATCCTGATGGCATGAGCATGTTGACGGTTATTACCATATGGGTGTGCATTGCTAATTGATATGGTGCCGCCAGATGGCATTTAACTTTCTTCCTAGGGTGTTTCGTCTTGGGTTTGTTTCGTATTACTTTTAGATGTAAAGTGTGAAATAGTGAATAATGAATAATAATAATCATCATAATCGCAGTTTGAGTGTTGAATAGCAACTATTGCAGAAGAAGGTAGGAGTCAGCGCTATATCAGTGAACGTCTCCCGAATCTTGAATAGGCATCAAGAAACCCATGCATACTCAAGAAGGCCAGGACAAGGGAGAAAACGAGCAACATATGCGGTGCAAGATCGTTTTTTGTTTGATTGAGCAACAATTAACCGCAGAGCATGGTAGAGTTAGGCTATCTTTTGCTTAAGAACATGTAAACTAGTTTGAGGCTGATTTGGATAATGTTATGTTTAGTGATGACTCTAGATTTTCTCTTCATGGCAGTGATGAACGAATGCGTGTATATAGACGACCAGGAGAACCATGTTTTAAAAAGTGATGCGTTTAATTCTTTCGGCAGTGTAGATTGTTTTACTATTAGTTTCATGCCATACCCCAAATTCCTTTAAATTATGATAATATTAACGAGAAACGTCGATGCCGTGTAATGGTTAGCATTCCCGCTGCACAAACGGGCGGCCGAGGTTCGAATCTCAGCCCGGGTGTCGTTGGGATACAATTAACGACATTTTAGAAAACTTGGAGACGATTTTCTGCAGTAGCAAGTTTCAACACTTAAATACACACGGCAGAAGGGTCCGAAGGTAGATAGCCAGTTAAAAATACAATACCTACTACTATAAATGGGTCGTCCGTCCATCTCAATCAAACTCATGCATCTTGGGGCCACTATTATCGGCTACGCCGATGATCTGGCACTGGTGGTCGTGGCAAAGGATGTGCCGGAGATCCAGACTCGAGTGAAGGAGAGCCTAGCACGGGTCAGCGAATGGCTAGCAGGGAGTGGACTCAGCATGGCAGCGGAAAAGATGGAGACGGTCATGCTGGTAGGTAGAAGGCGAATTGGACAGGCCTCCTTCATGGTCCAGGGAAAGACGGTCACTCCCAAAAAGTCCATCAAGTACCTAGGCATCAGAATTGACCGGGAAATGAACTTCGCTGCGCACGTGGCAGAGGCGACCGGAAGGGCAAGCCAGGTCACAACGGCTCTTGGCGGTCTAATGCCGAACATCCCAGGGCCGCGGGAGAAGAAGCGAAGGATGCTGGCGCGAGTAGCCGACAGCATCATGCTATATGGAGCCCCAGTCTGGGCCCATAAGATGACTATAGAGAGGACGAAGAATTTTATGGGAGCGGCGCAAAGACGAGCGGCCCTCAGAGTGGCAAGTGCCTACAGAACCACGTCCAGGGAGGCAGTGCTCGTGGTGGCCAGTAGCATCCCCATCGAGCTCCAGGCAAGGGAGCGGCGAAACTGCACGGAAGGAACAGGGAGTTGACAGCCACTAACAGGGCAGAGGAGAGAACTGAAACCCGAAGGCTATAGCAGGAGCAGTGGGAAGGCATTACCGAGCGAGCTGCGTGGACCCGGAGGCTAATCCTGGACGTCGAGGCTTGGACAAGCAGAAAGCAAGGCGAGGTCAACTACCACCTCACACAGGTCCTCACAGGACACGGCTGCTTCCGGGCATACCTCCGCCGTATGAACCGGGCAGTGACGGACATGTGTAGTTATTGCAGAGACCGCAGGGATAGCGTGGAGCATACCATCTTTGCATGCCAGCGATGGGAGGGCCAACGGTCGGCTCTGAGCCGGCGGATAGGGACCGAGATAACACCATGGTGCCGCTGATGCTGGAGGATGATGATAAATGGGAAGCCATCACCCACTGCACCAGGGAAATTATAAACCGTAAGGTAGAAGAGGCGAGATAGGACGGAGATCTACTAAGGCCTGAAGTAATGCGCGAGCGGTCCCGGGCCTGGCGGTGGAAAGAGGTGGGGGTTTAGCTGGTAGGTCGACTCAAGAGAGTCGGAATCCAGGACATCCCGGGGGAGAATGCCAACAAGGCCCCCCGGGCGTCTATGAAGATTCCCCTCCTCATGCAAAAAAAAACTCATGTAACGTCCTTTAAATATATATGTAATGTCCTAGTTTCCTAGGAATGCAGTACCGGTCATTTGTGATGTCTTTTACATATCACAAAAAATAGTTGTAAGTATATGTAATTAAATAACTCATCATTTATCATCGTATAACTCTTGAAAGATAACCGAGAAATTAATTGAACCTATACTTGAATATATTTTATTCCTTCCCAGAAGCGCGAAAAAAAACGGACTTATTATAAAATAATTGCAACATAAAAATGGTTAGATGCAGTTTGCAAAATTTGACTACCACTAAAAGATATATATATATATATATATATATATATATATATATATATATATATATATATATATATATATATATATATATATATATATATATATATATATGGTTATATCATTATATGATTATTATTTTCATTGCTTAGTACGCATGGAAGATGCATGTAAAAGTAAAATGGATGTAAATTCGGCAAGTGTTCTTTGCATTTATGATCTATGTACGAATAATATAATAAAATGTTTTCAAAGAATGACAAAAATTAAAATGGATAAAGTTATCTAGAAGAAAATTAAAATTATAAATTGGAGAGGAATTATTGATACAGCATAGCTAATATAGTTATACCAGTGAGTTGAGATGCTCAACAGAATTACTCTTTAATCTTAAATTAAATAAATATCATATTGAATTGAATTCGGTTAATTTCTTATAATAGTAGTATATATTATGTTCTTCGTTTATTCATCTCCAACAGTCGCTCTAGAAACCATGTTTTTCTATATATCGATCACTTCCCATTCTCTCATTCCTCATACTTAACCTAATGCTGGATTCATATTTCCCTTCCATCAATGTTCCCACTTTCTCAACGCCTGTATCCAGGGAGATGTTTGCTATTTTTGCGAATGGTATCGATGTTTGACCCTTCGCTTCGAGAAAGATGATAGCTATCTTTTGAAAGAACTAAACGCTAGACGGTAGTTATGTTTTGACATAATTTTTAAGCTAATGGTATTAGTCCATCACTATGAGAAATGTGCAACTTGTATAGACATGAAAAATCGCACACCCTCGCATTCGCTTGTACACACCCTACAATCTAATATAAAATCTAGGTACCTGAAACATTCAACCTGCGCATTGTGGTACCCTTGCACTTCTTTGTCCATTCCAATTTGCATCTTCTGCCATTATGTCTGAATAGCATCCACTTCATTTATTCCACATTTACCACTAGTCCTAAGCTGTCCAAAAACACATCTACTGTCTCCATCATCGACTGTGTCCAGTATTTTAGACATCAATATCACATCATTCGCATATGCTACTATCCAAAGCATCGTACTTCCCATAGCCACATCATACGCGTGTCCCCTCCTCAAACCGGAGGCAGGTTTGAGGAGGGCCTCTCTCGTATAGATGTTGAATAATACAGGGTTCAACGGGCACCTTTGCCTTAATACCACATTAATTTTTATTTTCACTAGTGCTTGTTACGTTTTTACACCTTTCTCACTCTTTATACTTGTGAGTCACGTAAACCTCGTTTTTATGCACTCTGGCAGTTTACTCCTCGGAACTGAGTCATACGCCGCTTTCAAATCAATAAACACTGTATACGTTGTCTCTACTTTCTTCTGGACTGCCAGCATTAAGAATTGCTCCATAGTCCTCTACCCTTCCTAGCCCCTCCCTAATTCTCTGGAAATACACTTCTTCTTTCCGCCTCCTCCTTCAATCTATTTTTAACCATGATTATTGAGGGTGTGTAGACCGCACTCAACGGCATACTGTCACGATAGTTCTCTACGTTTGATCCTCCTTTGTGAATAGACACCATGATTCCCACTTGCCACCTCTCGGTGTGTACCATTCTCCACCATAAATGTATAAATGTTATGCACACTATGCAGTGTCTCCTCCCTTCTATTTGTTGATACCCTGTTCATGCCTCCGCCTCTAGCCCATCTCCGCCTATCGCCTTCGCTCTGTTTAGCTGGCTGAGGGCGGTTTCCAGTTCCCGCATTGACAAAACTGCGTCCCTGCTCTTAATACTTTGCATATCCGACACTTATTTCGCGCCCTACACCAGTTTCACTTTTCTTGCCCATTCGCGATTTTCGTTTGCTCTTTTCGTCCCTACACTTTCTTCCATATTTCGTCTGGGTCCTATCATCCACAATTACCCCACACGCAGCTCCAATTTCCCAATCCACTGTTTCTCTTTCAGGCCACTCAGCAAGTCCCATATCGTCTATGTTTTTGTTGCAGTATACAGTTCCTACAAACTAATACTACTAAACAGAATACTAATACGTCTTGTTTTCATTAGAACCTGCGTCACCACTAATCATCTTAGCCACCCAATCGACTTTCTCACTACCATGATCATTTTACCTTTCGCCCTGCCCCACTTAAAATTTCACAGCCCCTTGCACGACCCAGCCTATCGACATACTGTGCCGTATGTTCTGGGTACGGAACATACGGAACAGTATGTCGATAGGCTGGGTCGTCTGTTGAACTAAACCCACTACATCCGTATCTCTTAGCCAGTTCTTCAACTACCTTTACCAGATGCCTCCCATAGCTTTCCTTATTAGCCCGGACAAATTCCAAAACCCTATACTACCTGCTCCTGCCTCCCACTGTCCTCGACCCCCAATAGTTCTGTTCTGAACAGCGGTCTCCCTGCCATATACGGCAATCTTATGTGTCGGTATCCCAGCCTTACTTCTATCCCTTTCTGCCTCTCTCCCTTGGTCCATTCGGCTAGTTTCCTCTGCACCTCCCTCTCCCCTAGTTAAATCATCTATATACAACTTTGTTCGCTTTCACTTCCATTAGCATTCTTTTTCCTCTAAGCTAACCAAGTCTTTGTCGCCTTTCTTCCTCCACTCTCATTAACCTTCTTACCGGAACATTCACTTTCAGCTGTTTTCACACCATCTTTTCCTATTCATGTCACTACTACGAGGGAAGTTTTTTTATTATATTATCTGGCAAGCCTTAAAACAAGGAGTTACATGACAAACAAAATAAAAATTTTCAATATAAAAACCATTAACAGTAATAAACTTATTAGATCTGTCTAATAACGCTATGTCTTTGAAAAAAGAAATCATTTGCAAGCATGTTATAATAATAATCTATTAACAATAAATTAATCAAAAACAGAATTTATGATATTCAACAGTAAAAAAGGAAACTAACTACTTAGGTCTAAAATACAAGATAAACTTAAATGGGACAACCGCATAAACAAACAAGTACAAACAACTAAGAAAACAATATATAAATAAAGAAAATCAAACAATATATACCTGAACAGGCAAGAAAACAAATATTCCACGCACTCTTTACAGCGAATAATAATTACCTAATCACATCTGGGGAAATACAAGCAAGAAAATAAATAAACATAAACTAGAAATACAAATATGTACAACAAACAAAAATATTAAAAATACTATACAAACTCGATAAGAAAACCAGTACCAGAGAACTATATCAACAGACATAGGAACTAAACATAAAAACATGATAACTCTAAATAAATTATTAATAATAAACAAAATTCAAAACAACAAAATAAATACGAACAGAAGTTTCGTTTAGCTTTTAAACTATACTTTCAACATGTATACTTTTATATTTATATTTAAATTGTTGTCCTGTAATTGGATTTTAATCTGTTAGGCAATAAACAAGATTATTATTATTATTATAACACTAAAAACCAACAAAAACATCCTTGAACACCATACAAGAACAAAATCGAAATTAAGAAGGAAGTAAAAAAAATACACACCAATACTAACAACCGAACTATACAACAACACAATGAAAGAAACAAAGAAATCAAATCACTGGCATACATTCCAGTCAAACTCCAAATTAAAAACCTACTGCTAAACAACAAAATCAAAATGGAATAGAAGAGGAATAAAACAGCACAAGAAATAGCTTAGACACAGAAAAAATATAAAATACAAACCCTCAATACCCACAGTCTGAGAAGGAATCACGACAAACTTCGCGGACGGGCGGAAGAAAAAAAACCTGCAAACTATTACTCACGGCGTTTTTCAAATCATCATTCGATAAAAAGTGACTTAAGAGTTTTCGTAAGAGAAAATAGTCCCTAGGGGCAACATCGGGACTATAAGGAGGATATTTTAATTCATTAATGCAGCATTAATAGACTACTTCTTGAACAATTCGTGCTTTATGCACCCTGCAGCTATCGTCCGGACACAGGTTCATACTTCCACAGGTTTTCCGCACTTTAGGTCATCATGAATAGGTTCCTTGTCCCATTTAATCTACCTGCGCCAATATTTGACTTGAAATTAAGCCGGGCTATCCATATACTGCCACCATTCTCTCATGGATATTCTTCATGCTACTGCCTTTTTTCAATAAACAAAAATCATGACAAGCTGCAAATGTCCTATTTTCGCCTTTTTAAACTTATATAAATGTCAAATATTATGCATAACTAGGTAGATAACAGAAAAAACTCCCCTCACAAATTATTTCTTCTTCCATACATCATCCGTCCCTCTCTTGTCTATACGCTGGACTTTTTATCATCCCCCTAAAGTGTACTTCGGAGTACTGACCAACTGGTCCAATTCGTCCAACACCTTATTCTCTCCGTCTACCATTGACTCTCCATCTTTCCCTTCCGCATATCCACACTACTTAATCTGCTCGGGTGACAGCATTTCCTATTTTCTGTTAATATTTTACGCCGTATGAGCACACTTCCTCGTCCGCGGTTTATACGGATTCACACTCGTCTCCGCTGGCGCCGCCGCAAGGTATGTCATTCCCCTACGACTCAGCTGTACTGCGATTTGTCACATAATATTCCATTTACATTTATTTATGAATAATGAACTTGCACCTTAATTGTCGCAGTTCTTACTCAGTGACTTCATCTTCAATAAACTCAAAGATAAATTATTTTTTATGCCCACGATTCATTATGTATAAATTTGTTATTTGAGCACCACACTTTAGTAACCGACTAAACAAAAACGTCGAAATGAGAGCAGTGATAAAGGTGTTTGGCATTCGCGGTTTATGTTCAACATAAAGTTTGCTTTGTTTGCTTGTTAATCTTCTAAACTCTATTGTGAGTTATTTTAAACTTTAATACTTGCTAAAAAAAATACTTCTTTATTCCATTGTAGAAAGAATCCTGATGAAGCCAAAAATACTATTGCCGAAACATAGATATATTTTAAAAAGGAGTTTTCGTGAAGCCCACGAATAATCCTAAAATCTACTAGCCTTTCCTAAACCGGAGTGAAGATATCCCCTATGATCCCATCCTCTATACCGCGCGGCGCCGTGGGTCCGCGCGCACGGCAGATTGTTTGCGGGTCTGTACTGATCAATTGGGGTGACCAATAAAATCCAAATTTTGAGGAATTCTTTATTAATGTCTTGCCGATCATAATATATATATATATCTAATTTTTTTTAAATAATTTTTATAGGCGTTTTTGTATAATATATGTTGTAACGTAAATTATAATTTTTGACCATGATGCACCATGTTCCTGGATTTGAAAAAAATTGCCTAATGTTTATAACAATATGATAAAGTGAAATGGAAAGTCTGTATACCACCGTTTTTGTTTTTCTATTTTATTTTTTATTTTAAACTTTTACGCTCATATCTGGATTTTCCAATTTTAGAGGCTGAGTCCATAAAAAAATAATGCAACATATTTTGTTAAATTTATTTTTGGATCTTGGTTCAGAACATATCAGTGCATCAGATGGCCGAAGGAAATTTGAAAATTTTGATTCTAAGTATTTTTTTTTCGGCGACTAACTTGTATATCATTATTATTATTTTTGACCATCATGCACCATGTTCCTGGATTTGAAAAAAATTGCCTAATGTTTATAACAATATGATAAAGTAAAATGGAAAGTCTGTATACCACCGTTTTTGTTTTTCTATTTTATTTTTAATTTTAAACTTTTACGCTCATATCTGGATATTCCGATTTTAGAGGCTGAGTCCATAAAAAAATAATGCAACATATTTTGTTAAATTTATTTTTGGATCTTGGTTCAGAACATATCAGTGCATCAGATGGCCGAAGGAAATTTGAAAATTTTGATTCTAAGTATTTTTTTTTCGGCGACTACTTTGTATATAATTATTATTATTTTTGACCATGATGCACCATGTTCCTGGATTTGAAAAAAATTGCCTAATGTTTATAACAATATGGTAAAGTAAAATGGAAAGTATTTTTTAGATTGACACGGATCCAGTTTTACATATTTTTACAGGCCTTTTACGTAGTTTGATCATTTAAATGGCTGCGCGTAATTCCAATGTCCGATTGGAATTATTATTACTTATTAATAAACTCCCTACTTTAAGGATTACAATTCATTCAAAATACTTATTTTACCAATAGTATTATGAGTTACAATGTGTAAAAAGGCTACTCCCTTGACGGTGATTCGAACCTTCGACTCTGTGTTTTATAATGACAGCAGAATTGCAGGAAAAGTACTCAACATCTATTTCACTATATAGGAAAATATTAATCCATTTTATTGGTAAGGCATTCTTCGAGGTAATTAATTGAGGCACATTTCATTCCAATATAATTTGTAGTGCACAATTATCCTATATAATCATAACATTCGCATCCGGAACATCTCTATTGCATAAAAAACTGTATATAAAATCGTAGTCAATGTTTTTAGTCCGACCTATCGTTTGTTAAATTCTTCTGCTGTCATTATAAAACTCAGAGTCGAGGGTTCGAATCACCGTCGAGGGTGTAGCCTTTTTACACATTGTAACTCATAATACTATTGGTAAAACAAGTATTTTGAATGAATTGTAATCCTTAAAGTAGGGAGTTTATTAATAAGTAATAATAATTCCAATCGGACATTGGAATTACGCGCAGCTATTTAAATGATCAAACTACGTAAAAGGCCTGTAAAAATATATAAAACTGGATCCGTGTCAATCTAAAAAATACTTATTGTAACCACTATTGGGTTAGCAACAAATAGTGAAAATTTGAAAAAAAAACTCCGTGGGCTATAATGGAAAATTAAATAATTTTGATTTTGCCCTCGTCCAGATAGGAGCGGAAAAGTTAAAAATAAAAATAAAATAGAAGGAACAACGTGCTCGGGTTGGGACTTTCCGTTTTCTAATTGTCATTTTGTTATAAATATTGTGTAATTTTTTCAAATCAATTGTATGCCAGTGAATTTTAAAAATAATAATAACGAAACATATTCGACTTTGTCGCTGATAAAAAAATACTTAGAATCAATATTTTCCAATTTTCTTCGGCCATCTGGTGCAATGATATGTTCTAAACCAAGATCCAAAAAAAAATTAAACAAAATACGTTGCATTATTTTTTTATGGACTCAGCCTCTAAAACCGGATTATCCAGATATGAGCGTAAAAGTTTAAAATTAAAAATAAAATATAAAAACAAAATCGGTGGTATACAGACTTTCCATTTTACTTTATCATATTGTTATAAACATTAAGCAATTTTTTGCAAATCCAGGAACATGGTGCATCATGGTCAAAAATAATAATAATGATATACGTAAAAGTTTAAAATTAAAAAAAAATAGAAAAACTAAATCGGTGGTATACAGACTTTCCATTTTACTTTACCATATTGTTATAAACATTAGGCAATTTTTTTCAAATCCAGGAACATGGTGCATGATGGTCAAAAATAATAATAATGATATACAAGTTAGTCGCCGAAAAAAAAATACTTAGAATTAAAAGTTTCAAATTTCCTTCGGCCATCTGATGCACTGATATGTTCTGAACCAAGATCCAAAAATAAATTTAACAAAATATGTTGCAATATTTTTTTATGGACTCAGCCTCTAAAATCGGAATATCCAGATATGAGCGTAAAAGTTTAAAATTAAAAATAAAATAGAAAAACAAAAACGGTGGTATACAGACTTTCCATTTTACTTTATCATATTGTTATAAACATTAGGCAATTTTTATCAAATCCAGGAACATGGTGCATCATGGTCAAAAATAATAATAATGATATACGTAAAAGTTTAAAATTAAAAAAAAAATAGAAAAACTAAATCGGTGGTATACAGACTTTCTATTTTACTTTACCATATTGTTATAAACATTAGGCAATTTTTTTCAAATCCAGGAACATGGTGCATGATGGTCAAAAATAATAATAATGATATACAAGTTAGTCGCCGAAAAAAAAAATACTTAGAATTAAAATTTTCAAATTTCCTTCGGCCATCTGATGCACTGATATGTTCTGAACCAAGATCCAAAAATAAATTTAACAAAATATGTTGCATTATTTTTTTATGGACTCAGCCTCTAAAATCGGAATATCCAGATATGAGCGTAAAAGTTTAAAATTAAAAATAAAATAGAAAAACAAAAACGGTGGTATACAGACTTTCCATTTTACTTTATCATATTGTTATAAACATTAGGCAATTTTTATCAAATCCAGGAACATGGTGCATCATGGTCAAAAATAATAATAATGATATACGTAAAAGTTTAAAATTAAAAAAAAAATAGAAAAACTAAATCGGTGGTATACAGACTTTCTATTTTACTTTACCATATTGTTATAAACATTAGGCAATTTTTTTCAAATCCAGGAACATGGTGCATGATGGTCAAAAATAATAATAATGATATACAAGTTAGTCGCCGAAAAAAAAAATACTTAGAATTAAAATTTTCAAATTTCCTTCGGCCATCTGATGCACTGATATGTTCTGAACCATGATCCAAAAATAAATTTAACAAAATATGTTGCATTATTTTTTTATGGACTCAGCCTCTAAAATCGGAATATCCAGATATGAGCGTAAAAGTTTAAAATAAAAAATAAAATAGAAAAACAAAAACGGTGGTATACAGACTTTCCATTTTACTTTATCATATTGTTATAAACATTAGGCAATTTTTTTCAAATCCAGGAACATGGTGCATGATGGTCAAAAATAATAATAATGATATACAAGTTAGTCGCCGAAAAAAAAATACTTAGAATCAAAATTTTCAAATTTCCTTCGGCCATCTGATGCACTGATATGTTCTGAACCAAGATCCAAAAATAAATTTAACAAAATATGTTGCATTATTTTTTTATGGACTCAGCCTCTAAAATTGGAAAATCCAGATATGAGCGTAAAAGTTTAAAATTAAAAAAAAAATAGAAAAACAAAATCGGTGGTATACAGACTTTCCATTTTACTTTAACATATTGTTATAAACATTAGGCAATTTTGTTCAAATCCAGGAACATGGTGCATGATGGTCAAAAATAATAATAATGATATACAAGTTAGTCGCCGAAAAAAAAAATACTTAGAATCAAATTTTTCCATTTTCCTTCGGCCATCTGGTACACTGATATGTTTTGTGTTAGAATCAGTAAAAAAATTAAACAAAATATGTTGCAATATTTTTTTATCGACTAATCGGATTATCGAGATATGAGCGAAAAAGTTTAAAATTAAAAATAAAATAGAAAAACAAAATCGGTGGTATACAGACTTTCCATTTCACTTTATCATATTGTTATAAACATTAGGCAATTTTTTTCAAATCCAGGAACATGGTGCATCATGGTCAAAAATTATAATTTACGTTACAACATATATTATACAAAAACGCCTATAAAAATTATTTAAAAAAAATTAGATATATATATTATGATCGGCAAGACATTAATAAAGAATTCCTCAAAATTTGGATTTTATTGGTCACCCCAATTGATCAGTACAGACCAGCAAACAATCTGCCGTGCGCGCGGACCCACGGCGCCGCGCGGTATAGAGGATGGGATCATAGGGGATATCTTCACTCCGGTCTTTCCTAAATGTATTTATACATATAACATGGTCTTTCATGATTTTACCCCTCGCCTGCAGGCTCATATAGCATTCGATACTACGCTACGTACCCCACAAACACTACGCACGCCTGCGCCGCTTTACCAGTTGTACGCCGACTTGCACCAACTAGTAAGCTGTGTAACACTACTAGTACACCACATGCAATTGTTTATGACCACTCTTTTGTATCCGCTTTACTAGGACTCACATATACACAAGCTTTGCTTATACTACGAAATAGGAATATTACAAATATATAAATAAAAAAGCATGGTACAATATTTTTCTATTAAAATTTTCGTTTGATGACAAACATCGCTACCTATTTATTTCGCCAATTTATACACTATCTGTATACACACAAGCATTGAACTAAAATATTTTAATAATTCACTAAAATACACACTCTTTTAAAACTTGAACCGACGCATAGTGGAACCGATTCCCGAAAACGTGGTCAAAAATTAAAAAAACCGACCTTCGTATTTTCGAACGAAAATTATGTTTAAAGATTGTCCTAATATTCATCTATAAAGGGATAGATTTTATTATCCCTTCCCCCCAGTAGGACAGTCTAAAGGTGGCTTCGTCCCGATCCTACGCAGCGTACAGCAGAGCCGACAATTTGAACAATGTTTTTCAACATTTCACAGAATCGTGTAATTTTATTTCTGTAAAATGGAAAATTCTCCTGCATGTATGTATTATATGTTTGTACCCGTATTAAGTTGTAAATTTTGGGTCCGCACTTTTGAATTTTTAAAATCGAGCATTGGATTCGTAATCAGCGAGCTCGAAACCTCCGAGGAACAAAAATTGGACTTTTTTGAAACAAGGTTTAGTAATATTGGCCACGTTTTCGGGATTAGGTCCCACTGTGCGACGTCTATGCTACTGCATTACCAACTCCACCAACGCATTATATCTGACAGCATGCGAGATATTCGTACCAATTATTAATTAATATTTAAATTCGGTGTGATTTTTCACACGGGAAACCGTAAGTAATCGGAACAACTTTCAAATATTTCATTCAGCGTAGTTTTCGTCGCAGCTACTATTTTCTAAAAGCTTAGGGAGCTTAGGAAGACGCATCTTGACGAGTCATTATCAAATTAAAACAGTGCACAGAAGTGTATATATAATTTACATAATATACACACATCAATATCAATTGCTATCATAATGTGGATACAAATATACATATCGTTGTTCACATGACCGAGTAACATAAATTGCAAGTTGTGTGATACATGTTTCAACATAATATTAATAACTCTTCATTATTACTACTAACATGATTTTAAATGAGAGGTTTGTTCTACGTTTGTTTGTGGCATTTGATATCAAATGTGTATTTTACTGGTGTGTAGCAATTTAATGACGAGTCTTTTATATACCTGTGTGTTGCCTTGTCTAGTGACAACAAGGCAACAAACATGTATATATTTTCACTTTATCAAAGTCAGATTTATGGACAGGGCCGACTCAATAAGGTAGGGAAAGGCAGCATCGTATCGTGGTCGTTGTCAAGCTCTTTTGTATTGGTGCTATATTTTCATATTATAACAATAAACTAAAACGGGGAACAACCCCCCCCCCCCCCCCTAATTCTTATAATATAAAATAGAATGCGTTTACTACGTTTCCTTACAAATTATTTGTTTGTGATTTTTTAAACACCGCACAACCAAATGTACTTTTAAGGTATTAATAGCCATGTATATGATGAAAAAGGAAATGTTATGCACATATTCCCTACTAAATATAGTACATTTTCTGCCACCAGATAGAGTATTCGTGAGCTTGAATCGCCCATATTTCAATATATCAACTGTAAACGGCAAGAGCGATAACGATTAATTTTGAAATCTGACCGTAGCTTTTAGATCTATATAGTGTTTGGATGTGTAAAATTATTTTACAATTTATATCTATGAAATTAGGAAAGTGAAAATTTAATTTAAAGTTCTTACATTGTTATTGTTATTGAACTATATAATTATTAATTATCAAACAATATTTGGTAAGTATTTCTGTCTAAATGTCTAGATAATGTATTCTATTGTAAATATTATTAGTATTATTCTCATGTTATTTTATATTTTAATTTTTAAGAAATTGATTTTGTTTTGATTATAATTATGCCATGGAATTCATTATTTAGTCACTTATAAATAATCATCATGTCAATAAATCAGTCATGAGGCGAGTTTTACATATTTTTATGCCATTTAGCTTCATAAATATAATAATAGGTCAAAAAAATAGAAGTTCTTTAGTCCTATTATTATATTTATGTAGGGCCAAAAGGCTTTTCCGCCGGTAAAAGGAGAAGCTCAGACGTTTTTGATCGCCCGGTATTTAATTTAACTTTACAGAAACCCTCCGAAACAATGTTAAAGCTTTTCCAGAGTCATAAGGGTCATAAGTACCTGCAAATCAGAGCAAGACCAATTAATAAAATACGAATCATATTCAATTCGATTTCAATCCCGCATGTGAACAGTCATTGCCAGAGTTAGGGTCTCTAAACTGGAGGCATTCAACCGTTCATCAGGGGTAAAGTCAGGAATGTAAAACAATATTTAATCAAAGTTTTTAATTTGTGATTGTCATTGAACTATTGAATTTGTTTTTAGCTAATGTATAGGATATCTTTGTTTTCATTATCTAAAAACTAATTCAATAGTTCGAATTTGTTTTAGCTAATGTCTGGGACATCTTTGTTTTCTATTGTGAATTGTTGTTTTATAGTGTTATTATATAATATATGATTGACGAGATCTAACTTCCTGGTGGGTGGTTAACTAATAGTTGTATCAGGGGCGTCTAGTTGGCACTGGCTTTGGACCCCATACTACTCATATTGAAAATTACGCTCGTCAAAAAAACGTTGTTTACATCATGCACAAGGTAATTAATATGACATTTGTTTAATATAAATTTAATTATGAACCTATTGAAGTTTGATTAATTGACGCAGTAATTGCAAAATGCTTACAGACAAGGTCAATATAAATAACGCAAGCGTAAAAAAATGTAAATCGTAAATAGTATTTGTGTCCAACATAATCCATAATTTAATACACGCACGTAACTAATAAACATATAATTCATTAGTTTGTTTTAGGCTGTTTATATGAAATACTTAAAAAATGCACTTTATTGGATTTACTCTAACAAATAAGACTATTTGAACACGGTTTCTGTTTGTTATGGCTACCGTGTGTGCTTTATGATGACGGCAAATAAAATTTGATACAACTCTCCGATTACATAACTGTGTCAACTTACTGATATGAACGGAAAAACTGCTATCCCGCCGTTCCGCGCAGACAACCCCGCACATTTTCTGCCTCATCTCGCAAACCGCGCACCGGTGCACAACTGTTAACAAAATATATCGACTCGTAGCACAGTTCACGCGTTCCGGACTGAACAAAATAAAAACGAAACCGTTCACGGAACACACAAAGCGCGCACAGTCTCCTCCACATTTACATTCAAGCCTCCGGAATTCCTGTGAACCGTGCCGATTCACACGGGACTTGAGATTTCTTTACTTGCGGCGGTCTAGCCTGCGCGCGAGTGACTCAAGAACACACACGCATGCACACAGATAACGATATCCCCGCGTAGCTTTATTATTTCGCGTTTATTACGAAAATAAAAGCGCCGGCTGGCTGGAATTCCACGCGCGCACTCGCCCGACCCGATGAATGGGCGATTATGAGTTTATAAATAGAACAGGTTGTCGGTGCGTTTATAAATAAAACTGGACGAGAATAAGTAATCGGATTTTCCGATATTTAACTAATGACTAACAGGAACTAGCGGTAAACTTTATGATCTGCATAGCTGCCAGACAGGGCGTTAATTGAAAATTAGATACTTCTTAGACATATAGAAATACAAAATGAAGCAACTTATGCCTATGCACTAGAATATTCGTAGTCACAAGTATCAAAGGAACACATTGATAGTCATATAGTCATTTATTTCTTCATACAAATATACTTCCTCAGGTGTACTACTACCTCTTTAAACAGGAAAAATATAAACTTTATAAAAAAGCTCCGAAATATTGCTGAATATCAATATGCCAAATCTTGATAGACTTTTTTATTCTAATTAAAACAGTTACTTGTACCTTGTATGTATACAAGGCTTGAATTTTCTGTCTTCAGATATTGAAACGGATTTCCCGACGGGCCATATAGTAGAAATTTGGCCGATTTGTCATAAGGATCGATATCGGTCATTTTCTGCAAATCAAATGTGTCAGGATTTCCCAAAAATGGCCAAAGGACATGAGGCCACAATAAACAATCGGATGTGGTCAATGCACTTTACTTTATCATACGCATTGTTATAATGAACTATTTTTCTAAAATAAATAAAATTAAATGTTTTACATGTTCCTTATATTTTATAATTTTCACTCGATTATTATAAAAATCGCTATATAATCATATTTTTAATTTTAAGTATTGTTATTATAACTATTCTTGATATTTTTTTAACAAAATACACCTGCATGGAATGTAATAAAGATGTACAAAATTGCGTGAAATTTGGAAAATCGGAAAATAGCACTACTTGGTTAACATGGAGTAACCCCTGATCGATTTCCACCAAACTACAATTCTATATCGGGGCTGCTGCTATAATAAACTTCAATACCAAAAAGGTATAATGCATGGGCGTTAGAAACAACGGCTGCAGTATTTTCCAAATGACGAAAACAAAGAATAGATCTCTAAAACTGACATGCCATAACAATTATAAAGAATGATCTGCAAGTCATCATTATTTGAAAAAAAACATTTTTTTTTTCATTTCGCCCGTTGAGGTTCGCTCCCCAATGGCATATATATAAAATATCGTGATAAATTGTCCCAATTAAGCGGTTTATTGTCCTGAATATGCGACATCAATTGGGTAATTTATATTGGATGAAATTTAATTTTAAAGTTTGTCCCGAATAGGCTGTCCTAATAAACCAGAGTCTTAATAAAACAAATATGTATTTTCAATTTTCTTTTTCTATTATTCTATTATTTTCGTGTAAACATATGCTGATATAGTTTTTATATGTATAAAATTATGTATGTCAAAGGGAAAATCCATTATTATTATTAATTAACCAGCATCTACTACATATGGGACAGTTACTATGCCCGGGACATTACCTGCCCTTATTTTTTCCCTTTATATTACGAAGTATGTATTAAGTATTGTCATCGTGCGGACATTATATTTTTGAACAATTTCTCTTTATTAGGTCTCATGATAATTTTAACCAACTATGGAAAATGTCCTCGTCTGTAGTCGGTGAGGCATTGTTTGAAAATAGAAACAAGTGACTTTTGAGCTTTGGGCCCTTCCAGAAGGAGGTCGGAGCTGTAAGGTAGATGTTGTAATTCATAAAGCCTCATTCATTGTACAAATCGTGCTTGGTGCACCCTGCATTTGTCGTGCAGAAGCAGAGTTGGCGGAGCATAATTGTGGGGTCTATTTTCTTATATATACTTAAGTGTCAATGTAAAGCATCTTTGTAAGCTTAATAAGTAAACACATTAAAGTTGAAATTATGCCTCCTGTACGACATCGTGAAAATTCTCTCCAATTAACCGAGTTTTTGAACGTGGCAGAACAATCGGTCAACGAGAAGCCGTATTTCAATTCGTGATGTTGGTGCTCGCATGGGATGGATGGATGGATGAATTGGTGATAGAGGGAGAGGATTAATCAGGATCATCAAACCTCCTTACGTTTCGAAGAATTCTATCTTTTGGACCCAGATCAAAGCGACGATTGCTTTGTTTACCTCTAACTCCACGCCATCGTACTGCACGATGGCAATGGTGTATCGAGAGGTTGCATTGGAATGTACAATGCAATCAAGTCATGTTTAGTGACGAATCTCGATTTTGTTTATAGCCTCATGATGGTCGCAGATTGGTTAGAAGAAGGAGCTGGAGAAAGACCCAATCTGCAGTTTTCTGTACATCGACATACTGATCTCAATCAAGGTGTGATGGTGTGGGGGCTATCCGCCATAGAAACAGATCTCGTTTAGTAGTTATTCAGGGAACATTAAATGCATATATGTACATTAACAACGTGCTTCAACCAGTATTACTACCATATCTGCAAGAAATAGAATATCCAGTTTTTTTTAGCAAGATATTGCGTGGCCGTATACCGCATGCTATGGAGTTTCGAAATACTGCTAATGTTGATCTGCTTCCATGGCCTTCTCGTTCTCCAGACTTATCAATCGAATAAGATAAAGATATAGTCTACAAGTTATTCAATATTACGCTCCACGAAGTAACGCAGAAGACGTAGCAGACGGACAACTGTACGCAGATATTACTACAGCAAAAAGAACAGAAAATAACACATTCGTGATAATAATGGGTTATTTCAACGCATGGCTTAGTCAAAAGCCCAGAAATAACCCTGCAAATAATGTTCGATTACCTCAAAAACGAAATCAGGGGGGGCCGTTGAAAACGTACCCCATACATCCGAAACAGCATGCCTACCCACCAGTTCACTCAACCGAATCAGCCCTACATTTAGTTACTTCTAGGATAGAGAAAACACTGTCGCATAAAAGTTCATTGCCTGCCACCTTCATTGACATATGTTTCGACAAAACAACATTTAAGACTATTGATAATGCTCTAACATCTCACGGGATTCACCCCACTATGAGGGGCCATTCGCTAACAGTATCCAAGACTGAGCTGATAATGTTTACGAGTAAGAGGAAACTCGAACTCGTAAAGATGCCAATTCTCTTTAATGTCCCTCTGACACTCACAGTTATAGTAAAATATTCAGAATTAATCATGGATACAAAACTGTACTGGAATGAGCATATAACAGCCAAGCTGGAAAAGCAGGCATCTCATTTTGGCAAAGCTAAGGACGATTGGTAAAATATGGATCTATCTCCCAGGATCATCCAATGGATATACACCGCGATCTAAAGACCAACCATCGCACATGACGCAATAGTCTCGTGGTCGAAAACCAAAGAATTCACAACAATCTTAAAGCTAGCATACATCCGGCGGATGACGTTTCTTGCCATCACCGGCGCCATGAGAACACCACCCAAAGCTGCCCTTGAAGCACTGTTATGCCTACAGCCACTCGACCTCATTATAAAGGAGACTGCATTAAGGCTATCTTCACTCAACCTGTAGCATCATAAAGGTAGATACATTGGATACAGGAGGATACTGAGAGAAGATATCATACTAGACTCCCCCATAGAAGGCAAGTGCGACAGAATTCTACCCAAATAAAGTTTTGTCAAACATGTTCAGACCATCATCACACTGGATGGTCCCACAAGGTGCCAACATATCCATGTATACTCATGCATCCAAAACTAAGACTATAGAATATTCCCACCAGAACTCGATCTCAAGATAAGTGCACCAATTGGAGGACTTACGTCAGTCTTCCAAGCTGAATTAATAGGAATACTAAAGTGTTTTCAAATTTTAGCTGAACGGATTATTAAGGATAAACATGTCCAAATGCTTACAGACAGCAAAGCAGCTCTAAATGCATTAAATGCCAATACATTTGTGCCGAAAAAGATATATTCATCTCTGCACAGCCTGGAGGAGCTAGCTAAACATAACAAACTAGAACTCGGCTGGATCAAAGGACATCAAGGGGAACGAAATAGCAGATGAGCTTGCCAGGAAGGGATCCTCACATCCTCTAACAACCCAAGCGAATGAAATACTTTCTGCAGGTACTGCTGTAATAAAACATAGGACACTTACACAAGGTAAGATGGCGAGAAACGCCGGGCTGCAAGAAATCAAAGGAAGCAATTAGGCAACCTTGTAAAATTGCAGCCATGGCCCGCCTTAACTGAAGAAATACTCAAATTTATTCACCAAAATCCTAACTGGCTACTGTCTACTAAACAAACACCTACACACGATCGATCTTGTAGACAGCCCGTTATGTAGAGGGTGCAATGAAAAACTAGAACCAGCAGAGCATGTAATATGCCTCTTCCCAGCTCTAGTAAACACTAGGCAGCTAGTACTAGGGGAGAGCATTGACAACTCCTCACCAAACAATGTTCTGCAACTAGCACGCAGAATTGACTGGTGGGACGAGTGAGTAGCCTTAACGGGACGTTTCACAATGGGCCCATTTTGAGGTATTTTGAGTGCCTGTAGCTATGCTACCCTCCAGCCAACTATCCAGAACTATCCAGACATCAAAAACGCAAATTTTACTGCATGAATTATTTCTTCAAACTCCAAACGGTCAGGTAATGAAATTGATTACATCATATACAACAATCAAGCAATAAGTTAACATGTAGCTGTTTTAATAGATTTTCCACAGGCAGTAACTATAGACTAGTATGCGGTAACATAGTCTTGAATACAAGAGTAGAAAGAAAGAAGCTAATAAGGAAACCAAGATTCCCTACTACGAGTGAACTAAATCAAAACAGTAACGAGTTCTAAAATGAACCAAGCTTAAACTCCAAAATACAGAGTCTCTAAAACTATCGACTAAACTTGTTAGTATCAAACAGCCAAGAGCAAGAACATCCTAAATTCAAAAGATATAAATTAGCAAGAAGTCTAAGAGTTTATTGCTAGGGTGTTTAAGTGTTGCTTATACTCACACACTTAGCTACTTGGAGAATGTATGGCATGTTTAGGTCATGGTGTAGGATTTAATTACTCACGAACCTAGGTGCACCAGTAATAATCCGTAGAGTTTTAGATTGAAACTGGATTATTGGTTATTGTTTATTGGTTTTAGGATAATTTTATACACAGTTCACTTATTTACTGAACGTTTTGATTTGCATCCGATTAAACATTGGATTTAAGGTTTATTTGTTTTTTTTTTGGTAATGTATTCTTCTCATTTGAGTCGTATATGTAGGTATCTTATACTGTTTCTTTGAAAATTGTGTCCCATTTAGAGTTTCTGTCTTTAGGACGAAGGTGACATTTTAACAGCAACGTCGCCCGGTTCGAGAAACCGAAATCGGACACCTTCGGATTAGGGTGAGGACCAGTGGCACAAAAGTCGATACACTGTACGAGGCCATCAGTGCGAAAAAAAAATTGGAAACCGAACCCAGAGTCAGGAGACGGTCGTAATCCATACATGCATATAAGGGGACTAAACCTACTCGGCGACATGAATAGAGGTAGAGGTGGCCAGGACATAAAAGTGACAACAACAGAGAAAAAGGCGGATGACCTAGCAGCAGCAAGGCTGAAAATAGGTATGATCCAATGTAGAGCAACATGATGAACTGCAGTATGGATGCCGCCGTTGATGGTTGGACGGCCACCGGGTCCACCACTGCAGTTGGGACCAAGAAAAGGAACCTATGCCTGAGATGCGGCGAGGAAGGCAACCAGGTAAGACAATGCAGGGCGTAGACTGCCTACCGCGAGCTAGGCATGGCAGAATGCCATTCCAAAGGAAGCTTCGGATTACCAATAAAGAGAAGGGTTCGGGACGAAGCAAAGTTGGTCAGCAGTGACGGCGGAGACCAGAATCTAATGACAGAGTACTAGGCCAGGACAAACTCTGACGACCCGGGATCCCCGTCAAAGCAGCGCTTGGGCTTAGTGTCCCTTGAAGGCGGTGAAGTCTCCAACGTGGGATGTGAGGAGATTTAATCGGTAGGCGCCCCGCCAGAATGTGGGGTGAATCCGACATGTCCATGCTCATCGGTGAGTCATGATTGTTTTATCAACTGTGAGATGCTGGTTTGCAATAAGCACTCGAAAGCTACTGCTTTGCTTTAACTGAAAATGGGATATTTACATCACTCTATTTAAATTCTTTTATAGTAGCTGTATGTTGGGATTTCTTTTATTGTGAGTTATATTATAATATCATTATGATTCATGGTTTTTAAACTGAATTTATCTTTAATATTTGTATTATTATTGAGGATCTGAATCAGTTCTTCAATTTTAGCCACAACTGAAATAAAAATGGATGGAGTTTTCACGATTCTTGGCTGTTCTAGGACCTTCCTTTCATCTTGTTGGTCTTCTACAGTTTCAGGCACAACTTTAAAATACTGGAACCGTTTTTCTAGTTTATTAAATTAGTGTCGTAATCGGTAATTAGTTGTCCTACATTTGTTGGTCTAGAATCTAGACTCTAGATGCTGGTGAGTCTTGTTTAGTGTTAGTAGATCTATCCATTATGTGACGTTATGTGTCTTTTGCAGATCTTTCATTAGTTCTAATATTTATATTCATCGGCTAGCTTTTTAGCTCGTGCTTCAATATTAATTTCCTGGGATTTATATGTTTCATGCAATTCAACTAGTTCGCGTAGTATCAGATGTACCTGATACATTTTTGATAATAGTTTTTGTGCGGCCCATTTATCGCCTCTTATTAATTGAAAACTCTACTTACAGTTTGATGAGATGTTCAAATTTTATCAAGGATATGTTTATGTATTAGGTCGGCACACGTGCCGAATCTCAAAGATGTACGACGAGTATTTCTACTGAATCTACAAGTATTTACCGTAGCGAGATTTATCGATGTACTTGACTTGCATACATACGTATACCGCAAGATAAATGACAATTATAATTCATATCAACATATAGTTGTAATTTCAGAATTCAATGTAATACGTTTGTTTTTAAGAAATATGTTTATATCGAAAAATTATTGAATTTACTAATTGAGTAAAATAAATCAAATAAGTCAAACATAATTATATCATAATTTAATTGTAATCTCAAGAATTATATTTATTACAATTTTTTAAGCATACAGATATTACGAAAAGTCATGTGTCTTGAATTTTCCATTCATTCCCAGCCATTAATAATTTATCAAAATAAACATACAATGATGCTTCATGTTGAAGCTAAATAAGTTTCAAAAATTAGTATTTGATCATTTATTTATAATATTGAGAATTAAACGTTTTTATGGAAAATGTGTATCCCGAATTCTCGACATTGATAAAATAAACAAATAATGCACCATTTTGAAACAAAATAAGAGCAAAACATGATTATATCATCATTTAGTTTTAGTTTCAAGAATTGATTTTATTACGATGTTGATGAAATTAAAACTTCTACAAGTTATGTGTCTTGTATTTTCCTGCACTGTGACGTTATTAATTTGCCATAATAAACAAACAATATTTCATATTAAAGGTAAATAAGTTTCAAACATTATTATGTTTTATTATTTGATTGTAATTTTAGGAATCAAATTTATTACGATCAAAAAGTTTTTATAAAAAAGTTTTCTTGAATTTTCCCGCAGTGAGATGCTATAAATTGATTAAAATTAAAATAAATGCTTTATTTTGAAGCAAAATAAAAGCCAAACATAATTATATAATCAATTAGTTTTAAACTCAAGAACTGAATAATTTATTACGTTTTTTATGAGAAACAAGTTTTTATCGTTTTATCCTGAATTGAAAATTAAATTATTAATTTTGCAGGTATTTCCGAATGCACTGTTAGTTTTTATTAAATAATCACTCACCATATAGCGATTAAACTATAGCCAATTTGTATAACACCAAGGAAACGTACCTGAAACAAATATACAAAATTAAAGTATTGAATAACACAAACAAACCGTAGTAGCATAATTGAGTAATTAACAGTATACGCATAAATTGAGTTCGAAAGCCGCCAATAACTGAAATCTGCTTATTTACCATACAAACAAAGCCACCAAATATTGATTAAATATACATTAATGAGATTATCTTATTAGGCTGTCGCGTCGAAGCTTGTGACTTGTATTTCACACTTCTAATCTTATTTACTGTCGCAAGGGCGGCGAATCGATGGTCGTCAGGGAATCTGATCCAATTATTCCATCAAAAGAAAGTCGAGATAATATTTTTTTTGTAATATTCTCCTCCGTCTGACAATGGACCGACTTCTTTCTTTTCCACGGACGGGCATTCCCTTCCAACCGATCAATAAGCTGCGAATCTAACTCCGTCCGGATCCGATATAAGTTTATACAGGCTCTTCCTGCTGACTTTATACAATAAATATATTTGCGATGGCGCAAATACTGAATTAAAAATAACTTTCATGTATTTATTTGAATTAATTAAAATGAAATGTTTATATATATATATATATATATATATATATATATATATATATATATGTATATATAATTTTAGCTTCTGATGAACTTCTGAGTTGCTTAGAAATTAAAAAAAGGTAAAAATATGTACAGAATGTATTATCACTCTAAAGCAAAATATTATAAGAGACACTTATACACATAGTTGTTCTGGAGACACAATTTCTCTTTTTATAATATTGTGTAAAACTGTATATTTCAAAGTGTGAAATAATCATTTATTATTTTAAGAATCTTTTTATTTTTTGTATACCCGTCATCCAACGGTGTATGATTAATCAGCTATCTATGCAACTCCTCTGAGATTTGTATGCTTTTCCTCTTAAAATATTATCAAATGTAATATTGCGCACTCTGCTTATGTTTTTTGTCCTTCTTCATATGAAGTTGAATTCTAAGATAATAATAGACGCAACAATCCTACTATCGCGTTTATTTTTTTTCCATTTGACAAAACAAAACTGTCACGACAAGTCATAAATGACAGGTCGTTCGGCTTCAAAACATTGTCTTCGTTTTTATATTATAGGGATGTACAGCAATTACGTTTATTTTTTAATAATTACTTTTTGTTTCTAAACCACTACATATTTATTATCAAATATATTACATCAAATGATGTTCTAGAACATCTGTTTCTCAAAGTGGGCGATACCCTAAGGGCGCTGTATTGTATCAGGAGTGTGGTAGCTGCTGGTGGAATTTGGGGCACACTGAATATGGAGTGAAAACAGAAAATTAAGAAAAGTCGTATGTTCATGCTTCATCTGCTGTCTAAAAAAGCAACAACAACAGAGACAGGGGCTAGCAGCAACAAGGCTGAAAGATCCAATGTACAGAAACTAGAAAGGAGGGACTGCCGCAAGGATGCAGCCGTTGATGGTTGGACGGCCACCGGGCCCACGGGTGCAGTGGGGACCAAGAGAATGAACGCATGTCTGAGGTATGGCGAGGAAGGCCACCAGGCAAGACAATGTAGGACAAAGATTGCCTACTGTGCACTACACAGTGCACCATGCCATGCCGAATAGGTCCTCAGATTCCCAATAAACAGAAGTGCTCGGGACGAAGCAAAGAACATGGACGCGGGTGCAGGGTACTCAACGGCAAGCATTCTCGGTTTTATATTTTTTGGGGCTTTAATTCTCAAATCCTATGGTTAAGGCAGCATGGCAGGTTGCAGGTCACATCCTGTAATGCATAGTTCACTTGATTTTTCCACTCGTTTTTTTTTGGGCCCGCCCCTGTGGCAGTAGACAGGATAGTTGTCCTTTCGCTTCTCCACTCCTATTTACTTTATTTATTTAAGATGTGCTCCAATTAAGCGGCATCTATTGTATTGTAAAAATATATGTTCCTTTTAATTTATTGTATTTGCTTGTATATTTATATTTTCAGATAGTCCTATTTAGTTGAAAGTTTTATAATGTATATTTGGGTGTGAAATTAGAGTTTCCATTTAGAATTATTCCCTGTGTAAACTATAAGATGTGAAATCAATAAATACATAAATCACGCAAAGTACACATATACCACATAAAATATTCACGTGCAAATTCGGTTTGATCAAATATGCAAACAGGAAACATTTGCAGAAGAGAGCGTCTCGGTGCTTAAAGCGTATTGAATTTCAATACAGTATGACAATCAGTGTCAATAGGCATTATAATTTCCATTCAGCTATTTCAATGCAACGCCGACGTTTTTGTTCGACGGGCGAATTTGCGCCAGACTCGTCGACCGCCCCCCCGGTTATTAGAGCACAACGGCGCGGCGGAGGCATTCGAATTTTATGTGCACGGTTTCACCACGCTCGTTGGGAATTCAATTGTTACTCGCAAATTTTAATTATTAGAAATTAGTCGGATCGCACAACTTTTACTTAAAATTTTAATAGCCATTTAAAACTCATCCATTTAACTTTCCATTATGCATATATATATATATCACTTCTTTATATCATTAAATAAATACATAGAAACACATTTTTACAGTACAGTTGATAGTTTTCAGAAACAACTTACACAACCGACTAAGATAGAGGTAATCAAATTTTTCTACTTAAAGAGCAGAATTTGTTTAACTGCTGAAATAATATTTCTTAGCTGGGTCTATATCGAAATAACAATATTCGATATAGAAACCGATATTTAAAATACCGACACTCAAAATCCCACCAGTACGAATTCGCGATATTAAAAATTCCGACATTCAAAATCTCGACACTCAAAATCTCGAACCATCTACAGAAAAAAGAGCGGTATTTGTAGGACTGCTATAATATCTCTTGGCTGGGTCTGTATTGAAATACCGACATTCAAAATGCCACTCATATTCTCGATAGTATGCAATACGGACACACAATATCTCGAGAACCGAAATACCGATATATGAAATCCCGATACCCTAAAAAATCGGAATCCCGACATTCATAATCCGGTCAATATCGAAATCCTAACAATTCGAAATCCGGACCGTATTGAATCCGGATACGGTGTAAATTTGTCACTTTACCCAAATAGGGGCGGCTTCGCTCGGGCTTCGATTCTTACTATTGAAATTTTGAATGTCACTATTTTAATAGTGCCGTGATTAATAGATGAATGTTTTGATTTCAAATTTCACGATTTACAATGACGATATTTACCTTACCGCTCATGGACTAGGTGAGGTGGACGAAAATACTACTATCGATTCCAAGGAGATTATAGTGCATTGATAAATCGATCTTCTGACTGCAGATGAGGGAGATTATGCTAAGAAATAATAACAGGGTTAACAAACAAGACTTACTCAGCGAAATAGTTCAAAGGCGATACAAAGGGTAGTGGGTAGATATGGATTTGTTGGTGCGGAAACTGGAAATAGAAAATAGTGGCCGTGTATGCAAATGGTAACTGGCAATCAATTACAAAGAGATAGACCGCAGAAGAAACATAGAGGAAGACATCATATGGGTAGAATGGGGGGTAGATTAGATCGTAAGAACAGAAGTGGACAGCGACCATTGTAAATGTTAATGGAGAAGTTAAACCAAGAGCATCAAAGTATAAATACCGACAGTGGGGGATGAGTATAGTTGACAGAAGCTGATTGAACGGATCATGTACGGGCAACCAAGAGGGAGAATACACATACTGTGGACCAATGGGCAGTTCCATTATAGACTACGCGATAGCCGCATTCTGTAATTCATATGTTATTAACTGCCTGTTCAAATCATATTTTGTAACAGGCCTGTTATATTTTGTGGCAGGATAATTTGCATTGTGTAAGGTGAATTATAACAGGGCCGTCATTTAGATTAATTTTAACAAGCTGTTAAAATTTGCACCGTTGCCAGCTTCAAATGTATGTATGTGATATTATCTCACTTTCGTTTTCATCTTCTTCCCAACAATATACCGTCTGTGTTCGATCTCATTTGATTGACCACACCATGTTGACGTTAGATTCGATGATTATTGGTATTTGGAAATTCATATGCAAGGAAAAATAGCGTTTTTATGTTCATTTCTTCTACTTCAGTTGGAATGTATATTCATATTCATATTATGTTCTGTATTTCTCTTAAAACCAAATCTATGGATAGCTGGCTCATTTCATAGTTAAAACTAGGGCCTATATCTATCTGATAACTACCATGGCCGTAAAAATTTAAGGCAGCTACACGTAATGATACAAAAATTTACATTAATATTATCCGTATTGAAAAGATATTTGGGAAACTGGATATTAAATAATAACGAACAGGAGGCCGAATAGAGTTAGATACAACAGCCTTTTTGAAAATGAAAGAACTCTTTTGCAACCATGATTTAAGTGAAGCTATCAAACTAGACCCCCTCATAGAAGGTAAGTGCGACAGAATTCTACCCAAATACAGTTTTGTCAAACACTTTCAGACCATCATCACATTGGATGGTATCCCACAAGGCGCCAACATAACCATGTATACTGATGGATCCAAAACTAAGACGAGAGCTGGCTATGGAATATTCTCACCAGAACTCGATCTCAAGATAAGTGCACCACTTGGAAGACTCACGTCAGTCTTCCAAGCGGAATTAACAGGAATACTAAAGTGTGTTCAAATTTTAGCTGAACGGAATATTAAGGATAAACATATCCAAATACTCACCGACAGCAAAGCAGCTCTAAATGCACTAAATGCCAACACATTTGTGTCGAAAGAGTTATATTCATGTCTACACAGCCTGGAGGAGCTAGCTAAATATAACAAACTAGAACTCTGCTGGATAAAAGGACATAGTGGCATCAAGGGGAACGAAATAGCAGATGAACTTGCCAGGGAGGGATCCTCACATCCTCTAACAACCCAAGAGGATGAAATACTTTCTGCAGGTACTCTGAAAAAAATAATAGAGCATAGGACACATGCTCTACACAAGGTAAGATGGCGAGAAACGCCGGGCTGCAAACAATCAAAGGTAGCAATTAGGCAACCTTGTAAAATTGCAGCCAAGGCCCGCCTTAACTTATCTAGAACTAATCTGAAATTATTGACTAACATCCCCTGGGTCTGGTAAACAGCCCGTTATGTAGAGGGTGCAATGAAGAACTAGAAACAGCAGAGCATGTAATATGCCTCTGCCCAGCGCTAGTAAACACCAGGCATCTAATACTAGGGGAGTACTGGCCTAGTATGGTCAGCATTGGCAGCTCCTCACCCGCCAGAGTTTTGCGGCTTGCACGCAAAATTGACTGGTGGGACGAGTGAGCAGCCTTAAAGGGAGGTTTCACAATGGGCCCATTTTGAGGCCTAAGTGTCTGTAGCTTTGCTACCCTCCAGCCAACTATCCAGAACTATCCAGAACCATGATTTAAAGCTGGAAATTGGAAGAAGATTGGGGGTGACGGGGCGGATATGTTATATATTGCTTATATTGATGTAGGGCAGCGAAGCATAGACGCTAAATCAACAATGACAAGATGAAAAAGAAACTCGCAGTGACTCATACCATTATACATTTAATGGTAAACATATGAATACCAAGGGGGAATAATGGTTTTAGTCCATGTTTGAAGAAATGACACCGTTGGCGCGATTTGTTGAAAAATAGTCATATGTACCACATGACAAGGCATTCAGGGGAAAACGGTACTGTTTGCATTATATTTTCGTACTTGGGAAGAAACGATACAATCCCTGCGCCCATGAAAGAGCGGTACTAGTTCAAACAAAGTAGATACTCTTGGTCGAACTTCGGCAAGTTATCCTTACGTTATCAGTACGATGTTTTATAGAGTTTTATATACATTATATATACAATACCGACCAGGAGGGTAGAGAATGGATCCAATGGGTGAGAAAGTCGGGGTGGGATGTACTGAATGGCTGCTGCGAAGGGGACTGGGAAGGGAAGAAGACGTTCTGTGGACACGGAGGAGGTTCGGTTTTGGACTATGTGGTGGTCAAAGGTATCAGAAGGGAGGAGTTGGAGTGCTTCAAGGTGGAAAATGTGGGGCGGTCGGACCATGTGCCGGTGGAAGTGGTCTTGAGAAGGACAAAAGGTTTGAAGAGGGAGGAGAAAAAGGGACAGCAAGGGTTTGGATGGAGCGAAGTAGAAATTGCGGTGTATGAGAAAAACCTAACGGGCGTGAAGTGGGAGGAGGTGCAGTCGATGTTACAGTTGGCGAGAGTGATGGCGGCTGCGTTGGTGGTGAGGAAGAAGAGTGGACGCTAGAGGGAATGTTGGTTCGACGAGGAGTGTAAGATAAAGAAGACGAGGTGGCGGAGGGAAATGGCAAATTGGAGGTACGGCAGATGTGCAGTCGAAAGGGTTAATCAGGCGAAAAGGGAGTTCGAGAGTACGTGCGAGAGGAAAAAAATAGAGGAGTTGCAGAAAGTGGAAGAGAGGTTGAGGGAGTGTGTGGTGGAGAAACGGATGTGGGAGATATTAAAGGGAAGGGCAAATCAGGGTAAAGTGAACATAGAGCTAGCAGAGTTAGAGAGGAGCTGTAAACAGCGGGGGTCTGAGGTGGAGCTGGGCTGTTCGAGTGCGAGACAGGTGGTACGAAGGGAGGCATTTTCGCGGAAAGAGGTGGAAGTGGCCCTGGCACAGTTAAAACTAGGAAAGGCATAGGGGGAAGATGGGCTGAAGGCAGAGGCTTTCAAAAAGTTACCGGAGGAAGGAAGGTGCGGCAGAGTATTAACAAGGTGTGGAGAGGAGGAAGTGCCGGAAAATTGGCGTGTGGGGGTGGTGGTCCCGGTGCACAAAGGAGGAGAGGCCTCGGACGTAAAAAACTATAATCTCCTTTATGGCTGCCGGATATAAATTGATGATGACTATGGTGAAAAATAGAATGGATAGAGAAGTGGAACAAAAAGGGCTGCTGCCGGAATGCCAGGGTGGGTTCAGAAGGGGAAGAGGGACGAGGGAGCAGATTTTCACGCTGGCGAGAATGGTGGAGGAGGCGCTGGAATACAAAGGGAGAGTGTATGCTGTGTTTGTGGATTTAAAAGCTGTGTATGACTCAGTTCCTAGGGGGAAACTCGTGGAATGTATGGATAGATTGGGTATGGAAGAGGAAGGAGTGGAGTGGGTGAGAAGGGTGTATAAAGAGTCATGGGCGAAAGCAAGAATGAGTGGAGAAATATCTGAGAAATTTAGGGTGAATGTTTAATCTGTACACGAGCGAGTTGGAAGAGGTGCTGAGGAGAGGACAGGCAGGAGGGGTCGTGGTGGGTAGATCCAAAGTGTGGATGTTGGCGTATGCAGATGACGTGGTGCTGGTGGCCAAGAGAGTGGAAGAGATGCAAGAGATGTTGGATAGAATGGGTAGATACCTGGATAAGAGGGGGCTAGTGGTGAATGTGGAAAAGACCAAATGGATGTTGTTTAGGAATAGGGGCAGGAGGGGTAAGGACGAAGGGCTGAAATTGAAGTAAAGGCTGATTGAGAGAGTGAATGGCTTTAAATATTTGGGCTTTTGGTTTGACTGTGGAGGAGGGCTTAGGATGCATGTGGAGTGTATGCAGGCGAAAGCAAGAATGGCTTGGGGGATTGCGTGCAGAAAATGGGGGAGTTTGTGGGGTGGTAACCTAGTAATGGCGTGCAAGATATGAGATGCGTGTGTAAAACCTATATTGTTGTATGGAGTGGAAGTGTGGGGATTGCGTGAATGGGAGGTACTAGAAAGGGAGCAAGGTTGGTTTCTGAAGAATCTGCTAGGGCTCTAAAGGTCTACACCGAGGGCAGTGCTGTTGCAGGAGACAAATCGTATGAGTATGTGGTGGGAGTCGTGTGTGAGGGTTGTGAAGTTTCAGGAATGATTGCAGGATTTGGGCGAGGAAAGACTGGTACGGGAGGTATGGATGAGGTGTAAGAGTAGAACAGAGAGTAGATGGATGAAGGATAGAGAAAGGATGTATGAAAGAGTGGGTATGTCTGAGGTGTGGGTAGAGGAGAAGCTGAGAGAAAGGGGTAGCCTAGGAACTGAGATAAGGGAGAGATTGAGTGGCAAGAAATGCAAGTGAGAATGGCTGAGAGCTCATACAACCCTGGCTACGTAGAGTGGCAAGTGCAGAGGAAACTCCCGAGGTACTTAGCCAGGGGAGAGTGGAGCAGAGAGGACAAAGTATGCATGGCAAGAGCGAGGTGTGGTTCAGAAGAGCGAGTAAGAAAAGTGTGGATGGGGCTGGGGTACACCGCGTGTGCGCTGTGTAGGAAGGGGAGTGACACGTGGTGGCACCTTAGCAAAGAATGTGAGGGAGTGAAAGAAGAGTGGGTTGGAGAGTGCAGAAAGCTGAACGAATGGTTAGGAGAGGATGGAAAAGGCGAGAAAATCTGCAGGAGGCTGACGTGGGAAAGGAAATTGACGAGGGCAGAGGGGGTATATTTTAATGGATAGAAATATGAATTTTATGTTAATTTGTATTCTTTTTTGTGTGTCTTGTTTGATTTCTTTCTGTGAAAGTACGGTTTGGGAATGTGTGTAAAAGGGAAGGGTTGGGCTGATATGCCAAATAAAGGTCTTGCGTCTTCAAGTTGCGTCCATCAACTCACGAGATTGGGCCGGATTGCAATTGTAAGCATTACTTTTTCATCTTTTACAGTAAGCCCTGACATAAAAAAAAAAGATTTTTGCGAAAGTCTAACGCCCTAGCTGAGAACAATAATCAAAGAGTTCATTAAAGTGGGTGCGTAGCTCTATTACCCATAATTCTCCGGCGAAATAGGATGGATGAACCTAACAATCGATCTGCTTCATTCGCGTACAGGGTCTGAATGCTGGAAAATGATAAAATGGTGGATAGACCTAGTTGCAAAAATGCGTTCGTTCACTACACGACATTTCAATAAGGCACTTTACATGGTCAGAATACTGTCAGTCCTAGTACTGTTAGAATTTGCTTCAATCCTCCTATTATATTTATGAAGTAATAAGACACCTTACACAATCAATAATACTGTCAATATTTTAGAATATTGACAGTATTACTGTACATTAATATGTTTAAAATGTTCATTATTCTAAAATATTGACAGTATTACTTATCGTGTAAGGTATAGTAATGATGGAATGAAGAGAATACTGATGTTTATCCTGAAAATTGATTACTTGATAGATATAAAAGGAGAATTGAAGCAAATACTGACAGTACTAGGACTGACCGCGTAAGGTGCCTTAATCAGTTATCCGGAAAAACATTAGTATTCTCTTCATTCCATTATTACTATACATTAAACGATAAGTAGTACTGTCAATATTTTATAATATGAACATTTTAAACTTGTAATCGTACAGTAATACTGTCATCATTCAAAAATATTGACAGTAATATTGATCGTATGCCTTAATGGGTTGGGTTCAACGAATTTGTGAGACGGAAAAGCCTTCTGTCGATAGAAGTGTGTGTACCCAGTAACATGCCATAGAAAATTTCTTATGAAACAATGGAAAAAGCATGAACCTCATCGGTTCTCTAAAATAAAGAAAGACTATTTGACAAAAAACACAACAACAAATATTTGCATGAGGAGCTTAACATAGCTAAACTTCACAACATGTATATTGATAAAAGTCCCGGGCGAGGAGAATTACGTTGTAATCATGTTTTTCACAATATCATCTATGAGGTACGCCGCTTTGACACAGTGCAGATTTATTTCCCGATAACGGGACACTCATGTCTTGAATGTGACCGAGATATGGGCCTCATCGACCAAAAATCTTCACTGAAGTACCAGAGGACTGGATGGAAATAATTCTATACATCAGAACAGAACCTTCTCCATTCCAAGTCATTGACTGTAACAAGGATATATAATAAACCTGAATCACGCGAGTTCTATCCAAACCTTACACCTTGTAAAGCTGCCCATAAGAAGCCGGCGAAAAACATATAAGAAAAACCAGAAGGAGCCCATATACGAGGAAGATGGAGCTGTCAGTCATGAAACGCTCATTGGGGACGACGATTATGAAGAAAAATTATACAATTCAATACATTTTTGCAAATATAGAATTTATCCTTGATTTCTGAAAAGTTAATATTAATTTTTTTAATTTTTTGGTGGCAGTTCTTCACATTTTTGTGTGTTTTTTTCATTGTTTATTTTCCTTTATAGTGTTTTAAAACGTATGTTATATACATTAAACTTAGTTTTCTCAAAATCTCTTCAAGTGGACGTTTCTCCGTTTTCCTCTGTAGGTCTTCATATATATATATAAAATACCCGAGAATTATAATGAGGGGAGGTATAAAATCCTACAGCTCCTAATGCGGGGAATAATTGCAGGGAGTAGAAGTATGAAAATACGGCGGACGTCGTGGTTAAAAAATCGCTATGGTTACAATGCACTTCGAACGAGCTATTAAGAAATGCAGTATCGAAACTAAAAATAGCTTTGTTGATTGCTAACCTACGAGTAGGAGATACATAAAGGTACATAAAGAAGAAGCAATGATATTCCGCGCGATACAGGAATGTGTATCAATGTGATACTTTACCGATATTCGGCGCAACAATTTAACGCGTGTGTCTGATACACTGAGAGAAAAATTACGTGTATTTTAGCTAGCCGGAGATTAGTTCTTCTCATAACTAGGGCCGAACTTCGGCTCCTCCATAGAACCGATTAATGATTTGTAATAGTAATGCAATGTATAAAATTGCATTATATTTTTACGTTCCGAATACATCTTATCAACTTTTAACGACCAGACGTTTTTCTTTGAAATTACGTACTCAATATTAATTACTACCAAAATGCGAGATTGAGGATATTACGATATCAAACTGATAGCTAGATTTATCGTGAAATATTTATCAGGCAATCGTAATAGAAATCGAAAGTAATATGAACGATGAACATCCTACAATATTACTTATAGTCTGTTCGGTACGATTTTAGTCGAAATCGCAGTCAGCATAGTTCGCCAACTTTCATCTCTTGCGACTACTACTACGGTCTCCAACGACGAATCAATTACAGTAGAGTAATTCGCGTGTAATCGGTAGTATCCCGGTGACACATCGGTGTTTACAGTCGGATTTCATTATTTTCATTACGTCGTACTAATAATAGGTGTTTCCTATTAGAAACACTTGTCTGTTTCATAATGCAACAGGTTTTCTTGCCCTACTCAGTTGGTAGCATACATATATGGTGTACTATAATTGTCAAAAAATGCCGACACTGTGTTTGATAGACGCGTATGAATCAACTGTTATCACTTTTTCAGCAGACGGACAATTAATTAAATTTGCATTTCTCGCTACGTCATATTCAAATTATTCTACTGACATACACGAGATATTTGAATTTGATGTATATTATCTTACTGTAATGTTTGTAAATAATCCACTATTCATGCTATTATTAGTATTACCTTATAATAATTGATTAAAAAACGCTCCCGGCCATAAACAGCGGAGATCACGGGCTTTCCATAAGTTTAATTTTCCATAAATGGAGGAAAACAAACGCAGCTATGGAGGGCACGGTTTTGAGCGTTGTAGAGCATCTTAAAAAAAATAGAGGCAGCGCTCGAACTTTGCAGATACAATCCCGGTGAAATTCCACTCGATGCATGAGAACAAAGGTAACTACAATTTAGACAAGCCTGGTATAGTTACCAGAATCTTCCCATAATTCTTCCCATAATGGTAAATCGTCTATAACTACTAGTGTAATTAATAAAAATAACTTTAGCAGTTATAAATCTGATATAATTAAAGTAATTTGTTGTTATTTATAAGTCATTCAGTTATTATACAAAATTTATACGATAAAAAGTATGTTTATTAGTAATTATATAAATATAAATTACATATAATATTAAATAACGTTTCCTCTTATAATTCGTAATATACAGTAGTAGCAGTAGTACTAGCAGTTACCGTATTTGATACAAAAAACTCGCTTCTGCCATTTGTGAATCCATGTGTATGTGACTGTTAGTTCAAAATGTCCCCGAGTTTTGTCAAGCATTGCTTCCCCATTGTAAAGTTGGCCGAATTGCTTCCCCATTGTAAAGTTGGTCGAATTGCCTGAAAATATGTCTCCTATCGTTTACAGAGAATGGCTTCCGCTGCTAATAATAACATTATTTTGTCTGTAATTAATTTTAAATTAATAGTATATTTGTCAAAAGTGATCACTAAGTATAAATATAATATGATATTTATGACAATGAAGTCAATGGAATACCGAACAAATATGTTCGGTATTCCATTGACTTCATTGTAGTAAAAGACCATTGTAAATTAAAATTGAGTGGGCTAGGGTAGGCTTTAAAGTAGTGATCTTTAACCTTTTTGAAGCCAGGGAGCACTTTTGATCATAAGAAAAATTCGAGGGTGCACCAAAATCAAAGAGTCAAACAATATACAGACATAACTTTAGTTAAAAAAACTGATTATTACATAACAGTCTGCACACGACTTCACTTTGCAAATGTGCGGCCATCTAGCCAACTCACATCATACATATTAGATGAGTCAACATTAAATTTCAGCTTTCATAATTGCGCGGAGCACTTGCAACAAGCTCGCGGAGCACCGATTAAGAACCACTGCTTTATAGGAACGCCATCATCCAAAACCCTGGCTACGTAGAGTGGCAAGTGATTGGGAAACTCCCTAGTTACTTAGCCAGGGGTGACTGAAGCAGGGAGGACAAAGTATGCATGGCGAGAGCGAGGTGTGGGTCTCTCGTCTGACCCACACCTCGCTCTCGCCAGGGAGGAAATTGTGGATGGGTCTGGGGTACACCGCGTGTGCGCTGTGTAGTAAGGGACTTGACACGTGGTGGCACCTTAGCAAATAATGTGAGGGTGTGAAAGCAGAGTGGGTGGGAGACTGCAGAAAGGTAATGAATTGTTAAGCGAGAATGGGGAAGGCGTGAAAATCTGCAGAAGGCTGACGTGGGAGAGGAAAGTGGCGAGGAAAGAGGGTTATGTGTAGAGTGGTTATGTGTAATGTTAAATTGTGATTTTTGCGGAGTGTTATTTTATTTCAATTTGTATTTTTACTTTTATGTATTTTTGTTGTGGTTGGGTATTCTGAAGAGTTTTGTGTAAAGAGAATGCCAATAAAGGTCTTTTTTTTCGTTCAAAACCAATTATGTACAGTTAAATAAATGATTGAAGTCAGTTACAGACAATTATCAAAGTGGTATTGATAAAATGGCTGTGGTTAAAACGCGTCGCCCAAGAACACAACCTCATGAAACCTCACCTGGATCCAGGATTATAAACATCCAACAAATGTCTATCTATCACAGAGAATCATTAATTTTCTGTATTATCTGTTCCTGTATTATCTATGAATAACAATAGTCGGAGCTATTCTGTCGGTGGACTATGTTGTAGCCGGGCTATTTGGCCGTGGGCTATTTTGTTAGGGACTATTTTGCCGGGGCTATATCGTCGCCGGCTTTTTTTTCGCGTTCTATTTTTACAGGTAATGGTTGAAAAATATTATAAAAGAACAAAAAATATATCTTTCTAATTACAGCTTAATTTGCTATAATTTGAAAGATATATTTTTTGTTCTTTTATAATAACTTCTGTTACAATTGCTACTAACTAAACCAAGGAAAGCAAGCGTGTTGAAACCAGAACAATTTGAATAATGTTTAGCATATGCTTCTGATGGACAGTATTTATTGACTAGGGTAAATTTATAGATTTTTCTATACTTGTAATATTGAAATAAACTAATTTCATCACACATGTGAACAATAAGTTACTTTACATGGCTATAATTACGGGTATATTACTAGTTGACAAAATATACAATCAATGTAAAATTAACTTCTCTTTATAATCAGTGCAAACAACCATAAATAAATGTCCGTAAGCTGCGCAAACAATTGTAAACGCGAACACCGATTCCTTTGTGTTGACTTAACTCGCTTGCAGTTTTCCTTTTCGCCGGTTTGTGAACAGCAAAGGCAGCAAAAAGAACGCAGCGTCGCCTCCAATTACGAGAACGTAATTAACCGCGTTCCGCCGAGCGGAAATTCATGGGGAATTCAATTTTCTTTTGAGTTGTGTAAGTCGGTTTAAGTTTGAAGTGCAAAAAGGCCAACTTGGGATGTCACCGCCAGTCGAGTAGATAAACTCTTGCATTGAATTTATAAGAATGAAAATGAGCACTCTTAGGGAAACTTAATTTCATGGAGGGAACGTAATTAGCGTGTTCGTAAAAAATAAATTGTGTGAGTTTTTTTTATTGTCAACAAAATTATGATTACTTCCGGATGCATGAAGGTTGTTTATTCATAAATATTAGAATCTGAGATGATTTTTGTGGAACAAGAGAACAATCTTTAATTCGTTATGTTATCGGCCACATTAGACTTAATGCATTTTTTAAAAATATTTTTGCGTGTATTATGAATAAGCCCGTATTATCAATTATCCCTATTGATACTACGGCCTTATTCATAATACACGCAAAATTATTTTTTAAAAAAGCAACATTAAGTCTAATGTGGTCGATAACACAACCGGGCGTCAATATTAGCTGGACGGCAGGTTATTCAATTAACATTTTTCGCATCTGTAAGATTCTCTATGCTGCTTTGTTCTTTTTATGTATGTACACACATACGCCGCTTGGTACCCTCATATACAAAATTTGCTAATATTAAGGTCTTATCGAATCTGGTTGAGTATTAAAGTAATATTCATAAATTAATTGATGTTACTTAGAAACAATCTACAAATTTATTTAAAAAAATAACAATTGAAAATGAGAAGATTAAAAAAACACAGTCAACTAATACTCACTTCTTGTTATAGTATTTTTTAAACAAAAGGCCAGTTGTTCAATAATCGGTTAAATTTCTGCCCATTCATTAAATTCATCATCAATCATTAGATTATTTAAAGTTTAAGAACCCAGGGTTTAACTTCCGCGGCGATACATTAGTATAGAAAAACTTACTAAAATAATATTTCCCTAAGAAAATAACTAATTTATGAGCAACTGTTTAGTAATTATTATTTTACTGGTGTTTTATAATATAATAATTTTGTTCAGTTCATGTCGCATGGAATTTCTCGTAATTGGACCTGGGGTGCAATTCCTAACACTACAGGCACTTTCGTTTAGCATGGTTCGTCATGGATTATCATGATTTATCATTGCTAGTCGCCCCCGTGGCGTGCAGTATCGCTCAGGTCTTCCGGTCGTGCGCCGCCGGTTGTAAGGGCCGAGGTAGAATTATGCGCATCGAGAGCCGCAAATAGAACAATAAGCCCGTACCAGCCCAGACTGATAAACGAAAGGCACTTGCGTGTTCCTGTCAAAGAACCTCCGCAAAACACGGACAATTTACGATTTCGTACAATGTTTGAATTTCATTTTGCTAGTGTTTTTGGATAAAATATCTACTTACAATAATCAAGATTTTCTCTAGTATTAGGGTGTGATTTTGTACGTGTGATGTCAGGAATAGCAGCTCTAGACCGTCCAAATATGTTGCATTGCATATTTAGGCAATTCTAAATTTAATTTTCAACCTTATAGTAATACATATAAGCGCAGTTAAGGTGCAATAAAACGGAATAAGACACATTGGGCGTAAAACGGGAAAGGTCGCAATCTCATGAAAAATCACCATAGCAGCTACTTTCGTTATCATCTTGAATTTAAAAATGATTACGTATATCTCTTCGCTTCTTTGTACCGATAACAATATTAATTGACCTATGCAGACCTCCTCAAGAGCAACTACAAAAACGCTGATGAGAAAGGGCACCGTCGTCCATATCAAGCATATGGACGACCTAACCAACAGGAGTGCATTTCGTTTATCACTCTGGGCTGGTACGGGCTTATTGTTTCTTGTTCTATTTGCCGCTTCCGATGCGCATAATTCTACCTCGGCCCTTACAACCGGCTTGGCACGGCAACAAGAGATAAGCGATACTGCACGCCACAAGGTCGACTAGCAATGATAAACCATACTAAACGAAAGCGCCTAGGGAAAAGGTGTTGGAAGCAATAAAGCGAGAAGGGGTAGATGTCGACAGCACGAAAGTCAGTGCGTCAAGGCTGGCCTACGGCAACACCCAAGTGGTTACTGTTATCAAGAGAGGAGAGACGGCCCAGAAATGGCAAAAGCTGGGCAACATAATCGGACTGGTATACTGTAGGGCCGCCGCAGGATGGACGGGCTAAAAATGTGCCAGAGGTGCTGCGCGGTGGGGCAAAATGCTAACGACTACAGGGAAGTGGCCCTTTTTCCTGAGATGCGACGAAGAGGACCACCACGCGATGGGCTGCAAGGCAGAGGTGCCGTTCTGCCTTCTCTGCAAAGCGCCATGCTCCGACCATCGAGCGAAAGGTGCCCGAAACGAAGACCCGCGCCAGTACTAGCGATCCACGAACAGAAGGAGGGGCAGCAACGGCCACCACGGAACCAGGACCCGGTAAGGGGCCGAACTAAGACTACTCCATGTCAACATCGGTAAGGGGTAGGTTGGCGCACGACCTGCTCCTGTCAACGATAGCAACCCGAGGGGCAGACATCATCGTAATTAGTGAGCCAAATCATGCCAGACTCGATGGGTCATGGCTCGGAAGATGGGTCGGGTGGTGAGGCCGCCATCAAGATAACTGGCGAGGCAGCAAAACGCTTCAACGACTGCGGATCGCCGGGAAAGGGAATAGTCTGGGCCACTATAGGAGACGCAACAAAAGTGTAGTTGCGAGGAACCTTAATGCGATGGCAGTCCAGTAGCGGGCGCCGAGAAAGGACGCGAGCGGGCAGAAGTTTGTGGATCTGGCTACCGCTCTAGACTTACAGGAACATTCGTGAAGGGCCAATCGATCTCGCATATCGATATTCCGCTGGCAACGACTGAGGTACACGAAATAATTTCGGGATGAAAGGTGGCAGACGAAGAAACCCTGAGTGACCATAAACTCAACTGGAAAGACATACAGGAAACATTCTGTACCAAGTTTTATGTATGAAGACCCGAACGACGCAATAAGAAAAAAATAACAGTTGGATGGTCTTACGTTGTCGCAGCGAGGTTTTTATTATAATGATAACTGACGATTAACTACAAGGTCATTACTAATGAAAATAGGATAATAAAACGACAAATATATGCCTGAATCTGGACGACAACAAATACTAAGCGGTTATTAGCATGAATTCAGAAGTGAGTTCTCCACGATGGCGGCTATAAATTAGTTGGTGAGGGACACAATCTTTTTTTTTTGTGAGGAAAATATGTTTTCGCGTGGTGAATTCTGAACTTAAGCCATATCAAAGTCTAATTTTTGGACTTCTTATACAATGTTATTAAGAGAGCGGTATGCCTTTAATGCCTTTAATTTTCAAGCCAAAAGTTGTAAACCTTTAAAATCCTACTTGTCTAATAGATTATCTTCCGATAATGCAAGGTGTACCTCAGGATCAGTATTAAGGTCACTTATCATTGTCTTATATACACTACTTGCCATCAAGAACAAAAAAAATATAAAATATATTACAGAGAAAGGTAAGGTAAGGAGGTATCAGAAAAATGACACGAGGTAACCAACCAGATAGCATATAACAAACGAATTTCATCATCAATCAACATTCATTCATAATTCTACCTACAACATTGATTCCACACCGACTCTACGAAGACATCAGTACCAGCCAACATCGCCGAGCTACAGGAGCTATCCCACTTTAAATAGTTGTAAACCATTATACATTAAACATTTTTAAACGTGTACGAGTTTTCCTCAATCCTAAGGTGGTGGCAGCGAAATGGTGTTCTACACATCAGGGGATTCTCTTTAGTTTCCATACGTTTTTGCATATATCTAGAAGTAATTTATCTACTTCATGGCCCATATGCTTTAGTTGCCGGCTGGTCGTGATGGTATAACACCGGAAAAACTAAAGCACATAGACCATGAAGGAGATATAATAGAAATTACTTCTGGAGTGGCAGTCATTATACCAATATGAAAAATGGAGATAATAGACAATGCAAAAACTACAGAGGGATATCTGCTTAGCGTACCGGGGAAATTGTACGAAATAATTCTGGATAGGATACTAAGATTTGCCATAAAAGAGGGACTATACGATGCGCGAAGTGGTCTTAGAGCGAGTCATAGCGCTCAAGACCAAATATTTATGATAAGGCAAATAACAGAGAAGGTGTTAAAGTATAACAAGGAAGGATATTTCTATTTTTTCGATCTCTAAAAGTCATTTGATAGCATTTCCAGAGAGGAAATATAGAAGAGCTTAGAAGCAAAGGCAGTAGGAGAAGGAGTACTAGAAGCAATAAAAGCAGTATACAATGAAACAAGAAATTACATAAGAACTTACAACAGAGACTCAGAACAAGGACGAATTTTGAGCCCCCTATTGTTTATAATAATAATGAATGACATAATAACAGAAACCAAAGGACTTTTTTCTTCTTCTTCCTATGGAGCTACAGTCCAAGTTGGGCCTTCGCCTCCTGCAACTTCTGCTTCCACAACACTCTGTCTGTCTCTGGTCTGCTCGTCAGGCGGATCCTTGTATGTATTTCTTCCTCCTATCGTTTTTGGGGCCTCACGACTGCCATTTTCCCTAGCATTCGACGGCGTATTCGTTCAACGTAGAATGGCACGACACTTCTACATTTCAGCCTGGGTACGTGAAAATTAATATATTTCAAATCATTTCCGTATGCAATTTGTATCCAAACTTTAGGCTTAGTAACCACCAGCGTTTATTGAGGGATGTTACTTAAAAACATACGAGTTGTTGCTTTTGATTCATATCTCTCACTGGATAGTGAAAATCCTATTTGAAGGCCAAGTATTTGGGATACTGTCGGTTAATTCTCTCTAAGGTAGCAAATTGGGATACCACGCAATAATAGGATATTTAACTAGAATGCAAGAACATTTGGAAATAAAGGGAAGGAATACACCACAAAAAGCATGGTAGAAAATTCCTGGAATAGTATAAAACAAGAATAAGCGAAAACCTTAATCCTTGGTTTTCGCTTCTTCTAGATTATATATTTATAATTCTACTATAAAACCAGATATAACTTTCTGAAGTGAAAACAGAGCTAGATTAGCATACATAATGCAGATTTCTTTATATGTTTAGAATAGTAGAATTTGTCTAATTTTAACACCTTCAAATTTAATAGTGTTGATAAAGGTAAATTCAATTTCATCTTAACTTCAATAAAAATGAGTAAACAGTTACTGATTACATACATATTTTGCCATTATTTAGGATTTTGGGGATGTGCAATCATCAATAATGCATTCAACATTGATTAACCTCTAAACTTGGAATCATTAAAAACAACTTCAACTCAATAGGTTTCTAAATTTTGTCAACGTTATAGTTAGAGAGTGAACAAGAAAAGTAAACTATAATAATATTATAGATGCATTTTTAAGAGCCGAAAGAAAGCTATTCATAAATGATAACAACTTTCTTGTTAATGTACTATATTTTTAGTATATATTTTTAGGCTTGGGCAATTAAATGTTTCTTTTATTGCCGTAGTTTATTGCCTAAAGCGTGAATTGGATTGTACTAGATTCGTCATGAAACTTGAACAAGTTTAATTTCTTATTCAGTAACATTAAGAAAGCTGCATGCCATTTTCAACCCAATCGCTGTAGCGATTCCTAAGCAGGAATGGCGACTAAATTCTGTAATTTCTGCACAGGGTTCTGATTATTCAAACGTGCAGTCAAAAATATCGAGAGCATTCTTTGAACGAACTTTTCTCCCCGTTCCGACCAAGTGAAAAAGCTATTTTTACACTAAATGACATACTGTCGCTTGACGTTCTTCAAGTTGTTAGTAAGCGTTGCACAAACAGAACTCCTGGCAGTACAGAGCAAGGTTTTTCGAGTAAGAATTCATCTCAAAACACCAAAAACCGAACATTAGGGAAAAAGGAAACATTTCTAAATTAGCAAACAAAAAAAACCGATCCAAGGAAGCATTTTCTGAAAGTGGCGGCATAAAAAGTAAAAGCAGAACTGTCAATGAAAGATCTTTTGCTGATGCAATAAAAAAAGTAGATCACATCTCATATATTTAGTCCGTGGTAAAGATCATGGAAAATCAGCGTGGACTGAACCTTCTCTAAGTTTCTTCCGATAACGCAGGTACCTCAGGGCTCGGTATTAAGGCTACTAATCTTTGTCTTAAATTTCAACAAGTTTCTAGTTTCAATTATTCATGTCCTATGTTCACCTCGTAGTATAACCAATCACGTATTGCGCATGTCTATTATTCAAGACGTTAAAATAATACGAACTGAAGAAAGCACATGATTAATTGAAGCTAGAAACTTGTTCAAGTTTCTTGGCGAATCTAGTACAATGCAATTCACGCTTTAGGTAATAAACTACCCATTTTGAGGCCTAAGTGTCTGTAGCTATGCTACCCTCCAGCCAACTATCCAGAACTATCCAGAAGGTAATAAAAGAGACATTTTATTGTGCTTAACTAATTGACGTCATGGAATAAAACACTTTGTATAAAAAAGTATAATCATACCAAAAGTGGAGTCAGGCATTTTCTCTCAAACATCGCACTGATAAACCAGAACATATAATCATTTTCACATGAGATATTAGTGTCCAAAACTTTTATTTTTCAAATACACTGGTATTATTATAACTTTTTATTTGGTAATATTAACGGCTTTGAATGTGTAAGAAGCAACACGCGCTCGCGCTTCGGTAAATGCAACTGAAGGCAGTACCGAAGAGAAAGAGAGGCCCGCGCGCGGGCAACGGAACGGATCGGGTACCGTTTTCGAACTCTTGGCGTAACAGCCTTTCGGCACGCGCGAGATGTCGAAGAGCGGATTCTGTTGCAGTCTATTGCAAATCGAGCAATCCGCTTTTATGGGTTTGCAGTTTGTTGGCCTTTGAATAAATGAGTGCAAATAATACTGACTTACAAATTATTAATCAGCAGACATAAATATTATGAAGATGTTATGAGAGATTTCTATACATATGCATAGCTACTCGTATTAAATAACATTATACAAAAATAGCTAAAGTAATATAATATTAGATAATTCAGAATATACTTTCAGTTTGTTTGCGATTTAAATTATTGTTCGCTCTTAACAAATTGGGATTTGTTACTGGGATTGAACATTTTATCCGTAATTGCGAGCTATAATTGCAGCTTTATATGTTACTTTATATACATAGAAAAAAGCGCTCGCGACAAAATAGACGTAACGTAACTAAGCATAGGTTAGTTGTTTCACTGCTTCTGTCTTTATTGGTATCTCCCAAAATCGTCCTCCTCGGATATCCAATTGGAGGACTTAATTACGAAACATGTTCATCTCTAGATTAGCCATTACCATGGTCGATTTACTGGGGATATCCGTGGATATTTACTGTAGTCTTTTCCCGTTGCCAACTCAAGCCTCCTGGCATGGAACAATTATTTTTAGTTCCCCCGACTTTAATAGCGATTGTTCGCCATAAGGACAAGGTGATGCCTCCTCTAAAGCCGACCACTCTATGTTAGGCATTTGATTCCCTCCTATATTAATTTTAATATCATTTCCTAATTATATCTTTTATGGGAAATAATAATATTTAGCCACAAAGTGTTTGGACAGTATAAAATAATAAAAGAAAAGCATTTGCTTTCAGGATGTGGCCAACACAGTAATTGTGAAGTGTTTCCTTAATTGAATATTTTTCCATTCATTTTACATCTAATAGAAATTCCCTATTATGAGGATACTTATTGTTGTGAAAGCTAAAGTGAGGACCGTGTGAGAATGGAAATTTACAATTTACACAATCAATTGTCGCAGTTTGATCTAATTGGATTTTTATTCACTCGCATTTTATGTCAGATTCATGATTATTACGGACGCGTGTTGATCCACTGCTCTAAAACGGCTTTTCGAGAATAAAACAAAATCACTGGCAATTTATTCTAAATTGATGATGTTGATTGCAAATGACCTATATACTTGCTCGCATCGTAAATAGAGATTTATTTAAAGCACGACACCCGACATCGAACTGATTACATTAATTAGCAGCGAGGCTTTCAGGGTCCCTATGCAGCGGCAATTCTATGGCGCTGTCCGCCACTCTCGGTTTCGGATCGCGTGACATCAACGATAACGATTAATCATCAATACAATCGACAAATTAACGATATTTAAACTAATAAGCTATTAATACAGTTAATTATCATCTCGTCAATGAATAAATTATAAATAGATACGAATAATAGATACACATCACCAACCAAATTATGCCTGCACATAAACTCAAACGACTTGATCGTTTGAAACCTTTGACTTACCGAGATATGAACAGGTAAACTTGAAAATTCAACTTATTTGCTCCCTTAAAATGTTTACAAACTGCCATTTTTTTCAGATTAGAGAGTAAAGGTCGTTTTAGACACAACTAAATTTCTAATGTATGAATTAAGAAATTGTGTTGTTTACTTTTTATTTATTTATTTATTAATATACGGGAAACCCCATTTATACATGTACATACAAGATATATATATATATATATATATATATATATATATATATGAATTAACAAAACTATATACTTGATGATTCTGTATGAAATTAAACAATTTCAGGAATATCATTGGAACAGTCATCACGCAGCTCCGCATAAAATGTATCCTTGAAGAATACAACGTATTTTATTTTCCATTCAATCTACAATCCAATTCAATATTACATACAATTTCCTGTGTGATACTAAACAATTTAATTCTTCGATTGTTTCCAATAGTAAAGTGCAACCATTACTACATTTCGGTTTTACGCTAATTTAGAAAATCGATTATTTTGTAACAAGGTGTTGTGAAAACTGACCTGGCATCAATATTTCATTAAATAGCAGGTATCTATGACAACTTGAACGCTAACATAGGTTGATGAAAATTTAGATGCACAGGATCTGGCCAAATCATTGATGTTGCTAAACTTACGATTTTATTTTTGGCCATTACCTAACTATTTAGATTACGATATTTTCCTCGACTTTCTGAATGTCTGTCTAGAACTTACTGGAAGGGAAATGCGACGTTTTATGGTAACCGTGTATGTTAGTAATGTATATGGTACGTCAACAATGAAAGGTACTTCCCCTTTAGCTATTTTCATATTTGCTTAATTTCCTCCATCCTGTAAATGGAAGTTTCTCCAAGGCAATATGCTTCTTATAAGACGCTAAATGTGTTATAAAGAATATTTAAAATTTGTTTTTCTCTGAGCAGTAATAAGAACATACAATTTAGATTTTTTTTTTCGATTAAATCGATTTAATTTAATTAATAGTTATTTATTTATTTAACCCCCTTCAGGCATCATTACTAGATATTTTGGCACGTACAGACAAAAACGTTCGCCACCACTGTTTAATATCATGCTTTATATAACAACATAAACCGTTTCTGCGGTTGTTGCCTCATTTCGTAACTAATAATGTAAATACTAAACATCATCAAAGTTGCATTTAAAAACACGCTTTATTTATCGTGTAAAATGTGAAGTAGGTTACAAATGCATAACAATTGTGTACACACTCGTGGCGGTAGCGGCGGCTCGTTTTAACCCCGCATAATGAGGTTGTTGGGGCGGCAGCGATTACAATCTACGACCGCATAATTCGCGTGCGGGTCACGGGGTCACCGTTGAACGCGAATCGCACTGGAAAAAGAAAGACTCTACGCCCGCCGCCGGCGGCTGGTATCAACGGCGGATCGATCGCGCTGGCCCGGATGGACTTCTGAATATGATTGATGAACACCCAAATAATCATTGACAGAATGAAATGTGATACAGTGGTGCGAGCAAAAGGGGTGGTTTAATTAACGTTGCATTGTTATGACGTACTAGTACTAAATAACACGAGGGTTGCTTTTATATTTCATAAAATATTTGGAAACCGACGGCTCTGTTGTAAAATTTGATATTTTTGACGGTTTACGTACTAAAATTTTTGACACTCAAGCGCTATTCGTGCTGTTTATAGTTAAAAATCCATATCGGTGAAAAAAAGCAATTTTCGTCCGATTATGTTTTATAACTTTCGATGTGGGTACCTCAACAATAGTGCATCGAGGAATTCGATTTAGCGATCAAGGACCATCAAGGACCAGAGTTTATCTATCGTTTTCCAAATTCAATCGTGGCCGTAGTTTGCTCAACTCGAAATTTTAAGAAGGTCCTCCAAAACCACACATTTTGATGCTGTGCGTGAACTGATACTGCAAGATCGCCAGGTGCCTATCTTGAGATTCAGGCATCCATTAGTGAGATCAGTACATTAAATATTGCATAAACAGTGACCCGTCCAAAAATTGTTCGCGTTGGAACTTAGACAATAAATGTCGGAGAGAGTGTAGATGTAGAGCAGTGTATTAATCAGACGTATCACATATCGTGATGCTTTATTATTAATAATAATTAGTATGGTCAGATACTTGGCCGGAAAATTCAGAAGTGCTCTTTGGAGGATATTATTCAAAACCCAATAAATAATAAGTCCTTCGCCACAATCAACTCTTCTTCTACTTCTTCCTCAGCCTGTGCTCATCCACTCCTGAATGTAGGCCTCTTCCAATATTTTCCACTCGGTTCTGTTCTGGGCAGTTTGGAACCAGCTATCCGCTATCGCTCTAATGTCGTCTGTCCATCTCTTCTGGGGTCTTCCCGTGCTTCGTTTTGTTGTTCTTGGCCGCCATTTTAATACTCGGATAGTCCACTTATCGGGCTCTTCTCCGACCACGTGTCCTGACCATCGCCACTTAAGTTGCGCAATGCGTTTTAAGATATCTGTCACTTTTGTTCTTAGACGTATGTCTTCATTGCGCACTCTGTCTCTTAAACTTATTCCCAGCATGGATCTCTCCATCGATATCTGTGTTACGCTTAGACTCTGGGCACTTCTTTGGGTTACCGATGCAGTTTCCATCCCATATGTGGATACTGGCAGCACACATGCATCATAAACTTTTCTTTTTAGATTTATGGGGATAGTTTTGTTCTTAAGGATGTAGCCAAGGCTTCCAAATGCTGCCCAACTCATCCGTATTCTTCTGGTAATCTCGGCAGTTTGGTTCGCTTTGTGAAGTTTGATGGTGTGGCAGAGGTAAATATATTCGTTAACGTCATGGAGTGTGTGTTCGTCTACGGTGATCTCCAATTCATCGGGGCTCATGATCTTTGTCTTGCGTAGGTTCATCTTCAGTCCAACTAGTTTTGATGCATCACTCAGCTATTGTAGCATGTCTTTTAGCTGAGTTGGGTCACTGCTGATTAGCACGACATCGTCAGCAAAACGTAAATGGTTAAAGTTTGTTCCGTTAATATTTATACCCTTATCTTCCAAAGACAGTCTTTTAAATATATTTTCTAGGGCTAGTGTAAACAACTTTGGAGAAATTGTGTCTCCCCGTCGTATACCTCTTTTTATTGGGATCTTATCAGTATTTAAATCCTCATCTATGCTCACTTGGAGTCCTGCGTTGTTATATATGTATTTAATGAGGTTGGAGTATCTAGTATCGATTCTAGATCCGTCCATAGCTGCTAGAATTACCCACGTCTTGATGGAGTCGAATGCCTTTTGATAATCCACAAAGGCTAGGCGAAGAGAGATGTTATATTCAGTGTACTTTTCAATAAAGGTGTGTATTACTTGAAGATGGTCCGTGGTCCTAAATTTTGCGCAGAATCCAGCTTGCTCGACTGTCTGATAAAAATCTAACTTCTATGATAAACGATTTGCCACAATTTTCGTTAGAAGTTTATAGAGATGGGACAACAAGCTTATTGGCCAATAGTTTTCTATACTTGCAACGTCGCCCTTCTTGAAAAGTATTATGACTTCTGCATTTTGCCAAGTGTCGGGGATTCTTGCTTTTTCTATGCACTTATTTAGTAGGATTCTGACTCCCACAATCAACTAACAAATTTTATTAACAACTGAGAGACTAACTTAAAGCACTGATTACACAATCACTGATAATTATCTTAATTGAGAAAGCAGTTCAGGCTAACACTAATACGCTATATCCATACATATGCGGCCTGTAACTAGCCCAAACCCTCTAGAAAAGGATAAGATCTCAAGTCACACACATTCCTTAAAATAGGCACCGATTGGCTGAACGACTTATCATACGCTTCGTAATGCATCCTTGTGCTATCGTTATGGCTTGAAAACGACTATTATAATCAAAAGCCGACATATAGTATATAGTATCTCAATCCGAGTGGTGATAGTGCTTCGAAAATTTCAATCAATTTATAACATTATGTAAGTTTCCACGCTAACAATTTTTTCCACGGCTTAGTGTTACACATACTAAAGTATATGTATTGATATTCATGGTGAAGATTTTGAAAAACAATAAATACAATGATAAATATTTGTTTTGTTCTTTAATCCCGAAATATAAAAGGCAACCCTCGTGCCTATGAAGTATTCTTGTCTAAGGTGGATGCAACTAAGGTATTATTTACGATTTAGAACGACGTATATGCATTTAGTAAATTTTCTTAGAATTGCATTAATACTAGTCAAGTGAAAAAAATATCTGAAAGTAGACCAGCGTACTAGAATCAACAATTAAAAAAACTTCATTATAGGGCTATCAGCCGTGAGGCTTTTCCACCGGCCAAAGGAGAAGCTCAGAGGAGTTTAATCACCCGGTGCTTACTTAACTTAATTAACGAAATTCGCGAAAATTGGTCCCGAGGGGGTTCAAACTCAGAATTCTCAATGCTCAGTACGAGACTCGGCTACTGAGCTGGGGCCATTAATATATTTCTACCACTTTCTTAAAATTAGCTTTGCAATTTTAGAGTTATCCAATTGATATTCAAGTGAAGTGGAGGACTTCCGTTCTCAGGGCATAAACTGACCAAACGCGTTTCCAGCCCGTTTTTAAGACCAAAACTGGAATCCATATCGAGTGGAACACTTCGAGAGACGTAAACGTCATCAAATTGTGCCAACCTAGCTTATCTAGGCATAGGGTGGCACGAATATATGGCACAAAAGTCTTTTAGGGGCCGAAAAGGCATATATTCGAGCTACCCCTATGCCGTCCATTGATAGTATTAAGACAGTATGTAAGAAAATATTAGATATTAGATTACACAAGTTGAACTAAAGGCATTAAGAAAGTACGCTATCAGGAGCTTTCGCGTCTTATATCATGTGAATTATAAGTGTGTTACAATTTACGCCTGCAGCACATACAATCAAGTTTCAGTGTGCTACAACTTACAACTGTAACACACCATTGTATCTAGCAGGAATTATAATTACATAAATAAAGTTCTACAGGTCTTGTGCTAAGTGAAGACGCACTTTTTTCTTTGACAACCCATCCTCGAATAACAATTCGATGAAAAAGCCCGCTGAAACACTATTATTGAATTAGTTGCTGCTTGAAGCTTAATAATGGAACTTTCTTGATCTTCATCAACTGCCGGAATGCAGTTACCTTAAGCCGGCCATACACGTTCCGGTATACCGAAGAGGTAAACCGGACGGTTTTCCTCTCCGGTTTGCCTGCACAGTCCCTGGAGCCAGCCATACGCGTTGTGCTATACCGGAGAGGTACGCCTGCACAGATAAACCGGAGCGTGTGTGTGGACAAGTTTCGGTAAACCAGCACAGGCGTAGTGACCTGTACGGGCGACCGGAGGATCAAAATTCGATGATTTCTACCCGAAGGCGAGTGCTTAATCGGCTTTACCGCCAAAATAGTGCACTTTTTATAACAATATTTTTTCGGAATTTTCTTTGGAATTAAAATACCTACAAAATCATTTCATATTTTTATTTCAAATTTTATTTCAATTCCTATAATTTTTCCGGTTTAACTTGAAATAATCTCGACATTATTCCCGAAACTACTATACACTATATTTTTATTACAAAACGACAAATATGTAGCCCAGTACTGTTTACCCTACTGTGTGTGTGCAAGGCAGTGTGCAGATATACCGGAGAGGAAAACCGACAGGTTTACCTCTCCGATTTACCGGAACGTGTATGGCCGGCTGATTCTTCTCCGGTCGCCTGTACAGGTCACTAAGCCTGTGTAGTTTTACCCAACTTGTCCACACACACGCTCCGGTTTACCTGTACAGGTCTTTGCGCAGGCAAACCTCTTCGGTATACCGGAACGTGTATGGCCAGCTTTAGTCGTGTTTGTAGAGTTGGTGTGTCGCTGGCAAATAAGATATATATATATATATATATATATATATATAATATTTATATATATATATATATATATATATATATATATATATAAATATTAACATACATTGTACGGTATACTAGAAAAAGCAGAAAGAAAAGATATACTATTAGGCAAAAATGGAAAGAATAATACATACATATAGAAAGGATAAAAACGCATACACCTTACGGAAGCAGATATAGGTATAAATAAATAAATAAAATAACATTGCCTTATGTATTTAAGAGATTATACAAATATTTTGAGAATTTTGCATCTGCGTCAGCTTGGGCAGGAATTTAAATCTACCGTGTCTTTAAATATTGGCCCTTATTTCTCAAGGTGCAGTTTGTATTAAATGCATATTCAAAGCATATCAAAACAGAAAACAATGCCAACAACTCGAACATCATCCCCTTTACCACCGTTCCAATATAAAAAAACATAGTACCGTGCCCCATTCCTTACATACTTACTCGACACCCTTCTGCAAGATTTCCACGCAAACTCCTCCTATCTTAGCTACCTTTCTACAATCGAATACCCATTCTTATTTAATCCCCTTATACTTGTTGCTCAGGTGTCACTCCTCTTATTACACAGTACACAGGCGGTGTACCCTTACCATCCACACTTTCCTTCCTCACTCTTCCGATCCACACCTCACTCGTGCCATGCATACCTTCCCCACTCTGCTCAACCCTAAACTGGTTAAGTAGCCCGGAGATTTCTTCCGTACCTGCCATTCCACATACCTCGGGTTGTACGAGCCCTCATTCAATCTTTTCTGTCGCCCTTGCCACACAAATTCCCTCATTTCCACCGTGATCTCCGTTCGCACGCTTACCTAACCTCTTAGTTTACTCATCCATACACACCTCAGACAAATCCACATCATGCATCCTTCATCAAAACTTCACCCTACCTCTATCTTATTCGAATATATCTTCCTACCAACCCCTGCAGCCTTTCTTCAAAGTATATAATCCTCCCACCACATACTCATTCGGTTCGTCTCTTGCAGGAGGATCGGTATAGGTGTTGACCATTCCAGTCCCAGCTGCTTCTTCAAAAATAGTCCCTATTCCATTTCCACTAGATCCCACTCTCTGGCACCCCATAGATACACTCTTTGTAGCACGATGGGCTTCACGCACGTATACCAAATCTTAAATGCAATTCATATATTTTCGTCCTACCATTTTTCTCATTTTCTCCTCGCTATCTCGCACGCCAATCTCGCCTTTGCTTGGGCTCACTTCAAGTGTTTCCTATACCCACTTTAGGAGTCTAACTAGAAACCTAGATATTTATAACCATCCAGTCTCTCATTACATTACATCCTTCCACTATACCTATCCTTCCCCTATTCTTAAACAACATCCACTTGGGATTCTCCATAATCACAACTAACCTCCATTTTTGAAGGCACTTTCCGATTCTCTTTGACATCTCCTGTGCATCTCATTCACCCTCTTGGCCAATATTGGCTATATCATGCACATTCATCAGCACACACACCTTGCTTTTAGTACATCCTTCGCAATCATTCCACAACATACTCTACCCTAACCTATCCTTTTCATATAATCAACAAAGAACTGAGTTGTATGCAGCTTTCGACGCCACAAATACCACACATGCTCCCTTTGCATTCCAGTACTTCCTTCATCATTCCCGCTAGCATGAAAATCTGCTCCCTTGTCCCTATTCTAATTCTAAACCCACCCTGGATTTCACAACAGCCCCTTTCAGCCCACTTCCTCTTGTAACCTTTTCTTTGCCATGAAGTTAGCAAGTTTGTATCGCATACACTCATTATAGCGATTCCCCTAAGGTCTTTCAGTTCCAAGGCTGCCCTGCCTCTTTATGCACAGGCACTACCGCCCCAGGAAAAGGTACCGGCAGAGTGACGCCGCACTTCCGGTACCTTCTCCTCGTCACTCCTTGCCCTGCAGCGGTTACTCCATCCCCTCTCCCGGTAGCCTCTTGAACACCACCGCCGCTTGTAACACCTTCACCTGGCCCAGGTCCTCTACCGTATCAGACATTGTACTCCAACTCGTCTTCCTTGTAGCAGCCCAAAGTTTATTTTTCCGTTTGCTTCTCTTCCCATCAGCAACTCCCACAGCTCGTTCTCCGACCAACACTCCTTAACCTTATTTAAAACCATCTGAATCTCTTCTAAATTGCTCTTATCGCATACTATTTCATACTCCCTCTTCGCCCCTCTAACTACTGCTTCCATACCTCCAAGCAGTAAACTTCCTCCACCATACCGACTTTTTCATCCTGCGATCTCCATCAAACCAGTTTTCTTTCCAGTTACCTTAATACCTCATCAAACTCCCTCACCAGCGCACCACTTTACGGACATACATTTTCGACTCGGACGAACAGGCAAGAAAAGCTTCAGTACAGTAGACCATATCCATACAGTACGACAAATTACACACAAAAACAGAAGAGTATAACAAGCCTTCTTCGATTACGAGAAAGCGTTCGAATCTATTGAAACCTGGGCTGTCCTACAATCTCTACAACGATGTCGAGTAGATTACAGATACATTGAGATACTCAAGGGCCTCTACATCACCCATAATGCTTCAAAAAGGTGTTCCGCATGGAGAATCAGCCCAAAACATTTTACGAATACCATCGAAAACATCCGCGGAGGCCTAAATATAAATGGTATATATCTCACACCTACGCTTTGCGTAGGATATAGTCATCATGGTAGAGATTTCTGGAGAAAACACAGAATGATTCTAACCTCGTCTTCCAATAGGGTGGTCTAAAGATGAACATGGATAAAACTAGGATAGTTTCGTATTCCCACATCATCTAAAGACCAATCACAGTTGACAATACGATCATAGAGATAGTGAATGAGTACGTCTACCTAAGCCAGACCATCCAATTTGGCCGGCAGATGAACTCAGCTCAGGTGGGCGGCAATTAGAAAAGCCATATGCCAAACGCGGTATTCTGCATAGCATGAAAATGCGAGTATTTATCCAATGCGTCTTCCCAGTTCTAACGTATGGCGCGGAAATGTGCAAATGTGAAATATTGCATAAAAGTAACCCAGCGAGTTATGGACAGAATAACCCTCGGCGTGTCAGATAGATTACGCAACGAAGAAATTCGCCGACGAACCAAATTAATGGATATAGCCGAGATAATTTGCAGACTAAAATAGCAGTGTTGTGGCCACATCTGCCGATGAACCGACAACCAATGAGGAAGGAAAGTCTTGTAGTGGTGAAGTATTGGCCGATCACCTGCGATATAAACCGACGACCTAAAACGCCACGCAGGAAGTGGCTGGTTGAAAAACACCGTTTGCAATGGAGACCATTAGGAGAGGCTTATATCCAGCATTGGAAAGACACAGGGTTTGATAATGATTGAAAAAGCGAGAGATGTGTTCAATAAAATGAGCTCTCTACTAAAGTCACGATCTCGCAATAAATACAAAGCTGAGAATTATGCGCTACTATGAATAATCAGTTCTATTTTATGGAGTAGAATCGTGGACACTAACCGAATCTATTAGTAAACATTTGGAGGCATTCAAAATGTAGGCCTAAATATAAATGGTATAGAATCGTGGACACTAACCAAATCTATTAGTAAAAATTTGGAGGCATTCGAGATGTGGAGGTATCGCAAAATTCTGAGTTTCGTAGAAGCATTGCATAACCAACGCAGATATCCTCCATACAATGCAGAAGCATAAAGCGATAGTCAACACAATCAAATGCTAAACATTGCAATATCGAGTATACATTATGAGGAATGAAAGCAGATCGCACCTACTGAAAATAATATTACAAGGAAAAGTCGTAGGCAGCAGAACAGCAGGAAGAAGAACGATATAGTGGCTGAAGAATTTAAGAACCTATGGTTTGCCATGACCACATTAAGCAGTTTCGTGTAGCTGTAAAGGTCACTATTGTACAAATAGTTGCCAATATCTGGACTTAGAAATTTTTACCACGAGCGTAATGTGGCCTAATAAACCAAATAAGCCTAATAATTGCAAAGAACCTGCGACGAGGCCTTTATAATTTGTATGAAATACTGATATGACACTGCGATTTTTGGATATTTAAAAATATACTAACAATTGAGCTTGTGAGAATGAAAGAGGCGCAAGTCACATTTGAATTTTTTTGAAAAGGAGAACATTATGCGTTTGGTATTTATGTAAATCGACGTACGCAGTTACATTTTTTAGGTATAAATTGATTTCTATCGGTAACTGTGCACATCGTTCATAACAATAATATTAAAAATTTACACCTATTTTAACTTGAAGTTTAACTAGAATACAATATTTGAGCCTGTGAGAATAAAAGTGACGTCACATTTGAATTGGTTTGAAACGGAGAAGATTTTGCGTTTAATAATTATGTATATTAAACGCAAAATCTTCTCCGTTTTAAACCAATTCAAATGTGACTTACGTAACTTCTATTCTCACAGGCTCAATTATTGTATTCTAGTTAAACTTAAAGTTAAAATAGGTGTACAATTTTAATATGTATTATTTTTATGAACAAGTTATTCATAATAGTAATATCAGTCGGCGCCTGATCTATTTCGGTGCGTAGAAAATTATTCATGAGAAATTTAACCATAACGACGGCACAAGGGTGCATTACGCAGCATCTGATTATCAGCGCAATTAGTTGACAGATCGCATCGGTATAGACTGCTTTCTCAATTAAGATAATTATCACTTAATGTATAATCTCTCCCTTAAGTTATATACTCAGTTGTTAATAAGATATGTTAGTTGATTGTGGGGAAGGGCTTATTATTTACAGTGCATTAAATGAAGGATATTATTCAATACACAATAAATAATAAGCCTTTCGCCACAATCAACTAACACATTTTATTAACAACTGAGTAAAAAGTATCTGACTATACACATTAGTATTAGTAATAAAACATCACAATATATGAGAAATATGTTCTATACATCGCTCTGCATGTACATCGCTCATAATATATGTGTATACTTGTCTTATAGTTTTCGAATATTTATTTGTATCATGGTACCTTAAGTAGTAAAATCAGAAGATACTCAAAAGTAGTTTTGGTAACCTAACAAAATGGTAACAAATTACGCTTAATATCATGCACAAACGGCACGAGTGGATATACGTTCACGTTGGTCCAATTGATGTAGTATAATGAAGGGCTTGATCAGGGATGGCTGAAGCCCCGCAATCCGCAATCCGCATGATAGTTCTGTGATGAAGTAGTTTGTGTCACGTCATCCATACACATTCAAAGGACCTGCTAAGTAAATGAGTACCGATTCAGTGAGTCTATTCTGTAACTTTCAAATGAATTTAACTCCGAACGGACGGAAAGCATGATAACAAGGGTAAATAAGTGTTTCAGGGATATGTATGCGAGGTTTCTGCAACTCGAGCGCTTTCGAATTAATATAATAGGCTTAATAATAAACCCACAAAAAAACGGAAATTGGCCGGGCTGGAATATCTTCATGTATATCTGTAACCGTGGACGTGCCAGGGATAGACTTTTATTGTTCAATATTTCATGTTTGTACATGAACATCATTAGATTTGGTTATATATCGAGTCAAGTCTAAAGTAGATTTTGAGTACACATGGAATATATTGTAATAATTTATCTTATATTAACATAGTCAGACAAAATTACCAAAGTTACTGGTACTGTATATGTCAATAATCATCATTAAAAACCTGGTTTCCTCGGAGGCGGTCGCTTCTGTAGTTTTTGGTCACTCCAATGTTTCCAAATAATTAAAACGTCAACCCCAAACGGCATGTTCACAGCTATTTTCAGGATTGTAGGAAAAAATATTGTACATAACAAGGAATGTGTATTTCTTGCTTTCACACGATTTAATAAAAACCTCGTATATTAAATTTTCAGCTCATAAATATTTCAATTTCCGCGCTCATTACGTAATACATTATGCACTGATAATTTAATTAGTGTATTAGTTATTTTGAATTTATTGTAATGTTAAAATTAAGGATTTGTTTGTACAAAATTACTAATTACTAACTTTATAAAGTTAGAGATGTATTGCGTTGTTACAACTAAAATAAGCGTGTTATAAAGGCACCTTACACGATCAATATTACTGTCAATATTTTAGAATAATAATTAAAAATAAAAATAAGTATTACTATACGATAACATATTTAAAATATTCATTATTCTAAAATATTGCCAATATTATTGATCGTGTAAGGTATAGCAATGATGGAGTCAAGAGAATACTGTTGTTTATCCTGATAATTGATTACTTGACAAATATAAAAGGAGGATTAAAGTAAATACTGACAGTATTAGGACTGACAGTATTATTGTCCGTGTAAGGTGCCTTATTCATTAACAAAACTATGGGAATAAAAGTGGAGCGGGTGGGTTGTTCAATACCAAACAAAATATGCCTATTCAAGATTTCACGCGATTTGAATACTACACTTTACAAATTTATATTAATCAAGAATAAATAAATTAATTTTATTATTAAATACTAGTAAAACTCCCATTTATCTAGTTTGAAATAATGAAATATTGAGTGTATCCATTTAAAAAAAAACTATGCGAGTAGAAGTGTCCATTAACCATTTCAAGTGACATGAACTCTTCCCTACACAGTTTTACATAATTTTCTAATGTTTTATCAATTTAATTGAATAATTATGTCTTTTAAATTGTTTATTCTGTCATTGCAAATCGTCCGTTCGAATTCCCGTCGAGTGTGGTGTATTTATATATTGTTAAAAACAATTATGTGTGTCAGTAGTGTAGTAAATATTTTGAATTAATTTTAACTACTAGTAAGGACAATGGACATTTAATATAGTCATACAATAATATTCACTTATCAATCCGCTCAATTAGTAAGCATCACCACGTAATGAGAAAGCTTTTAACAGAAGGCGACCGCTTCATTCAAGATCGCAAACAGAAAATTCGCCTAGTAGAGCCTAATTAATTATAAACGTAGATAAAATGTTACAATATAATATAACTAAAAATATGTTCCTTTATAAATTTCTGTTTAATTTAGAACATACAAAAGGAGAAGACTTGGAAACTGTGTGCTTTTGATTTTCTTTATACTTCCGTTCTTTAATATTTATTATGTACAGTACGGTTGGTCTCGGTAGATTTAAAAAATGTAAATTTGTTTCATCGATCCTTGCTCAATTCGTTTCATAAACGTAGTCGTCCGATGTAGATTGTTTTTACATGCTTAAGCTCGCTTGCTTGAGTTCGCAAACGTGGCAGCTACAGCAAGCCGAATGTGATTGAACTATTGTTCGATCGAGCGCATTATTTATAGCCGCCCCCTTCGTCAGTCGATGAACGTCATTGTAATCTCTTATTTATATGCATGAGATGAATTTTGGCTACAGCAAACAAATACAAACAACGCCTACATAATGTTTTAATTGCATTAAAACTAATGTTATGATGATTATTTTCGTAATATAATTTAGTTCAGAAAATAAAAATATGAGTTATGTTACGGCCCTATAATGCGTGTGAACACCGTAACCCAAATCGTCCCCTGCCTAATTATTCAAAAAAAATTATTGCGCTTTTAAGAGCACACGGTAACAACCCTAGCCATTAAGCGCCAAGCGGGAATTTTACGTTTTAGAACGGTTTAATTATTTATTGATGCGCGTATTTTCCATCCCGACATCCGGTCAGTTTCCCGATATCTGGGCACCAGTCGGCTGCAGAAGATATGTGTTGCCAACATGGCTCACTCTTCATATAGATGCACCAATCATCATTAAGATTAGAATGCTACTTAGCCCTAAGTGTGTTCCCTTTGAGCCAAGATATTGTGTAAGATACAGTTCTTGGAGCGCTTCGCGCTCTACGATTATTAGATATCATTCGTCGAGCCATCGCACGGTGAAAATCGCCTTGGCGAGCTCTGAGATGGTTGTATTAATTAATCCAATACCTTCTGTATATAGTAGGACCTACTTACGTCTAGAGAGTACCCATCGCCGACTTACGTCGACGATACCTGCAAAATGGTATCATAAACTGAGCTAGCCCGCTTCAAGATCTCCTAAGATAAATAGAAAACTAGCTCAATAAATGCCGTATTAAATCCAACTAGGCGAAGTCCATCCCCGCGAGTTTCTCCACGAAAAAATTTAGCCGTCCATCAGTTTGTCTAAACAATAATTCCATCCGCCAACACAGTAGTATAGAATACTGTATATACGGGGATACACTTTGACCGCAGGCTAACATGATCCAAATACATCTGGACCAAACGACTCCAGCTCATACTAAAATATATATAGATGCATGAGCGGACAAGCCTCCACCGTGGGACGTGAGGAGGTTTAGGCGTCAGAAAGACGGGATGAATCCGACACTGCTAGGCAGTAATTCTAATCTGAGCACAGACAACTAGCTTCTACTATACAAATCTATGATCAACCCATTATGAGCGCGGACTCCACCCAGTTATGCGGCGCAGCGAGCATCTCCAACATGAACCTTTTTAGTCCAGCGATTCGAAACTAAACTGATGAGGACGATTGTAAACGTCTACTGGTATGATCCAAATTAGATAATACTCAACGATTTAAAGATAAAAAAAGTAAGAAACCAAACTAAAAAGTGTCAAATATCGACAACGACACACCGCCCAACTTAATCCACTGGGGGCGATATTTGAGCGATAACACTCGCCATATCGATCGACAGACGTTAACAGTTTTTAATAATGGTGTAGATTTTTGAACCCTCGCAATGTGATCGTTACCTTTGATAGAACTAGACATTAGACAGTAGTCACCTTTTGACAATAATTTTGGAGTTACAGCATCAACCAACTAACTATTAATTAATACTCCAAAGCTATTAAATGTGTACGTTTTATAAGCATAATCATAGCGACCACACCCCTAGTAAGAAACCTACTTTTCAAAGCAGGGGACAAGACTGATAAGGCACGACCAACTAGATCTATCGGTTAGGTTCTAACCGACCCCCCACAACAGAACACACTTTGTCGCGGTGTGGGGGCCCAGTGCAGCGATATCCGTAAACTGAACAGTTATGATCTATGCTAACATAGCTGGGACCAGGAAGTCGTCCCATTGCTAAGATGTTCGGTACTTGCTACAACTCCTTGCGCTAGCGAATCTGTAATAGAGTCCTTTGATCTATCGGTCTTTCTTGGCTAAACTCTTCAGCTACTCTCAGTTCCTTCTGACCCCGATGCTATAAGGTCCAGGGGCCAACCTAGTGTCTTACATCTTTGCAACACACCGCAACCCCTTGCACGGTAGACTGAGCCTACAGAATCACTTCACACCTTTGAACTATTGGCCTCTCTTGGCCACCTGTTCGTCTCTCTTGGTTTTTGCGAACCCGCCGCTGTTGGGGTCGAAACCACCTCTCTTCTCCTATAAAAAACCCGAACTCAAACTCCGAGTTTGGCCGGGACGGCGCCTACCTACGCTTCGGCCAGCTCGGGAAGCCGGGCCGCAACACTATCGTGCGGCCGAGGGGGGATCGCCGATCCTAGTGGCCCGGGGGCGGATGAAAAAAAAGACTGGACGCCCAGACGTCCCAGACCGGGAGTTTGTAACAAAACTGAAGCAGTAACACGAGTCGGCCTCTAGCATGAGAAGAGAAGTAAAACTCTCTAAAACCTATCACATAACATTACATGAACAAGAAAGTAGAAATGATCCATACCGAACAGAGGAGGGACACCTCAGTTCCGGTGGTAATGCATTCCTTGGCGGGATGCACGCCACCGTTAACCAGCGACCGCCATGACCCTCCAGCCAGACGTATGGGGGCCCTACAAGAAGCGACCGGCAACCCTGACATGGAAAACGACGAGACCCCGTCGGCACCAAGCAAGAAGAAGAAGGCCACTGAGAAGACGGAAACGAGACTGAGATGGAACAGTAAGGAATCTTTAAAATACTAGTTAATAATATAACCTGGACAGCTCAGACTCAGAGGAAGGAAACAAAGCTCAAACCACCAAGAGGAATCGCCTCCAGAAGTAGGGGATGAGAAGGCTGACCAAGCAGGTGCAAGGAAAAATCTGTATAAACACCAACTGACTAGCAGCAAGAACGAGGAAGAGTACCAAGAGGCTGTCATACAATTGGTGGGACTCAGAGAGGTCGTGCTAAGCTTGACTGACTCAGCGAAATATCCCCAATAACGTGAAAGTGGACGCGGCTATACTTCGAGAGATATATGAGCGGGCCTTCGGAAAATCTGGAACTCCGCTAGAATTCCCTAAGAGCACTAAGACGGGACTAAGGCGCCAGCTAGCAGACCTGAGTGCTGACAAAGCAAAATGGAATAAGGAAATGGAGAAATGGTGAACTCGTAGGAACTAAGATGAAAGTTGGGATGATCCAAAGCAGATCTACCAGATGAGAAGAACTACCGCAGGGCCGCTGTTGGCTTGACGGCCACTAGGCCCGTGAGAGCAGCGGGGAAGACCGACGAAACCTGTGCATGAGATGTGGAGAAGAAGGCCACTAGGCCAGGCAATACAGGAAGCCTACTGCGCGATCTGCAAGGCAGAAGGCCATGCAGCAGGGGGTCCCGTTGCCCTACAAAAAGAAGAGTAAGGGATGAGGCTAGACACACAAGACTAGAGGCTATGGCGGAGGGGTGCAACTTAGGAGCCAAAAAGGTTTATATAACAGAATTAGGGTGGGTAAAAATAACCCGAACACCTTGCGATCCCAGCCTTAGACCCAGGCAGCGCGTGGAGCGATTAGTGCCTCGAAGACGGACAAGCATCCGCCGTGGGAGAGGTTTAGACGCTGGGCGCTCCGTCCGAATGACGGGGAGAATCCGGCACTGCCCATGCTCTCTAATTAGAGCATGGGTGTCTTTAGAAGATTTCTCCCGACGGAAAAAAAGGTTTTAACCGTTCAGAAGACAGTACTACTATAAGGCAATGCTCCCAGATATTCTAACACCCACAGTCAAATCATTTTTCTATTGTATCACCAGATAGTAAATTACACTCATGGGAAAAAGATAATAGCGACAAAATAGAAGAAAAATGACAGTTTATAAAGAAAAGTTTCAGAAAATTGGAAATTGGAATTGTGAAATTTCCATTGAATTGAGAATAAAGCTCGAATAGTAGGGTTGTATATATATATATATATATATATATATATATATATATATATATATATATATATATATATCCGCTACCATATTATACAGACCCAATCACGAAGTTCTGTTCGATTATATCGCTGTCCATCGATATCATCGAACAGAAAATATAAAAATAGAGTATTTTAGAATTAAAGAAGGTAGAAACTTTCATCAATAAAGCTAAGACAATTGAGCAGAAATAAGGTCATACATGGTAAAGGTATAGATCTGGGGTGGCCAAACTTTTAATCACTATCGGCTTTTAAGTTATAGGCGGCGATCATAAGAAAAGTAGTAATTGAATGCTAAAAATAAGTTTAAATTTAAAATAAACATAGATAATAGTAATAAATATACACTATCAAGTTATATTAATGAGAGAAAATAATGATTTCTTCTCACAAACTAATCAGTTTATAAATTAAACAATATATGTACATATCAGACAGGCGGGCGACTAGGAATAGTTACGCGGTCGACGCTTTGGCTATCTCTGTAGTAGAAAAAATAGATACTGAAAACAAGTAAAGTAACAATAAGTGAAAAATACGATTAAATGAAACTGTTATACGACCTACAGTTCTGTATGAGTTTGAGACGTGGATATATCAGACAAAAATAGACAAAAAAATTGATAACGCAAGATTTAAGGAAAATACAAAATACGAAACTTTATTCATGTAGTAATACATTTGGAACGTATACAAGGGTTGCTATTTATATACTAACAATGATTGCGGTGTAGAAACTTCTTTTATTTGTAAAGTATATATATATATAGTGTGAATCCATCCCTTAGCAATCTACATATCTAGATTTCGATCTTATTAGATCTAATCAGTGTAGCTCAGGTAGTGATGGTGAATTCACACAATATCTCGAGTGGTTATATACATAAATAATACAACTAACCCCCTAATAGGAAAGTTAAACGCCATCTGGCGGCACCACATCTATTAGCAATGCACACCCATATGGTAATAACCATATTGGAATATTAGTGCCGCCAGATGGCGTTTAAAATTACAATTTTTTACTTTCGATTAAACCAATCAGCATAGTAGTTTTTCCACTCCGAAGTAGGTCTCTTTTGATAGGCCCAGGTTTGAATTCACTAAACCATCGATATCTTGTGGCCTCCGATGGTGCATCACCAAACGTCATAGTAAATTGAACGGCACACTGCTGTAGAGAGCCACGTAAAAAATCATAAAATAATCATCATGACAAGATGAAGAGTGACGCCATACCAACAACACATATCGCAGGTGGGATTCTATTGGTGCAAATATGCGGTACGTAAAATCTGTGATTGCAGCATTAAATCCTACCGTTAATTCTTGAGTCTAATTCGCACTTGGCAGCATCACACGACGACAAGGTTTGGTTAATGCAAACAAAGACAACACTGGACACACAATTGGTATGATATTTATTTTCATTGATGAGTCTCAGTTATATATTGGGCCCAAGATAGTCGCAGAAGAGTGATACGTCAAAATTATAATATCTATTATAAGCGAGAGTAAGTGGAAGGAGTATTTTGAAAACCTACTTTTAGAAAATAGACATATTGCCGAATGTCAATGCGTTTCGCTGACTCTATCTATCTACCTTGACTTCGGCCTAACACAGTGGAGAAGGAAGTGTCACGGTATGGGACATATTAGACAATTCATGCCTATATGCACGGCATTTCGCGGATGATCAGGTGATACTCAGTACAAAGAAGAAATACTTGGCGCGCAAATTAAAACAAGAATATACTAAGTGAAGACTCACAACACTACACAAAACCTCAAGAAAACAAATCACCTATGTGTAGGAGGGACGAATCAGCAACTACAACTTGAAGGAAACTCAATGATAGACGCCTGCAATGAATACACCTACCTAGGAGTTAAATCAACGAGAGGGTGGCAAAAATACATAAGATTATTGGTGCTCTAATCTCAGCTCTGTGGATAAGATCAATATCAATAATTAGAAAACATACATTAATCAATGCCATATTGAATAGTGTTATGACATACTGGTGCGAGCTATGGACTATCTCAGCCTGGAAGGAAAAACATATTTTACCCATAGAAATGGATTTTTGCGTGGAGGTGCGGGATTACAGAAAAGAAAAGACAGTGAAGAAAACTTATCATCGCACGCAACTTAAATGGTACGGGCTTGTACAAAAACTGATTAGTCAATCACAGAATACCAGAACAAGCGTTTCAATGCATCCACCGGACTACAGGAAAAGAGTCCGCCCCTGACCTGGAAGAACGGCATCTAAACAGCCATGTCCCAGCATAACTTACAATTAGGAGACTGGAAACCGGAATATAGAGCTACGATCTAAATCGGAAATATATATTTTATATTATGTCCGATAAGAAACAAAAATCTCTTGATTTGTCATCCTCAGTGCGCAGTTAAAGTTAAATGTTCAAAATGTAACTATTGTGTTTGACTATAAATGAGATTCATTATTCTGATAAATAGGCAAATAATGTGAATTAATTCAGGCCATATGGCATTACTTTCTAGGACAAAGTTAGTAGTTCAAAAGTTACTATAGTTGGTATAATATATTAGTTGAAATTAACAAATAGTTGGAGAGCGTAAGTTTGAAAGATATGAACTTGGAACTTCCGGAAGCATGGTGACAACTAATATATTCAATAACAAGTATCTCGTAACTATCAGTATTTTCGGTGCACTGAGTTTAGTTGTTGTAGGATAAGAAAGGGCCGACGCCCATTTCAAACCGAAGGAGTTATGACGGCCACCGGTTTGCTGCAATATTAAGTCCAGGATTTACGGTTGTTCAAAGTAACGAGGGCTTCGAGATAAATCATATTTTCTACCTTTTTAGCAAAAAAAAACGTTACAAGTGAAAATCAATAAATTGTCAGGTTTATACAACATAACTATAATTTTTCACATGTTGGTTTGCCAACGTGAAACTTAAGTTACATATTTAAATTAATTCAAAAAGAACTCCGATACATATACTGACGTTACAATTTAATTTGTGTATTCAGGAAAAATTCGTAGGAATCGCAGGAACAATAAGATATTAATGAATGATTGCGCCGTTGTTTTATTCAATGCGTGGAAAATTAGAAACGGCGTTATACCCATAAAAGTGTAAATATATATATATATATATATATATATATATATATATATATATATAATTTAATTTATGTCCTGCAATTATTAAATATTTTTAATCAATTATATTTAGATTTGTCTAATATTGTATTTGTTTATTTACTGTTCAATTCCCAACGATGATGTAAGAGTATAATACCACTAAAGGTTTTCTATATATAGATGCATTGTTTTTTAGCAGTGTTAATAAAGTTCAAATATATAAAAGTTATTGCTAAGCATTCACACGCAGTCTGTGTAGTGGTGCATGTCCCTCTGATTTAAAAAAAAGATTTATCTTTCTAACTGTAAAAATACCGAAATCAAGCAGAATATAAACTCAAGCTTTGCACACTGGAATTATTCTCTTTATTTGGTTAATATACAAGAGCTTATGTGGATGCGTGACCCGGAATCGTAGCCGCCGCCGCCGCTGCCGGATGAAAACATAAAAATGAATCGGGCCGTGCCCCGCATTCAAGTCGACGGATTTGCGTGGCGGGCTCCGCAAACTCGCACGCCATTATAACAACCGCCCCCCGACGTCGTTTACTGCCCGATTCATGCAAAATGAATGTGGTACGACGACCGAACTCAAGCACGCACAAACAATAAACAACATACAATGTTTTTATTATACTTGAATGCAGAGTGACCGGTTTTGGTGTTGTGACGGGGTTAACAAAGAAAACAGTTATTTTGTTATCATCATAATTATGATCATTATCAAGGTTGAAAAATTACATGAATTAATTAACTTAAGGAGTATGAAGGGTTTCGGTATGTGATGGGTTTACAGAAATAATACATTGTCATCAGATATTAATTATAGTTGTATGATGTGGCGAAGGGGTACTTTAGGGGAATTCTCTCCCAATAATTTAAACTACACATAATTATGCAAGCAAACTGTTTAATTAATCACGGGAAATGTTCAAATCTTCGGTTAAGCCCTTATAACTCTCCTCTAATTTCCAGAATGTCTCGTTAGCAAAATTAACAACGATGTTTGGTATACTAATTAAATTACGTCCGTTACAAAGCGACTTTCAGTAAGGCGACACTACCATAATTTAAAATTGCAATTACAAAAGTTATAAGTAGCAATTTATAAGCTACTTTGTCGCCCGTCTCCCATGAAATCTATCGATAATGTACTGTGTCATTTGCTGGAATGAATAATAACAACAGAGTAAAAAATTATTGATAAAAGTTAATTGTAGTGACATCGAATATTATTGATACAATTATTTGTTTTGTTATCAAACTATCGATTGTCTAAAAACGGTTTGCAACAATTTACTAGGACCTATAGATGGTCTGATAATCGTCAACGCCCTCATACGCGAAAGATCTAAACGGCCCGAGTTCTTTTGGTCCGAGTCCATTTGGTCCGAGTTCATTTGGCTCGAGTCTATAATCATAAATGATCGAGCCAGTCAGTCCAATCCAATTGATACGGGTGTGTTTATTGTTGCTGTCCTGCGTTAATTTTGTTTAATTCATAATTGTATCAAATTATGGCGTCAATTTTTACCATACACGGTAAAGCCAGTGACTGACTGGATCGATGACTCGGCGCCATGGATTTTGAAATCATTGAAAATCCAACTCGGCGGGTCAAGTCCACGAGTCAATCCTAGTTTCCCCACACGCGGTGATAGTTTGGCTTGGCTCTGGGCCATTTGAATTAATCGATCGCTCGTGTATAGGGGCCTTTAAGGCCCAATCCCGATGGCCCAATATGAAATAAAATCTATGAATGAAATTTGCTGCAGCACTAGTTTATTTCTTATTTAAGCTAACATTAACCTTGGTGGCCATTTTGACATATTCATTTTTTACGCACTCCCCAGTCACTATTGAACTATAGTTATAGTTGCCCGACTATCGATAGTTTGTTAGTCGTCATTCAAGAGTGCCCATCACTAGTTATTGTATCGGATGTAATAGTAATACCGTCTGCATACAAAACAAATCATGAGTGAATGGACCACATTGTGTCTTTATTACACTAGAAAAAAGCATGAAACCCGGTTGTTGAGTGCAAAAATAATATTATATTAATTTTTTGCTCGACCCCATTGCAGAACTACCACAAATCCTCCTTCACGTACACTTTGGAGAAACTGTACAATCCTTCTTTAGATACATTCTCTGCAATAGATAACTTTGTAAATTCGATTTCCAGTAGACGAGTCTAAGAATTCTACGAAGTTCCATTATTTATTTTTACCCCCCACAATTTTAATTCTCTCTATTTGCTGAGTAGTGGAAATTTACGGCCAATTTGTCCTGTGTGCGTAGTTGGGATTAATAATGCAATCCGTGTCTGACGGTGTGGGGTGGCGGGCTCCGCCGCCGCGGTCATTAGACGCGCCGGGAGGCCGCCGGCACGGGAAGCGGGTGGTTTAATGGTCCGCGGATAATTCACGCCGCCGCCGGGCCGCTCCTTGAATTTATCGACACGCTCGAGGGAGGTCGCGCGGAAGACGCCACCGTGAAAAATCGAGTTTGCAAAAGTTTTCCCGAGGAGAAGAAATCCAACGATGCACTTGGGAAACTCACCTTCATTGGTGTATTTGTATGAAAATGAGCACACAAATTGAAATGTATAATGGAATATTTTGTAAGGAATGGTTTAGAAAAGTTTCTTGAGAAGCATCAGCTCTATATACCACGCGCGACAGAGGATACGCTATATTAACTGTTGAAAATTAACTACAAAAGACAAACTAAGGTCCATGCATAACATTAGGATTTCCATCATATTCATATAGTATAAACAAATATTTCTGTGAATTTACGGGAAATACTGGGTGATTAAATTCGCCTGAGCTGCTTTATTTACAAACGGAAAATTCATATGAAGAAAATGATGATTTTATTTTATCATACGAAGTATGGATCAAGTAAGTATTCTATTCATGTAAATACATAATAATTTTTAGCAAAAATCCTCTTTGTAAGGTGCCCTGGTCATTTTAATTGACCTTTAGTAAATACGTCTGTCTTTTGCCCATCGGATGTCTGTAACTAATATCGAGGTCACACTTTTGGAATTTTACATGTCACCATTACCTTATATAAAATTTTTCGATTTTGAAACAAAATTTAATAAAACCTTCTTCTTTTTTGTTTGCCTCTTCTATCGAAGGTTGGCGATCATCATTACGATTTGCAATTTAGAGGCGGCCACCCTGAATAAACTCTGAGGTGATCTCCCACAGAAAAAATATAATCTTCAGGTGGCATCATAGTACAATATTTAAAACGGACAGGGAGTGTGGTCAGTGATGGGTTCTATACACTGACGACTTTGGAATGTATTATTATATGAAGATCGTCTACAACTCATGTAAAATTAAGAACAGCAGGGTAAACCAGAACTAGTCTCCAACACCGCCGCGTGAGTGAGAGGAGCCATTTTGAAAGTTTATTTTGGCACCCCCTTCGTTGCAAGAGTATATTCAAAGATATAATTGGAATAGCGCCTCCTATAATCAGGTGCCTTGTTGCTTGTCAAAAGCTTGAGAAGCACTCGACACGTACCTGCTAGTCTCCACTCATCTACACGTCTTCTCAGTAGTAAATTTCAGTTCAAGGGGAATGGTAGATGCTGATAGACAGGCTCATCCGACATTTTTATGTTATCTACCTAGCCATGAAAACAATATGCTATCTTGACCATTCTGTGAATTCAAGTTTCTGTGTCACCTCCAAATTTGGTTCCAATCGCTTAACATTTGTCAATTTTATATCAGTTTAAAGAGGCGAAAATGAGTTATTTGTAACTTGAACACAGAAGCGTCAGGCATTTTTCATTCAAAGATTGAATCAACAAAAATCCACGGTAAATAATTAGGATACACTGTTGTATATACTCCCAAGATACACAAATTTTTATTATACCCCTGTATACCTATCGAAGTATTATAAATCGTTTCAAATTTTACAGGATCAATTGATGGAAAAACAACGAACAGTTATTACCTAGTTTAAGTGGATAATTAAACACTTTTGTGAATGTGTGTTTTGATAATTTTCATCCCCTTCTACTTTTTTAGGTGCCATGCTTAATTGCCTAAGCGCTGGCTACACCTAACAAAAATAATTAACAGCTTTGATATTACCAAACCACCTGGACACACATCATTAAAATAAAAGTTATCGCTATTCATGCAGAAATGTTGAGTATACCGATTCAACAATTAGTAAAACTTACTCTAGAATTGAGCAAAATACCTGAAAATCTGAAAAAGCTACGATTAAAAAAGCAATATAAAGAAATGAGCCTTCCAATTATAGACCAGCTCTTTGGTTCCGGCGATATCGAAGATACTAGAGAGGTATATGGAAATGTCTGTATCCAGCTATTTAAACAAATACAAAATTTTAGACACTAAACAGTTTGCTTGCCAAAAGAATAAAGGGACCGTAAATCTACTAGAGCAGTATGCGTACATGATTAATCAAAAACTTGACAAAATATTTCATTCTCTGAGTTTATGTATATAATTTTCTAAAGAATTTGACACTATAAATCATACTAAACTCCTGGATATATTAAATTCAAGTGGAATACGAGGAGCAGAAAATAAATAGTTTAAAAATCATCAAATAGATCTTTCGCTGTACAAATTGGAGAAACTACAGGAAACGAGGTAGAAATCAGAACTACCTCAAGGTAGTATTTTGGGGCCAATTCTATATCTCCTATACATCAACGGTATAAAACACAGCCTTTCATACTCTAAGTACAACTTATATGCTGATGATACTCTCATAATGTCTTTACATAAGGAACACAGGATTGCGCTACAAAGATTACAATAAGATTTAGTAGTTTTCAGCATCTCACTCAGAAGAAAATGATACCAATTACAATATGTACAGAAACGGCCAAACTCTAAATATCGAAAATCTACGAGATTGTAGTCATAGTAAATAACTACTATAGAATGCAAGAAGAACAAACGATAGATCATGGGATAGAATGCAAGTAACAATTTCATGATAAGGAGACACAACAAGAAGTATGGTGCGCATTCAAAAGAAATAGTGGTAAAACGTCTATTCAATAATATTACGCCAACTTTATTAAATCTAAGTTCTCTAAGACAAGTCAAATCAAAGATAAAGAAATGGCTACATTCCAGAACCAAATCACTGAACCAAACGAATGGGCTGCCACTGACAAGCTTGTGCTTAGTGGCATTAACGTAATATGTATGTTAGTTAATTTTATCTATTTAAATCTGCTATCACATCAAAATAACAAACAAGTTTCATAATTATTTTAAGTGTAATGTATGTTATTGGTGAAAATTCACGATTTTAACGGTATTTTTTAAAGGTACATTTGAGCAGTATATATTAATTTAAAGTGAATTTATGTAAAATGATTTTTATTATTATAGATGATTTTTTTTATAAAAATTATTATTATGCGGTATATTTTAGTTAATTACATGCATTTAAATCATATCACATCAGAACAAGAAAACAGTTTTTTTATAAATATTTTAAAGTGTAATGCATTGTATTGGTGTACATTTAGATTTCAATTTTTTTTATAAAGTTACATCTATTTTAAATTATTTTGCTATGATGAATGAGTAAATGGATTATTATACAAAAAGCACATATTCAAGTTTTTTTTTAATTTAAGGGTTACACCACTTATGCCCTCGATGCTGTTTTAGTTTTATAAATTCTAGCTACTTCTATCTTGCACTTAATTTCTTCGGGGGGACCATTGATTAGTTTATCCAACTGTCTATTTATTTGAATTTTTGTAATATTCCTATTCTTTTGCCATAAAGGGTCAGTACTACCTGTTCGACGTCTGTCTTACTATCTTGTAACTTGGCTTTCTTATCATTTATCGCGCGGCCCCATCTGCTTTCTTAGATTATATTGTTGATTGTGTTGCAGTTCTATTGATTCTTACTCCCACACCATGTCCCAGAGCCACTGTGAAGATATTGTCTGTGTAGTGTAGTGTTGAAGAGGATATAGGATAAGATACATCGTGTCTAACTTCTGTTTGGATGGCGATCCTTTAGGCCGTTCGTTGTTGAAAACACCGGTTACAGATTGGTTTCAATATAGGTTAAATAACAGCCTCACTACGTTGTCATCTAGGCCTATATTGTTCATAGTTTGAACAATTTGAAGCATATGTATATCGGTTTTCTTACCTCCCAGCAAAGCTGTAGAAGAGTTTGCACAAAGAATAGTGTCTCTCTAGTGACTAGACCCTGTCAGAAGCCAAATTGCTATCCGCTCATTATTACTTCACATATCCTTTTGATGCGGTTTTGTATAATACGTAATAATAGTCTTAGGGTGTGCCTCGTAAGACTTATTAACCGACATTATCAGAGATAAAATTAACATGGAGGTAAATACCATGGAAGCTTATCATTAGATTATCTTGTTGGTATTTGTACCATATTTTGCTGATGGTAAGTGTCTCTTCTTTCATTCCTTTTGCACTTCGGGAGTTACTGGTTGCCATGGGCTAGGGCAATGAGTAACTATTGGTGCCCATTTGGTGCTCCTTAGTGTTCTTTAATTTAGCCATACAATTTTTCGATGTCCGCTTTGTTCTTAGACCTGCCTAAGTTTTACAGTTAATGGGTTTCTTAGTAGCTTCAGCAAACATACCCCGATCGAAGATTGGAATGCATGCTTCGATGTGTGCTCTTGTTTCTTTTATGATAATGGCATCTCTGCTCATATTGGTATTATCTATAGACCCGAAGTAGTAGGTGGTATATCCGTTATTTGTTATGTGTCCAGAACCACTGCATCGAGCTTGACTTACTACTAGGAAATCTATGTTAAGTCGGGTCATTTATAATTATATATTATGTAGTGGCGATGCTCCACGAACAAAACCGAAAGTTCAGTATAGAATGAAGTGTTCGCCAGGAAGATACTATCTCTCCAAAGATTTCTAATGCGGCACTACAACATACCTGCAAAAAACTGAACTGGTATACGTAAAGAATAAACATAAACGGCGAAAGACTCACCCACCTAAGATTGGTTGACGACGTAGTCATTATATCTGACAGAATCGACGAAATGCGCATAATGCTGCAGGAACTAAACTAAGAATCACGGAAAACTAGATTCAAGATGAACCTGGAAAGAACAAGAGTTATGACTAACCTGGTCTTAAGCAATAGTCTCCTGGTACTTCCTAGTCGAGTTACTACAAATACCTAGGACAAGAACTAAAGATTGAACCCAGCGAAATTCAACGACGTATTGGACTTGGCTGGACAGCCTTCGGAAATCTTATTCCTGTCCTAAACAACAACATACCCATACGCCTAAAGAAACAGATCTACGAACTGTGCGACCTGCCAGTCATCACATACGGGGCCGAAACCTTAAAAACCGAAACCTCTGACACAAACATGTGGTGAAAAGCTAAGAGTCTGCCAAAGAGCAATGGGGCGATCCATGCTTGACATAATTAGGAGGGACCGAAAACAAACGACTGGATAAGGCAAGAAAAGTATGTGATAGAATTACAAAACAAAGTTGGCAGGTTATGTGGCGAGGTTAAAGGGCCATAGATGGACAAAGAAGATTCCCAAATAGAAGAGTACAAATACTTCGAGAAACAGAGGAAGAAAAATAGGGTAATCTTACGTCCAGCAATGGACAGTAAACGGCTGGGATGATGATGATGATTATTATGTAGTTAACAGCCTGCTTCGTACATGGTGCATACATTCCATGTCGCAAGCCGTTCTATTGTTGGTGTTCTTGCTGTTTTTTTGTTGTTTTTCTTTCGGTGATTCTTGGTACCCCTGTCCCATAGAAGTGTCGGCGGTGATTGCGGGCCGTGGTTTGATTTGTGATCATCATGGTGTTCTTCTTGGGGAATAATTATGCAGTAGTTTCACACTTGCTTTCGATACCGTAGTTCCACAGCCATTCGAAGCTGTTCTAGCTTTCCCTGTAGTAGTCCTGATGACTTGCCGGTCCATGATTATGTCTCTTGCGCCAATTATGATACTGGTAGTCGCTGATACTCTTTTGCAATGCTAGTTTTGGCCCGCCCTGAGTATTTTATTTTTTCGGTACCCTAAAATGACGAGCATTCCCCTATCCGTAACCCGGGTAGGCGCTCAAAACCCCACACGGCTTTTAACAAGATAGAGATAAGTATAATTGTTGGCGATAATTACAGTAACCGTTACTGTAGCGTTACGACTATTATAGCAAACATGGCAAGTCGGATTGAATATATATATATATATATATATATATATATATATATATATATATATATATATATATAAAAATTTGCCTTTTACCTTTCGGTGTAGGCTATTACATTTACATTACTTAACATTATACTTTCAAATGATTGTTGTTGTTATGCATTTGAATATGTTATAACGTTTCTCAATTTTTTTGCTCAATTGCGTTCTACATGGCGCATTGGCAGGGAAAGGACATAACGTGATACTGAGGGCTAGGGACAATTCCTTGAGAAGTATACATTTTTCGCCTGTTTTTATTTATCTACAAAACAATTATTGCAAAGATTTTCGTGACCATTTAAAGATTATCATAGAATGAACAACATGATAAATTACCTGGAACTAAAGCCTTGTAACAGAATTTTCGAAAAATAGCTAGAGCCGATTAATCAACTTCTTATGTATACCCAATAAAAATAATTATTGACTGACATGAACGAACAGTAGCTTTCGTTGAGGTAATACTGAACTTAACGATTTTCGGAAAATTAGTAACAATTACAAGCACGTATACGGCTTTTGTGTCCTAAAGAGCATGGCGCAGCAGAGCGGGCGGCCGTAAGTGCCTGCCCTAGTTACAATTCAAATTGTTTCATTCGCCGTCATCGTTTGTAACGTAATTATTCCGTAGAGGCAACATTTTGCACGGATTAAAACATATATAATCTTATCCCCTAAATTATATCTTAACCTGGTTTTAATAGAATTATTTATACTTGTGCGTTTTATGACAGCGTAAACTTAAAATTATTCTGTAGGAGCTACTTTTAATTAGAACTATGACAATGACAATTTCGTATAATCTATTGCTGATTGCCTTATTATTAATAGGCATGATATAAACAGTTGCTTTTATGTAAGAGTTTTATATCATATATGTCGACGCATGAAAAATGACGGAAATAGTTATTAACAGGAATTAAAGGTGCTTTCGTTTAACATTACTAGTCGCCCCGTGGCGTGCTGTATCGCTCCAAGTTTAGCGGCCGTACGCCAGGATGACGTAGAAAATTGCGCATCGGGAGCGGCTTGCACGACAAATAGAACCAGATACAATAAGCCCGGAGCAGCACACAGTGATAAACGAAAACAGATTAAACCATAAAAACAGCACAAGGTTGCATTACGCAGCATCTGATCACTGTTGCATGCAATCAGCGCCGATTCTTACTTGAGATCAGATTCCCAGGAATGTGGGCGAAATTGGTGAAAGAGTTTTGGATAGACCGTACGTTGGCATGTTACTCTGGACCGCTTTCTTAATTAAGATCCGACAGTTATCGTTAATCAGTGTTTTAAGTTTACTCAGTTGTTTATAAGATGTGTTTGTTGATGCTACGCAGGGGGCTTATTATTTATTGTGTATTGTATCAAATCCTCCAAAGAGCACGCCTTGAAATTACTGGACCAAGTACCTGACCACACTGATTGTTATTAGTAATAGAATATCACATGTGATACATCTGTTAATACATCGATATACAATTATACTCGCTCCAGCATATACAATTCGGAACATATCTGTTCCCTATTCAGAAATACATACATTGCGACGAGACATACTAATAACAAAGTTATATCGTAATATGAGGGTACCAGCCTGTGGCAGTTAAATTTCTGCCACCAGGTGGACTTTACAAAATCTTGCTGAAATATAGCCAAACAATTAGTTAAGCTACATACATGAAATTGGTATTTATCATATCTGGAGATGTGTCAACCGAACTGTTAAAGAACACATCAAAAATGTGCGTACTACTCGTAAAGGCCTCGAAACCATGACGGTCACAATCAGTATAATAACTATTAATAAATACGAAGCGAGTAACGAAATACTTAAATACAGAAATTCAAAAATAATCTCTCTGGATGACTTAAAGCGCATTTGCGAAATCAAGTATAGTTGTATAGGTTACTATCTATATTATTGACGAATACAAGGACGCAAAAGAGACGACAGTCAAAAGTATTACAACAGTATCCAGAATTCAAGCTGCCAGAAAATTGGAAGTAGCCAATTCTTTAATTATTTGTCGCCAAAAGGATATTAAGAGTAAACAATATATGGCGCAACATCTTTCGATTAATATGTTAAAATTATTTATAAATTTATAATAATGTAAAACGAACATTTAATACAATCTTCTGATGAAATATAAATATATAAATAATAGTATATTATTCAAGTTTGTTATGGAGAAGTAAAGCCACAAACAAACATAAACTAAAACAAATACTGGAAAACGATTACGGATATCATCCACACGGCACTAGCGACTTGCAAAAATACCACATATCCGGAAAATTTATTTTCCACTGAAGGCATAATAAAGAACGAGCAATTTAATAATAGTAAATAGTGGAATTTTCATGACAATGATTACTATTTAACAAGTTCGGATAGAATGGATAACGTTTGGACTATGTGTAATAATACACTTTCACAGCTTCTAAATAATGGGCGGCATGATTAAAATTAATAATTTTTAAATACTTCTGATAGATATAAATTCTTCATATATATATATATATATATATATATATATATATATATATATATATATATATATATATCGTCAGCACTATCCTAAACACGAAGTCCAGGGGAGAATTGGATTATGGAAAGTACCAAGTATGTATCAGACTGGAAAAACACAAAATTCCTTAAAAACTGCGGCGTTTAAAAATTGGCATAAGAGAACGAGATAGCTATTCAGCGGGAAGTGCGAAACTACAGAAAATCTACTGCGCTGAAGGAATCAGCCCCCAACATCGTCGTGGCGTTGCATTAATAGTGAATAAACAAGTTGACGAAGCAGTACTTGGATTTATATGTATATTGGAGAGAGTTGCTGTAATGCACGATCAATGCAAGCCCGTGAAAACTAAACAGAGTACATATCAATACAGAGTCCGAAAGCCCGAATAAACGTCAAAGTAGGGAACAGACAAAGATATATTTGACAATAGTAGCCTAGAAGTTCGCGACGATAGGGGGAAGCATTAAAACGATTCTGCATTTTTTTTTGCCATTATCAGTGTGTATGGCTTAGCATCCGGACACCGCGGGTTGATTCCTCAATTCCGTTCATATTTATTAAATTTTCAGAGACTAAATGTATAGAAATAGTTTGTCACATGAGCTGAGGCGAGATATTAATTTAACATTCTCCGTTGGACGACGGATCTAGTTGTATTATCAAAGCCAACATTTCATTCATCAGTTATGTCAGAGATGTGGAAGACTACTACTAGGCCTGAGGATTGGACAATAATCATATGGGTCGATTATACCTCTTCACAGAAAAGGTGCGACAACAACCTGCAATAATGACTAGCTATGATATCCCATGCAATGAGCAAGGAGCTAGGATAACGATAACAGCCCGAATTAGTGAAACGAAACCACAAAACTTAAACATCAGAAAACTAAGCGAAAATGCCGTAAATAATATACACTTATCAATGTTTGTGAATTATGACAGTGTTCGATGGTCAAAAATGTGGGAGAGATTGATAGGCATAGTAGTTCCATCTTTTTCTTCTTTCATGTGCCATGCCTGGTCTCCTTGACGTTGGTAATTACTTCCGCGTATGGGCATCTGTCTTCTGCCAGTTTAAACAGTTGCTCCGCAATAAGGATATCAGTCTAGTCCTTAATATTCCTCAGCCACGATGTTTTCTGCCGATATAACGGCGTCCCTCTATGTTTTCTTTCAATATTAGGTGGAGTAGGTTATATTTACTTCTTCTCAAGAAATGACCGAGGTAACAGGTCTTCCTGCATTTTATATAGGTCAGTAACTCGCGATATGTATTTGTTCTTTGTAGGACATCAATGTTCGATGCTCTCTTCATCCACGAAATTCGATGCATACTTTTGTGAACTATTCCTCTGGGATTGGACCTTTTCTGTATACTTTATTGAACTAACCTACTACTACTATGTTGATGTGTCTACTTTAATTAATTTGATCATTTCCATCGGAATTTGATTTGGGCCTGTTGATTTTATATTTTTTGCGACTGATACGGCATGCATTACCTCCGATGTTAACATATCTGGCCCTTCAAGGACTAACTCATTAATATTGTTATCTATTCTAGTATATTCAAAAACTTGAGCTATGTAAGACTCCAAAGCATTCGTTATTTCCTTTTCATCCAATATGATCTTATTTGCATTGTTAAGGAGTATCATCGCTACTTGTTTTTTTATAGATGCCGGCCGCCTCTTTCGTTTTTCTATGTATCATGTTTTGAGATAGGGCTTCCATCTCCTCGTATTTCTCCGTCATCTACTGCACTTTTGTCGCCTATATTCCATTCATTAGATATTGTAGTTTCTTATATTCAGTAATATTAAAAAATGATACAACTAACCCCCTGGGAGGAAAGTTAAACGCCATCTGGCGGCACCACATCAATTAGCAATGCACACACATATGGTAATAACCGTCAAGATGCTCATGCCATTAGTATCATCGCGTAGTGCCGTCTATATTCTTATATAATATTCCAACAGACTGTTTGAGATATCAACACAAGGCCAATATTATAAAACATATGCAAGTGTAAATCCACTTCCTAGCAATCTACATATCTGGATTTAGATCTTATTAGATCTCATCAGTGTAGCTCAGCTAGTGAGGATGAATTCACACAATATCTCGAGTGGTTATATACAAAAATGATACAACTAACCCCCTAGGAGAAAAGTTAAATGCCATCTGGCGGCACCACATCACCATATGCATGAGCATTTGACGGTTATGCATTGGTAATTGATGTTGTGCCACTAGATGGCGTTTAACTATCCTCCTAGGGGGTTTGTTGCATCATTTTGTATATAACCACTCAAGATATTGTATGAATTCATCCTCTCTAGCTGAGCTACACTGATGTGATCTAATAAGAGAATCCAGATAGATTGTTAAGGGGTGGATTCACACTTGTATGTTCAATTATATTGATGTTCAGTAGTCTGCGTTCTTCTATTTGTGAAGTTAAGTATTTGGCCAGTCATACAAGTTTTTTTATGCACTTTGTGGCCTGTTGTTGTTCGGCGACTTCCTTAATGAATTCTTTCATTTATTGCCACTGGATATTAGCATCCTCATCCGTCTTCGGTATTTGTTTTAGCTTCGTTAAAAGTATTAGTATTTATTTTAGTATTCTCGCATCATCATTTTGTAGTTTGACGACGTCAATGTGGCTTCTAACGTCTTTTCCTGTAACTGATTTCATCAACAACGAGTGGATGAGCCAAACCCATATCATCATCAGGGTATGTTGTTGCTCTCTTGACTGTGTTGCTCAAGCCCTTGTTTATTAGCAGGTAACCGATTTGGTTCCTAACAGAATCTCTGTAAGTGCCCGTCCAGAGGTGATGTCCACGTGTACAAACGGCGTTTTAGTAGCTCATATCTGCTACTATCATTCCAGCCTGTTGGCAGAATTCATAGAGTCTATCCCCTCGTTCGTTATTTTGTCCTAAAGCATGTTCACCCACTCTATCGGCACGTCGTCCTTGCCTGGATCTCCGATAATAATTGTATTATTATCATTATTAAATGATTTAAGGATTTGCTTGATTGAGGTATAGAGCTTATCCACTTCATCGTCATACTTTTCGTCGGATGTTGCTGCGTATACTTGCAGTATATTAACGTTAAATGGATTATCTTAAGTCGACATAGCATAACTCTATCTGATATCGGTGTAAAATTTTTACATATTTAGTACATTTAGAGATAACAACGATTCTGCATATTGATGATCGCGGTCGTTAGCATTGCTTCCAGAGTAGTACATTGTGCCATGCCTATGGAGGTATGTGCCCATTCCTGCCCATCTAAGTTCACTGCTTCCCTTGATGTCCAGATTGAGTCTTCTCATTTTCTTTGTCAGCGGTATCGATTTTTCCAGCTGCAAACATACTTCTGACATTCCATGTGCCCATGCGCATTTTTTATACCACTATTTTGAGAGGGGAGAATCGTGCCCTCCTTTCCCATTTAATTTATTTCATTATACAGATGTTTCCCTGTGGTGGCTTTTCGTCCCTCTTTCTTCACCTTAAGTATCTTGGAAGTAGTTCCATCTTAGGTTATTGGCATTAAGGGATGTAGTATGTTTTTCCATCTAACCTGTTTTACTCTATATGTTGTTGTGAATAAGAAAATTAATTTTTAGTTTGAAGGCGATGTAATTAAGATCTTTTATGTGTTGTGGGATTTGGTTGTACTGTTTTATTATGTCGTTTGTCAGTGCCTGTGTCTATTTGTTTGTTTTATGTCTGGATTCTCAGTTCGGATTTTCGTCTTGTTTTGTGGTTGTGTTTCTTTGCCTGATTTCAGTTAGATGCTTGTTTTTATTTTGTTGTTTTTGATTTTGTGTATTAGTAGTAGGGTATTTAGTTTTATTGATTTTTGTATGTTTAGTTCTTGGGTTACTCAGTACTTCTTTTGCCTAATTTATATAGAAATTTGAGTGTTTTTTTGTTGTTGTACTTGTATCTTTGATAGGTTTTTCTGGCTTGTGTTTCCCCATATGTTGTTGAGATATTTGTTTTGTGATGTGAATAGTGCATGGTATACATTTTTCTTGTTCTGGTTGGCATACAGTTTCTTATTTTTGTTATAGCAGCTATCGTTTTACCGTTTTTGTTTATTAGTTTATTTATGTGTTCATTCTTTTTGAGGTTGTCTTGAATTTTTAGGTCTAGATAGTCTACCACTTTTGTTTGTTTTATTGTTTGGCCATTGATTATGTTAATCTCTTTTTGGTTGTTGCTTGTTGTTGATAGATCATTAATTCTATTTTTGATTATCGTCAGTAGGTTATTGTAGTACCAGGTTTTTAGTTGTAGGTCTGTGTCTACGTCGTTTTGTATAGTTTTGTAGTTTTTTCCTGAGTGGTCAAGCAGGTGCCGTCTGCGTAGATACAGAGCTTTCCTTTCAAATCTGCTTCCATTAGGTCGTTTGTATATGGTATATATAGTAGAGGTGGCAGGTTTTAGCACAACTTTCTGTGTCATTGATTTTTGTTGTTTGGGGTCTGTTTGTAATGTATGTTTTTATAAGGTTTAGTTCTTTACCCTTTATGACTTCAGCTTCTAGTTTTCTATTAGTTTAGGTTTTGATATGGTGTCAAAAGCTTTTTGCATGTCCATAAAAATGGCTGTTACTAGATCTTGTTCTTCGAGTTTTCCTTTTATGTGGTGTATGAGATCAGTTGTTGCAGACGCTTTTCCGGAGTACTTTGGAATGCATATTGTGCATGGTAGATCATTTTGTTGTTGTTGATGTGGTTTTTTAGTGCTTGGATTTGAATTTGGATGGTTTTTTCAAGTATTTTGTTTAATGATAAAAGTAGGGCTATCGGTCTATAATTTTCAGGTTTTGTCTTGTCGCCCTTTTTGTAAATAGGAATGATGATCGTTTTCTTCATGTATTCTGGGTATATGCCTTCTTCGATTACATCATGGATCAGTTTTACGATGATTGGTGTTAGTTTTGTTTTATTTAGTTTAATAATATTGTTGTGATTTTGTCGAAGCCAGGGGCTTTGTTATTTACATAAACTGCTAAATTAAGAAAGGTGTATCCGCCCTTGTGCGATGAAATACAAAGAAGAAATACAACTACGCAAGTATTTCTTCTTTGTGTTCAGTCAATGTGAAGTAGTGACAAAGTTCTGCTACCTTGGATACATGCAGAATCAGGGATTTTGGTGAACCAGAAAAAAGACGTAGCATATAAATAAATGGTTCTAAAACTTTCCCAACTAACTAAAATATGAAAGGATAGCGACATCGCAAGAGATAGAAAAATCGAACTTATCAATTAGCTGGTATTTTCTGATTTCTCGTATGCTTAGGAGACTTGGTTGTTCAACTAACCAACAACACATTGAAGCGAAGGAGATGTGTTACGGGCGTAGAATGCTCCGAATAACATCGACGGCAAGACGAACAATACGGAGGTATCGATTTTGGAATAAATAAATCCAACACAAAGCGACAATATCGAAAAACTGGTGGTCCACGGCACGTAGAATGCTCCGTATAACCTCGACGGCAAGACGAACAAACGGTATCGATTTTGGAAGAAATAAATCCTACACAAAGAATACCTTCTCTAACATACAGCGACAATGTTGAAAACTGATGGTCCACTGTAATGTCACAGTGAAATGTAGACGTGGAACATCTCCGACCAGATGGACCAACCTAATCTCTAAACCTACTAACTTACGCCCATCGAAACATAGATGAAGTTTAAAAGTTAACCACTTCATCTCGGCTCCGACGTTGGACGAAGAATTGTATTGATAGAAGGATAGTAGTTGGATACTTAATATTTATTCCTATTACTAAATACAGTTATAATGTTTCCCATTTTTCTTCTTCTAGTTCCTTATCGTATTAACAAACATTCACGATATAATATCCTTGTTAAACGCAGCACCAAACCAGGTTCAATCCTTCAGCCATGATATTCTGCTACTTCTTGCTGTTTTGTTTTTCTGCGACATTTCCCTAAAATATTGTTTGCAGTAGGTGTATTTTGCTTTGATTCCTGATAATGTGGGCCATATATTGTAATTGTCTGTCTTTTGTTGTGTTGAGTATCACTTTATCCTGCTGCATATTGCGGAGCATCTGTATTTGTTATGCGATCCTTCCAGGAATCTCTCTGCATTCTGCCATATCCCCACATCTTGAATGCCTTCAATTGTTTACTAATAACTTCGGTTAGTATCCATGATTCCACTCCATAAAATAGAACTGGGTATACATAGCAGCGCATAATTCTCAACTTTGTATTTATTGTGAGATCGTGGCGTATAGGCAGAGAGCTCATTTTATTGCAGCTCTGACTTACGGATTACTTAGGAGTGATCCCATTAATCATTAAGAGTAATGCCCGGACATGTGTATTTATTTACTTTTTCAACAGTACAAAAAATGTGTAAAAGGGACATAGAGTTTGTATGTACATACCACTTTTCTGTGATCGAAGAGAAGTACGTATATCAGAATAGTGGTTTATCTTAAAAGATTCTCTAACGCCTACATCAATGATAAAAAGCCCTAAAATACCCTTGACAATTAATAATTACAATTAAAAGTAAGTGTGTCCTCTATCCCCTGGTATACATAAATATCTTAATTGTCAAAATTTCAAATGTATTAGTCTGGATGTGTCAGCGAAATTCACTGTATATGATTTATATTACTTGAAAAATAAAAATAAATTATACCTGTAAATGGAACTTGTCATCTGGTATCAATAAATATATTAATTGTCCAAATTTTAAATTGAAAAAAATATACTTAAAATGACAATACCATATAAATCTGATTCTATAAGTATTATCAGTATTTTAATTAATTTGTAAGTTGATATAAAAGTACATAGGCAACAATTTGTCAAGCATTAATGATAAAAAGTTCTTTCTATAAAAAAATGGACAACAGGTAACATAATATTTAAATTGTACGATGATAAATCGAGTGTTTCTATTATTATTACTATGTTCCAATTGCTGAACTTAAAACTAAACCAACAAACATGTTTATCGGTATGGTTCAATCGATTATTGGGCGAGCTCCGCATTTAAGTTCGTTTAATTTGAATTAATGGGTTTGTTTGTCGGTCGCGCTCGGGCTGTTTTTGTTGCTTCGCGCCGGTGCTCCGACCTTCATACACCCCCTTAACCGGGCCATCCACCGAATTAACAATGGAATGCGTTTATATTCGTGCTTCCGGCTCGACTATGTGCATCCGGTGCCGTACTTTAGAATGCGAATTCAATGAGCGTAGGCATCTCATCCAAATATATACCGTTAAAAAGACAAAAAACAGCACCGGAATTTCTACCAGTTCATAAAACATTCGCTACTATATTGTATGCAACGAGAAATATTATATATTAAAAGTGGCATCACTGCGTTAATTGCGAAACTTGAAACTGTTAAAATCATATTAAATGCTTTAGTCAACAAGCGCTAGTTGAAATGGTAGACAGTAAAAGCATACATATAGCTCGCATCAACGAATATATATATATATATATATATATATATATATATATATATATATATATATATAAAATGTATCTCATTTGCCTATTGCTACAAGCATATGGGATACATTATAGAGTTGATTGAAGTGTTCATACTTACAATTAATTACATTCGTTGCAATATTTCAATAAAAGATTATAGATAATTAAAGGATGGCCCGTAACGTTGCGTGCAACTTTAGTGGACTAGTGCTTTGTTTTTGTTTCTATTTATTTATAGTTCTATTTATGGTTAGTCGTTTCTAATGAAAAGTTATATATTGAACTGTTCACTCCGGTTATATTTTGTCGGTGTTTTAAACGTGAATTCAGCTATATTTGCTTAAGGTTTGTTCACGGTTTGTATATATTATGTGATAGTTTAGTAGTTCGCAGATAAACGTCCATGGTTTACTTGTATAATTGTATTAACCACCTATTTAAGACAAACCTTCCCAATCCCAATCAATTAAAACTATACACATTTTTGTCATATTTTGGGACAAAAGAATCGCTTAATTGTGACAAATAACATGATAACTGTGGAAAATAGTCGTCACAAGCTCAGTAGTAAGTATATTTTTAAATAATGACAACAAATATAGAATATCATTGATATTCCGCTATAAATGAATATTTAGAACGCAAAACGAGAAAATTACTTAACTTGGATATTCAGGATTATTTAATTCGCATAAAATATGATGTGATTTCGTCATTTTAATTACTCATTCAATGCACATTTCCGCATGCAGTATACCGGAAATGGCTGAATACTGCCAACAACAGTACAAAAGTGGGTAGAGGTATGTGGCGGGTAAATCAGCCACATCTGGATCCACATAGATACCATATGCTTTTAAACCATTTGAATCTTTCAAAATCTGTTTCGAAGGCGAAGATTAACAGTAGTTACACGTTGTTACTAATCATCATCATTCATAGTACTTGCACTCTTCTATTTATTTCAGAAAGAATTACTACTGCAGTACTGCGTACCGCAGGGGGTATTTGTAATATAGTTATTGCTACAAAACTAACGGAAACGGATTGCATTCTAAAATTAATTAACATGGTTGGGACACTTTCATTAATTGACTAAACAATAAAACTAAATAATGAATGTATGCATGTTTCATCACATATGGAATGAAAGTGTAACTGTACAGTAGAAAAAATGGTGGCATGTGGACCCTCAGATAGTACAAATAGTTTATATTTCTAAATCTAGATGTAGATAATTATTTTTGTATTGGCAAATTGTCTATACTATTGCCAGATGTAATCGAACTACATATATTTATCGTATTGAGTTTTTCAAATTCAAATTTATATTTACATTTTTACTGCATGGAGTGCATGACTTGATGCTCCTACCTGTAACAGAAATAAATTATATTATATAATATCCAATTGATTCAATACACAGAATAAATTGCAAGAATTGCCATTGCTTGTAAAAATATATATTTATTTGATTGGATGGGGTATTTTCTCTTTCTCTTCCTAGAAGTCCTTTATCAATAATACAAACCTAAGGTGACAAATAATATTTATTTACGTCTGATACGTTAGACAATTTCCAATGTGAGGCAGAGAGAACGATATTATTTCAATGGGAATAGTTCTATTGTTATTTTCTGAACACATCCCCCTTTTCACAGGGCTAGGAATTCCGAGGTTATATTCATTATATACAAATAGGGTTTATAATTTCAGTGAAATATGATTCTAAATAATAAAAAGGTAAAGATAACCCCGCGTGATGGGCTTGGCGTTTTACCCATACATCAACCCAACAAACTGAATGGAATTAACGAACAAACAAATAAAACATTTACGGCACAGGGAGTGGATCCCCCAGCAAATTAGAGAAACGCCACATCTCTGCTGGATAACCGGGACAAAGAAGCTGTACATCAAAATTGGACGATCACACGTGTAAAAAACCACAACTAGCGAAGACTCGCTCAGAGAACTTGCAGGAGCAAGGGACACTATCTTCCAGCTGACAGATGCCGGAGAGGCGATCCGAAACCACCCACGGAAAATCAGAGCAGATGCAAGAATAGCTAGGGAGATATTTGAGTATTGGGGAATCCGAGGACGAAACTCATCCCAAACACCAGACGATACTATGCTTAGAGAGAAGATCGAAACCCTAGAAGACCATAAGAAGAGATGGGACTGCGAAACGGCAGAAATGGCGGAGGTGCTACCAGCTGGAGGCACAAAAGTCGATGGCAGTTGAAACGGAGGAAATGGCTTAGCGGATTAGGGCCACTATCAACGATGAAAATTAATATGTGGAATCAGCCACCAACGTGGCAGTGCACTGGCTGTAGTAGAACTTTGTAGCCGTATGAGTCAGCAAAGAGGAAGCGGCCAGACCCGAAGGGGAGTTAGAAGACTGATGGACACACACTGCACAGTACATATAATGGCGAAGAAGAATGCTACTGGGACAGTAGTAAACGAACTCACTGAATAGAAGCTGGATCCAGGAGCGGCGATGGCGGTGACACGAACCAGGAACGGTGCAGGCATAAATAAGAAAATAGTAAGGACAACGCATTACATTATATGTTTTTATTAGACCACTAACGACGGCGCAAAGAGGACTCTCTTTGAAGGAGCTAAGAGACTCAGCTAGATAATGAAAGCACATCAAAATGCTAACGGTGAAGGCTCCTAAAATCCCAACTGCCGACACAGTAAGATTTTCCTGCATTATTATTGCTTTGCGGAAACCACGGCCCGCATGACTCTCGCGGGCCTGGAACCAAAGCTGCCCTGAGAGAGGACAGCGACCACGACGGCAGCAAAACAAATCAGCCAAGTCCCAGGGGCAGGACATACTGGTGAAGCTGGCCCGTGGCCAGACATACGCCGACCTTATGCAAAGTACATGAGAGGCTGATGAAGGAGCAAAAATATTGCTAGGGCAGAGAAGACGGAGAACGGCTACCTTCGCCTACGAGTTAAAGGCACTGGAGACAAGGTAGACCGATTATGCGAGGCAATCGCGGTCATAGTCCCGGGAGCAGAAAACATGTTAGAAGACCGGGGACCATACTCCACATTAGAGAACTTGACGTTCTCGCAAGCAAATGGAAGTGGAGGCCGCCATCAAGCAGCTAACTGGCCCTGAAGACACATACAGAATCGGAGAAACTGCACCTAGATCGTGACAGTGACTACCAGGAGAATCGTTCAAGGTTCAAGATCGGGCTGGTGACGACCAAGTTCACTCGATGCGAGCAACTCCCAGGGGGATATAGCCGCTATTGGCTGGAGGACCTGGGCGTGCACGGAAGAGGACATGAGGAGACTATGCCTCAAATGTGGGGAGGAAGACCACCAGGCGCGATAGTGCCGGGTGGAAACCCCGTATTGTGCGCTGTGTAAGATGAAGTGCCACGCAGTATGAGGACTTAGATGCCCCATAAAGAGGAGGATATATGAAGAAAACTAAGTGAGTCCTGCACAAATTTAAACGCTACAGGCAAACGTAGGTAGGCACGTAGAAATAGTGAGCGAGCCGAACAACGCGAGAATGTACTGTTCGTGGGTGACGGAGTGACCGATAGGGCCGTCGCGATCCCCATTCTGCTCCTAGGGTTCAACCACGAGAGCCATTACGTGGGCCAGAATAGAGGATCTTACGCTGGTGGCGTCCTACCACTCCCACACTCTGGAAGAACGCACGCCACAGAGAGGTTGCGGGCGCTGGAGAGGACCATATAGGTTATGAGCGGGCAGGTCGTCGTAGCATGGGGTTCCCCAACTACACCAGGGGATAAGCGATAGTGGAGATTGCCTCAGCACTTTATTTTATAGTATGCTACAAGGGAAAAACGACCTTTGAAAGAGGGAACTCGACATCCTACATTAACATCTGCGCAACTGACAGGGGGAGTGCGGGGCTGGGAGGTTCTAACAGCATAGACCCTACATATCGTTGAGAATGGAAAACAAACCTGTCGCAACACAGCAAGAACTAACCCGCAAGACGAGGAAGTGGGTAATTGAGAAGATGGACAACGACATGCTCACCCAAAGCCACTCTGACAGCTATAGAAACCACAACGGGCAACTTCAAATAGCGTGCCAGACTGCGATACCGACCCACACTAGCCCTGCCAAGAAGAGATCTCATGGATCAAACTACTTGATATGACAATTGTCTTGTGCTAATTATCGTTGATTGCACAGAATCATGCGCGAACCTGGATCACCAACTGGAGCCTAGGGTACGACAGGTTAACGGACAGGTTATAGTCGCAGGGGTACTCAATGTGAAGTCCGCAGCCTGGGGATCGAGAACCACTGATATAAGCTATCACAGACCTGGTAGCTGTACTCTAGCCCGAATTAAAAAGTGAATATTGGAGGCAATAGACCAACTACGTACGGAAACCAACAGGGCCAGAATACTAGTACACAGAGCCAGGAACGATGCTGGAAGGACTTATACGCGGATATCGCCAAGGACCCATAGGGCCTCCCATGAAAGATCGTGATGAAGAAGGTAGGAGCTCGCCCTCCTGAATCGGAATCCAAGGTGCCAGTTGAGGGCGGTAGTCGTAGCCATCTTTCCGCTTGGCACCAACACAAACTCAGACGATGACGACGAAGACCAAGATACCCAAGCTGCAACGGCAACAAGATGAGAGGAGGAGGAGGAGGAGATACTGGTCGTAATCACCAGACTCCCCAGAAACAAGGTCCCGAGGTCCAAACAGGCTATCCAACGAACTCATTAAGGAAGCTGGACCGGCAATCGCGGGAAACTACAAAGATATAGCCAATAGGTGCAAGGAAGAAGGCGACCTCGCGGGACGATGGATGACAACACGACTGGTGATGATACCTAAGCTACGGAAGCCTAGCCGAGGCCCTCGAGTCAGAAGGAGGGTAAAACGACCGGCAATAGAGATCATATGGATCATAGCGAAGTATTTAACGGGGAGGGGTATAACGTATGACGGCACCGCAGAGGCGTCGAGATTCTATGTGACAGCAGGGGTCTCAGGCGTCCAACAGTGATTAGTTTTGGAATTCCTGTTGTGGAATGTCGCCTACGACGAAGCTGCCGGACGACTGGCAATAGCGTTTTCCGGCGATATGGCGCTAGTTGTCACCAATGACCCTCGTTGACACCGCCATACAAAGGATGGGAGAGGAACAGACGATACAGAGAAGACTGAAGTACATGGGAACTACACTGGAGGCTAACGTCAATCACACCCAGCGGATAGTAGAATCCGCAAGGAAGGAAGCCAGAACGGAAGCAGCCCTAGCAAGTCTGATACCAAATATAGGTGGCTCGATTGAAAAGAAGCGGGAGTTGCTAGCGACGATGTCGCTTGCCCAATTCCTGTATGCAGCACCTTGCTGGGTCGGGGCAACCACGACTCAACGCAACGCTGACAGGTTAAGGACACCACCATTGTGCTATGAGCATATCGCACTATAACTACAGACGCGGCAGGGGTGCTGGCAGGGACAACGCCTGGGACCCTCTGGTCGAGGAGAGGACGAAGGCCTGATAGATAATCAAGATAGATGGACGAGCGGCATTATCTCGCAGGTGAACCGAGGACATGATGAGCTCAATCACTGGATCACGCAGTTCCTGTCCGGGCACGGCGATTTCCAAACGTACCTGCTCCGAACAGAAAAGGCAGCGATGGCAAGATGTCGACACTGCTGTGGGACAGATGAGGATCCGACTCACACTCTATATCTTTATATCTATGTCACCGGCGAACGAGCCACCCTATGACTCGAACTGGAAGAGGCCATCGCTAGAGAGATCCGAGCCCGGATGACAGAAGACAAGTGAGAGGCAAGTACTACTGAGTTCTCATCACAAGTCATGAGGCAGAAATACCAGTACGACCTACAAGAGTGACGTCACGCGACAAGAAACACAATGTAGAGTCGCAAGGATGCAGGAACTAAACAGAATCTGCAGGAGAGCCACATATAATACAATCAGGACGAGACAAGAGACGGCGCTAGGGCGCTAATGCGCCTATGCCTAATGGCGGTCAAGTTCTGACTGGGGCGCCTACCGGCTAGCCTTAGTCAGTACGGGGGGTGAATCCGACAATACCCATGCCCCAATAAAGGGTATACAGAGGACTCTCTTATTAGGCACAAGTTTTATGACCTGCAGGTTTTGTTGAATTTCATAAATGGAGCAAGCGCAACAACGTAGGCCAAGTAAATACCCAATTACTGATTTTGATGATATTATTCAAATTAGACATGAAACTGTAGAGAAAGTCTTAACTTGTAATTATCTGCGGTACAACAAAGATGATAAATGGAAAAACATTCGTAAGGTTCGAAGCAAATGGTATTACGGTGCCGACGCCACGTACAGACAGTTGAGGTGTTAGAAATCTGGCCCTACCTCAACAATTTCTGGATCAACCACATAACAAATATACAAGTACTGCGACGCGTTAACAAACAAACTGAAGTAATCAATACTATCAAGAGAAGACTGCTCGAATATTTCAGCTACGTTTTTAGAAATAATAATAGCTAGTAGTTACAAACCATCATACAGGTAGAAGAACATAATGGCTTAAGAATCTACGTTAATGATACGGTCAATCCACAAGATAACCAATCCGAAAAGATAGAAGTGCCGACGTCCTTGGAGGATAAGGCACAAGAAGAATAAGTGGATGATATCTTATGGATACAGCGTCAGTCCTATATTTCAAATTGGAGGTAAAGACTGAACGGTTTGATAACTTAAATCAGTTTTCAATATAATTTTGAATGTGAAAGAAACGAAAATTAACACAAGTGTGTGTTGATAAAAATTCTACTATTCCACAACTCTGGGGTAATGGTGCTTTTTCTAAATACATCTGCACAGTATTCTATTCGACACTACTATTGTATATCCATAGATATTAAACATACTTTATTTATATATCCTCGCCTAAGCAGCACACCACACATCTAAAATTTCATTTAAGGTTGATAGGAGAGAGAAAAACTAATTATAAAATATTTATTGCAGTTATTTTGCTGTGACAATTTTTATTATATATCTTATATTTTATTTATTTAAACCAGGAGCATTTTACTCCCATAAACATTTTATAATCTGTTTTCAGCATCCTGTCAACCTCAACTGAATTTTAAATGTGTGGTGTGGCTGCCTAGGCGACGATATGTAAATCTAATGCATCTAATATTTTCATGTAGTTAGTAGTTTTTATTAGAGTAAAAATAAAATAAGTGCTGGCCACATAAAAAAACGACCATAGTCAATGAATTTAGATTTTTAAAGGTACTAAACTTTTATTATGTTTTCAACTATCCTAAAAACTATGGCACGTTAAAAAACATCCGTTGTCTATTAATTCCATTACAATATTATCTCTCCGTAATTGAATTCAAAACTTTTAACGATGCACCATTACAACTTCGGTCTACCGACAATTCTAGGTCACCCGTAAGATTAATCTTGACTTAATTCAAACTGAAACTTCGCCGCATCTTCACTCCGTGTTACAAATCCCTTTATGAACGATAAGACACCAGCAACAACGCCGCCGCTGCCGCTGTCGTCATTGTTGTCGGTCTTCTTGTTTTATTAAATGAATTTCCGTGTTCCCCGCAAATGGAACGGTCCTGTTGGTGCGGCGGCGGCGTCGGTGCACCCTTGCGGACGTGCAACCGCCTCTCGCAAGAGCGTTAAATAATGCACGCGCGCAGCGCAAAGTGCCGGGTCGAATTGAATCATAATCATAAGGGAGCCCGCTAGGGGCGGCGATAAGGGCGCTAAGTGCTTTATATTTACACGCCGCGTTAGCGCCGGCTTATCGGAGAACATATGCGTCTGTTTGGGGTTTCAAGGGTGCGAGGGGCACACTTAAAGTGGCGCTGTTGTGAGTATTAATTTGTAATGGTGTTCCCATGAAATTTAAAAAAATACGGTGATGTAGAATGGAAAATAACAAGCGGTATCTAGTTAGGAGTTTGAGTTGATAAATATGCTTGTTAGTTAAAGCGGATATGGGGAAGTTGTAGACGTGGAGCGAGCATTTTATACGGATACCATAAAAAGTATATAAATCATTAAAATGTTCTTGGGATTTGGTACTCCAATTACAACAGTTACAAATTGACGATTGATCGTGAATATCTTGTATATCTGATCGTTCCCATGAAGTTATGCTATTCTACTAAACTGTAATGATTTGCACTATTCCTTTATTATATTTTAATAGAATGGGTTTCCATAAGTGGGTTTATACTGAATACATTAGTTTAGTATAAACCCACATATGGAAACCCATTCTACTAAAATATAAGATAAGTAACTAATTATACATGGATATTGGGTCTAGGACGTTTCTTCGTCACTGTTTCATCGCCTTTCCATCCTATCCGTTTTCAAATTCTTACCCCCTGCTACGAGTACGGCACAGGGTTTAGTGGGTAACGCCACAGATTAACGTTCATACAGATGGGAAACTGCCAAAAATGACGAATTTTGTAAAGTAGAAATATAAACAAGCTTTATTTGTGAAGTTAATAAGTGTTACAGATGTGTCAGTGTTTATTTTCTTCCGTCATAGATCTGAAATCGATTTATATTTAATCATGGAAATGTAGAAAAGAACAGCTTGCAAATGGCGCATCGTACATAATATTATGATTCTTATATTCTTTTATAATATAAAGTTCAATTCTTGAAGTCCCCAAAATAGTCATGGACAGCTGCTTTTACATTTTCTTCCGTGGAAAATCGTTTTCCATGGGGAACATTTTTAATTGTGGAAATAGATGGAAACTAGAAAGAGCCAAATCAGGCAAATAAATTGGATAGTGCAACACGTACTTCAGTTCGTTTAAATTTCCCATTGCTACCACCCTTGTATGGGAACGTGCATTGTCATGATGGAAAATGTTCTTCTTTTTATGCAAGCCAGGTCTTTTTTCATGAATTTTTGTAATATCCACTTGGTCTATAATATGAGAAGGCAGGGCTCTAGATGGGCAAAACTAAATACATATGTATTGGGAGGGAATCCGAGGATTTAGAACTTCAAAATGGAAATAATATCAGCATGCAATAGCTACCAGTATGCGGGAGTAAAAATACAAAAAGATGGATAGGATGAAAAGGGGATCAGGCAAATAATTTGACAAGGTAAAAGAGGTATCAACAGACTAAACGCTATGTGGTGGAGTAAAGAAATTGGGAACAAAAGAATTTATAACATATACAACACAGTTATAAACGGTAATGAACTCTTATACAGCAGCCAACAAAAGAAGACTAGAAGCAGGAGATTGAGGCCTAAGAAGATCATGTATATCGAGGGTGGATTTAAGATAAAAGGAGAAACATCGCACAGGACGCAGAAGAATGTAAACGTATCTGGTACGGACACGTGAAAAGGATAGCTAACAATCGATTGTTAAGAAATACGTTGGATTCTGAGAGACGGAATTAAGGCCCAGGAAATCTTGGACTGACGTTATCCAGATAGCGACAAATGAAAGCAACCTGCATGTTGACCAATGTCAGGATAGGTTAGGATAAAAGAAGAGCCGGGGCACAGAATGTACGTCGACGCCGGCTGAGCGTCGACAAACGTTCTAAATCCTAGGGTTCTAGCTTGCGAAGTTCAACTGTAGCTGTTGCTACGCCTTTCTGTTCCATTCATTTTGTATTTGTTTGGGGCAGATATTTGTTCATAGTGCAGGGTGGTAAATTAATACGCACGACTTGTATGCGTTTGTACTCATCGATCTTCCTAGCTTCTTATATCGTTCTGTAGTTTTGCTTTAATTTCGTTATAAATATAATATCATGTTATCAATAATAAATCTAGAAAGTCAAGAACAATTTTGATATTTAAAATTCCTAGATGGTATTAAAAAGATAAAGTTTTGACATATTAATAAAATAGTTAGGATATAAAGTAATTTAATAATTGAGCTGGCGGGGTTGTGGTAGGAAGAACAAAGGTATGGATGTTAGCACATGCATATCTTTTACCGCTTCTATTCTGTATTAAATTCATGCAATGCGTATGTATGCTGCATGCAGAATTCCCTAAATATTGTTGAGAACTGGTACGATAGCTATTCGCTAACAGTAAATCGAAAAAAAAAAACACATGTGATAATGTTTACGAGGAAGAGGAAACAAGAGCTCGTAAACATGCCAACTCTCTTTAAAATCCTTCTCACACTCACAGATAAAGTAAAATATCTAGGATTAATAACTGAATTGGATTGAGCATATAACATTCAAGCTGGAAAAGTCCGCATTTCATTTTGGCAATGCCGATGTGTGGTTGATAAAACATGGGGCCTATCTCCCAACATCACCCAATGGATATATACCGCAATCATTAGACCAACTATCGCATATAATCTGGTGGTCGAAAACCAAACAAGTCACAACTCAAAGCTATTACACATCTAGCGGATGGCGTGTCTTGCCATCACCGGCGCTATGAGAACAACACCTACAGCAGTGTTTGAAGCACTGTTATGTCTACAACTACTCGACTATAAAGGTAGAATCATTAGACATAGGAGCATACTGAGTGAAGCTATCAAACTAGACCCCCTCATAGAAGGCAAGTGCAACAGAATTCTACCCAAATACAGTTTGGTCAAAAAAATTTTAGACCATCATCACACTAAATGGACACCCACACGGCACCAACAAATCCATGTATATTGATGGATCGAAAACTAAGACGAGATCTGACTACGCAATATTCTCACCAGAACTCGATCTCAAGATAAGTGCACCACTTGGAAGATTCACGTCAGTCTTCCAAGCTAAATTAACAGGAATACTGAAGTGTGTTCAAATTTAGCTGAACGGAATATTACGGATAAACATATCCAAATACCAACCGACAGGAAAGCAGCTCTAAATGCACTAAATGCTAACATAACACTGGTTGAAAGAGTTATTCATATCTACACAGCCTGGAGGAGTTAGCTAAACATAACAAACTAGAATTCTTCTGAATCAAAGGACATAGTGGCATCAAGGGGAACAAAATAGCAGATGAGCTCGCCAGGAAAGGATCCACGTATCCTCTAACAACCCAAGAGAATGAAATACTGTCTGCAGGTAATCTGAAAAAAATAATAGAGCATAGGACACGTGCTTTTCACAAGGTAAGATGGCAAGAAACGCAGGGCTGCAAGCAATCAAAGAAAGCAATTAGCCAACCTTGTAAAATTGCAGCCATGGCCCGCCTTAACTTACCTAGAACTAATCTGAAATTATTGACCAACATCCTAACTAGCCACTGTCCGCTAAATAAACACCTATACACGATGAGTCTGGTAGACAGCCTCTTATATAGAGTGTACAATGAAGAACTAGAAATAGCAGAGCATGTAATATGCCTCTGCCCAGCTCTAGTAAACACTAGGCTGCTAGTACTAGGTGTGGAGTGCTGGCCTAAAATGGCCAGCACCGGCAACTCCTCACAAGCCAGGATTCTGCAGCTTGCACGCAGAATTGACTGGTAGGACAAGTGAGTAGCCATAAAAGGAGGTTTCACAGTGGGCCTATTTTTGTTTGTAGCTATGCTAGCCTCGAGTCAACTATCCAGAACTGTCCAGATCCATATATATGCTGACTACTACAGTTGGTCATATCAAGTACAAAATTTATAACGCAATATCTAAAAGGCACCTTGTAGGATCAGTAGTACTGTCAATATTTTAGAATAATAAAAAACATTTTTAAACATATCGTTCAGTAATACTCTAACTACTACATTATTCTAGAATATTATAGTATTGGCCGTGTAACGTGCCTTTGTTATGTTAGTGTAAATACATTTAAGTATGTTATTAAAATTTGTATGTTATTATAAAATTATAAATCATATTTTGCTTAACATTTCATATTTACTTTTGAATTATTTGGGTAATGCTAAGCATAATACTTGATAGAATGAGTGATGGTAATAACAATGCAATTACCAATACTAGTAATGGCAATTGTAATGCAAAAAAGAAATGGCGGCAAACTGTGCAGGGCATAGAGAATTATTTGAATCACTGTCGTTTGGGAAAACTTCTGGTACAAGGTAATTTCAGAAACATTCCAAAATCATTCTTATCTGCTGGTAAGGGGCGATGCAAAACATCCTACACTTGCAGCCCAAACGTCAACGTTACCATCATGCGATACGTGCTTGAAACCAACGAGGCTCTGGCACACAAAATCACGGCGGGTTAACCGATCCATGGTGAAACATATTACCCAAGATAAGGAAAACTCGAAACAAGGCTAGTTCAATGTCTAAAGGTTGCAACCGAGTCAATGAACCGCTGGAACACTGTGGTCTGATAACCCGTATATTCGGCAAAAATTATTCCTGGAACCGCAAAATGTATTAGAAAACGGACTAATAAAACGGTGACGATTGTAGCTATGAAACACCGGACACGAGTAGGATTATGGTACATCAGAACATGAACAAGACAGGAAGTTTCGTCTAAATCAGCAACATCGAATAAGAATACAAGCTAGACATCCTAGGATTAAGCGAAGTCAGATAGAATAAAACTGGAAGAAAATTGTTGGAAAGCCAGGTGCAGTATGGTCTCAGGAAGAGATGAAGGCACATACGAATGAACTCCTGAACAGTAAGACAAATAATAGCCTACTTAACTGGGAAGCGGTATCCCCAAGGATATATCGCCCAATGCTATGCCCCCGTCGAAACCTTTGAGGAAGAAATAAAAGACAACTTCTACGACCAACTAAACAACGTCCTAAGAAAATCAGAAAGTATGACACAATCCTAGTAAGCGGTGACCTAAACGTCAAAGTGGAAGGCGACAACAGAAACAAGGAGCAAATCATTAGAAGGCATGTCCCATCACATGCTACCGTAAACAAAAACGGCGAAATGCTTATAGACTTATGTGCACAAAATTACTTCCTTATGGGGGACAACATATCCACACAGAGAGTGTCTTAAAGTTACATGGGTCTCAGCGGACAGACAAACAGTTAACCAAATAGACCATATTATGATAACAAAGAAATGGAGCAAGTAACTGCTAGTCGTCCGAAACCGGCGAGGAGTAGACATCACAAGCGGCCACCGCCTTGTCGAAACTTTATGCCTAAAAGTAGCCAGGCCAATGATAGGAAAGATAGCAGGCAAAGCACAGACGAGATCAAACATCTAAGCTCTAAAAGACACACACACGTCCTAATAATTCCAAGATTATGTCAAATTGAATTACGAGTAACACAACGCCAAATACGGATCTAGCGAAGACATAGAGCACCAGTGGACAAACGGGAATCTTTACAGAAGCAGCGGATGAAAAGGTAGATTGGCCATGCACAAAAAAGGTGGAATGGATAACGAAAAACAGATGGGAACTAAACTCTCAAAGGAAAGATGCCAAAAATATATAAAAACAGCTAAAATAGAAGCCAAACTGCAACTGCCAGAGACTACTACAGGCGAATAAACAGACACGCAAAGAAAAGCTTTCAAAGGTAGTTGTTGACAGACCTAGTATAAAGGCAGCAGTGCAGCCGACAAGTGTGTACATGAGAGTGCTGGTAAAGCGAAGAAAACGAGTAGTTAAAGATAGAAAAATTGTTTGTGTGTACGGTATTCCAGTAGTGAAATACCACCAAATAATTAATGCGAGTCGGGGAATAACTCAAAAAAACAGTTTTTGTGTTATTAGGCCATATATTGTAAAGCGCACTACTGTTGTGTTTGTATTAGAGGTAGTTGCCCTTCCCAGTTCTCAAGAAGATTGACACAACTACCGCTCCTCAATAAACAGGTATTTTGATTTGTGTCGTTCTTCTTCCGAACAAGCGAGATGTTGCATTCCCAATCCTTTTTATTAGCCGATGATCTTAAGATATTGGATTGTTAAGGCATCTACTTTGTGATAATTCATTTTAAAGGATAAATAAAACGATTTTTTTTTTAAGGGCGATCGGTTACAATTGCTTTAGTCATCGGAGGAGCTCGAAAATGGCTAGAGCTTAGCCGAAACTAGTTTCAAAGTGTAACTGAAGTGTGATAAAAAACAAAGTAAAAAATCGTTTTATTTATCCTTTAAAATGAATTATCACAAAGTAGATGCCTTAACAATCCAATATTTGAAAGATGCTAGTACAGCACAACAGGCTAAGTTATACTTCCGGCTGAGAAAGAAAGTAAAAGTGACCGCTCAAAATATATGGTTTAACCAAGAGTGTCTTCGTCGGAAACTAACACCAAACTTCATCAACATCAAGACGTCCGTAACAACCACCGCATCGAAGAAAGCAGTGAACGTAGCGAAGAAAACTTGGCTAAAAGAAGAAGTAAAATTCTTATATAATCACAGAAACATTCTTCAACACTATTTATATATATTTTAGTTAAGATGTTTCTGTGTAATTGTTAGTTTTCCTTTTTTTTTTTATTATATAAAGAGCGATGGGTTACAATTGCTTTAGTCATCGGAGGAGCTCGAAAATGGCTAGAGCTTAGCCGAAACTAGTTGCAAAGTGTAACTGAAGTGTGATAAAAAACAAAGTAAAAAATCGTTTTATTTATCCTTTAAGATGATCTTAAGTTATTTCGTTGTATAGAATCTAGAGAGGATGTAGCAGAATGATCGATTTGTGTAGGAGGAGTGGTGTAGTACAAATCAGATCGCTTTTCGTTCTGGTAAGTGCATGTAAATTATATTTTCTAGCAAGAGGATCATGAATTGTAATTCATATGTGCTGGCGGGAGGTATGTTGAAACAAGTTGAAGCGATCTAGGACCTTGGATTACCCTTGATAGCAAATTAAGTTATATCATATTAACAAGATGTAACAAAATGCTGTGTTTTATTACTCTTACCACCAGGAATGTTAGGGGAGCTAGGTCCTTGGTCGTTTTCTACTCGTCCTTAGTGCGCTCCAGATTCAAACCGCCTCCACAATTATGTCGCAGGATCTTGTAATCCATGTCAAACACATAGAATCGGTACAGAATAGATTGCTGCGGCATGTAAGAAATAGATTGAATCTAACACTGGGCACGGATGAGACTACAGTTTCTTGGATTAAATACATTAGTCAGTAACGCAGAACAACTGCAGACGCTGTTTAATTTCATAAAGTAATAAACGGAGTGATTTCTGCTAAACGGATCTTGTCTAGTTTTACTTTCAGATGTGTAAAAATTTACGTGATGTAAAACAATCTACTTCAAGTTCCCGGGTATTGGTAGTGTATGTAGGAAACTCTCCGCAGCACCGTATTGTTGAGACGGTAAATGTTTTGTTTTTTTAACACTAACATAAAGATATAAAAGTGTGAACCCACTTCTTAGCAATCTACATATCTAGATTACGATCCTATTAGATCTCATCAGTGTATCTCAGCTAGTGAGGATGAATTCACACAAAATCTCGAATGGTTATATACAAAAATAATACAACTAACCCCCTAGGAGGAAAGCTAAACGCCATCTGGCGGCACCACATCTATTAGCAATGCACACCATATGGTAATAACCATTGCATTGCTAATTGATGTGGTTCCGCCAGATGGCTTTTAACTTTCTTCCTAGGGGGTAGTTGTATTATTATTAGTAAAATATTTTAAAAATCAATTGTATTGTATTATATGAGTGGCTAAAAACAACATTATGTATTCTTGTGTGCTGTAAATTATAAATTACTGCGCTGTGATAATATGTTAATACCATATGTGTGTATGTAATTTGTAAAAATTGTATACTCTATGTTTCAATGTTACGCGTTTAGCAGTTACGCGTATATAACTGCTAAACGCGTGAAATATATTATTAGTATAGCGTAACAAAATGCATTTTTTCATGTTGTTTCTTCTAAAGTACTAAAGTCTAGGCATTTAGTATAGAATCTGAATCAAAAATGCTTCGACAAACATTAAGCTTAAACATTTAATTTGTATGCATGTGTAGTAAGTATATATGTTGATAAACATTCTGTGTAAAAAAAGTAATAGGAAATAGTTAAATGGAATTTAGTCACCTCTAAAATTCAATTTGGTTTTCCATATATTTCGAGAATTATTTGCAATATACATTACATATGCAATATCATATGAAGCAAACAGTAGTTGTTAATTAATATTCGAATACCCTACTCTATAGTGTAATTAATTAATAATAATCACTAATTGCGAATTAATTATGCAGTGCAACTTGCGTATATGAAATAATATCAATTTAATAGGTATGCGTTATAACCACAATATTTAATAATTTTGGTTTAATGAGGTTTATTTTTTTGTATTGCTAATTTATACCCAAATTTACAAAAAAATATTACGGTATATTTCTATAGGATGTTTATTTCATTATTTAATTATGACACCAGATGCTCAGTAATAAAATAACAATTACTAATATTTAGTCGCACTTAAGATGATCGCACTGAATAGAAACAACAAATGGTAACAGCTGCCTGTATGACATTATCTAGTTTCCTATATCGTTGTATATATAAGAATTGATACATTAAACTGTATAAATATTTCTAAATGGAAAATTCACATTGTGTATTACGGTGTTGTTATTGTTAAGTGAATTTATTATTATTCCGCCGCTATATCATTTTCTACATGTGTGTATTGAACTATGTAGTTTGTGTCTGTATCGAAAACGATATAAAAAACTAGATAATACGGGCTTTACTGGTAGTGCTTTGCGAACTTTGTCTCTTATAATTTTCAGTATTCTACTTTTTGATTAAGCTTATATACATACCTAAATTTTAGTTCTATATAATTTATTGTAAACTATTCTCGATCTTTTCAATACATTTTACCTGATTCGAATGTACATATTTAAAAAAGGACACGAGTAAAGTGTCATTGCAGTTAGGGATAAAAAATTACTTATTTATTATTGTATTACTATACAATAAGATGCTCAAAATAATATTTTTTTTATAAATTACATAAACGTAATAACATTTTTATATATCTAAAAATCGCTGTTGGTAAACATGGACTTTTTCCCGACCGATTTCCAACAACAAATTAACATAAGATAATAGCCATACGCTAAATTTTGTTTCAAAATATCTAGTATGTTGTTCTGAAAACGTGGAGGAAACATTTATCACCTATGACATGTAGGCTTAAAATGATACGTATGATCATTCTAGACCACAAACATGGTCATCATTAATGAAAACAAGTTTTTTTTTTAAAATTGTATTTTATATATTAAATTTCATCTTTTTAATCTTTAGACGAAATCACGCGAAATTTATAATAATCTGTGTGTAGTACGAGCTGTCAGTGTGAGCACACGTAGTGAAAGAATTTCGTTAAAAAGAAGCAAAGGAGAAAGCAATTTAATATAAAAGCAGAGTCGAGCGACCTTCGTAGACACGTGTAAGTCGAGTGAAATTACTAAACCTCCGACAGAAGGGGAGTGCGACCATAAACTCAAAGAATTTTAATAATAATATACCTTAACCCCAAATTGATATTATAAACAAATACTCTAATAATAAAGTAGGAGTACATCTGACTGCATAGTACAATATTCATATGAAAGCGCGCACGGGCGAACATGGCTAGCGGCGGCGAGTTCGAAGAGCGGGACCCGTTCAAACCAAGGGCGGACCAGAAGAAAAGAAAATGGGAGTTACTGACGCCAGAGCAGGTGAAGGAGGGCAATAGGGAGGCCCTAATAAAGATGAATGAAGTGATGGATGAGCTGGAGATGGAAGTTAAGAAAACAAGAGAGGAGAGGCAGCAATGGATGGAAACCCTAAAAGCGGAAGAGATAAAGAGAGAGAGAGAGGGAGGAGATGAAGAAAGAGAGGAAGGAGTGGATGCGGATGATGGATGGGTGGAGGGAAATACAATGCGAGTGGCTGAAAGAGAGGAAGGAGATTATGAAGAAACTAGATAAGCTGGTAAAACTAGGGGAAAAAGGCGACGAGCAAGGTGAGAGAACGACACCGGAGTGGGTCCGGGTGGTTGGAAAAAAGGTCGATACAATCGAGAAAAGGGAGGAAGCCAGGCAGAGGATGGAGAGGAAAAATAACGTGGTGGTGTCGAGTATAGGAGGAGAAGGGGTAGCTACAATGCAGGAGAAGCTGAGTATCTCAGTGCCAATACGCAAGGTAGTAGAGCTAGGGAAAAGAGGTGACCAAGTCCTGATAGAATTAACTAAATGGGACGACAAAATGGGCATAATGCGATCAAAATATAAACTAAAGGGCACGAACATATACATTGATGACGATCTAACCGTAGAGGAGAGGGACGTACAAAGGAAAATTAGAGAAAGAGCTAAGGAAGAAAGAGCCAAAGGATTAGAAGATAGGGCGGGATATCGAAAACTGAAGATTGCGGACGTCTGGTGGGTCTGGCAGGGGGACTGCTTGTCAAAAAAGGAATGAAGGGGGAGAGTTCTACGAGGCGGGAGTATGAGTGGAGCAAGTGCAGGGTGGATTTTTGGAACGTTGCGGGTCTAAGGAAAAAAGTGCTAGGGGGAGTGTGGGAAAAGGAACTGGAGAAGTGGTTCATTTCAAAGGACATAGTGGGGCTACTGGACACGTGGATGACAGAAGAGTAGTGGAGGCAGGTAGAAATCTGCATGCCGACAGGGTGGGACTGGGTAATGCAAGGTGCAACGAAAGAAGCTAGGATGGGGACAGCCAAAGGAGGAATCTTGTTAGGAGTGAGGAAGTCAGTGGGACAATGGATCAGAGAGTCTTCGAGGGAAGCGGCGGGATTGGTAATAAGGAAGGTGGAAATGGATAGAAGGTCGGTGTGGGTAGGGGCCGTGTACTGTAACAAAAACCGTTTAGAACTAACGGAGATACTGGATGGGCTCGAGACGGAGGCAGATGAATGGATCGTCGGGGGTGACTGGAATGTGAGGGTGGGGGAGCTGGAAGGAGGAATCGGAGAGGGCGGGGAATGGAGAGAAAGACGATGACAGAATAAAGTGACCAACCAGGAGGGTAGAGAATGGATTCAATGGGTGAGAAGAAAGTCGGGGTGGGATGTACTGAATGGCTGCTGCGAAGAGAACTGGGAAGGGAAGAAGACGTTCTGTGGACACAAAGGACAAGGACAAGGGAGGAGTTGGTGTGCTTCAAGGTGGAAAATGTGGGGAGTCGGACCATGTGCCGGTGGAGTTGGTCTTGAAAAGGACAAAAGGTTTGAAGAGGGAGGAGAAAAAGGGGCAGCAAGGGTTTGCATGGAGCGAAGTAGAAATTGCGGTGTATGGGAAAAACCTAATGGGCGTGAAGTGGGATGAGGTGTAGTCGATGTTCCAGTTGGAGAGAGTGATGGCGGCTGCGTTGGTGGTGAGGAAGAAGAGTGGACGCCAGAGGGAATGTTGGTTCGACGAGGAGTGTGAGATAAAGAAGAAGAGGTGGCGGAGGGAAATGGCGAATTGGAGGTACGGCAGATGTGCAGTCGAAAAGGTTAATCAGGCGAAAAGGGAGTTCGAGAGTACGTGCGAGTAGAACAGAGAGTAGATGGAGGAAGGATAGAGAAAGGATGTATGAAAGAGTGGGTATGTCTGATGTGTGAGTAGAGGAGAAGCTGAGAGAAAGGGGTAGCCTAGGAACTGAGATAAGGGAGAGATTGAGGGATATTGAATGGCAAGAAAGGCAAGCGAGAATGGCTGAGAGCTCATACAACCCTGGCTACGTAGAGTGGCAAGTGCAGGGGAAACTCCCAAGCTACTTAGCCAGGGGAGAGTGGAGCAGAGAGGACAAAGTATGCATGGCAAGAGCGAGGTGTGGTTCAGAAGAGCGAGGAAGAAAAGTGTGGATGGGGCTGTGTAAGAAGGGGAGTGACACGTGGTGGCACCTTAGCAAAGAATGTGAGGGAGTGAAAGAAGAGTGGGTTGGAGAGTGCAGAAAGCTGTACGAATGGTTAGGAGAGGATGGGGAAGGCGTGAAAATCCTCCTGCTGACGTGGAAAAGGAAATTGGCGAGGGCAGAGGGGGTTTATTTTAGTGGGTAGAAAAATGTATTTTATGTTAATTTGTATTCTTTTTTTGTGTGTCTTTATTGATTTCTTTCTGTTAAAGTACTGTTTTTTTTTTCGCTGGAATGTGTGGGTTGGGTTGGGCTGATATGCCAAATAATGGTCTTTTTTATATAATAATCTGTATACATCACTTTATAATTCAGAATTATTTATTTCTATAACTTTTCTGCATATGTATACTTAAAATACTACAATAACTAAATCATTTTATTTTTTTATTAGGTATCATCTGTATTGGATAAAATGTTCATGAAAATTATAAGATCAGCTTTTTTCAAACTCGAAAAATCGCAGAGCATGGAGTTTATCACGACATATTACCTAAAATCTAAACAAGACTAGCTTACATCAAATAGTAGCCACATGTGAAATTTGGCTATAAAGTATATAATAAACGAAGCGTCATCATTTGTCACATTTTTGCATACTTCTACTCAAATGAAAAGGAAAGAATAAATGTGAATTGTTAATCCACATTTTATTATTTACATTAAAGTACAGTTTTTTTTCATGTATTAGAGATTTGTCATAATATATGTTTATTATGTTAATTTGTATAGTAATGAAATCGAGAATAAAGATCGATTATTATTATTAATATGTACATTTCCATAAGCGTACACGTACAAAAATAAAATAAGAAACAATATAATTATTATTTATTTATAGTGGAAACTTTTCATTCTGAAATTCCCCTTATCTGGCTATCAACTATGAGGTAATGATCCGTTTGATTTGTGTTTGTATATAGCGTCTGTGAGTGCACACAATCAGAATCGAATTATTCGCAGTACTGTTAATTATATCCTAACGGGGACTACTGATTATTATCTCCCATTCGACAATCCGACCGTAAGTCATTATTTTTTAATTATCCCTTATTTTCTTATTTATTATTTATGATTTCTCACATAACATTTCAAAGGTAGCCGTAAAAGCATACTCAGGACCAATTTTATCAACTTGTGTAATTTGTGTATTTCTTGCATTCAATAATATTTAATTATTTCTTTCCACTGATTCATAAATAAATTATAATATTATTAAGATGAGCTTAGTTCCGCAGACAACGTTTTTTTTACGGTGGGTTTATGATAACATAAAATAAAAAATAAAAAATAAGAATGAATTTAATGTGGATAGTTTCCGTTATTTAATTTATTGTAACGAAATAAGTCATAATAACTAATTGGTAAGTACATATTGATACTTTCTGAGCAGTAATGGTCCCAAATGATCCGTATTTCCTCTAAGGTCTTTGTTTATGTTAGCCTTTATTATTATTATGATTCAAAATTATATTTACTTACATTTATAAGATAGCCCTAAAATCATATTGAGCCGGGAACCGCGTATGGACCTACCTATTACATTCATTTCATATATGTATAACCGTTGATTGAAGTATTTATACTTCCATCAACGGTATAACTCAGCCTGTTCAGAATAATTCTTCTATGTATCGAATTAGTAAATGTAAAGGTCGTTTTAGACAAGACAATTTCTTATTTCTAATAATTTGCTGTATGATACGAGACAATTTAGATTGTCTCGCATCTTGACTTAAGGTCGTTTTGGACAAGACAATTTCTTAGCTCAAAAGTTGTTCAAGAAATGAGTTCATATATCCTCCTCCCATACAATTTGTCCTTGACAAATAGAACGCGTTATATTTTTCTATTCGATCTACCATCCAATTCAATATTTCAAATAATTTGCTGTATACAAGATCATTTATATTGTCTCGCATCTTGACTAACTTTTGAGTCAAGAAATGGTCTTGTGTAAAACGACCTTAAAGATACGCATATATCCACTTTTATATTAGATAAACTCAACTATAGCGGTATATATTAATATATATATATATATATATATATATATATATATATATATATACATACATATATATATATATATATATATATATATATATATATATTATATATATGATATATATATATATATATATATATTATATATATATATATATTAAATAGTTTTATTTCCTACTGATAATATTATTGGGGACAAATAAATATGGGCTGGCGAGGGGCAGTTTATAAAACAAGCAACTTCTATTTTTATACTGCTATGAGTCCAAGGGCTTTTCCGCAGGATAAGTCAGAAGCTCAGAGGAGTTTAATCACCCGGTATTTCCTTCAGTTCACAGAAAACCTCTGATAGACTGTGAATGGCGACTCGCGAAATTTAATCCTGGACCGGATTTGAACTTCCGCTCCCCAATGTTCAATACGAGGCGGACTAACCACTGGGCGACTGAGCTTGGATATATTATATTATTTTTATTATTTTTTGTATTATTAATCAATCTTTCGCTGTATTTATATTGGAGTACCTGCAGGAATATCTACAAGGAGGTTCTTGGTTAGTAATACAACATTTAGAAGTAATCAATAATATTGTAGATAATACTAAAGAAGCCCCAACATAAATAGAGCGAAATAAAGCACAATAACTTTGTATATAACAAAATATTTATTTATACGGCAACTCAACTCGCGATTTTCAAGTGATATTATGATATTGTTTGTAATACAAAGTAATTATTTTTTATTAATTTATATTATATAATGTACAACGAAGTAGAAACCTCCAGCATAAACAATATATTAGAACAAAGTATTGATTAATTAAAAAAGGAATAATAAAGTAATATAATCTACCCTTCATTTGTCCCCGATATTTACTTCTCCTTAATTTGTTTTTGAAGAAAAACTACTGCAATTGAAAATAAAACTTTTCCGCTGGTTAAGGGAGAAGCTTCGAGGAGTTTAATCACCAGGTATTTACCTTAACCTCAAAGAAACACTCGGAAAACTATGGAAGGTGAGAAAACGTTGAAATCCAATGGCGGGGGTTTCAACGTTTACTCTTAAATTCTCAGTATAGGACGCCACCTCTAACCACTAGGCAACTGAGCTGATATTGATAATAATAAAGACCGAAGGAACGTCTATTATTAGAATTATTATTGTTCCAATAATAATTTAATCTAGAGGAAGAATATACATATATTGATGCTAACGAAGATGGTTGGTTGGTTTTATTATCACAATACATCAAGAGATGTTTGATATATATTGTGTCAAGAAAAAAACAGGATATAACATGGCAAAGAAAACAAGGACCAAAAGATATATACAAGGGAATGTGCCTTCAAAAGAATTAAGAAATATTTATGTGATTAAAAAGGAAGCTGGGATTTGAAAATATAGCAAGAAAGAAAGGAACAAGCAGTTCCAATAACAATTTAATGTATTGTCAAAGTATTATGCTGTTTGTATTAAGAAACAAAAATCAAACCCGAAATGTATTTCCAAACAAACCGTAACCTTGCAAACATGAGTACACAAATATTTCCTCTACGCAATAAAATAAAAATAAACTCGTTTTTGCTATTCACCTTTAATCGGTCCGGTGATCGAAGTCCGCGTATCAATGAACGCGCCGCACCGCTAATAAATTCTTCGTTAAGCCGCGCGCACGTAGTGGCAATCCCAAGTAAACCGCATTTAAAATCACACCACTCAATTAAAAACACTGTGATTACTTTTTACACATAAACCGGACAGTCCGTTCGTTACAGATCGCGCGCCGCACTGTACTGCACTGTACTGTATTACAGACATGAAGAGCATACCGCGCACGCGGGCGAGGTCGCGCACATCGGAAAACACAAAAAATAGCGAATGGAATTTTATTGCGGAGGAATCATCCGACGTATTATTTTTAAATCATACAGGGGAGTAATGGAGGTTTAAATGTGTCAGGATTTAAAAATGGAGAGTGTTCATTCGTGATATTTATATAAATGGAAATGTGCTCGTGTGACAGATTTTTATGATGATAATTATTAGACAAATATTATATCGTGACATGCAAAAATATTAGTTGTGTTAATAATATTAAGCACTTAAGTTATGGAATATTTGGTGTAAACATTTTAACTTGGTTGTCGAATTTAATATTTTTATGTTAGCGCAATTGGTGGGAAGTATGTATTCTTTGGATGTAATTATATTAATAATTACGTAAAAGTTTGTCGAATTCATGCCATAGTAATTACGCGGGTTCGGCGTAAGAGCTAATTACGCTAGTGTACCAAAGCTACACTTCTCTGTTATTTCAACTGTTTATTTACTTGCACAATACACTTGTATGTTCGTTAAAAATATTTTCGCTTATCAATATCCGTTGAATAAATGAGTAATAAGAATCATCTAAATAAAAACGCCACTAACTATGACCATTACGTAAAGTGTGCGCGAATTATTAATAAGTAATCAGAAATTAAGAACTAGAACTAGAATCATAGTAACCAACAACACGATTTATAAAAGGAACATCTATGTATATGAGCCCTGAGGCTTTGCCGTCGGAAAAGGGAGAAGCTCAGAGAAGTTTAATCACTCGGTATTTACCTTAACTTAAGATTTTTGACCATACATTTATAACTAATAATGCTGTGGGGTTACTAGTCCCCCATTGGGCATCTCCCCAGATGGCTGAATACCTTCCAGATATATATGGTAGTGGGGAAATCATATACTGGGGACAGACCAAAACTAGCACCACAACCCCAAAATGTGCAAGTGTCTGCAGAAACAAACGAACTGGTGAAACTGGCGAAACAACGGTCCTGCTAGTAGGAAATAATCAGTGGACTATATCGATAAAAGATGAAAGTACAAACATTCTATATCAACACCAACTAGACACAATTATCGGAATACAACAGGGGAACAACGAAGGAGATTTACAGTCCATCACAAAATATATACGTGAAGCAGCAGAAGAAGTAATTGCTATGAGTACAATAAAAATCCACAAAGTACAGTCTGTGGCACAAGATATCGCAAACAACGGAAAAGAAGAAAAGCGACCAGTACAAAAAATGGCTTGGCTCAAAAATGTAGAAGAGTTTAAGAAGTATAATATCAAACAAAACAAGTCAAAAATAGATTATCAGTGAGAATAACAAGGTGCGGGACGAAAAATGCAACGAGATAGATACGAATATTGGAGAGGCAAAGAAATTTGGAGATTACCTAAGAAGATTTAATCGGCAACGACAGAAGGAGTACCTATTCGTAATATCCTATTAGAGGAACTGAACGTGAGCAGAAGTTCAGGAGAACCAGAATGGTCACGGATTGGATAATAGACGTCAAGGTGGCAGCCACTGAACTAGCGTCTACACTGCGTCGAGGAAGGCAACAGAAAACCACCTTAAAAAAAACATTCCTAGTACAATTAACATGGGTGGAAAATCAGAATAAATTCCCCTTCGTACCCTGTAGCACTTCAGTGGGCAGAGATGCGAAGAATCCCCGATTCAGCCAGAAGAATAGCTACGTGAAATGTTATGTTGAAATGTTTGAGAGCGGTAAAGCCACAACATAATCCATGAAATGGACCGACTAAAAATAGACATATTCGCCCTTAGCGAGACACGGTGAAATGCAGGATACAGGACCACGTCGTGTAATATATAGGCAACGACGACAACCGTCACTGGAACGCAGCTTTCATAGTAACAAAACACCTAATACCATTTATAACAAGCCTCACGCCATGCTCAGACAGAGTCGCAATGATCAAAATCAGCTACAAGCCCTTCTACACAAACAAATGTCGCAACGCGATAACATAACAACAAAGACGTACCTAAATGCCGACATCTCATCAGAACATACCCGACTACTGGGGTATGATCTAACCTTCGAGTTAAACTTAAAAGCCATACTAAAGCCCCTCCAAAATTAGCGATAGACATAAAGCAACTAAATACCGCAAATACTAAAGAGTATATCACACTTGTAGATCATCTCAAAGAACGAGGGCAATCACAAACAGAAGATTCACCGGAAGAAGAATGGGGAAAACTAACAATATCTATTAACAGCACATGCGAAAAGCACCAACAAAAGATGGATAAATTAAGATATCTTAAAATTGATGGACATTAGAAGATGGATAAGGAACACGAACCCCACTAAATACCAAAAAAAACAATAGGGAGGTAAGCAAGAAGATCAGAACCGCAAGGCAAGTATGGATGAGCGAAAAATGTCAAGAAATAGAGCAATACGAACAACACTAAAATTTCGCAAATATACATAAACGCATAAAACAATTGTCAGGCAAGAGACGACACAAAATTGCAACCTTAACATACAACGCAGGCAACATAATAATAGACATCGCCGATAAGCTAAAACATGAGAAGATTACATCGAAGACCTCTTCCAAGGCACCAGAAGAAAGTGTAACAGTCTGTGTATACATAAACAATTGTGGAATTGTTGTATTTAGGGGAACGTCGTAAGACGTGAGTTATTCATTTTTGGGATTTTATATTGCTCGCTCGCAGCGAGTAATAAGACTCCTTAGCAGTCCCCTAATAACACAGATGTGTTTATGTATGCACAGGCTAGGGTTATTATATGAAAGAAGCATTTGTATTTCTTAATATTGTATAGGAAATGCTCATGTATCCATCCCGCACTCCGCTAGAACAAAGCGTTGTTTGTTAGTACCGTGTGAACGGAGCGTTACGCACAAGTTTCGGGGGTTCGCGGGGGTGACATACGGAGGTTACATTTAGCCTTTTCCGATTACGGAGAGGCAGTCTTCAATCGTCAACCTTCTCACCCTGTTTAGTTCCGAGACTTGTGCTCGTATCCCTAATTTCAGTTTCAAGCTTCAATATATTTCGTTGTTAATTCGTATTTACTTGTTATATCAACCTACCCCAAACCTTTCCCAAGTGATTGTGCAAACGGCAAGGCAGCGGTCCCCAACAAAGCGGTTCGCAGCAGGAGGAAGGCATAAAGGTAAGTAATGTTAATATCTTAATCGATTGACATATTACTTATCATTTATATCGTGGTACGCTCGTTTCTGTTAGGGCTAGTAAGTAGAAGCGATACGCGGTGATATAGCCAAGATCACTAATAATTCAGTCATTAGCTACTTAATAGCGCGGCATAAACGACTGTACTCGCTTCCTTGTTCCGGTCACTTTACCTGCCGGAATCGACATTTGTTACAAAAGCGTCATCTAGGAAATGCGACGACTATCGTATGATCAGCTTAATGAACAACATAACAAAGATATTCCTTAAGGTAATTCACGCGCGCATATACAGCAAGTGAGAGTGCAAAGTGTCGAAAACTCAATTCGGCTTCCGCGAAGTGCTCGGAACCAGAGAAGTAATATTTGCCCTACAAGTGCTCATCCAGAGATGCAGAGACATGAGTGAGTCATGACGTCCACATATGTTTCATCGACTTCTCCAAGGCATTCGGCAAAGTGCGCCACGATAAACTTATTGAGATCCTAAAAACCTATACTGAAAACAACTCGCAAGTTCGGCGGGGATGTGTTCTCTCCCCCAACACTGTTCAAAATGGTTCTGAAAACCTAGTGGAAAGAATCCATCACCACTCGGAAAGGTACGGCCTAAACTTAAATATCTCCAAAACCAAATACATAGTATCAAGGAAAACAACTCAAAACCAAGGCCAGTTAAAAATCAACGACAGAATAATTGAGAAAGTAAAATCATATAGTTAGCTAGGAACGACCACTCAAGACACTTGGGACTACGGTGCGGAAGTCAGATGCCACAGAGAGGGACACCTTTATCCATATCCATACACTCTTCACTGCAAAAGATCTGAGCTTGAAACTAAAAGTGAGAATGTTAAGATGATACGTCCTCCCCCTACTGTTATATGGGGCAGAGGCCTGGACGGTTAACGTGGCATTAATGAAGAAAATAGTTGCCTTTGAAATGTGGCTGTACAAACGGGTGCTGGAGATTCCTTGGACTGAATATATGTTTATATCACTAACGCGGAGGTGGTCAGAAGAATGGACAAAGACTTGGAAGTCACCCGTACCCTGAAAACACGAAAACTTCAATACCTGGGACATTTGACGAGAAACAACAAATACAAACTACTACAAAAAATACTCCAAGGACAATTCGAGGCCCAGGCAGGCGCCGCCGCTCTTGGATGAAAAAAATGCGAGAGTGATTCGGACTTAACTCAACCCAACTCTTCTGAACTGGCGGAAACAAAATTAAAATCACCAATGTCCGGATAGGGCATAACAACTTTATTCAAGAAGGGAGACCGGAAGAATGCGATAACTATCGATGTATTTCAGTCACCAGTACATTTAGCAGAGTATACACAAACAAATATTTGGGACATTGAGCTGAAATAGACAGAATTACTGTTCATTGATCTACGAAAGGCAAACGACACAGTGCCAGTAACTCTACTGTGAGAAGCACTAAAGTAGACATATACAATAACATAAGACATAACACTCATAAAAGCATCACAGCAACTATACGAATATCCATTCTCTAACATCAAGATAACATCTCGGATGGATTTAAGTTTTAAGTCAATAAAGGAAGGACAGAAATGCTTCTATACTACCAGTAGAAACTCCTAACCAAAATAATATCAAATAGACTCACTATTAAACTGGATCTGGATCTACCAATCTCCAAAGCAGACAGGTTTACGGAAAGGTTTCGGTACCACATACCATCTTCAAACTATGTGCTCTCTAATTGAGAAACCGTAGAATACAATAAACCCCTCCATCTGAAAATTGTAGACTAGAAAAAGGCGTTTGATTCAATCGAGGTATGGGCCGTAATACAGGTAATTTCTAACGCACGTACTGATTCCAGAGACACTAAGTAACTCAAATATATCTATGGTAAAGATACCCTACAAATAAAAATACATAACGACACAATAATTGATAAGGTCTTCATTAGAAGAGGGGCAGGACTAGCGACACCATCTTACCGAACATGTTTATGCTAACCATAGAGGACATGCCTTTAAAAGGCCAGAGTAAGATAAAAGATGCATCTATATAGATGGGAATCATCTAATTAATCTTCGGTTCGCATATATTTGCATAATCCTACTAAGCTTAGATATCAACTAAAAATCATGCTTTTCGCACCAAACGCAGTATCCAAGGAATGAAATAGCTATTAGCTTAGATGGTCAAGTTGTAGAAAACATAGCTGGGAAGGTTAATCAGAAATAATGAGTCGGACTACATTCTCAAACAATACGATATGATCTAAAGCGAAAAGTCTACAGCTGTTCTCGTAAAGGCGTACGGACTTGAAACTGCCACGCTTATAATACGATCAGCCGAGAAACTGAGAACCTGTCAAAGAGCCATGGAACATGCGATGGTAGGTATTAGCCTAAGAAACCATATTAGAAACGACGAAATCCGCAGTCAAACCTGCGTTGAGAATGGTGTTAAACCTTAAGTGGAGCACTATTACCAGATAGGATTCATCGAAATGGAGACTCCGGATAATGCAATGGAGACCAATAATAACGACCCGGAGAGCAGGAAGGACCCCGAATAGATTGAGGGACGATATCCGCGCCAGACCGGAATGGCTACAAGCAGCCAAGAAGATGCACACATTGAAGCATTTAAAGGAGGCGTAAGTCGAGAAGTGGGCAACCATAGGCTGAAGTAGGAATGCTATAAAGATGTTTTACATGGCAAACTGAAGAGAATTTCATGAAGTGCAAATTTTTTCAAGAGAACTCCTGAGGCCAGTTCATTGAGAACAAACTTCCTCATTACGAAAAACTCAACTTCCAATTCCACATCCCCAGATTAGAGAAGATTCGCCTCAACTAAAATCAATTAATTGAGAAAACTGGAGCCTCAAGTCTCTCAAATAAAAAAAGAAGGCAAGAGGCATTTTTATCATATGCGTTGCCAAAAGAAACCAAAAAAGGCCACTACTACCACATTATCAATCCAGACCACATTACTCTCGTCATTAACATAGCGTTTGCAGGATGCTTTGCAAGACAAAATACTCTATATTACCACTTTATATGTTTTTACGGAATATAAATGTCACAGTGGTCTGTAGGAATTTCTTCGTTTGCTTTTTGACCTTAAAAATGTCCCACCGACCAACCGACTCACAAATTGAGACCAAATCTGAATGTACGGTTCATACAGTTATAAAAGGAATATATTAACAAGAACCTCTGAAATGTAACTGGAGCAAAAATACAAGCATAAGAGAATAAAAGAATGTGCAGAACTAACAAATGATCCAAACCCTCAAAGACAGGAGCTAATGACAAAGATCTAAGAGTAATCGCAAATATGTACTGGAATCAGAAAACCGTTATAAAAACCGAGGGTACCACGACTAATGAAATTAACTTCAGAAGGAGAGTTCTACAGGCTTTACCTTCTCTCTTTAATCAATATATCTGAAAGAATTTTCAACGAAGCAGATCTAAACGAGGTAATGAAAATTAATAGAGAAATTATAAATAGTATCAAATATGCCGGCAACATTGTTATACTTTCCAATGGCTTATAAGGGAACCGTATGCAGGAAATAAGCACTAAATATGGTCCAAGGCAGCGTAGCACAGTGGTTAATGCTGCGCTGAAGATCGGTCAAGTTCAAACCTCCTACAAAGCGCTTCCAACTCCTCAATCCGCCTGTCGAGCTTTGTCTGGTCCGTTGTAGATGATATTCTCATCTAAACATACTCCATTGGTTATAAATGCATGTTAAATTGTATATCCACCTGTGTTATCAGTTGCCAGCACTATAGACAGAGAAGAGATCAATACGTCTTCAGTGGCGTGAAAGAGTTCGATATAGATGGTCTAGAACTAAACACAAATAAGACCATAAGGCTTTATAGTAATGGACATGTACTCCATTACTATAAATCTAAGAGTACAGCTAGCATCAGGCACACTTAACATCAACAGTGAGAAAATAAAGCACACAAATGAAAACTAAGACCAGACAATTGAAATTGCCAGAATAGAGAAGGCAAGAGTTGTTTTCGGAAAAATAAGAATCTATTTTGTGGTGCAGTAATAATTGTTGTATGTAAATAATCAATGATTTGCACTAGCTTGTTATAATATTGATAATAAGTTTTAAACTAAATGTTTTTCCGTATTGTATTTCCGCGTATGTGTTTTCTATTCTACGGCTTTAATGATTGACACTGCTGCGCAATAAATAATGAGTATCTAGATCTTTATATTCGTATCTTTGTTAAGGTTTAGGGATACTAGATCATTAGCATAGTACCCATAAACTTTGATATTGCTGTATTCTAATACTTCTCTAGTGTCTCATTATGCTTCTTGTTCATCTTGTTCGAGGGTTCTTGAGTCTATCACGTCGTTTGGTTAGCTTAATTTTCCACTATATTTTCTTCTCGTCTGTTATTAGTGTATTCGGATTCTAATTATTTACCACTATATAATACAACTAACCCCATTGGAGGAAAGTTAAACGCTATCTTGCGGCACCACATCAATTAGCAATGCACACCCATATGGTAATAACCGTCAACATGCTCATGCCATCAGGATCACCGGGTAGTACCCTCTATGGAATGATATTCCAACAGAGTGCTTGAGATATCAGCACAAGGCCAATCGTATAAAAGATATATAAGTGTGAACCCACCTCTTAGCAATCTACATATTTAGATTTCAATCTTATTAGATCTCATCAGTCTAGCTCAGCTAGTGAGGATGAATTCACACAATATCTGGAGTGGTTATATACAAAAATAATACAACAAACCCTCTAGGAGGAAATTTAAATGCCATTATGTATATCCAATCGAGATATTGTGTGAATTCATCCTCACTAGCTGAGCTATATTGATGAGATCTAATAAGATTGACATCTAGATATGTTAGTTTGCTATGAGATGAGTTCACACTTATATATGATTTACCTTTTATGTTTATCTTCATTTCATGTTAACATGTACTCAGATATCTTCTCCCTGTTTTGCGGACAGTATATGGTTTGTTACTAATATATATATATATATATATATATATATATATATATATATATATTATTGTTCTTTTATTCGCAAACTTAAATATAAATCTATTATATATCTCTATATATCTGCGTCCACATTCACATCATTTGTTCATTCGATGTGATTTGGAGCTGTTGCCACTCTGGTGGTAGATTTTATAGTGATCGCTATGCATATAGAGAACAGTTCTCTATTATGGCGAATGGTGTTGATTTGTGCCCCTTCGCTTCGTAAAGGATGCTACTTATATTTGATAGAACCGAAAGCTCGACAGTAGTGCTTTGACAATAATTTTTGAGTAAATTCTATTAGCTCAGCGTTATGAAACGTATACGCATTATAGCGCATGATAATAGCGATTGGTCAAAAATCGCATCCCTGGTGGTTACCTGATGTTTTTCAGCTAAAACACCGTGGATTTGTGCAGTTATTTTAATTTAATCTGCTTTCGAATATAGTTCTTTTGTGTTACCTAACCGTCACCCAAATTAATGATTGCCATTAGTTTCCCAGACGTCACTTCTATTTGCCCTGGCGTACCCCAGGCGGCAGCTGTTTTCATAGACGTTCGATCTCGTCTCAATTTTTTATGGGTACTGGTGTGAATAGGATATTTTCTGAATATAGCATGAGGGTAGGTTAAGAAGCCCCAAATAGTCGCCTTTTATGATAGACCGGAGATGCCCTGAGTCCATTGTATCCCAGACGGATATTATTATTATTATTTCACATTATTATAATTTACTGTAAATATTATTATAATTATTATATTTAATATTTTTTTTATTAAATTAATTATTCTTTATTATTAATATTTTCTAATTAATTTTATTATTATAAATTTTATATTTTCTCCAATGGGGTTAGTTGAATAATTTTTTTAATTTTTATTATTTTTTTATATTTTACATACCAATGTATGTGATAATATGAATGGATTTTTTTCTGTAGCAAATGTGGCCCAGTTTCACACAAACCGGATAAAAGGGCTTCTACTCTATTGATATACCATTTCCCCATTTATTACCAAAATAAATATTGCATAGAAAAGATTAATGAAGATGCATCACCTTCCCAACATTAAAAATATGAATTTTATTTACTGGCTGGCATTTTTCAAACAAAATATTTGTCAACCGGACGAGGGTAATCATTCACCCATGCGTTCCTGTTTTGTGGAAAATATTCATCCATTTCGCATTCTCGTTGTCGCCCCTACAACTACCATATGAATTTTGCAACGTCGATGCTAGCCGGACGCGGTGGCACAATGGAGGGCGGCGTCGTGACGCAAGTGCTGAGGCCGCATCCCCGGGGAGGCGAAAATTTCACGAGGACGTCTCAATTTCCGCACGAAAAGGGGCCACCGACACAAGTGGCGGCATTCAACAAAAAAATGTTTACGTAACCACCGGCTGCTGTCTGTTGAAGAGCACGTTGTTCAACAACCTAAAGGTGCGGTGCTTTTGCCGTGTAGGTGAATATTTGAGAAGAATTTGCGTGACGTGGGGTTTTTGCCTAGTACATATTCGTTTATACATTTCACAGAAATGTCACCATGTATTTTAATGTATTAAAAAGGCAAAAAAATATAAATAAAAAATATTGAATTACATAACGGCCACATCGATTTATCCATTAGTATCTTATATGTAATACTTTGCATTTTTATCAAAAACGGACTAGGCTTGTTATAATATTATAAATACTTTCAGAGCTTTTCTGGCGAAATAAAAACTACTGGGTTATTAAACTTTTCTGAGCTTATTCCCAGACCGGAGGAAAAGCCTCATGGTTGATAGTCCTATAAAGAAGTTTTATTTATTATAAATAATTACTTTTCGAGGAAAAACGAACACTAATATAGTCGATCCCCGGGACACACTATGTATACAATAAAAGTATAAAGTATAACTATTCATTGAAAAATACTCAATATTTCCGGTATTTACCTAAAGACGAACAATAGCCGCGGATATGGTTGCGATCACTTATGAAAACGCAATATATATATATATATATATATGTACATATAATTCAAGCTCAAAAATGCACCTTTCGGTGAGACTCGAATACACGTCTCCGGCTATCATCTACACAACGGAGGGTTGTAGTCTTGTAGTCGGTAGCACGAAAGATGTACGTAATTTCTTCAATTAATCACATATATTGTCGCTATATATATATATATATATATATATATATATATATATATATATATATATATTTAAATTTAACCCTCTAAAGCCCAAGTTTTTTTATCATTACAAAAAAAATTTCCTCATATAATTGAAGACTGCTGATGTGTGTATGAAAGAATCTGTATTCAAATATTGGCAATCGTTATACCGTCACTTGGTAAACCTTCTAAAGGTATACCCGCCTTGAGACAGACATTGGGCATAGAAGCTATATAATATTTAAATGCATCGTTATACGTGATTAAGCGTGGTCCGCTTGAGGCGGAGTTGTTTATTAGAGGGTTAAATAAGAGAAAATCGTAATCGGGACAATTATTTACACAACAAATAAATGCGTGCAAAGAGTAGCAAATAGATGCTGGATCCCTCAGTCTCAAATTAAACAAATTAAACAAAAGCAAAGAAATAAATAAGAAAATTTAATATCAAATTTTCTTGTGCGAAATATAACGAAACGTAATAAGCTACTAGTTCCCAGAAACAATCTCAGCCTCCCATTTCATTATAAATTCTGTTCTTTCGTTGTGTACACGCGACACCCGCGCGTGCTTTATGCTCCCTCCTGAATATTCACCGGTTTTTATTTCCCTGTGAGAAAGAACAACGACGCGAGAGCAATTTATGGTCACTTAACGCGCAGCAGCGTAATCCGAATAAGTAAATTCTACACCGACGCTGTGCTCAGCATTTGCAGAGCAAACATTAATTCGCATGTTTTTTTTTTGTATGTTATTTGCTACCTCTAGCGAGCGACAAAACGTGCACGGGGTAAATTACGGCAGCCGCGTTTTAATCGGAACACGACGGAAAACTATTCAACGCGGGGGATGAATGCGAAACCACAATTGTTAGAAAACCGCAGAGCTGATATGCATTGAGGTAAATGCAACAGCATGCATTTTTTTTGTTTAAAATATATGTTTAGGATCGTATTTGTAACTTTATTTTAACGTAATCAAAAAAAATGTGTTGTTGATTATTTATATATATATATATATATATATATATATTCATTTAAGTGCAATAGCAAATAATCAAATACATATTGTGTTTAACAAACTCACATTATCTACTTGCTGAAAAAAAAACCCTAAATATAAATCAACTGAACTTATCACTTTATTATAAAACTTTACTATTACATTAATATTGGCAGAAATAGAATTAATTAATTAATATATAATATATTGTGATTAGCAAGCATATTGATACAAAACACATGGTCATATCATAATAATATCGTGTATGTGAAAATTGTATGGATATAAAGTTCTAATGAAGCCTAAATCAATGTCAACCAACAGATCCTAGCGCCTAATGTGATAAGTTTAACACAAGAACATTTTTCAATCTTGCATAGTATCTATTGTCACTATTCTACATCTCTTTAAATTCCGCAAATACTAGCCAGAGTGAACCCTGTATTTAGCATGAAGTTATTATAGAAAACATTTGTCTTCAAACTTTCTTAGATTGAGCTTTTCTTAATTCACCGTAATAAATAAGGAATGATTCATGAGGAAGGTAAATAAGTGCGAAATACTCATCATTATCATCATTGTATCAATACAATTTATTAAACAAAGAGTTAGATCTAAATGTGTCTTGATTTACCCACGAATAAGTGCCTGGAAACGAACACTTTCCCCGGCGATGGAAATCGGCATTATTGGTGCTTATATCAAAGCCGGGAAACCCCCGCCGACCCTAAATCCTACCGATCACTACACGCGGTGGCAAAAACAACAGAAGTGGAGAGTGCAGAATCTCTTCATGAGAGGTAGCATGGCTTCCACAATAGCAGTACAACCAGCCACACCCTACTAGCCGTCAACGAGATCATCTACCAGGCAGGGACATGGTGGACCAGGAAGCACTGCATGATCGTCACCCTAAATCTTACCGACGGATTCTGCACGCTCCCATAGGTGGCCACCATGGCAGCGCTCTGAAGCAAACCAGCGAGATTAGTGGAAATCATTGGGGGCTACCTCGGCGACCGCAACATCACCCTGGCGGTAGATACCCTATCGGCATGGATGGTATGCTAGGGGAGTCACATAGGATAGAGTGGAAGATCAAATACCACTATCTTAGACCAATAAGAACCATAATTGGAAAAACTAACTGCGGACTTCCATGGCTGACAAGGACGGAGCAAGACAACAAGACGTATATCTGTCGGCGCCAGAAAGCACCCCACAGCCCTTTAGGAGACGGAACAACGTCCAAGGTCACCTCCCATGAGTATGACGGAAGACATATCGATAATGGCAGCGGAAGACCTCAAGATGGAGGTGAGGGGAAAAGGCGCCGAGGCAGACGCCCTTAGAAAAACCATCGCCAACAAGGTGGGCGATGCAACGGCGGTGATAAAGATAACCGGGGCCACCCTGATGCTGAAGGGAATGGACCTCCTCGTTACTAGAGAAGAGGTTCTGAGTGCACTTAAGGCTGAAGCAGGAGGAGAAGAAAGGGAATGGTCGATAGAATAAATGAGGCACCGTGAGGGTGGGGCTCGTCGACTCCAGGAAGGATGATTTCGGTGCTGGGGCTCGGAACATCAGGCAGTGCAGTGCAGGAAAGCTGACAGGATGTCGTTATGCCGACGATGCGGCAAGGCGGGGCACTACCCTGCAAGGTGCCCAGTCAGCGCTCCGCACTGCCTCATTTGCGACAATGAGGGGCACTATCCAGCGAAATGTACTAGACCAGGGGGAGGCCAGCTAGATGCGTCCACAGTACAGACTCAGCATGGAGCTCCGCCTGCTCGAAATTAATCTAAACCGACGTCAGGCGGCCCACGACCTCTTGTGGGTCATTACGGTGAGGTGGCAGTACAATGCTGTCGCAGCAAGCGAGACCAGCGAGGCTAGGATTATGAGAAATGGATGGCTGGTGGTTGAACACCGCGGTGCAGCCATATGGGAAGGGAAGCCACACAAGGACGATGCTAATAGAGAGAGAAGGGGGATATGTGGCGACTATGGTAGACTGTGCTCTGCTAGTCAGTGTCTATGTGTCGCCCAACAGCGGCACGGCACTACTTGAAAGATATTTAGGCAGGATTCAGGCAGTGGTCGCAACTAGCGCGGCGGCGGATCTGGTAATTGGGGGCGATTTCACCGCCAAGTCCGCGGACTGCGGCTGCCCAATGGAGAACGAGCGAGGAAAAATGTTCTCAGGTTTGATTTCGGAGACAAGCCTCATCGTTTTCAGTGACGGCTTTCGTCACAGACAACTACGAGGGCATCCTAGCTCTCATCTTATGCTCGATATGGAGTACCACAGCGACCACCTGTATGTGAGTCTCCACGTCTGCTGCTGGCAAAAAAAACTAGGACAAGCATCTTAAGCTTTTCTAAAGTTACAGGTACACTCGCAACATCATCCTGGCGGTAGATACCCTATCGGCATGGATGGTATGCTAGGGGAGTCACATAGGATAGAGTGGAAGATCAAATACCACTATCTTAGACCAATAAGAACCATAATTGGAAAAACTAACTGCGGACTTCCATGGCTGACAAGGACAGAGGAAGACAACAAGACGTATATCTGTCGGCGCCAGAAAGCACCCCACAGCCCTTTAGGAGACGGAACAACGTCCAAGGTCACCTCCCATGAGTATGACGGAAGAGATATCGATAATGGCAGCGGAAGACCTCAAGATGGAGGTGAGGGGAAAAGTCGCCGAGGCACACGCCCTTAGAAAAACCATCGCCAAGAAGGTGGGCGATGCAACGGCGGTGATAAAGATAACCGGGGCCACCCTGATGCTGAAGGGAATGGACCTCCTCGTTACTAGAGAAGAGGTTCTGAGTGCACTTAAGGCTGAAGCAGGAGTAGAAGAAAGTGAATGGTCGATAGAATAAATGAGGCACCGTGAGGGTGGGGCTCGTCGACTCCAGGAAGGATGATTTCGGTGCTAGGGGCTCGGAACATCAGGCAGTGCAGTGCAGGAAAGCTGACAGGAGGTCGTTATGCCGACGATGCGGCAAGGCGGGGCACTACCCTGCAAGGTGCCCAGTCAGCGCTCCGCACTGCCTCATTTGCGACAATGAGGGGCACTATCCAGCGAAATGTACTAGACCAGGGGGAGGCCAGCTAGATGCGTCCACAGTACAGACTCAGCATGGAGCTCCGCCTGCTCGAAATTAATCTAAACCGACGTCAGGCGGCCCACGACCTCTTGTGGGTCATTACGGTGAGGTGGCAGTACAATGCTGTCGCAGCAAGCGAGACCAGCGAGGCTAGGATTATGAGAAATGGATGGCTGGTGATTGAACACCACGGTGCAGCCATATGGGAAGGGAAGCCACACAAGAACGATGCTAATAGAGAGAGAAGGGGGATATGTGGCGACTATGGTAGACTGTGCTCTGCTAGTCAGTGTCTATGTGTCGCCCAACAGCGGCACGGCACTACTTGAAAGATATTTAGGCAGGATCCAGGCAGTGGTCGCAACTAGCGCGGCGGCGGATCTGGTAATTGGGGGCGATTTCACCGCTAAGTCCGCGGACTGCGGCTGCCCAATGGAGAACGAGCGAGGAAAAATGTTCTCAGGTTTGATTTCGGAGACAAGCCTCATCGTTTTCAGTGACGGCTTTCGTCACAGACAACTAAGAGGGCATCCTAGCTATCATCTTATGCTCGATATGGAGTACCACCGCGACCACCTGTATGTGAGTCTCCACGTCTGCTGCTGGCAAAAAAAAACTAGGACAAGCATCTTAAGCTTTTCTAAAGTTACAGGTACACTCTTGCACCAATTCAGCTCTGCAGACCTCACAGTGTCACACTGAAAACGGACAACGAAGCAGAGATCTACATAGCCTCTGCGTATCTACCGTACGACGCAGCCCAACCACCTCCCAGTCTAGAACTGGTAAATTTGGTAGAACAGTGATCTCGCTATCAGATGTGATGCTAATGCTCACCATGTGGTGTGGGACAGCAGCAACATTAACAGCAGAGGAAAAGCTCTACTGAGAACATAACCAGTACAAAAATAGAGATACTAAACAGAGGGTGTGAACCAATGTTTGTAACATAAAAACAAGCGGAGGTGATAGACATTATATATAATTCATGTCTGATCTCTGACTGATACAATAGGACCTAGTACAACAACTTAACTCGCTAAAACTTCCAAAACTATCGAGGTACTCCTAGACACCCACTTTCCTAGCAATCAACCTGGAGGTCCTAATATATCAACCTGACGAGGAAGACCATATGATAAGTAACATAGAATGGGCAATATATAGCGTCTCCTCTTTTAAGTCCCCAGTACTAGATGGAATATTTCTAGTAGTACTACAATATAATATAAGGTTTAACCTACATTATAAACACATTAGTTTATATATTTAAAGAATGCATTGCTTTTAGATGCATACCAAATACACGGAGAGAGGTTAAAGTGTCCCTTATACCCAATCCAGGCAAAGTAGATTACATACTTGCCAAGTCATTCAGGCCCATCCAACCTCATTTCTATTGAGGACGTTGGAAAGGCTTCGTGATTAGTGATCGTGAAATCAGAGACGGGCCACTGAGAACGTACCCCATACATCCGAAACAGCATACTACCAACCAGATCGCTCAACCGAATTAGCCCTACATCTAGTGCCTTCTAGGATAGAGGAAATATTGGAGTATAAAAGTTCGTTGCTTACCACCTTCATTGACATTGTAGGTGCTTTCGACAAAACAACATTTAAGTTGAGTAGTAATAATGCTCTAACTCTAACTTCTCACGGGATTCACCCCACCATGAGGGGCTGGATAAAAAATATGCTTGGCTTAAGAACAATCCAGATAGTACTAGATGACGTAACATGAAAAAATGTTGCAGGCAGAGGCTGTACTCAAGGTAATTGATAGCTTCCTCCTGGAGTTAAGCAGGTGTACTCTGCAATCTCAACAGAATATTCAAAAAAGCTAAACACTCACAGATAAAGTGCATACATAAATTATTCTACAATACATTCTGTAAATAACTTATCCATCGATTACATAATGTTGATCTAAATTTGAGTGCTTAAACAAATTATCCTATCAACTTCCTATAATGATTTTTGTTAGTACACTCAATCATGTCATAGATTTGTTTAACTTCGCGTTGATTGATTTTGATGGAAATCGGTCGGAGGATAGTTTACCAGTGATTTTCCGATTATAACAAATATAAGAAATTCTACGAACTATTTAACATAATTATTATAAACTGTTTCGATTATTTTATTAAAAATGAAAAAAATATTTGATAAATATTACACCTCTGTAATTTTTCAAAATCTTTCGATTAAAGTAAAATTATTAACATGTATTCTTTCGAATAATCTTTAATTATTATGATAAGATATATGCATTGACCACATCATTTTTTTTTTGAAAATTTTGAAACTGGATATTTCTGATGCGAAGCGCAAAAACCGTGCGGTAAAACGCCAGACTTTTAATGTAAAGGACGCGAGATGGAATCTCGGTGGTGAAACCGATAGATGATGATATTTCAGATTACTACTATTGTATTGAATAGTAAAATCGGTTAACGACTAAATCAATAATGTGCATATGTTTACAAACTTCTAAATAATAAATGTCTTTATATGATTTTAATGACCAATATCATAATATTGACATATATGATTGATTACTAAAAAAACACGCCCTATTATTATCTTAATCACCACATGGGTGAATAGTAGGTACTGCAGATTTACTGCAGAAGGAAATTGAGTTCCGCCCCGCTAGCCATGCACGCGTTGTCCTATTTTCATATTATTTATTTTTATTAAGCTATGTAATTCATAGGAATTGGGGCCGCGAAAATATCGCGCGGCGTGTTTTATCGATCGGGCGTGAGCTCCGCCGCGCATAGACTCACCCCACGTGAATCGAAAGGCCCGGGCGAACGCATGAAGGGCTGATACATCAATGAAACTTCTTGTGTGTAGTGGCGCCAATGTAGATTTTCAGGTCACACTTGTTTACCTGAAAAAGATATTTTTGATCATAATAGGAACGATATTATAGTTATGACAGTAATCTCAATATACTACTAATACTAGCAATCTTTACATTTAATGATATATTATTTATTTTATATAATATATATATAATTCTTTTTTGTGTACAACAATATCACATCATTACAGCAACAATTTAAGCATTTATTTATAAAGGTAAAAATAAACATTATTCGGGTTCAGACATTTTATTTTATATACAGAATAAATTGTATATGTAGCGCTACAGCAAAATGTAAGAACGAAAGTAAAATAAATTACATATAAATTATAAATCACAATATAGAAAAATATGATACCACATATTAAATATTTTCAATTTATCAGTTTATAATTATATTTCGCAAACTTATACGAATATATATAATATATATTTCTCGGCGGAACCAAAAGGCTATACCCCCGAAGGCAGTGCCGACCTGACAAGTAGGCTAATTGCCCAGGCACAGCCGGGCGAGTGCATGTATACAGAGGAGGGAGAAGAAACGGTGCTGGCAGGAACTTCGCTGGAGAATCTGACCTCTCCCGAATAATGGAGGGGATCAGGGCCCTACAGGTGAACCTCCAACATGCCAAGGCAGCTTGGGCCATCACATGTCGGAGATTCGATCAGAGAGGCCTATACCTGGCCTTGATACAAGAACCCTGGCTACACGGAGGAAGAGTTGTAGGCCTAAATTCCCAATAAGGTATATTACTATACAGTAGAGCAAATGGTAACAAGAGCCTGCATAATATACAACATATGAATAAGCTGCACGCTAGTACTAAGGCTATGTACCTCGGACTTCGCTGCAGCTCTTCTAATAGCACCGAGGGGGGATCGAAGAGACTGGTGGTATGCTCCGCCTACTTCCCAGGTAAGGATAGGTAACCCCATCGCAGATACTCAGCGAAATAGTTGCCTACTGCGAAAGAAGGAACATCCAACTCATCATCGGCTGCGATGCCAATGTCCACCATTTTACATGGGGAACACCAATATCAACCCTAGAGGTGAGTCATTCCTTGAATCTATATCAAGCGCAGGGATATACATAGCCAGCATGAGCAATAAACCAACTTTGGTTACGACAGTCGGCGAGAAGTGCTGAAAATGACTCTCAGCAAAGGACCCATTAGTAGCAACATGCAAAACTTGTGTAGGACGAACCTTCACAGGCACGTCAGGTTCCATGTAAGAACACCTACAATCATGAGGTCCAAATCTATGAACTGTCGGGCGACTTCCTCAGTTAGTCGTACTATGAATTTCTTAGTCGCGCATTGAAGCTAGGTACGGATGGGCTAAAAGAGGTGGAATCACTAGAACTGGTAGTTGAACTGGTAAGTATCTCAGTGAACGCCGCCTTTTAGGAAACTGTTCGGAGAAAACGAAAAGACAAAGGCCGCACGGCTTGGTGGAACAGCCACCTTGAAAACTCGCGACGAGGACCGAGGGAAGAAACCACCATTCATCGTTTTTTGTTGTTGTAAATATACAATTAATTTGAATTTTACTTTCTATACCATTATGATTATGTTGTGTATATATGGAGAAAGAAAGAACTAAACAAATACTAAGGATATGATCCAGAAGCATCTTCAACAGGGCCAAGGGAAACCAAGACTGGGCGAACTACGAAAGGGAACTAAAGAAGTATAACAAAGAAATTAGCAAGGATGAAAGGGACAGGACTGGAAGAAGTTCTGAGAGCAAATAAAGGAAAACCCCACATGTGCTAGATTCCAGAAAGTATTAGTGAAAGAAGATACTGAAACCCAAATAAGCATCCTCCAAAAAGAGGATGGAACAGACACACTTGAGGAAAACCTGCAAATGCTCATGAAGGCACACTTTCCGATTATCAACCAGGTAACCAAACCCCCCAAGGAAGCCTACGAGACCCACTACAGATGATTGGAAACTCGTAACAGAAATAGCAAAACCAAACAAGATAAGTTGCTAGATAGGCTGATAGATAGATACATTGGACATGGTATCCTGAGAACGAGATTACAGCGGGGAAAGTCAACCTATTTGGCACTGGATGACCTAAACATGCCACTAAAAAATACACAGGATTGTGAGAGTTAGCCACGACCACGTACCTTGACATTGAAGGGGCATTTAACAATGCAGCACCACAATCAAGTCAAGTGGCTACGAAAGAAAGGCATACCACACATTCTATGCCATTCGGCACAGGCGAGCCGGAACAGGCCTGCCGGAACAGGATCATCATATAAACACCACTCGACGAGGCCACCATAAAGCCGAGAATGGGAAGGGGATGCCCGCAGAGCCTAGTATACGCCGTCGACATTGCGGTCGTCGTGAAAGAAACATTTGCAGGAATCATCTCAGAGCGCAAATAAAAAGACCTGAATATAGTCGACAAATGGTGTGAGGCTGAAAGCACAAACCCTCTGAAAACCACAATAGCCAAAAATACAAGAAGGCTCTAACGGCTCTAGAAAGCCCGATACCTAAAAACACCTTTGACCACAAACTGATATGGAACTCAATACACATAAGAAAACATCCAAAGAAGGCTACATTAACACTATATAGGTGCAGTAGAATGTGAAAAAACTGGGGAATCCACAAATGACCGTATACGCTAGGGTAGTGAGACCAATGATATCATATCTCTCAGCAGTATGGTGGCCCTAGACTATGCAAGCCAAAGCGGCCAGGTTCCTGAGCAGCACCCAAAGGCTTGTCTGCCTGAGAAGAACAGAATCCAGGTAAACAACACCCACTACCGCAATCGAAGTCTTGCTGGACCTAGCAGCATTACACGACCGCAAAGATAAAATGGCAAGCCACGGATTACTCCAAGGTCAAACCGCCATAAGCTTACTTATCGAGGTGAAGCATATGCATAAGGAACTGAGGGCAGATCCCATAATACATAGACAGTATGACAACTAAGTACAAAGTAAGTAAGGAATACGATGTCGGAATACTAGGAAGAGAGACCTGGACCCGGGCCCACCCATCAAAGTAGAGAAAGGTTCACAGAAATTTCTCAAACAACGGAAGGAACATGAGCTGATATCTTCAGCGTCAACCCGAAAGCAAATATTATAATAAGTCTGGGCAAGCTCCCCACAGTGTTTCAGCCAGAGATCTAGACATTGCACTCCGCTAGCCAGGACAGAGCTCAAAGAAGTCTTTTAAGACATGCCGGGAACTACAAAAGCTCTACAGAGGGCGTAGTATTGTAGATCCTGGAAGGCCACCCGTTCTTAATCTAATCTAATCTAATCTACATTAACCTTATTTCACACGATATCCATGAAAACATTTTCATCAAGGTGGCGCCACATACTTCAACGTCACGAGAACACCTTCAAACGAATACTTTGAACGCTTTGCCTTAATCCGCCAGATTCCCGATATATTCCTTAGAGAATATGTTTGGGATATAATAGTGCGGAGACTGCTATGTTTACAGCATTCGCCAACTTAACGAATTCAGATCAGGTTAGTCAAGAACACATCGATTAACTTATCCAGCATGTCTCGAGTGTATAAGAATGTCAGGAGATGTTACTTATTATTAATTTTGCCTAATGCAAATGCCACCTAGCACTATTTAGAGCCGGCCATCGCATGGCCCGGCTCTTTATTCATGACTGGAAAATTCGATAATGCTGTCAACTAAATGAGAAGATATTATAGGAATGCCATCACGGATATGGTACACTGTACTGTACAATAAACAATGCTAACGACCGCGACCACCGGAATGGTGTTGGAATCTTTGTTATGACGAGACTTACTAAATATGTTAAGATTTTACACTAATATCAGATACAATTTTGCTGCTGCAACTAGGGGCCCACCTATATTTATCGCTACCACAGAGGTATCTCCTTTCATCAAGAAATATTTGAAGAGTGCCGTAAAAAAAAGGCCGCCGTCACGGCCACGGAGAAATAGACAGCGGCCGCTGCCGTTGTCAAGGCTAAGAAATCGCCAGCGAAGGCGAAGCAGCCAAAATCTCCGTCAAAGGCCAAAAAGGCAACGGGCCTACCAAGAAACCAAAGGCGCCTAAGCCAAAACACGCCAAGGCTGCCCCAAAAGCGACTGTTTCCAAAAAACCAACACCGAAAAAGAAGTGAGGACTGTTCCCTTAGCGACAACGGTGACTCAACGACGATGGCGAGGATGGCAGCGGCAGCGCCCGCGGCTTGGGCCGCCTCTACACAAACGGTCTGCCTACTGCTCCAGCCAAAAAAAATGGGCCCTGTTCAGGGCCACCAAATCATTTCAAACGAAAGATTTGGCAATTGACATTTCTCTGACCCCACCAACCCATGACAACCCCCCAGAGTATACGCACCATGGGATAAAGTAAGGAACGAGGATGCAGACTTTATAAATGTTGCTAAGATGATAGAATGATGGTAACATATGGTTCCAACGGGTATACGATAACGGTGTGGTTAAGAACAAAATTTATTACTAACTTATAAACAAACGCTTTAGAAAGTGTGTGAAGAGAGTAATACATGCTACAAAAAATATACCTAGAATACAATCAAACTAATTATTATAATCATTCCTATTAATTATGAATTGTGATTGATAAAGCTGTTAATATGATTAAAATTAATATTCATTAGTATTATTATTCATAAAAAGCTTATTGATTGATGATAGGAATGAAGATAGTTACATTGGAATGAGTTCAATATACTGAAAACAAGGTTTACTCATTACGCTAAGCTGGTAATTTGTGTTAGTGTTGTGTTGAAATAAAGTACAATAAACGAATACTTTATTTGTAGTAAAACAGTAATAAAATATATTTTAGTCCCAAAGCACTTAGAAAATTAGTATTTCCACTCGTTTCACTGTAGTTTTAGTGGTTCTAGTTGCAATTATCTTAATAACAGCAGTACACCCATGATCTGCACAATATGTGAAATAATTGTCACCACACTGCGGGTGTGGAATAAATAATCCTGTATAAGGGGCTAGATATTCCCTCGATCTTTATGAAACCTTATTATAAGTCGTTGCCATAATATTCAATGAATTTCTGGAAGATGGAACATTTCCGCGAATATGGAAATTAGCAAATATAATTCCAATACATCCAATACATAAAGAAAGTTTACGATCCTAGGTGTCAAACTATGGTTCAATTTCAATCCTAGCTTTATATCCAACACATTCGAGAAATTATTATACAGTGTCTCTTATAAAAGGAATAATTCAGCCTGAACATTAGCCTCTGGCAGATGACTACAAAACTCCATTTACACAGACTTCAGTTAAGCCTCTAACAAAATAGAGCACTTCTTATAACTTAATAAACAGAAGCAACTCGGTGTGAATGTCTGCTGATGTGGTTCGAATCATAATTAACTCACCATGTTTAAACACTCAATGGATCCTATCCTATATGTGGGTTATCACAAGGAAGCCACCTCGGTCCACTTCTTTTTCTAATGTATGTCAATGACATTCGCCTGTTCTAAATATGCTTCTTTTTAATATATGCGGTCGACGTAAAAATATTATTAACTATAAAATCTCCTCTTAACTGCAGCAAAAAAAGACCTTTATTTGGCATATCAGCCCAACCCTCCCTTTACAAATTCCAGCCGCAAAAAAAAAACAATACTTTCACAGAAAGAACTAAAAAATAAATAAAAAAAGAATACAAATTAACATTTTCTACCCATTAAAATAAACTAAACCCCCTCTGCCCTCGCCAATTTCCTTTCCCACGTCAGCCTCCTGCAGATTTTCACGCCTTTCCCATCCTCTCCTAACCATTCGTTCAACTTTCTCACTCTCCCACCCACTCTGCTTTCACTCCCTCACATTCTTTGCTAAGGTGCCACCACGTGTCACTCCCCTTCCTACACAGCACACACGCGGTGTACCCTAGCCCCATCCACACTTTTCTTCCTCGCTCTTCTGACCCACACCTCGCTCTTGCAATGCATACTTTGTCCTCTCTGCTCCACTCTTCTCTGGCTAAGTAGCTCGGGAGTTTCCCCTGCACTTGCCACTCTACTTAGCCAGGGTTGTATGAGCTCTCAGCCATTCTCACTTGCCTTTCTTGCCACTCAATATCCCTCAGTCTCTCCCTTATCTCAGTTCCTAGGCTACCCCTTTTTCTCAGCTTCTCCTCTACCCACACCTCAGATATACCCACTCTTTCATACATCCTTTATCTATCCTTCCTCCATCAACTCTCTGTTCTACTCTTACACCTCATCCATACCTCCCGTACCAGTCTTTCCTCGCCCAAATCCTGCAATCTTTCCTTAAACTTCACAACCCTCATACACGACTCCCACCACATACTCATACGACTTATCTCCTGCAACAGCACTGCTCTCGGTGTCGACCTTTCGAGCCCTAACAGATTCTTCAGAAACCAACCTTGCTCCCTTTCTATTACCTCCCATTCACGCAATCCCCATACTTCCACTCCATACAACAATATAGGTTTTACACACGCATCCCAGATCTTGCACGCCATTATGAAGTTACCATTCTTGCTTTCGCCTGCATACACTCCACATGTATCCTAAGTCCTCCTCCACAGTCAAACCAAAAGCCCAAATATTTAAAGCCATTCACTATCTTTTTCATTTTTCTATTTTTCACCATAGTCATCATCAATTTATAACCGGCACTCTTAACTGCAGTAATATTCAACGAGATCTACAACGCCTTTTTCATTATTCTAACGATAATCTACTAGTAAAAAATGTGAAATCATTAGGTTTTCTTTCCAGGAAAAACATTCAATTAATTGTGAATGGTGTATACCGTTAATTATTTAACTGTTTTAAATACAGATCCTTTTTATTCCTATCCAGCAACGTTTAAGAAACAAAAAGTTAACCATTTCATGCGGCGACGAAATCTCTAATCTTGAAAAGTATATGCTAATTTTCATGTTTCATCATATACAACTGTCTTTATATCTTCAATAACCTGTCTAACATGAGTCAGTGAAGTAAACAATTATTCAATCTAACATTTTTAAACAGGTGGGGGATGATGGGGAAAGGAGGAATGTGTGGAGGGTAGTCATGTTCACAACCAAATAACTAAAGTTGACCTTGCGCTCGGGTCGATTGGTTGCGTTAGCTTCCTAAGTTGATTAAAGCAGCTGTTAAACGAGGAGACACAGATGTGACAAGACCAATAAGGGCTTCCACTGAGAAGTTCAACTTCAGAGAACAGTGTTTTCTATGTGGAGGGTTTTTGCAATGTGAACTCACTGAACAGCATGTAGAAATGAGACCATTGCGAATTTCTCGAGACAAAGCTAATACAAAGAAGCTGAGCGACTAGTTTTTGAAGTACCCTCCATTTCGTAAATCAGATGTGATTATGTTCTGTAGTAGTGGACTTGTAGGAGAGAAAGGGGCCAATTGTCCTATGGCCAGAGATATTGGGAGATAAGAAATCAATGTTTAAGGTTGTAGGGGAAAACTTCCAAAACGTCGAGCGTAAAACTTACCTCTACTGTTCATACTATAACTGTTGACAACGGACAAGTGACTATCGACCCACTCACACTGTTTCACAGGATATGCGTTATGAAATAGTCGGATGAAGAACTGAAGAACTATTGCAGGAGAGGACGTAGACTTGTTGGTGATCCTCATTGGTCTCAGATGTTCCACAAAAGGTTACACATATATATATATATATATATATATATATATATATATATATATATATATATATATATATATATCAGAAGTGTGGAAGAGGCAAAAATCAGATGTCTTCTACTCGAGCACCTCAACATCTCCAGACAGTCAGCTCATCACTTTCACTAATGCCTTCAGTGGATGTGATTCCACCTCGTGCTTCTTCGGCCACGGAAAACTGTTGCTTTAATTACTACAGAAGTATGTAGACCTTAAAGAGAAAGTTGCAGTTTTTTCTAATCCAGCTGCAACACCTACCCAAGTACCTGAACACGGGGAGAAAATCCTCATTGAACTGAATGGTGGAGAAAGATCCACTCAAACCCTCAACGACCTGCGCTACAAGCTCTTCACAAAGGCTACAGTCAAGAGATACTGCAAAGCTACATTCGCTTCGCACATACTACCAGGTGCAGCAGCGGCTAGGCTACAAAAATAATCCGCTCGAATGGGGATGGGTTGCTACAGCCCGAGGCCTTTCTCTAAAGATGATGTTGAGCGAAGTAGCCCCGTCAAACCTGCTGAACATGATTTTCTGCAGTTGCAAGAAGGGATGCAGGAATGCTTGCTGCTGTAGGAAGTCAGGTTTGGAATGGCCAGTCCTGCGAAAACCTACCGGAAATTAAAATAAACGTGGACGACAACACCATCGACTTGGACGACCTCGACGACGAGATGGATAGGCTACTCGACGATACAGTCAGCCAACAGCGAAGATATTGAAGAAGTCGAGGAACAAAGATATATATAAGATATAGTTACACTTGTGTTATTGTTTATTATTCAATATAGGTATAATTGTATCTTTTCATTTCAGGCGATTGAGGACGATGCAGAAGACGGTTTGTCGGATTTCCTTAGCCCTGGTCCCTCAAAGAGCAGAAAACAACATTAGCAAACATTTATTTTACACTTTCAATAAGATATATGTGTTAAATATATTTTGAATTTCAATTAGTCGTTTGGTTGTGACTCCACCCACCTTTCCCACCTCTTTCAAAATGTTAAATTAAATAAATGTTTACTTCACTGACCCATGTTAGATAGGTTATTGAAGATATAAAGATAATTGTATATGATGAAACATAAAAATTAGCATATAATTTTCCAGTTTGGAGATTTTGACAAATTTTGAAAAGCTGTATCTCGGAAACTATTAGGGCTACCTAGTCCATTCTGATCTCAAATTGTAGCAAATTTAATTTTAAATAATAGTTTAAAAATGTATAGAATGGTATTTGTAGGAAACGTGCTCCTTCATAGTCCAAATGGGAAGAAACCGAAAAAAGTGCATACATACATTTAGCAGTTTTTGAGATATTCAAAAGTGTTCCGGAGGGCTGCCGAGGTCGAAAACTTGGCTTTTGCATCTCAGGCACATCCTATACAAGAAAAAAGAACGAAACTATCTACCCCCACTTGATGCAACTTATGATGTACTATGTTACTGGACTAAATCTGTAAGTAAAAACATTGCAAGCGATCGACCAAAATTGACTTCGATCGACTTGTTGGCCACCATATCAAGAGCATTGCTATTGTTTTAACAGTGTACTATATAATTTTGGGATACTTTGTTGAGATTGTTTCCTGGTTGTATTCAGTTATATTTAAATACTTAAGGTTGGCGCCAACCTTAAATAAATGTAAAATTAAAAAAAAAATCAGTGAAAAAAATGTAATTTAATATAGGATGAATTATATGTGGGACAAAAAATATAATTTTTGTCCTAAGACAATTCATTTCCCGCATTGATTTGGATGCGGGAAATACTACTTCCCGCACTAGTGCGGGAAGTAGCCAGTGTTGCCAACTTAAAATTCGGTACCAATGTAAATGTGTATTTATAAATATGAAAATGCATGCAAGCACAGCGTACACCTCTTTTACTCCAAATAGCATTAAAAATTAACGATATGGTACTGAATAAATATAATTTTGAAGAAAATATAAACATTCAATTATATGTAATTGGTAATGCGACATAATCTATTTGTCACAACAACTTTAAATAACTTTAAATAAATATTTAGTATTTATTTGTACAAAAAAGACACATTATTCGTGCGATAAGGCTGTTTCCCGAATTTGCTCTTAATACAGCACACGCTCGTGCTGTAAACTCATTCGCTCATTCGGGAAACTTGCCTTCCTGCACTAATAATGTAAATTACTATTGCACGAAATAATATACCTAAAAACAGCACAACGAGTACGTCTTAATAAAATAAATCTAAAACCGACAACATTGTCTAATTAGTTTCAATTGAATTAAAATAATTATGGTTTGAGACAAAAATATCTATTATATGTTGATTGTAAATAGTGCCAATTTAGTTAGAATTATCTCCTGCAAAGACAACTCTTGCATATTCTATGCGATGGCGTTTTCCCAACACAACACAATAATGATCTATTTGCATAATTTTGAATTTATTGATTAATATCAACCAATCATACTTTGTAGGCCATAATTTTCAATACTCCAATTAGGTTGGTTGTGTTATTTTCACGAGTGAATACGCCTTTCATTCGCCCGAACAGACAATGTAGTAAAAAGTGGTACGTATCTGTACCTAAATCATGCATTACGTGAGCGCACGTCTTTCAGCCCGACGGGCGCTGGTGGCGTGGCCGGAATTCAAATTGATCGGGCGGAAGGGAATTCCGATCGCGCATTGTCCGGACCGGGAACAGGTGCTCAGTTCACGGGGGTCGGTTTGCGAAACCGCCCGCAGTTTACGAACGCAATAAACGGGGGATTCGCACAGGGGATTACACCGAGTTACGCTGCAGGATGGTAAAACAAACGGATCATGGCATAGGGATTAAGGTGAAAAAAAAACTACAAATTGCACAATGTGGTATGAAACAAATAACTGTTAATCGGCCTATAGTTATATACCAACCATCATTTCTTGTATCAACGATGGAAAAGTACAAATTGAATTAGTTTGGGACGTAAGATCTAACTTGAGCCGACGAGTAAGTTATGTGGAAGGCTTGGTGGAACATAGACGTCACGTAATCTCTTTAGCTGCCGCCGAGAGGAAGAATGGATGATAATGGACAAGCCGCAAACACCGCAGGATCGGCTTTTTGTGTGTGTTGGTCGGTTGTCCCTTAAAAGCCGGAGACGTTTTAATCAAGTTCAAACGAGCGAGGCGAGATAAGAAGCCGTACAAACTGGATTAAATTGAGCTATGTACAAAAAATCAAGACGTTTTACTAAGCTCGACTAAAGATAGAAGACTTTGTAGCACAATATTTTATCTTGGACTACGAATGAATAAATTGTTAAGCTAGAGTCTAGAATTATCGATATATAGAGCTTCGTGAAGATTTTAATGGGTCGTATTGTGTTTCCCACATAACGAGAAGTGGAACGTTTTAGGGGAGCTATACCTGGTTTGTGCAATTGGAGGGCGTTGAATTAAAAATTGAAAATACTTTCTTTTTAAAATCCTCTGTTTTTTTTGTCAATATCAACCTTACTCATCGAATTTGTATAAGCGAATACTACTATCGACAATTATTTATAAGAAACGATTATCATTGTAATATATCATAAATAAAATGTAATCGAGAAACATTTATAGGTAGATATTTATAACTGTTGGTACTATATCCATTCTTAGTTGAATTATCAACGAATGAATAATACAGTTTAAATATACATTACTATATGTATATACAACCATTTTTTTCTTCGTAAAGCAGATAGATTTTCATTGGAGATATAGTATTTTTTTGAAAACGGGACTGTAATAATTTAGGAACCTCTGGTATAGATGCATGTTGAACATTTTACATGTGTATCAACATAAAAAAAACATATAAATTATTCAGGTGGCTATTCAAACGGATTCCAACTGGATTATATTGAATATGTACTAAAACACACTAAGTGATTTGCTAAGAACTTTGTGGTTTATGTTTATCATTAGGATAACAAATATACTTTCAATAAATATCTGCTTTGATTTTAATGAAAATCTGTATATGTCGTTGGCGAAATGTAAAATCAGTCGATTTCTGAAATACTGAAATATAATTTCTGAAACATATAGTAAGTTAAATTTGACAATTCTACTGAAATTTTCAGTCGTTTTAGAATTACTTATCCATTATGTTGGATTGCTATTAGGCGTATTGAATAGCAATCCAACCTAACGCATGAGTATTTCCAGCTCAGTGTTAGATAGTATCCCCTGCTCATTATTATGATTATCGAGTTGTTAATGTGTTTTCCATCGACTCTAATTGTCGATGGAAAACACATTAACAACTCGATAATCATAATAATGAGCAGGGGATACTATCTAACACTGAGTAATTATATGATTTACATGTGTTCCAGATATTATTAGAATATGCATTTGTAGCAAAAATCGAGAACGTTCTGGTATAAACTCAATAGTTATATCTATAAAAATAAGAAGCCAACAGACATCAATCAAATTTCATTCTGATAATAGAATTTTAGAACATATTCCCCAAAGAAATTACGGGGGGCGATGGCTTTAATGGAAGATGGCCGAATTGTTGTTAAGAACCGGAGATAACTGCTTGCATGCCTCAATGATTTTTCTCTTCCGGTGGAATCCTATGCTGGGATCCCTGAAAAACGGCCGGACCAGAGAGGATGAGCCAAGCCGCTTTGGAGAAACCGGGCGTTGGCGAGCACGTCACCACAAAGTGGAAAGGGGTGTAATCTCCGGACATGTTAGACGAATAGGCGGAGGACCCCCTGAAATACTAGAGAACGACGCCGGAAGGGCAGATGTCATTCGCAGGAGGAACCTGAAACCTGCATGTGGCGGCCAAGGTATATATTGCCAGACTATAAGAGCTAAAGGACGAGATCTTTGGGCACAGTGTGTACCGCACCAGGTAGAACTAGCGAGGCAGGATGAAAGAATAAAACAGAAGCTCGCAGAGGTGGACCAACTAAGGGCTAGATCCTCGAAATTAGAGGAGTTTGTGCGTAAATTAATGGCTGGGGTGTCAGGGCCGACATGAACTCGGATGGGTGCCTGACTCTGAACGAAATACACAATGCGGAGCTACGGGCCGCAGAAGCGATCAGGGGTCTCATCGAGGAGAACCTACTAGCAAAAGCGAGACCTTCATGACGAAATATTGACGGAGGTCACTTACCAGGCAACAAGCGGCAACTGGGAGGGGATGGATAGAGGTATGAGTAAGGTGCGCCGGATAGGGCTGGATGCCAGAGCTCCAACATCAAGCGGGACTCTTCGAAAGGGGCACCCCATGATGACCTGTTGGAGCAGGGTATAGCTCTAGGGAGGGTTATTGAAAAATTATAACGCGTGCCTCTAATCCGGACAGAGTGGCGAGGGAGACACAGAGGAGAAATTACTTCCTCATGGTGGATCCCGAAAGCCAGGAGGCAAGAGAAAGGTCCCTTTTCAGTCCCTGGGAGAACTAGGGACCTGACAAGGCGGGGAGGCAAACTCCAGAATAAGATGGAGGCCTCGGTATCAAACTAGAGACGCTGCGGAAACTAGTGGAATACCGCTTCTTCAGAACGGGGAAGCAGCTGTACATTCATCCAGTAGGGAAGCACCGTAGCGGGGAGAAGAAATCATAGATGGCACCACAAGTGCTGCAGAGGGCGGGGGAAAAGGCCGCCCCACACAGGGAAAACAGGAGCGAGGCTATACTGGTCCAGGTTGACGGGTCCCCATATACCAACCTGCTGAAAAAGGTACGAACTGCAAATATCGAAGGTTTAGAAGTTCAGGTGTGCCGGGTCAAGAAAACTCGAGAGGGCCTCCTTAAAATCGAGATGAAGAAAGCACAAAGTGAGAAACTGAAGGGTGCGATTGAGAGAGAATGTGTCAGTGTCCAGGCGGCCGTCATTATAAAGGACTACACAACAGGAGGAAGTGGTGGTGTCCCAGTTGGAGCTCACAGAGGCAACCCCGGGCGCCTTCGTTGTTGGGGCCCTGGGGCCGGCATTCGGGGATACCCAGACGGGGACCATTACGACCCTCAACGTGTTGGCCAAACTAGTCGCAATCGCGAAGGTGGTGCCCTTGGGCAAGGTTACGGATAGGGTAAGATCCATGAGGTGCTACCGGCGCTGGGCCACCGGAGGGCCGATTGCAGAGGACAAGACCGACTGTCAGCGATGTGGAGGGACGCCCTAGCTAGACATTACGCTAACAGGTGTTGTGGGAGGCAGTCCCGTTACTGTGTGTTCTGCATGAAGAGGGGACACAGTGCCCTTAACCTCGTATGCCGACAGGCCATAGACCATGCACAGCCTATTAATGATCCGGGTCCTGCAGTAACCTAAACTCACGACTTACTGTGAGCCATGGTGTAATAGGGGTCTTACGATATTATCCTGGCTAGGAGCCCATTGTTAGTGCAACCAAAGAACCGAGGTGGACAATTGGACGTGAATGTAGAATTAGTGAGTGTTATGAGTTATAATTTCGTGGTGGCTAAAGTGGGACAAGCTCGGGTCATCAGAGAACAGCGCGGACAATGGCTGTGATACTAGATAAAATTAACCCCTACCTCCTATCTTGATGCGCACACTATTTCAACGCGAAGTTCCATGAGTGGTGGTCCCCGACGACCAACAGGAGGTAGCACTGGCGAAATAGGTGGACGTGAGGGTCAAGATCCTACACAACCAAGAGGGTGGAATTACTTTCCGCAGAGGGGCTATACTGCAATTATGGACCTCACGTACTCCTCCCCAGAGGCCATATCGGGCAGGGTAAATAATTAACAGGCATTGGAGACGGAAAACTACAGCGACCACCAGTACCTATCATACATGATCTTAGCCGGGGAACAATGCAAATGACCGGGGAGTGTTAAGGACCGAGGAATCACGAGATTTGAGGTATCCCGCCTAGATATATGCTAGTTCATGGTAGAAATGAAGAGCGGCCTCGCCGGTGGGCGAATTTCCCCCGCAGAAGTACACGACCTGGTCCAGAGGGCATACCGTATTAGCATGCCATGCAAGGGCAGCAGGCGGGAGGCGGTGGGAGAAAAGATGTTTACTGGTGGACCGAAAAGATCGCCTCTTGAAGGCGAGACTGTTTGGCAGACAGGCGCCGCGCCCTAAAAGCAGGTAGGGGCTAGAAAACCCTGCGAATAGCCATTGAGAAGTCAAAGAAGAGAATATGAGCGTCACCCTGTTCACGAGAGATTTCAGTCCGCAGGCAACACAGATGTACACGAGGGACCAGATGGGCCAGGAATCGACAGAACCCTTCTTGGCAGAGGAGGTTGAGAGAACCGGAAGAAGAATGGCCCCCAACAAGTCCCGTTATATTATTCAAAACCGCCACAATAACTTCTATCTTTTTAGGACTATACTGTATGACTGTAGCCCTGGTGCTTAACCTTCGGTAAAGGAAGGTGCTATGTAGGATTTATCACCAGTCATTGAAGATCGAAAGTTCAAAACCAATTGCGAGTGATTTTTCATCAACTTTTACGAATTTTCTGTGAAGTTAGGGCAAATTAACTTCACACAAAATTCGTGAAAGTTGATGAAAATTCACCCGCAATTGGTTTTGAACTTTCGATTTTCAATGCTGAGTACTGAACGCATAGTGCCCATAACAACTGGTGCACTGACCTGGGCATGTAAAATATCTATTATATATAATTTTATTGATACAAACAGTTAAGTAATGCCGAACCGACATACTTTGCATGTTTCTCGTGGTATATTCAAGTACTCAATACATTTTTTAAAATAAGTGTGTTATCCTAGGTACATGGACCTAAATTTAGATGTAGAAAATTGATTTCAATATAATGCTAAATCTCCTGAATGGATAAATATTAAATTACCTTTTATTAGACCTCATTAGTCTTACTGTCATTACTGATTGCTGGTGTTGATATTACCGAAAGTTGTGGATGTATACAAACGTGTTGCTTGTTTATCACTCTCCTGGCCGCTGTGAGTGTTTTACGCTTTCAAGATTCCGTGCAGATTTTAGTAGCCATTTGCTAAAAGTTGTGGTGGAAGATCATCCTTGTTTGCAATGTAGCTAACTAGCAGAACCATAGATATATTAAACTCATTAAACATCACATGATGCACCACCTGACAAGCGAGAATTCAAGGAATCTTTCCTTCGTCGCCATCGGCGAATCAAGAATCTCTCTAGAATACACCCTACTATCTAGAAGGAATGAAAACACTTTTGATCACTTTCGGCGATTTGTTTTTTTAAATATAAGTCTACCGACATCGTATGTATGTTCGCTATGGGGCACAGGCATCAACGATATGTGCATATCAGACCGGTGGGTGACTAAGAATATTGACGCGGTCGACTAATCGACAGTGGTCGACGCTTTGGCCACCCTTGATCTAGATATTAAGGTGCATCCACACGTGCTCACGCTTTTGCCAAAAAATAATCACAAATAATTTGTAGTATCTTTCGGTTTAAACTGTTAGAAACCAATGCATATCCGACAACTAAAGTATTTAGTATTTTGAATAATTTCTTCATAACAGTAATATTAAAATTGAAAAATACATTTCAATATTAATGTTGACTAAACAACTCAGCTCAGTGCCCGAGTGGTTAGAGGCGTCGTTCGTCTCGTACTGAGCATTGAGGAGCCTGAGTTCGAACCCCAGTGAGGCGAATTTTCGCGAATCACCTTTCACAGTTTTTCAGAGGTTTTCTGTGAAGTTAAGGTAAATACAGGGTGATTAAACTCCTCTGAGCTTCTCCCTTGACCGGCGGAAAAGCCTCACGTCTTATAGCACGATTAAGATAGAAGTTTTATTTTGTTAACATTAGTTTAATTACAGGTACAATGACATATTTTATAATAGGAAGTTTTCAAGTTATGCAATGATATGTGTAAAAATAATGGCAATAAAAATAGCTCGAATTCGTATTACAAAAAGATTTTATGAGCATCTTCTCGGACGTTCTTTGCATTTATTATACTGGTTCGTTGTATTACGAGTTACATTACGCGCATATTTACGGAGTAGTAGTAAAAACAGTTGGGGTACTAAATGCATATATCTCGCTTATAATCAGGAAACACGTTTTAATTTGATCAATAGTTAGATAAAGATGAAATGTAAAAATGTTATTAAAGTTAAAATATTACATTGACAAAAATACGATGTAATCCAAATACACCACCAAAAATAATTTAGGGCGTAAGAATATTAATTATAGAGCTGTGGCGGCTCTTTCAAAATACCACATGGTAACATAACCAAGATAACAATTGTATCATGTTCATATTATATTCATATTTTATTCATGTTATATATTAATGTTTACATTCATATTACAAAATAATATAGAAAATAGAAATATTAATACAGCGGATTTTTTTATAATAAGTAAAATACATTAAAAATATAAATAGTGTATATAACTTTAAAATATAAATTTTAACTTTAGTTAAATACACTATTTATATTTTTAATGTATTTTACTTATTATAAAAATGATGAAATTAGGATAGTTATATGCACAAAATCTTCTCATAGAAATTAATTAAAATTGTAGTATGCTTGTCTTATGTAATGAAATAATATTTACTACGACGTAACAAAAATCTTAGATAATCTTAGTAAACAATTCTGACACTAAGGTTGTCTTATGCACAGGTCTCATGGGGGCAACGCCATACAGTTTTTAGGCAGCCACTATGGGCACATTACATCATATAGCTCACCCGCGAAGGACAACGCATGAGCCTTGAGGGATGTGACGATATTTGTGTGCTACCTATGACCTAACTGTGGTAGGGAGCACGTAGAACAATGGCTTGACAAACTGGAGGCAACGGACAGGAACAGATCTTCGTAGCGGGCGATCTCAACGCTAAAGGTTGTTTCAGACAAGACAATTTCTTCACTCTAAAGTTAGTCAAGGTGCGAGACAATCAAAATTGTCTCGTATAATACAGCAAAAATATTGAATTGGATGGTAGATCGAATGGAAAAATATAACGCGCTCTATTTGTCAAGGACAAATTTTATGGGAGGAGGATATATGAATACATTTCTTGAACAACTTTTGAGCTAAGAAATTGTCTTGTCTAAAACGACCTTAAGTCAGTTCACTGAGGGTCGGAACTTGCAGGAACGCTCGACCTCACAGTCTGCAATGCTGTCTAGGCGACGACCTAAACGCGGGACCTTGGCGTCCCATATAGACGTCACGCGGCTGTTGAGGCGAGTGTACGAGTAGCGAGTGCTGGGGGAGGAAACGTTGAGCGGCCACCAGTACATCGTTTTCCGCGTCGCTCAGCCCAGCCACAGTCATATGATCAGCACCAACCCTCAATAGAAGGTGGGCGCTAAACGCCATCGAACCTGATGCAGTGGTACAGGCACTGAAAAACATCGAACCAGACTTGCATGCGAGTAATTCGATGACAATGCCGGAAGATCTAGCTAGAAGACTGGCACAGGCATGCACTACGGTACCACCAACCAGAACCATCACCAGTGGAGGGAGTAGGAGAGTCTACTGGGTGTGTAAAGAAGTGGATGAGGATCGGAATCGCTCAAACAACGCCAAGAGGGCTTCCAACGGGTTCACCGACTGAATTACGCCGGCAGCAATACCGTGAGCAGAGGCCGGCATACAGACGGGCGATAAAGACGAGCCAGGCGAAGTGTTGGACTAAGATAGTAATGAAAAATATCTGAGCTCCTCCGTCTGGGTCAGACGCCGCGGAACCCGGAGTGACTAGGCCGGCGGTGAAGACCCTCTTCCTAACCAATGCGATCATTAGACCGAACGACGAGTAAGTCGCAGAGCTCCAGGAAACTAAAAATACACCCGTATCCGACTGAGACATGGAAAAGGTCACGCTAGTGAACTCCATGCTTCCCAGAGGAAAGACGTCAGGACCAAACGGAGTTACTAATGAACAACTAAGAGAGGCAGCAATCTCCAACGATATCAGTGCCATTGGCAACCTGCGAGCGAAGATCATACCGCCTCTCTGTGTCTTGGACGGCACCGAAAAGGTGGTGCAGCGCCTGATCGCGGACCGGATCGTATAGTGGACTCTCTAGAGACTCCACGAAAATCAGTATTGCTTCCGAAAAGGAATATCGACCAGCGACGCCAAACTGGTGGTTCGCGGGGTGGTTTCAGAAACTAATGCCGGGACGTGGATGAGACGGAGGTATTGCGTTATGGCTACCCTGGACATGAAAAACGCTTTCAACACGCTCCCATGTGTGGCCATAACGGCCGCCTAAGGCGCAGGAAGATACCGGAGACTCTTCAAAGGCTAATCAAGGACTACCTCAGCGACCGCGAAGTAGTACAAGAGGAGTCTGCGGGAACGACCACTTACCAAGAAGGAGGGATGCCGCAGGGCTTCTTCCTCGCCCCCCCCCCCCCCTTCTGGAACGTCACATTCAGCAACGTTCCTCGCCTCGAGCTGCCGGAGGACTGTAATTTTATTTATCTATTATCGCCCGTGGTAGAGATCTAGAAAGGTCAAAGGAGAACCTCAGGCAGGCAATTCAGATGGATTGTAAACTGGATGGCGGACACTGGTCTCATCATCACCGCTGCTATCAACTAAGCTCCCCTCCCCATGTCGCCAATATTGTGACGATGCTGGGGTTTACACATGACGTAGGACGAAAGATTAAATTCTTGGGAATTCTGCTTGAATCCAACGGCAAGGACTCTGACTGCCGCAAGGAAAACCGTACAGACCAAATCAGCACTGTCGCGACAGGTACCCAACTGTTAGCAACCGTGCCGCACACCCAACTGCTGTACCCAGCTCCGGCCTGGGCGCACGCAACAGAAACCCAACGGAGTGCAGACAGGCTCATGAGGGCGTTGCTCACAAGCGCCCTTCGAATCACCCGAGGCTACATGACCACCTCTACAGAAGTACTAGCCGCGACGATAAGAGCAGAGCTGCTGATGGAAGAACGGGCGACGGTCTACAGGCAGACTAGGAGTAGCATCGTGTGAAAGGACGCCGAGAAGGAGGCTAGAGCTAACACGCTGGATAAATGACAGAGACGATGGAACACCCCATTTGAAGCCACTGGTGGAGAGGAGCCACGGTCAGGTAGGCCACTGGTTAACGCAGGTGCTGACTGAGCATGGCATCTTCCAGTCCTACATGAACCGTATTGGAAAAGCGGCAACACCCGACTGCCGCCACTGCAACGTACTTGGTACAACTGCCACCTAGCAAACCATCATATCTCTGGAAATGGGCAAAGATGAGCCCACCCTGAAACGCATTAGGATGCTAATGCTGGAGAGAGTTGAAAACTAGGCAGCTGTTGGCAAAGTTTCAAAGCTGGTGATGATGCCAACGTTCATACTAGACCTGCAGAAGTGACATAGACAAGACAAGAGACAATGAGGACTGCTAGAAGTGAGACGGCGTTAGGGCGCTTAGTATGCCTAGTGGCGGTCAGGCCTCAGTGGACAGAACGTGAGTGTTGGTATGGTTTAGCCGGTATGCGCCCCGGCCAGAACGCGGAGTTAATCCGGTATTACCCATGCCTACCACCTACCCACCACGTAGTGGTGACGGAGGTATGGGTGTCTTTCGAAGATTTCACCTCATAGGACAAACAAAGGTTACCATATATACAGGCAATAACTTTAAATATATTACCGAAATATATTAATGCGTTAATAATACTAATGCATTTAAAATACATTTTATAGAGAGTACAAACCCCTTTGTGGTTGAAATATCGCGAATCTGTGAAGTTAAAGTAAATACCGGGTGATTAAACTCCTCCGAGGTCCCGTTTGCCTGGAGAAAAAGCCCTTGAGCTGATGGCCGTGTAAATATAGAAGCTTATTAATGAATCACTTCTCACGCCAACAGTTTGATTAGTATGTATATTAAGTTACATATTATTGTAAACATATATTTGCTTTTGTTATTCAATTAATGTATTGATGTAAGGAACTAAAATAAACAAATAAATCCTAAAATACATGGAGTCTATACATTCTAATATAGATTATTATTGCGTAGTTTGAAGAAATATTTTTATTATTATTATTTTAAGAAATAAGACAGTCGGTGAGGTATCAGAATATTAATCAATTCTTATTTTATATTTTTTAGGGTATATAGGCAGTTATTCAAATGACATTATAACTGCTAAGGTTCTGTACTGGTATTCTCAAATAAATTACAAGCTAAAATCAATATCTAGACGATACTTTATTAATTACCTAAGTTTAAATTATAGGATTTAATATGGAAAACATGATATTTTAAAACGGTAGTTACGCGAAGTACTGGGTAATTACACCAATAATACGGTAGATAGGTATTAAATAAATAAATAAAATACTGGGTAATTAATATACATAAACTGAAAAGCGAATGTGACATTATAAAAAGTAGAGCAAAAACTTATTGTCGGGTTAAAAAACGTGTTAGGCTCAACTCACACATAAGCGGCGTCGGGCGGCGGCGCGGTGTAGGCGAGGTGCAGGGGCGACGTCGCACATGCGATTGTGATGTCTATATGCAGCGAAGGGGTGGACATTGCACCATATATTTACATAGAGGCGGCGTGGAAGAGTTGTGCCTCTCGCATCGTAGCCACCGTGTCTCATGTGAAGAGGCTAAGACGCGGGGCTGGCACGGCGAGAGGCACGAGGCAAATGCCCGCGCCTCGTCACCTAAGTGTGCATATGTTTATATAGAGGTGGCGTAAAAGCATCGTGCCTCTCGCCGCGCCTGCACCGCACCTTCGCCTCTTCGCCTCCTATTCGTGAATTGACCCTTAGACATATTTAACCCGAAATTGATTTAAATAAATGTTAATATGAAAGAAAACCACAATTATAATATTATTTACATGTATATATTGTTGAAGAATTAACCCAATGAGTTTTCATATATATAACCACTCGAGATATTGTGTGAATTGTGAGAAAGAAAGTGCTATCACCATTATTATAGAAATGTAAGAAAACCTAGTTTAAAATCATTTTTATTATATAAATATTAATTTAATAAGCGTTAAATATCGAAATAGAATTTGTGTGGCAGATTCAACTATAAATAATGAAAATGATTTATTTTTTATCTATAACCCTTAAATGCATGAAAAAAATGATATCAAATAATAGTTACCGCCAGTCGTCCACTTGCTACAAAACATAAGAATCGCTATTTATTAGCAAAAACCATAAATCATATCTATTCATTTTAGATTTAGAATAATTTATTAAATAGTTTACTTCCAAAGATCTTACTTGATATATCTACATATGTTAAGTGTATAATTATTATTCATGGAATAATAGCAACCATATTTGAGGCTTTGAGAGAAAAAATGGACTGACCATCAAATTTTAAAAATCTTTTTATATGTTATTATTATCATAATTATTATTAATATTTTTTTTAATTTATTTAATCATATGCCTTCTACCGTGAGGTGTCGGCGTTTTTCTTATATTTATGATTAGTACTAACATTAAAATAGATTTTTTTAAATTCAATTTTTAGTTCACTTTTACCCTCAAAACCTCATTTAATGTACATATAGCAACAAAATGTGTTAAATTTTGTCACGGGACATTAAAAATAGTAAAACTTAAAAGATATTAGAAGAACTGTATTTCCTATATTCCTGAAACTTTGAATTTTAACTTTATTTTGAGTGTTATTTGTTTCATAGGTTTATATTTTCCTTCTTATATATATATATATATATATATATATATATATATATATATATATATATATATATATATATATATATATATGATATAAGTATATATTTAATAATATCAATTGTAATTGTAGCAAGAAACTTCTATCTTTATTGGGCTATCAGCCGTGATACTTTTCGCTGGTCAAGGGAGAAGCTCAGAGGAGTTTAATCACCCGATTTTCGCCTTAAATTCGCAAGAAAACCTAGAAAGACTGTGTAAGTTGATTCGGGAAATTTCGCCCCGAAGACATTCAGGCTGCCCAATGGTCAGTATAAGACGGACGACGCCTCTAACCACTCGGCCACTGAGCTGGGTGGTTAATTGTAGCATTTTTGTAAATAAATACAAACAAGTTCTTATTATTTGCTAGTGCATATAAATCTGAATATTTATAAATTCAAAATTTATATGTGGAAAATCAATATATTAAATTACTGAAATCAATATAGAATTCAAGGCATTATAAATTTATGACAGTTTTGCTACCAGATAGATATATTCCGACTCTTATGAATCATTTAAAAATAAAATATCACAAAGATTATAAAATGTTTACCACTTATATACGAATAATTCTTAGATATTATAGTCATATTGTTAATTTCTTTTACACATTAATGTTATTTGTACTACTTATGTTTGTTTATTTTTATTATAAAGATATAATTACTATTTTTAGTGTTAAATATCGAATAGAGTTTATAAAAACACCATAAAATATTGTAGAATCATATAAATTGAATTGGTCCACCACGAAAATAGTATATATAAAAGTTCCCATTCGTGCTCACAATAAATGTTCTGTTAAGGTCGTCTTAGACAAGACAATTTCTCAAAAGTTGTTCAAGAAATGAATTTATATATCCTCCTACCATACAATTTGTCCTTGGCAAATAGAACGTGTTATATTTTTTCATTCGATCTACCATCCAATTCAATATTTCAAATAATTTGCTGTATGATAAGAGACCATTTAGATTGTCTCTCATCTTGACTAACTATTGTGTCAAGAAATTGTCCTGTCTGAAACGACCTTAAGATTGTGTAACATTATAGTTTGAGAAGCTCAAATCTATCTTCAGGAGCCTTTAATTATTCGCTAAATACATAATTAGACTTTGTTAACAATACAAAATTAATCTATTTTATTTTTATATTCTATAAATTATTATTTATTTTATTCTTTTACAACTTTGTAAAAGACAGTTGTCTTGTTATTTAATGTATATATTTCAGTAATGTAAGATAAGAGGGATTATGTAAGGTCTAATTTTTAAGATACAAATACCAATAAAAGTATATTATATACTATATACATAATATAAATGAATCTTATATACCATTGCATATATTTATTTGTAGTTTCATTATTGCAAATTAAGTCTATTTTGTCATGTTCAACTAAAATTACATCACCATTTATAGTATAAAGTTATCTATTATATATTTATCTATTTCTATAAACTCATAAATTATATCGTCAAATTTTCAATAGCATTCCTTAATTTATAAATATGCTTATAAGTGTATATTCCAAATAATTTTTTATAAACCTATACCTCTACTCTCAACAATAGCGGTCTTTGATCTCATCAGAACGTTTATTACCATTGTTGTTTCATTTTGTGTCATACTTTTCACAATGTAACGATTTCGGTCGAGGAAGCATGAACTCGCCGCCACCACGACCGTGACCAATTAGCCTTTCCCCGTGGCGGGTGGGGTGGCTCTTCTCTAATTGCGAGTTTTCGGTGCCACCCGATCAATACGTGTAACGAGATAGTTTTAGCGTACCTTTTCGAAAATTCCACACACACCAGCCAGCAAGGGTAGCGTTCGGTGCGCACACATAAATGTACACAAAACGCACGACTTCGCGGGGGTGGTAGTGGCGTCGGGTGACCGGCAGCACTGGCGGCGGCGGCCGGTACGGCGTAGAGGCGAGGTCGGGAGGGAGAGCGCGCGCGCGCTTTTCGGGGTGGCTCCCGCCGATCATCGACGGGCGCAGCATGTTCGCCGCCACCGCCACCCCTATCTAATTAAAGGTTGCACGGCGCCCTCGCGGTAAGAACGACCCAGGAAATCATTCTAATCAAATCGTCAGGATTGCCGCCGATAAATCCGACACCGTCTAATTACGGAATCGACGATGTAGGGGCACGTGGGGGCGGCGGAGGAATCAATTTGTTTACTGATTAAGTCGATGCCGACAATGTCGCCGTGCTCGCATCTTATCAAGCTTCCGACATGTTAACAATGGGAGGATGCGATAAAGATGTGTAGTGATTAGAAATTAGAGAACTAGGCATTATTTAGTAGATTCTATATTGACCCAGATTAGCAATATAAAAGAAAGCTATAATATAAAAGCCAATGACCCCCATTATTATCTATAAATATGAAACGTGTTAGCTTACGTGCCACAATATTTCTGCACTTTCTTTTCAGAAACTATAAGCTAGAATTTGAACCCGCCAAGGGTTGTTTAAAATTTGTTCATATTTGAACGAATAGCAAAACAGCAAAATTTAAAGTATTAAAGAAACTTGTTGAACTGAGTTTAAAAAAAGTTCGGAAGGGGCTGTAAACCAGTGGCCTCACCCACTTCCTGGATACCCTCGCTTTCTGTCAAACTTTCATGTGTGTAATTTATTTGTGATGGTTGGATGGTTTTCACTCTCGGGAAAATGGCGTAACGCATAGTCCTTTAATCTCTTCATGCAACGTGATTCTATAGTGAGATCACCGTGGGCGATGTTGGCAAATAAACTGAACGAGCCCAGCACAAGTAATCAAAATTTAAATTAAAAAAAAAAATGGTTTCCGAAGACTGCGCATGGTCAAAGCCATCTCGTGGCTCAGGGCCTTAACGAGAAAGCAAAAAGTCACCCTTATTTTGAAAGTGATTGGAGGAGCGGCCAAACTAAAGTCTCAACAGAGTAGGGAAAATACTAATACCCAGAAAGGGGTGGGGTAAGGCTGCAAGCCCCTAACAAAATCAGTTAACTAACGGTCCCTTCGACTACGTGGATAACATGTTCAAAAAAACTACAGGAAGTAGGACGATGGCACCTACAGAATGCCACTAAGCACGAAGCCAACATATGAAGTGTTGGTTGAATTAAGCTGGAGGAAGTGAGCTCTGAAGACTCTTAAGAGGGCAGTTACAGTACAACCACAACAGAAGGCGAATACTAAAACCCAAATAGGCGCCTTTTCTATTGAGACGACGCCCACGGCAAATTCAAAATAATTGCAGATGATACGTGGTATGAAGGAATATCTCATTGCTATAAAAATATATAAAGGCTAGGCTGATTGGAGAGAACTACATCAGCAGACGGAAAATGAAAGCTCGAGAAAAGAACTATCAGAGGTGAAGGACAAGAATTCAGGAATTTTAATTCAACAAGAGATTAAAATTATTACGGTAGCAGTAAAAGATATCTGGTACTATATTCTAGATAACTTGAACAGAATATTTGAGGAGGGCATCTTAATGGCGCTCTGGAAGAGGGCGAAACTCGTCGTTCCTCAGATACCAAACCCGGGTAAGCCTATCTGCATAGCCCCTTAGCTTATAAAAAACTACTGGAATACCTGATACGTCAAAGAGAAATAAAAACTACTCAGGCTTGCGCAGAAATTTTCCATTTTCCAACATGATTTCAGATTGAGTCTATCGAGGTTGCAGGCGACAAGAAAGCTAATGGCTATTAGAGATAAAACATGGAGAACTGGAAGGATGTTTGCCATGGCTACGCCCAACATAAAAAAGCAACTGTTGGTGTTGTGTTGATAAGGGGTTTGCATCTTGTATGTAATCTCGCTTGCATAGCTGTCGGGTGGGGAGAGGGCTGACACTACCCTCGCTCCTTCAGGTACCTTGGCGTCCGGTCTAGGCCGGCGGAATCTATCTTCTACATTGCCATTTTCTAGGGGAGCCCGACCCTGAATAGTTTTTTCCAGCAGGACCACTGGCTCCGCCCTATAGCCCACCTGTATTCCCTAGTGCGTGTCCGGAGTAGCCTGATCGGTGCCCCAGCCGCTCTCGCCCCCTCGCCTGTCTTGGTGCTGTATTTACCTCTCGCTAACCTTCTGGCACCACTACTAGGCCTTCGTTCTATGCCCGGTTATAATCACCCTACTTGGGACTGCCTCCAGGCAGTTCAGTTTCTCGGTCCTGTACACCAGCAAACAACCTACGCCGACCAAATCGTAGGTTGTTTGCAGGTTTGGCATGTTCTCTAGTGTCTGCGTTAGGGGCTCGGAGTTCATGGCATCATCTTAGTTAGGACGGCGGTAACCGCTCCTGGGGCTGGGGCTGAGCGACCACCCTACTGGGTTTGAAGCAGTAGGTGATGTGGTGATGGTCGCACAGAATGTTCTCTTCCCGTCATCTGCTTTAACGCAAATATGATGTCAATGAAGGATGCTAAATCACCTCTTGTGAAGGTCGGCGTTCTCCCCACATTGCAGCTATTAGTTTGCTCATGCCACATCTCTCGTAGATGAGCCGTAGAAGTTGATTTAGTTGCCCAAGAACACAATTGCGAGATCATCAATGGGCCCTTCTGTCACCCACGAGCTGTCGAGCCTATGGTGGTTGAAGTCACTTACAAATATCGCGTTGGCCCCAGTAACTGTCGCCGTGGAGAGCAGTCGTTGGTGGGCCGCTCTCCCTCTGCCGATATTGGCTTTCAGTAACAATGACTCCCCCAGTGTCATGAGTCATTGACCCGTGGATTGTTAGCTCTCTCCGTCGGCGCCCCTTGTACGGTCGGCCTCCTCTTCCAGCACTCGCCTCATTTGGGTTACCTGAGGCTTCTTGTTCCATGCTCCTTATGTTAGCAGAGCACGCAGTATGGTGTCCTTCTCTTGCAGGCTCTCACTAGATGTCTTCCTTCTTCGTACCCCAGACATATTTGCGCTACAGATCTGAGCATGTTCTTGGCAGTGCCCGTTCCCCTATTAGCGGTAGTACCCCTACGGCACCTGGGCGGGTGGCCCCTACCAACCAAACTATGCCCGTCCACTATTTCAAACGACTTGAACTATGCACTACATAATTTTTCTCAAATATCGTTTTAATTACTCTTACATTAATAAATGAAATTAATTGAATCATATAAAATAACGGATAACAGTGTAGTGCAGAGTTCAAGTCATTTGAAATAGCGGACGGGCATAGTTTGGTTGGTAGGGACTACCCGCCCACCCCACCTTTGTTCGCATAGTTTTTTCAATGGATACAGACGTTCTATGTTGTTTAAACTATTCCAAGAAGATTGTTATCCTATAGAAAAACTGTGCGAACAAAGGTGGGGTGGGCGGGCGGCCCCCACCAACCAAACTATACCCGTCCACTATTTCAAATGACTTGAACTATGCATTACACTGTTATCTGTTACTTTCTACGGTTAAATTAATGTCAATTATTAATTTAAGATTAATTAAAAAAAAATTTGTGAAAAATAATGCAATGCATAGTTCAAGTCGTTTGAAATATTGGACGGGTATAGTCAGGTTGGTAGGGGACACCCACCCACCCCACCTTTGTTCGCATAGTTTTTCTATAGGATAACACTTTTCTTGGAATAGTTTAAACAATATAAATCGTCTGTATCCATTGAAAAAAGTATGCGAGCGAAGGTGGGGTGGGCGGGTGGCCCCTACCAACCAAACTATGCCCGTCCACTATTTGAAACGACGTATACAGACGTTCTATGTTGTTTAAACTATTCCAAGAAGATTGTTATCCTATAGAAAAACTGTGCGAACAAAGGTGGGGTGGGCGGGCGGCCCCCACCAATCAAACTACACGCGTCCACTATTTCAAATGACTTGAACTATGCATTACACTGTTATCTGTTACTTTCTACGGTTAAATTAATGTCATTTATTAATTTAAGATTAATTAAAAAAATATATGTGAATAATAATGTAATGCATAGTTCAAGTCGTTTGAAATAGTGGACGGGCATAGTTTGGTTGGTAGGGGCCACCCGCCCGCCCCACCTTTGCTCGCATAGTTTTTCCATAGGATGACACTCTTCTTGGAATAGTTTGAACAATATAAAACGTCTGTATCAATTGAAAATACTATGCGAACAAAGGTGGGGTGGGCGGGTGACCCCCACCAATCTGACTATACCCGTCCACTATTTCAAATGACTTCAACTATGCACTACATTGTTTTACTGTTTTTCCTTTCTTGATTATTACCCAACAAGACGATCACGACCCAAGAATGATGTCGAGCGAGACATCACTGGTTCAATTCCTGACACCACTCGTTTCGAAACGTGTATTCGCTCCGTTCTCAAAGAAACCGAGAAAATGGTGCCAAAGTTGCTTTTTTTTTTCAAAAACACAATTATGTAGAGATTAAGTGTATAAAAGGGCTAACCAGCTGCATAAGGAATTCGTGAGAGTATCGAAGGGAAGGTAAAAAAGTAATACATAGTTCTTATAGATTCATAGCGATTGTGTTAACAAAGATAAAGTTGAATGCTGAACTACTGATATGAGTGTACATCACCATCATCACAATTCGAGTGGACTTCATAGCACCAACAGCAATGCGAGGAAGTGACAACGGAGACCGTAACGTTCAAGTTGGTTGAAAAACTACGGCTGAAGACAGAGCAACTGATGACAACTAGGAGCAACGGTGCCGCTGTAAAGTCAGCATGAGATAGTAATAGCCCTGATAATCTGAGTTACAATTATAACAGTAGCTAGAAAATATTACTGAATCTGTTATAAAAAAGAGATGGCGGATAAAGGACTCTTATGCAGGATTCCATACAGGAAGAGTCACCACCAAACATATTATTGCATGGAACTATTTGGTGGATAAGGAAACTCGACGACTAGGAGGAGTTATATGCGTTGTTTGTGGATCTAAAAGCAGCTATTGATAGAGATACTTGATGGAGCGCATAGTCAATAGTCAACTTACGGCCCATGTATCGCGCAACATAGTGCAGGAGCGGAGAAATCCTCGATATTTATCTCAGCTCTCCGTTTCTGGTAAAAACCTGCTCTGTTCAATCTCTATATTATACATATAGAGGATGGTTCGAAAGGATCAGATGGAAGGTATTAATTGGAAGGGAGAAAGTGAAATAACTTGAATTAATGTGGTGTGAATGAATTGATTGCTAGGTCATATACATTGTTGAAATATGAGGGTGTAAACTTATGTACGAAGAGAGTACAACAATACAAGAGGATTTTTCCTTTTATTTTCTAGGAAACCCTCCGTTATCTGAGCGATATCATCCGGTCCTGCAGGATATTACATAGTACTGTGTGCGTGGTATTGATAGAAATTCCTCTGAAATTTGAATACTTTGTTCTGTCTCCCTTTTGTGCACGGAGATTATAATGTGTTATAGACATTTCGTCGGTATCTTTTTTTATTATTAGATTATGGAATACCCACGGGTATGTTGTCCAGGCCTGGAGCCATTGCGTTCTTCAGTTTGTGTATTGTTTCCATTGTGGATGGCTTTCTACCGGTATATCCGCTGTGAAATATATGTTTTATTCGTGTCTTTCTTATCATCTCACATTTAGTAGGTCTCTAAAATAATCTCTGCTTGCTTCGATTATTTAAGTCTCATGGGATACTAGGTCTCCGATATCATTTTTAAATACGCATACAGTATTTGCTCCGAAACCTTTTGTTACCAACCCATCGGTCCCCTACGGTCCCCGATCAGAGGATGAAATGGTAATAACATTTGTAAACTTTCAGTTATTGTCGGAATAGAAATAGTATTAAGAATGTATTTATCACTTATGGTCAAGTTTTAGGGATTACTAGAAAATTAAACGTACATGACTTGTGAAGACAAAATAAATCATTCATAAACTTAGTGTGGGATGTTTTAGACATGATTGAGTTTAACGATACCAAGGGGTCTTTTTTAAACAAAATAAATAGAAAAAGTATTTAATAATATTTGTAGCACGTCGATGTAGTGCAGTGGTTATCATTAAGTAGGAGTGCACTGCACTAGTTCGAATCCCGCCCTGGGTAGTCGGTACGATCAGTCGATTGTCCGAAGTAACAAGTCCTAACAACCCCATACATATACACTAACACACGACAGAAGGACCCGAAGGTCTATAGCCAGTTACAACAACTACTACTATTATTTGTAGTAGTAGTAGTTACTGTTTTCGTTACAATGATATCAGGCTAACGACGTTCGGGCCCATCTGCCATATCTTATTGTATGTATATGTGAGCTTCATGACTATTACTATTACTTCAATTATAACTGATATAGAAAAACGACAAATAGTAGTCCAGGTAGTCGAATCTATTATAGACAGCCGTGCAATCCATATGCCTACGCAAACGTGTATCTTTAAATATTAATATACATTTACTTGTTATAACTTTGATTCTGTATTCTATTTTAGACATATTGTTAATAATCGGAAGTTTGTATACTGTTACTGGAAATCTAAAGCTCCCTACATTTATTGGTGTCCAGAGCCATATCAAACCTTAAGACGACACTGCCCGTAAACATATAAAAGACAAACAGATAGACAGATACACAACTACTTTACTAATTTCTGAAAGTTCACGAAGATTTTTTGTAAAGATAAAGCTGTATCTTTAAATTAAAAACGACCGAAAATTTTAATTAAAGGCTTGACAGATAGAGCAATTATCTTGGCCAAACAGACAAATTAATCGCGACTTGCAAACGCTTACGAAACTAATAACTCGACGCAAATAGAGGGTCCGAGTTTTGCATTTTAAATTAATTTTACGTCACCAGATCAGCGGCGACGGTGGCATAAATTTTAATGAAAGCCACGCGAAAAGTTTGTTAATAAAAAGCGCTGCGGTGTGAAGTTTATCAAAAGAAACTCGACTTTGCGAAGAGCAACTTGGGAGGAGAAATTTATATTTGACACTTTATTGAAAGAGAATTACAAAGAGGTACAGGAAAATCCCTACATGAATGATGTAAGAAAGAACATCCTTTATGTACACTGGCTCTCCATGAAAACGAACGTGTGAATGGGCTAAATTGTGTTCACACATATTTTCAATTAGCAGCTGCGTAAAGGTTCATTTAAATACCGTTGTAATGTTTGCTATGCAAATTAGATGTGGAAAGTGTGCAGTTCTTTATCTATACGTGTTATATTAATAATAAAAAATAAGCGAAAAAGTAGATTTTCAATTTTGCATTACTTTTTAATAATGTTACGTAATTTTTATGAAGATATGTATAATAATAATAATAATAATTAATTCCTGCTCCTATAGAAAAGTATTTATACAAACAATATTAGATAAATAAATACGTTGGAAATGGAAACCATGTGATATATACTTGTCAGGGTTCTTAAAACATCACGTCCGATCTATCTTGTCACTCGTAAGATACCACAGACACTACTGGCTGCCTCCTCGACAGACGCCTCCTCATCGCGCTCCGAGTCGTCTCGTCCCCGCCACATAAAATATTTCCATAAATATAACAAATAATATATATATATATATATATATATATATATATATATATATATATATATTACTTCTTTAGTATTTGATACAAGGAAGACCCATTTAAATCCATAAATGTCAGTAAACTTCTTCAATCTTTATTTTTCAAAATCAGAATAATTTTAATTTGTTTTTGTAATTGGAGATGAATAACACGGTGAAGAACATCAGCTGTGAGAGGTGAGTCAACAATTAAAATTCCTCCAAAGGATTTTTTTTGGGAATTAGTCATCGAGATTGAAATAGTAGGGGTGGTGTTCTCCATACACCGCTAAACTAAACACCTAGGAACAATTATAGGATGCAATACAAACCCCTCGGTACAAGTACTGTAAACCACACGCAAGGTCGCCAGAACGGAGATAGCGTTCCTGGCAATGGTGTCGTACGCCCAATACGCAACATCGGCATGGGCTTGCATTACGAGAATCCAGAGGAATGCATACTGGTTAAGGAGGGCATTGCGCAGCTGCGTTCTTTCTATCTCCCTATAGGCGGGGCGGAGTTCTTAGCAGCAGTGACGCCCGCGGACCTAATGGTGGAAGAGCGGCGAAAATGATGGTGGGACTCAAAAACGGGGCCCACGAAGGACGAGGCCAGAGAAAATACCTTGAGGAAATGAAATACCCGGTGTGACGAGACAACGAAAGTGTGACGGATAAAGACTCTATTTCTTCAAGTCAAACCACTAGTGGGCAGAGAACGTGAGTCTAGCTACTGGACAACCCAACTATTCTAGGGACACTGAGTTTTCCAAACCTACCTATAGAAGATAGGTAAGGCTACATTGACTAGATGCCTCTACAACCTCGAGACGATGACCCGGATCACGCACTATACCGATGACCCAGATGATACGGGCCAGGCCATGAATAGAGTTGGGGGAAGAGGAACACACACCACAACGAATGAGATAACTAATGCTCGAATTGCCGGGGGGCAGTGGTAAAATTCGCCAACACCGAGATGAGTGTAAGTTCCATAACAACCTAAAAACATAAGACAAGACACCATACCAACAGTTAGACAAGCGAGACGAACCTCATAACGATAACACGACGGACTTAGGGTTCCTAGAAGGCGGACGATCCCCTAGTAACAGAACGTGATGTTAGGTTTTGATCGGTAGGCGCCCCGGATTGGGCGAGGAGTGAATCCGGCAATACCCATGCCTTTAACACATAGCGGTGATAGTGAGATATGTGTGTCTTTGGAAGATTTCCTCCTCACAGGACAATAAAGACTCATCACCATGTGCAACATCCAGATCATTCAGGTATGCACACCTACCTCTTCCTCGGCCGAAGAATATATGGTCGTGCACGTGCTCAGTTCGAACATCCGAATGTGATGTAGCAATACTAATACAGTTTCGATACAGATTGGTCAGAGCCAACACACACATCAACACTTCACATGAGAGAAAACATCTGACAGAATGAAAGATACGATACACCACGGACATGTTGCGGGAAAAAAGAGAAGAGTTCATAAGGCAAATCGAGCCACAATACACAAAACATATGAAAAACATGGAGCTGAGGGCACTCTCCACAAAGATTACCATATATATATATATATATATATATATATATATATATATATATATATATATATATATATATATATAAAAAAGTAAGGGAAGTCTGTTCTCTCTAGAGAAATAAACATATAAATTTCAGCCCGGAAACGAAAGTACAGGAACATCATAGTAAGCGGACCTAAGAGCGTAAGGTACGCCATCAAGAAAGGTATACTCCCTTTCTTACGAAGCTGATCGAGGAATTCTTTCAAACATCGTAGGCATATGAGTTCTTTTTTTCAAAACATCGAGACAAGCTGGTCTTCCTGCAGACAACATCGGCAGGAGCCCACCAATTGCTGCTCGTTACTGTCGCATCGCAAGGAACCCACGCGATCATAGCAACCGAGCCAAACAACGCAAGCCTCGACTGCTCATAGATGACGGAAGGACCCATGGGGGATGTCGCAATTAAACACCATTGACACAAAGCGTTCCATGATTCACTCACAAGAGGCATCGCATAGGTAAAAGTAGGGGCGTAGTGGCATGCTATCTATCGCTCAACTGTGGGTAAACCCACATAACTACATGGATGTAGGCACTCGACGGTGCGATCTCTGTGCGGAGAAGTCATCGTAGCAGGAAACTTCAACGCGAAATTGCTGGCATGGGGGTCAACCACTACCGACGCCCAGGGAGAAGTAGACACGTATCTGGTAGTCGCACTAATCCTATCAATTTGCAATGCGTGGAGGATGCCTAACTTCGAAAGAGCTAGTTCGGCATCATTTATAGACATTACGGTAGCGTTTGTGCAGCTGACAAAGAGAGTGTGGAATGGGGAGGTGCTAAAGGAGGGAACCCTAAGTACCACCGGTATATCTCATACATGGAATTCAATAAGGCGCTCACCCAACCCATACTTTAGGGCCCGACGATAACAACACGAATAAGATGGACAAGATAAGATGGATAGGGATGCTCGTATCGACCCTGGAAGCAATAACCCTCAAAAATACGTGAGGCCCGGACGAGATGGCGGAGGACTGGCATCGTCAACTGCAAGAGGCATCCAGAATTGCAGCGCCGACCAATTCAGTCACAACAAAACGACGTAAAGCTTATTGGTGGTGCCAAGAAGCTGCCGACGCGAGGCGCGAGGCAAACAGGGCAGAAAGACGATCCCAGAGGGCAAGAGCGACTGTAGTCCAAACCATCCTCCTCCAGGACCAATACCGAGAAAGGCGGAAAGATAAAGGGCCATTGAACGAAGCTAGGAGGAGTGCTGGTGCAAAATATGTAGGAAGGTCGATGATGATCCAAGGGGCGTCCCTATAAGATAGTGATGAAGATAATCGGCGCCCGCCCGCTTGGCCCGGAATCTACGGTACATGAGGAGTAAAGACCGTAATAACTGCCCTATTTCCACCAGGCCTATCATGGACCAACGAATCACAACACCATGCAGACGAGGGGACGTCCAATGAGATGAACACGTCAGTAGATATAGAGTTATTGGTGGTCTTCTTCAAATTACCTGGTATGAAGGCGCCAGGCCCGGACGGACTGCCTAAACTGCAGGCCCAGTAATAGCGAAGCGTCTAATGTTAATCCCCAAGCCGGGGAAATCCAAGGAAGACCCAGGGGCCTATCGACCGTTATGCCTGCTAGACGGTACGGCAAAACTTGAAAGACTAATCGAGGACCGCCTCACGGAGGCCCTAGAAGCTGACGGGCAACGGACTCAAAATAGCTGTTTCCAAGACCGAAGTCACCCTGCCCTCCACCAAAAGAGCAGAAATCTAGGCCATCACTAAGATAACTGAGCGCAATATTTCCCGTGACGCGAAAACTAAAATACCTTGGTGCAATCTTAGCATCCAACGTCAATCACGTCGCACAAGTACTCGAAACAACCAGAAAGGCGGCCAGGACGGCGTCAGTGTTGGCGAGACTGCTGCCACACATCGGCGACCAGGGCGAGTAGAAGAAGATGTTGCTGACGTTACAAAGACCCAGCGGAATGTAGAGAGATTGAGGAGGGCACTGCACACCAACGCTCTTCGGATCACCGCAGCGCAAAGGACAGTATCAACGGATGCCAGAACCTCCGGCAGCAATGCCACTAGCTGATATAATAGTGGAAGGGAGGGCGGCAGCATTCTTTGCAATCAGGGGTGGATTAATTCTCAAGGCGGCGAAAGAGGTCAAGAACTGCACTATAACAAAATGGCAGATGTGATCGGAAGCGTCGACCAACGCGGCGTGGGTTAGGCGGTTGTTCCCCAACTTGAATCCACTAATAGAGAGGAATAATGTACAAATGGACCAATGCAAAACTAGCTAATGCCAGAGCACGGGGCTTCTAGACTTATCTTTATACAGTCGGCAAAACGATCATCAGCATATGCCGATACTGTGACCAAGTGGACGACCCGGCCCAAACTTTACACCATTGCAACAAATCGTACGCGGAGTGGATCACACTATGGATGGAGTTGGGATAGGAAGACTCCAACCTCGACAAATAGGACCCCGCATGATGGGTACTGCTGAACATTGGGACATGATCCTCGAATTTACCATCGAGATCATGAAGCAGAAGTTCCAGCACGACCTGCAGACATAACAGATAAGATACAAGCCTTACTATTTAAAGCAAGCCACAGAACGTGATGTTATTTTTTTTTTTTGCAACAATACGGACGATACTTGTGATAGTAATCCAAGAACTGAGAGCAGCCTCCCAAGCTGTGAGTCTCAAAATTAACATCCAGAAGACTAATATCATGAGTTTAGCTAACATGCAGGTCAATGGGATGTCAAAATGGGAAAAGCAGAGCGCTGAGATTACCAGACAAATGAGCTTTAGTTGAGCGGCAACCATCAATCTCAGTGAACCCCAAGAGGAAGATCTGTGGTACCTGTATCATACCCGTAGTGACGTACAACTTCAAACAGCAACACGTACAGTGATCTAGCAGCGCCAACCGTCATACTTATGGGCAATAATGCGAGTGAGAGACAGGAGCCACAAGAAGGAGATTAGACGGATCATAGGAGTCGAGGTGGCGAGACTCAAGTGGCGATAGGCGAGACAACTGGTCAGAAGTGATACCAAATGGATTCAAACCATAATACAGTAGAAAACCGGAAATACGAGATGGAGAGACGACTTCCAGCGACAGCGAGAAATAGCTGGATGAAGACTCTTCCGCAGAGATCCATAGAGAAGAGATGTATACCAAGGAGTAGACACATACAAGATAAAGAAGAAGCAGAAGGTCCAATCATGTCCATATTTATATTATTGCGCAAATTATGTAAATATGATTTACTAGTTTTAAAGTGTATTTTGACTATATTATTTAACAGCCACTAAATTTGAGTGAGTAAAAATATGACCACAAATAATTTTTAGTAGTGTGTAATATGTTGTCTCAGACTTGTAATAAACTAGGTAATGAAGTGGCTTTTTTCATTTGACTGAGTATTTTAACTTCTGAATTCGTACCATACGAATAATGTAGCGTGATTGCATGCTTGATGTCGATGAAAACCAATATTTAGTCGCAAATTGTATCCATCGGAGATAAAATGGATTTTGACGATTTCAACGTTCTGGATATGGAATGAAACCTTAAATCTAAACTATTTTTAGTAATTGTCTACGTAGCAATATGACCTAATGCTATGAACTCTAGGTCGAATATCAGTGGAATGAGTTAGATATACACGTACTTACTGCAATAGCCAAGGATCGAGAAGAAAAACATCGTAGTATAAATGAATTAATAACTCAAAATAGCATATCCCGCTTATACAGTTAGCAGTAAAGTGATAGTAATTAGCACTTGTGATACGATTTTAACGTTTTAGTCAGTAACAATGCATTTTTATTAGGTTTATAATATGCTGCACCGGTTTCAATAAAGGGTGTCGTTTATAATCAATATGCTATAAAGAAAGCAATAAACCAGTGTTTTTAACCACAAATTACGAAGAAATGCATTATCAACCCCAATTTCTGTATGTACGTTTTTTTTGTATTGATACAGTAAAGTTTTGTTTTTGTGCTGCTTGACTTTAGAAGGTTGAAGTTATAGAATTGCCTGATGAAGAGTAAATATTGCTCGAAACATTGCAAATAAAGAACGCGTGGTATTATATAATCAACCCAATTTACAATATATAAGGATACATTAAATATAAAGTTCATTATATTTATTTTTTATTTATTGTATATAATTACCTCCAGGACATTCAATACAATAAATACATAATAACACAAACTATAATGATTAGTTACGATTAGATTCGGGGTAGTAGATTAATGAACCTACCCCGGTCTTCCACCTAATCTTTGATTGAAATATATCATGTATATATAATATTTTCATACATATACGCATACAAAAAAATAATAATTACATTACAACATACATATAGTAAACATAAAAGTGTGATAACACAGACATTTTAAGTTAAGTAGACTGAGCTTGCGAATAGTAATTTTAAACATGTCCAAATATTTAATGGTAAACTTCACATATTTAATTATATTTTCAGAACCAACTTATTACATGTTTTGTGTGTATTGGTAGAAAATCCACGCGACAACACCAAAATGATGTATAACGCAAATCCTGGCCGATGACCCCAATGTTGCAATACAGTTGCAGCCAATGTTGGGAGGACCACCGCTGGATACCAACTGTTGACTAACGAACGTCGGAAGGAAGCATCCCATCGTCGCGGCCACTACCTCAATAACTGAGGACTAAAACTAAGTACTGTTGAATGTTTTTGAAGTTGAAGTGTAGATGTTGCTTGGGTGAAGACTAAGCGAAGTGTGTGGCTACTTGGTCGCGTCGCTACTGTCTCTTCTGAGTATACTGTTGACACTGTTTTTCTTCGTTTCTATTTTGTCCGCTAGGCTTTTACTAATTTTGTCTTAATCATCTAATTTCTAATCGATTCGTAATGACTGGCCGACAATGGGTTGATGAATCATTAAGGGTTCGTTGTTATTTAACGATCGATGGGCTTATTTGCGCAGAAAATCGCTCGTCAATTATATATAACAATGTGTTAAAAATGTCACCAACAATGATTAAAATTGAAATGAGTTTTATATTAACAGCACTTTAACTTTATTATTATCACCTATATTTTTATGATACGCCCTCAATTTCCCAACCCTCTATTAACTCCTGCTGGGTAGCAAGACGCAAATCACGTTCCTCCATGATCGATTGTGCGCCATTTAAACTCTCGAGATCGAACACGTTTCCTGTGGAAAGTTTTGCCTCGTACGATGTTGTTCTCACTGAGAACAGCACAACTCTTCTGGTAAAGTTTCGCGGTCGGGAAAGTAAACATGATCGTGCAATTTATCAAGTATCCAAATAAAATAAAATAAACCATATACTGTAATTGTAAGAGTTATGAGAAACGAATTATTTTCTCTTTGCGGGGCATGTGTATCGATGTTCATCCGAAACTTAGATATCATTTAGTATAACATATATATATATATATATATATATATATATATATATATATATATATATATATATATATATGAATCGTGACATTTTTTAAATTTAAGCATATATATTCCTTAAAGTTGTACTATTCTTTCTATTGTCAGCTGTAAAATATGTCTGGCCTGCATCGTTCGTCGTTCGTGCATCATTCAATGCCCTCTGTTTGAGGCCATATTTTTGAAGAAATAAAAAAATATATTAAAAGCCAAGTGTAAATGCGGCTATATCTGACGTAATTACGTTACTTGGTATTGATATTAAATGGAAAGCTTACATATTGCAGATTCATGATTTTTTAAATATTACGTTATATCTTCATTGCTTCTTTTAAATGTACATGTTTGATAACTTTGTGACCAACCTAACACTATAATATTATCGTGCATAACGAAATGAGTAAACGAACTAAAAATCATGTTACTACCGCACAAAGGGAAAGGGTACGGGAGGATCATTGTATGCAATCAGGATGAGACGTGGCAAGCTCTGTAGGTAGGCCGAGGATGACCCGTGGGGCTTTCCCTTCAGACTAGTCATGAAGAAGATTGGTACTCGCTCGCCTGGCCAAGTTTCTGGAGTTGTGAGGGCGGGGATAGATGACAAGACTGACGAAAAATGCCTAGAGAAAAGCACTTTCACAAAGCCATGAAAAGCGGCCTGTCTGGTATTGATTCCAAAACAAGCGAAATTATCGGAGGACCCTGATGCGTAACAACTCATCTTATTCGACGCAACCGCTAAGGCGTTAGAGCGGTTGTTCGAGGACCATCTGTCTGAAGCCCTAGAATCTGCCGTATGGCTACACGACCGGAAATATGGCTTCAGAAATGGTAGATTCATAACTGACGCTATCCTGGCGGTCCGCAAATAATGCATGATGATCCCTGGACATCGCTATCTGTTCAATATACTACCACGGGTGACTATAATAACATTACTGAGAAGGAAGGAAATCCCAATTCCGCTGACAAGACTTCGAGACTTATCCAGGGACAACTACATGCGAGACAGAGAGAGGTGACATATGATAGCGTCTATCCATAGACGCGACGAAGGTTTTGGCGGCAGTGACGCCGGCAGACCTAATGATGGAAGAGAGGGTGGAAATTTACTGCGCACTCAAAGACAGAGCCCACCCATAGACTACGAAGGAAGAGGCTAGAGAATATACCTTGAAAAAATGGCGGACCCGGTGGGTCGAGACCGTGAAGGTATGATGGACAACTCATCTACTCTCGGGGCATGGAGTTTTCAAAACCTACATATACAAGATAGGAGAAGCTATATTCACCAGATCCTGCTACTGCCTCGAGACCGATAACCCGGACTACATTCTATACCGATATCCTATCTTGATGCGATGTAAGTTCCAGGACGAGCTACAGACGTAAGACAAGACACAAGACAGCAGACAAACGAGACGTGATACTAAGATAAGACGGACTAGCCGCCAACAACACGACGGGCTTAGGTTGCCTAGAAGGTCAAGGTCAAGGTCCTACCTAAGAAATAGCCAGCGAAAGCGTAACAGCCAAAATCCTCGTCAAAAGCCAAAACTGCAACAAAAGGAGGGCCTACCAAGAAAACAAAGACGACAAAGCCAAAACTCACAAAAACGGCTCTTGCCACTAAAACCAACACTAAAAAAGAAGTGAGGACTGTTCTCGTGGCAACAACAAGAGCGGCAGCGCCCACGGCTTAATCTGCCGCTGTACAAATGGTCTTCCTGCTGCTCCAGCTAAATATACGAGACGGCTAAGGGCCGCCGATTTAGAAAGAAGATGACCCGCACCAAGTTAATAGAGACGTAACCAACTATGAGAGAAGCAACCGACAGACAATTCACAAAAGACGGTTGGATGAAACCTGCTCAGGCCATCAGAGGCCTAAACTACCCGAGTATCTCTCACACATACGGGCGTCGGCATCACCCCTACCAGGTGTCTGGAAGGGGGGATGCCAAAGTAAAGAACAGAGTATCTAATGGGGTTAGTCAACTGCAGGGAGGGGCGGCTAGTAAAGGCAAGAGGAAGGAAACCATCCTGATTAGAGCAGCGGAAGAGACCACATATGTCGATCAGCTTAATTAGTCCCGATGTTGGTCAAAATAGGGTCACTAAAACCACTAAGACTGTGGCTGGGGTTAAGAGGCAATATTAGTCGTCAGACAAGCGGGTTCAGTGGTCCACCTAAAAGGAATGGACCTCTTCACAACTAAAGAGGAGGTCATAGCGGCCCTACCAAAAAATACTGGGAGGGCAGCCAAAGACTTTAATATAGGACCCCTAAGGCCCAATTCACACATAAGCGGCGTCGGGCAGAGGCGCGGCATAGACGAGGCGCAGGCGCGACGTCGCACAGGCGATTGTGATGTCCATATGCAGTGAAGGGGTGGACATTGTACCTTATGTTTACATAGAGGCGGCGTGGAAGAGTTATTCCTTTCGCCTCTTTGCCTACCGTGTCTTATGCGAATAGGCGAAGACGCGGTGCCGGCGCTGCGAGAGGCACGACGCTTTAAGTCCCCTCTATATAAACATGTGGTGCAATACCCACTTAGGTGACGAGGCGCGGGCATTTGCCTCGTGCCTCTAGCCGCGCCGGCACCGCGTCTTCGCCTCTTCGCCTAAGACACGATAGGCGAAGAGGCGAAACTCTTCCACGCCGCCTCTATGTAAACATAGGTGCAATGTCCACCCCTTTACTGCTAATGGACATCACAATCGTCTGTGCAACGTTACGCCTGCGCCTCGTCTACGCCGCGCCTGCGCCCGACGCCGCTTATGTGTGAATTGGGCCTAAGGCCGCCACTCAGGCGGCACCGTCAAAACGATGAATAAAATTGCGCCATCTATATGCGGGAGAGGCAAAGTGAGGGTGTGCACTATGCGATGAGGTGCTCTACCGATGCACCTTCTGCCTCCTCTGCCAGGCTGCGGGCCACTCTACTAAGCCAGCAGGTACGAGTTAATGCGGACGCATCTAATGAGAAGACACTCCACGAAAAAGCTTTAAAATCAGCCTCGGGCGACTGCGGGCGAGGTGTCCTGGCCGAGGTTTAGCCCAGAGGAGCTGAACAATATCGTCCTGGAGCTGTTCCCTGGCGCAGTAGATGATGAGGAGGGGCTGGCGGCGGATGTCTACACCGACCGAACCTCGGAGGACACGACCCCATTCACGGGAGAGGAGCTGGTATCGGCAACCAAGAGGCTCGCATGCAGAAGGGCCAGAGAGCCTGATAGTATACCGTCGTATGCTGTTTAGCTGGCGGCGCATTGGTTTCCACACGCCTTTCTCGAAGTGATCAACGGGCTGATGCTGACGGGAGTTTTACCCAACGTTTGGAGGAGGGCCAGATTGATCCTTAAGCCAGGGAAGCCCCAGGATAGCTATCAGCCCAATAATACGGCTTTAGGCCAGGAAGATCCACTATCCAGGCCATGGTGGCGGTCCGGAAGGTGGCGAAGCTGGCCAGAGGTGGATCGTGGCGTACTCTCTGCGCGCTTGTTACAATTGAGGAACGGAACGCCTTTAACTCGGTCCATTGGGCAACGACGATGGAGAGGTGTGAGGATATTGGTCTCCCAGCGGATGCCCTAAGAATGATCAGGAGCTACTTAGAGAGCTGTTCGTGCAACGGAGAGAAGCATATGAAGTTGGGCTGCGAGATTCCACAGAGATCGGCGCTGGGGCCGACTCTGTGGAATATAATGTAAGATACAATTCTATGAGTCCCCCTTGGAAGGCACGAAGGTATGGGGTACCTCCCTATGTATAGGGTATGCCGAAGATGTGGCCCTTGTGGCGACGAGGCCCTGCGAAGATGAACTGAGGAGCAAAGTAAACCCGGAGATCTTGCGCTAGTGGCTGATCGACAATGTTTTGGATGTTGCCAAGGAGTGACAGAAGCTGTACGAGGTGTGCCGCGATTCCTTCGCAAGAAGTGATCCCAAGAAAGAAGGTCTGGTACCTTGGGGTTGTTGTGGACCAGGGCTGAAAACATGTGAAGACAGCGAGCGCTAGTACAGACAGCTACGCTACGGCGCTGGCAGCAATCGTGCCCAACATCACAGGCCCGGGCCAGTACAAGCAAGTGGTATTAGCACGGGAAGTTCTTGGAAGAGTACCCGGGACATGCTTGCGACAGTTCAGAGGAAGAGTGCGCTCATGGTGGACAGGAGGTGCCGGACGGCATCCAAGGATACCATCTGGGTTATCGCTGGTATCCCACCGATCGAAGTGTTATGGGCCACACGAACTCGAACCGTGACCAGGGGCAGTCCAAATGGGACAGTTGCAGGATGGTGAAACCAAGTGCACTCCTATATGGCCACTGTCATCAGCGAACCGGATCGGGAGAAGCGCGACAGATAACAAAGCCAGCGAAGGCAGGCTGATGAAGTAGACAGTCCCTCCTGCCTAACGGATTACTACGGTTGCAAGCATGGGTTATCCGGAATGCTTCAATGCTGTAATGATGCATTACCTACACAGCACCAGATTTTTAAGTTTTAAGCATGCGTTACCTAGAATACTGAGACAGGATTTTATTTACTTATATATTTAATAAATATTTTTTATTTGTTTATAATATGGTAATCACGGAAACAAAGATAAAAGGGATCCGAATGCAAAAAATGACTAGGATACTGGATGCCATGTTCAGGAGGAGAAAAAGTAGCTGGAAGATAATAATGAGAAAACAATAATAAGAAATCAACAACGAAAACAACCTCATAATAACAAATACTAAAATCCAACACAAGTAGATTATTGATGCAGATAGTGTCTTACAGCAATAAACCTATTGCTGCAAAGATTTTATAAACGTTATAAAAACTTTACGTGTAGTAAATATGTAACAATAAAATGTATTGTAAACATTAGTACTTTGAAATAAATATTATATATGCTACTACACTAACAATAATATTTAGTAGTATTTACGATGGTTTCATTATATGTATATTGTGTAACAGTAGCACTATTGCTTTATTTATACTCGGATGCTTGCATTTTATTTATTCTTTGTTACACTATCGACTCAGTTTTTCTCGTTGGGGAAACGAGGCCAATGTCGTGCACGCGTTTAATCTGCAAAAATGGAAAATCCGCGACGGCGCCCGAGCGGAAAACGCGTTAATATCGCGGAAGCCTCAGCTCGTTTCCGCCGGGTAAATATCAACTAATGCGCTCGTGTTCCCGGTGGAATTTTTCAGTGTCGCGGCAAAAAGCCGACTTTGATTAAAAAATAAAGTTCACAAGTTCGTAAATAGGCCAGCGTATAGAAAATTAAGTAACTCATAAATTGTAGTTAAAAGAAGATGGGAAAGGCAACATGCAAGGGTGTAATTATAAAACTTGTTTATATAGTTGTGGTTTCTTTTCCAGGATTATTTATGTTGTTTGTTATTAAATATGGGTAGATATCTATGGGATAGAGCATAAATCTTATGGCTACTCTAATATCTACTGAAATATAGGGGTGTACAAACTATACAATACATTATATATAGTCATTAATTTTTGAGTTCAGACTATAACTCAAAAAATAATAACTATATATAATTTATTGTATAGTCTTATATATTTATATTTCAGTAGATATAAGAGCAGCCATGAGATTCATGATTTATTCTGTGACTTAAACCATTTTACTACCTATATAAATATGAATGTAAAATTATGCATTCGTAATTCTTTCGGTACTCTTTATGGTACCCGACCACTCCAATTGTTATAATTTATATTAGAAATTTCAAAGAATGTACCGATAGTATTCGACGAATAGATAGAATATGTCGCAAACTCTCCGGGATGTTAAATTTAAAAATTAAAGCTATTTAACTTAAGTCTGCATTAAAGGTATGTAAAAATTCGAAAATCTCGAAAGTATTATTCTGACCACCCATTCCCACATTAGTTATAGCATCTACAGACCCCGTCAACAACCAAAAGTTCAACTTGCACCCTCCTAATTGTATCTGCTGCCAAATTGTCAAATGACAAATTGACAATTTTGAAATGTGATAATTTCTATTCTACCGGCTTACACTTTCCGCGTTCGTTACGTACTGGTATATTTGACAGTAGGTTCCGAAAGAAACTTTCGTAGAGGGTCGCAGGAAAAATACTGTAACTGCATATGGAACTGAATAATGTCTTTTCTATGGCATAGTACGAGGCTATCGGGATTACGATATTCCGAACCCGAAAAAATATATCTGGGTTTAGTAACGTAAAGAAGTATTAATAAATACAATAATTTTATAATGTCGGTAGTAATCAGAGAGTGCCCCACGTCTACATTTTCATCATTATTACTTTACACACCAGTATGAAAAGCTCACAAATTATATATAATATGAACATATATTCCAAACAACGCTGCAGTCCGACGTAATCAAATTAGTTCCAAAAATACACGTGGGGCTCTTACCACGAGCCTCACTTGTTTCAAGACCTTTATTTGGCATATTCGCATAAAACTTTTACAAAAATTCTCCCATTAAACAATATTATCACAGAAAAAATAAAAAATATAAATTAACATAAAATAAAATAAAATACATATTCGCTTCTGTGTTCTTCCTACACATTAGACCCCCTCTTCCCTCGCTGTTTTTTTTCGCCGAAAACTTGTAATGTAGATTAACTTTTCCCAAATTGTATGCTTTGCCTAAAATTCATAAAGCAGACGTTCCATTACGGCCTATTGTAGCTTCAATTAACACTCCCACTTCAAGACTTTCACAGTTTCTGACTGACATCCTCACTGAGTCTCTGGGCTCACACCCTATTTACGACGTTGCTAGCGCCTTCGATTTTTTAAGGACATATAACAATTTTCAAGTACCTCCGGGTTTCGTCATCGTATCTTTTGACGTGGTGTCTTTGTTCACCAACATCCCTCTCGACTTAGCTCTTGACATCATCACCCTGAAGTGGGAAACTATTGAGGGTCATTGCACTCTTGACCTTGAGTCATTAATCACGTCAATCGGACTTATTTTCAACACCAGCTACTTCAGTTACAAAGATGAGTTTTACGCTCAGGTGTTTGGCACACCGATGAGATCCAGTCCGGTACTTAGTAAGTTGGTGATGGACTACCTCCTAGATGAGGTTACTACATCTCTTGACTTTAACTTTTCTTTTATCAAGAAATATGTCGATGACATAATCTGCTGCCTTCCTGCAGACAGAGTGAATTCCACCTTATGTGCCCTCAATAGTTTCAATAACCACCTCAAATTTACAGTTGAGAGAGAAGATGAAAACCACACAGTTCCCTTCTTAGATACTCGAGTAGTTCGTACTCAGAATAACATTCTTATGTTGGATTGGTATCAAAAACCAACTTCCTCAGGGAGGTACATAAATTTTTATTCCGACCATCCCTACAAGACAAAATGCAATGTCCTCACTGCAATGGGTAAAAGAGTTAGACAAATTTGTCATCCATATTTCCTGCAGAAGAACCTTCAGTTCTTGGTGTCTACCTTTATTAACAATGGCTACCCATCACGGTTGGCCTACAAACTTATCAACTCAGTCATTCCAAGGACAGGGACACTGACGCCCCCCGTGGCCCAGACTCCCACTCAGTATCGGTCCATTCCGACGATCTCGCAACACACTGGTCAATTAATTAAAGTCCTCCAGTTGGATGGAATTCGCATTGTCCCTCATAACACGAAGATGGTGAGACGGTTGTTCACTAACTTGAAAACCAAAACCCCTACTTTGACTAGTAGTTGTGTTGTTTATTCAATACCTTGCTTTGACTGCGATAAGTGCTATGTGGGCCACAGCAGTCAATGGCTTAAGTCACGATTGACCCAACATAAGAGTGACATCAGGAATAGAAAGTCCATCTGCGCTTTGGCTTCTCACTCAATCACCAAAAAACATGCCATCGATTTTGATAATGTATCCGTTCTTGAAACTGAGCCACACCTTAAACAACGACCCTTTTTGGAGATGTGGCATATCAAAAACATCAATTCATCCATGAATTTCAAGACCGATATAAATGGTCCTAGCAACATTTACTCTTATATCTTTGATAAGAACGCTGTCAAGGACTATCCTGATGTCACCCTATAGCTTCCTTTTTTAAAACTTGTTTCCTGACGACTTTTGCTTTTGTCATTGAACTGTTTTTGAGCTGGACTTTGCCCTTGCTCCCTCAAAAATCAAAATTAAAATTAAAATTAAATTAATAATTAAAAATTAAAATTATAAATTACTAAATTAATTTTTACAAATTCCCACACAAACTCTTACTTTTACTATCTACATATTCTTTTGGTTTTTACACCAAATAGTGTGTCTAACACAGTTCAGATGGCGTTGTCTTCACACGTGTCTCCGATGTTCGTTGTCGTTAGGTTGGTGATCTGGAAAATCGGTTGATATGGCAATCGTGGCGCTTTTTTCAAAATAACAATTCGTTCAAATTTTTTAAATTTAACACGTTTTTACCGTTTTTACTGTTTAATTCCCACGATTTAAAACGGCCCGTAGGCAGACTAACGATTGCCTTTGTCCTTGATTTTTTGATCATATCCTACGAAGTGGTGATGTTGTTCCGAAACGATATATATATTTTAATTTAATATTTGAGTGACATTTTATATTTTTAAATCTTTTGTATTAACTGTTAAATGACTGATGTTTTTAGCTGTGCTTTCTTAAAACTTTATAATCCTGATGAAGCTTTAAATAAAAGCGAAATATCGATTCATAAAAGAAGGAGTTTCTTATTTTTTGCCTTACGCCGCATACCCAAAAGTTAATCTACATTATATATATATATATATATATATATATATATATATATATATATATATATAAAGAAATGCAACTTTCTATCTAGAGATAACTTGGCCCTTAAAATAAATAAAACTATGCTATTTGACAACCTACCGATGTATCTAATAAAGATTGTAATAAATAATATTTTCATTTGATATGGAATATGGAGTAATATAGTAATAGTCAATGATAGTCACAATTCATAAGTTATAACATTGATGTATAATATTATAATATTATCCACCAAGGTTGTATCTATTTATTTATCAAATTTATTTCGAAATATTCGTGATAAATTCTAAAACCTATTATTACATAAATACGAAAGGAAGTGTTAAAATAAACGAATAGCAAAAAATATTAGTTTGCTGTCCAGCGTCCTAAATACCAAGTAAGTTTTCTGTTACTCCTACCATTCGCTGTTGTTTACTCACTTTTTTTTAACTCAACCCTGTCGCGACTGGAACTTTTATATTAGTTTTCCCGGTGCACAAACTGTCGCCCGATATGACACATTAAATTGTACGCCCGGCATCCCCGTCTTTGCCTCCCGCCCGTTCCCATTTCTCTCATCCGGCCCTTTTCCTTCGGCCCCACGCCTCGCGTAAGTCGATATTTTACAATGCCGAGGCACTGATTTGCAAAATGAAACTCTTGGGGGTATATCTTAATAGCGTGCTCCAGTGCAAGTTGCGCTCTTGGCGTAGCTGGCTCATATTTATACTCATTTATCAAAATTTACAACATCCCCCCCACAAGTAACGTTTTTGTATTCACTTAAATTGCTATAAAGAATGTGAAAATTTTCCTAAATGTTCCTCACATAAGGTTTATTTATGGTGTGTGTGTTTCTTTATGAACCGGATATTGAGAAGCGCAAGAATTTGTGCATGCATTTTTGGTTTGTTATAATGTTTGAAGACAGGAAATGTATATCTGTGGCTATTTGGCAGAAACTAATATGTGAAGTTTACTAACACTTTTCGTATTTCGTAATTTCCACAAATTCAGCAATGGGATGTTTTGTTATTAATTTCGAATTGTAATAAACTCAGTAAAAAAAACTTAAATCTTTATAGGGATATCAGTCGTGAGGCTTTTCCGCCGGAAATTATTATGTAAATTAAAGTTGAATACTAGTGTGGACGAATCATCAAAGAGATAATCACATATATGCAGGTATCCTTAAATATTTCGGGCACATCGTCATCGCGAAGAACTTGGTGAAACTAGTAATACCAGGGAAAATGGAAGGTACCAGACCAAAGGACAATGTCCAAAACGATCGTTGTTTCATCAAAACATCTACAAGGAACATCCTACAAGAAGCCAGGGCCCAAGAAAAATGGAAGAATATTGTAAGAAGAGCCACAAACTGAGTAAACCATACGCCACGACTTGTTAAGAGGTAACACGACACAGTGTATATTACGACGTTTTGAGCTAGCTATTACTGTGTTTCCGCAAAATCTGTATGAATATGTGATTTAAGACGACAATCGGAGTATGCAAATATAATACACTTTCTCCTGCTCTGTCACGCCATTTTTTCTTATAGAACCAGGAAACGTTATTATATGAAAAAGTACGTACGCGAGTTGAGTTTTGGATTTTTCCCCAAAAAGTTATATAAATTATACATAGCCATAATTAACAAATTATGGAATATATTATTATTATATTATTGTTATTTATTATATTATTGTTATTTATTATATTATTGTTATTTATTATATTATTGTTATTTATTATATTATCGTTATTTATTATATTATTATTATTTATTATATTATTGTTATATTCGCCGATATTTATTAACAAATAAATATCGGCGAAAATAACAGCTTATTAAAAACATCGTAACAACCGACCTCAATACTTTCTTCATAAATAAGCTAATAAACGTAATTTGTAATATTTTTATTTAATGCGTCAATTGACCTGCTGATTCGTGCTTTTGTGAAATTTCCTCAATACAATTTTATATGTTGTAGGCGCACAAAACATAAAATATTCCGTTCGATGCTCGTTCTCCGTCAATAATATATCTGAAAACTATTGGTTTGTGAACATTTGTAATCGGTATAAACTTATACATAAACTCTATCCACAAAATTGCTAATGCGAACCGCGCAAAATCGTTTGCAACTAATTTGAGTAATACGACACTTGCCACTGTAGCAAGTATAGACCCAAAAAAACTAAAACAGGGAAACTGAAGCACGAATTTTAGCGCTAATAACTCTAACAAGGAAATGGAAAATCAGACATCTAAGCATACGAATGGTAAGACAAAGAGACGAAATCAGTTAAGTAAAAATAAAAATAAATCAAATTAAACGGCTAAAAAGAATTGAAGATAATATTCTACAACATTGTAGGATTAGAAAACAAGAAAGAAGACTTCTGGAACTCAATAACATCATTTGAGATAATTCAATTTTCCCAATGCACGGTTTCAGAAAAAAGCTAAGGTACATTTCAAAAGAAGGTACCAAACAATTACGTCTGGCAATATCAACAGGTGGAAACAATGAATAAAGGGAGGAGAGTAATGGTATACAAGCCATGAATATGGGAAATGAATACAGGTATAAAGAATTAGGGAATCTTGAGTTGAAGTAGCAAGGAATCGGTTATTCGATGAACTAACATTATATGGTGATGGGGGTAGAATTCCGCCAAGTTTGAAGGAGGGTTTAATAGTACCAGTCCTAAAGAAAGCAAGTAGTAGCAAGTCAAAATATTATAGCGATATCCGCAGCGGGAGCTACTCCTCTTCACAAAAAAATCAGGTATATGCACTGGACCGTGGTATGCACCCACATATGTGCACCCGATCGTCGAAATTAACAACTTTTAAGAGAATATAACTGCTGAGAAACGGGACAAAATATTCCTGGTATTGGGTAGCTGGAAGGACAAGATGAGGGCGATGATGGCGTAGACGAAGCTGAGGGGCACGAACGTCTATATTGACGATGAACTCACGATACATGAAAAGGATGTTCAAAGCAACATAAGAGAAATGGCATAAGCGGAGTGAGATAAAGGCCCATAAGTGAGGGTGGGATATAGCAAAATGAGCTTGAGAACTGAGGTCACGGCGAAATTGAGGAATATTGAGTGGCAAAGGCGACAAGAAAGCTGAATGAGAGCTCGTACAACCCGAGGTATGTAGAGTGGCAGGTACAGGGGGAACCCTAAGGCTACACAACCAAGAGTAGATGTGGGAGTGCAGAAACGTTAGTGGCTAGTAGAGGATAGGAATGGCGTGGAAATCTGCGGAAGACTGTCGTGGAAGAGGAAGTGGTTGAGGGGCGGGGGACGGCAGGGTGTGTAGTAGGAACGGGTGTTATGGGATGAGGGTTTTAGTTCGAAAATATTTACATATTGTTGAAAATAATACAACTAACCCCCTAGGAGGAAAGTTAAAAGCCATCTGGCGGCACCACATCAATTAGCAATGCACACCCATATGATAATAACCGTCAACAGGATCACCGGGTAGTTACCAAATGGGTATGCATTACTAATTGATGTGGTGCTACCAGATGGCGGGTAACTTTCCTCCTAGGGGTTTAGTTGTATAACTTTTGTATATAACCACTCGAGATATTGTGTGAATTCATCCTCACTAGCTGAGATACACTGATGAGATCTAATAAGATGGAAATCTTGATATGTAGATGACTAAGAAGTAGATTCACACTTATATATGCGACATATTGTTGAGTTGATATTTATGTAATGGTTATGTCAAATAAAAGTGTTTTTTAGAGAAATCTGCAGGGTAGTGTGGAAGGACACAATAACTAACAACGCAAATAGAATTGCAATGGTAATCGAGCAAAACATCGGAATGAAATTGCTACGGAAGTCACTCTCTGAATGCAGAAAACATATCTGTAAACAGAAATGGTTAAATAACAACAAATAGAACATATATCATCAGTGTTTCTACAAGATTTCTACGCGACATTATATAATGACGATCATGTATTAAGTGGATACCAATATACCAACTGTGCAAAACCATCCTAGGATGTTCTAAAGATTACTTTAGACGAAATAAGTAGAACAACAAGAAATATGACAAATAATAAAGCAACTGACGATTACAGCGCAACAGTCGAGCCCCAAAAAGCTAGAGAAACCACGCTATTAAGAGCATTCTGCAGGATGGTTGATGTCTGCTTAGAAAATAGGACGCCTTTCCATGGTACCGAGCCATAATTATAATACGAAACAACAAAGGTAACATACAGAATTATAGGCCTATAAGCTTACTAGCTTATATATATATATATATATATATATATATATATATATATATAATGTGTTTCTAGTGTATTAGGGTAGTGCAGCAATAAAACGCTATTTTACTTGAAGTACACTTTACTTCCTTTTGCCAATATTTCGTAGCTTACGTAGCTACTTCATCAGGGCTCGGAGTATGTGAATTAGCTATAGATGTAGATGCAGCGTACAAATGGTATTTACAGGAAATTATTATTTAAAAAAAATGGCTGACGATGAACAATTTACATTTGATATATAAACAAATATTTATATAATATATATTTGTTTATATATCAAATGTAAATTAGTTTATTTATTTTTTTTGATAGTTTCAAGATTCAAAATTTGACCATTTTTCTAATTTTTCAACTTTACTTTTTAAATATCTAACCATCATAGATACAGAAATGGTGTTTTGTTGTCAAAGGGGATATTTGGGGCTACTGAAAAAAAAAAATTGGGAAAAAAATTGAAAAATGAAAAAAAAAATAGAATTTAGAATTTTTTTAAATCGTCAAAATGGTATGGCGACACAACATTTTGGGCTCAAATTTTTTACTACAATACATTTAAATAATCTAAGAGATCTTGAAAATTTGAGAGAGGTGTTTTTATTTGTTTCAAAATTATAAATTTTTGAATTTTGGCAAATTTGAGTCCAGCATAGTCATTTTATAGTAATAGTTTAAAAATCTCAATAATTAAAATGTGTCACATGTTTTTACTACTAAAGTTTTTCTAGATAATTACCATCGGAGATCTGCCTCCAGAGATTCTATTTTCCGTAATAGTTATAATTCTAGATGTCAATTTGTTATTTACTAGTAAACAATACCAATAACTGCTCAGTAAATTTGTGAATAATATTCTCTTTTACCTCCTACATTTAAATGTTTCTGTTTGTGAAAAATAATTAATCATGGAAATTTTTTCCGTTGGAATATTTAGGAATCAAGAATCTTCTGAGGAAAACTTTAGTGAATCCAATGACTTTTCCAATGAAGATCGCATTTTGCTAAATATTAGAAGTGGTACATTTATTAGTTGCTTTTGCGGGAAACATGACAATGATTATCGTATTATTTATACAGGGAACCAAAAAGTATGTGCTACTCTAATGAAAATGAAAATAATATTCAAGTACGTAAATCATTAAAAGTAGTTACTTTGCGTTTTATGATCAGTGTAAGATTAGTGTGCCTTCCATTATACCAGGAAGTAAATTGTGTATTTCATGTTTGAAAAAAGTCTATAATGAACTAAAAGAACCTAAAAAGAGTTGATTGGAATCGAACAATAAATCTGTTGAAAATGCCGCAAACATTTTTAATATATCTCCCATAAAACCAAAGATTTATATAGATCGAAAACTTACGCTCTGCGAAAATATTATGGCATCAAATTACAATCATGCTTTGAACATCTTACGGAAAATACTTTTAACACGACTAATGATAACGAATTGATGACTGATGATAACCCAGAATTAACAGGAAGAGAAATAATTATGCAGTTGAAAAATAAATTTGATAATACCAGTAAATCGGATGAAAAATTACAAATTGTATCTGTCTTAACATGAAGTTGGTCAACGGAAAAAATTGTAAATCTTTTTGGAGCATCTACATACATAGTTAAAAAAGCGAAACAAAAAGTTAATTAAGATGGTATACTATTTATCCCTGACCAAAACAATGGTCATCGTTTATTAAAGACTACTGAGGACAAAATTCAGTAGAGAATTACCTGGTAAAAAAGACTATAAATCCGTTTATGAAAATGGAAAACGGGTGCAAAAACAAAAACGGTTAATTTTAGTTAACGAAATTTATTATTTGTTTAAAGAAAAATACCCATTTGAAAATTTGCAACCTTAAGACCATCTGAATATGTGCATCATGTACTCATGTGGTATGTGTTTGTCTGATTCATGAAAATTTCAAACTTTTATTTCACGGTGCACGACTTGGAAAACTGAAAGATGGAAATCAACCATTATCGTCTTTCGGGACTGCATGCATATTGTTATTTGTCAACTACCCACGAATAACTGCTACTTTGGAGTATGCGCTACTTGTCTCGGTTCAAGAAAATTGAGAAGTATCCTGGAAATTCTTTTCACGGATAACTTTTTAGATGAAGTAACTTATAATCAATGGACTCAAGTGGACAGATGTTCTTTGGAGACGATTATTAAGTCAACTGACGATTTTTTTGATTTCTTAGTTGAATCTATTCCAAAACTACTCGAGCTCAACAACAAGCCGAATATTTCCAAGCTATTAAAAATAATTTATCAACAAATTCAGACAGCTGAGGAATTGTGCAAATGTGCAAAAGAACATGTTCAAGGAATAAATTGTCACTTCGTCTCCAATGAGCAAATTCAACAGTCTGAGATGAAATTTAACAAAAGATTTAAAACTGCTGTACCGATACAGGGAATACGTAGTTGTCATACCGCTATTCCTATTTCGAATGATTTAATAAAAATACTCTATCAACACTTTAAGAAGGACAAGATTTTCGATTGAAGAATATTGATATTTACGAGTTCCTGGATGAACCAGCTATAAAAACCAGATAAAGAGAATGTCATTTTTAATATTAGAATTTTATGAACGTTGAATTTTAAATTATCTCCGAAATTTTCAGGATCTCTTAAGATTATTTATAGGTGTTGTAGTAAAAAAATTGAGCCCAAAATTGTGTGTCGTCATATCATTTTGACGATTTAAAAAAATTCTAAATTCTACATTTTTTTCTCCAATTTTTTTTCAATAGCCCCAAGTATCCCTTTTAAAACAAGAAAGATAATTTCTGTATCTATAATAGTTTACGAGATATTTAAAAAATAATGTTGAAAATTAGAAAAATGGTCAAATTTTTAATCTTGAATAACTTTCGAAAAAGAAAATTTTAATTTTTTTCCGTTTGTTGTCTTTGTTTTATGATAAAAGAAAAGTTTTGACCAAATTTCAGTGGTCGATTCCAATTCACTATTTGACATGGAATGACCCACATATATATATATATATATATATATATATATATATATATATATATATATATATATATATATATTACATGAGAATCATTACCAAAAGACGAATAAATAAATAAAGTCGACTTTTAGTCCTAATCGAAAAATGCATCAAATATAATTATTATTCCTGTAAAATATTCGTCGACTACGAAATGCATTTGACTCAATAATTCAGTTTAAAATGCTACAAGCTCTTACTGAATGCCATATCGACAAATACATGTCATCCAACACGTGTACCAAAAAGTAAAAGCAAATTCTAGGCTGCAGAATGCCTTCCAAGAGGCGTACGCCAAATATCGCCAAAACCATTTACAGGTCCTCTAGAATACATGTTTAAAGAGATCAACTTCGATGTCATGGGCACTAACATGGATGACGAAAACCTAAGATTCGTCGACGATATATTAATTATAGCAGATAATATAGATGAAGCAAAACAAATGATATTCAGGCTCGATACAGTTTCAAACTGTACTGGTCTTAAAATTAACATAAACAAGTTTATGAGTGATGTACTCGAGAAAGATTGAACACTTTTATAAATCTTACCCAGCAACTTTGTTTTTCAGACCTTCCATTATGCCTGAAAAGAAAACTGTTTGACCAGCTTAGCCCTTTTATACTTATGAAGCTGAAATACTCACTCTAACTAAGTATACTACAAATACAGAGCCGTCCCAAATCTACTTTTAGTTCGTGGAATATAAAGCGTACTTATCTTCCACGAAGTATTCCCGAATACAGGAATAATATATATAATAATAAAAATAATAATAAGTGAAGATCACAGAGCTGAAGATTAGCAGCCACATACAGCCAGAATATGACTAATATAAGAAAACTCATTAAAAAAACAAATAAAAGTGGGCAAAGTAATAATTTTAATAAATGGTGGTGACGAGTATAGGTTGTATAAGGGAGTCCAGTAGATAATCGGGAAAAGACAGACGACTCATAAAATACAGTTATTCAATGCGGAAGGAAAATAGCTGTTCAGCTTTTTGGAACAACTGTACTTAATGGAAACTGCAAGGGTGACAGTGAAGGACAATTTACTAACCTCTGGAGGGATAAGACTACATTCTAGCAAACGAGAAGGCATGGGATGATATCATTAATTTTAAGATGGCAAAGAGGGTGAATTGAGCATCTCTCACTAGAAGTAATTATCGCAGCGCCAGGCACAGTCGGAACCTCTGACGGAGAACAAGGTAATAAATTATTAGACGGAAATGGGAATTCAAGGCAATATAGACTCCTTGAGGCCTAGTATCTACTACTTATCCAAAATATGTCTTCCGTAGAATGGTGAGTTCTCGCCGAATTAATTTCATTGGGGATGTGTAGCTACTAAGAGGGGTCACTTAAAAAGCCAATCGTAATAGAAAGAATATTATGGCATATTAATTTTATTTTACAAAGTATAGTAATACTGGAAAATATCTGTCTATCATCTCTGATACAAAGAAAAGGTATTTTGTCATATAAACATGCAAAGGTTTTATAGAATATATAATTCTTGTTGAAGATGTATTTACAATAAGGTTTCGTGTCTATATCCTTTTTAAGTTTAAAAATGTCATATAATTTTTGCTATGCGTTTCCAGAAGCGTGATTCTTTTATTCAGAGAATTAAGGATAATGTCTAGAGTATATTTGAAAAAGTATATGTTAAATTTCCTCTATCAAGGGTTCATTGACAGCTTCTTCATAGTCAAATTTATGCATATTTAGCGCTATTTTTGTGAAGATAAGTTAAATACCAAGTGAGTAGCTCCTCTGAGCGTGTCCCTTCATCGGCGGCTAAACATACACCCGTTTATAAGCTTACTAATCTAACTACCAATTGTCAAACAATACAACAATAATAAGAACGTTATATCTTATATAATATCTCAATTTTGGGCTCTAGCCAACTATCCAGGACTATCCAGAACCATCAATTTGTAGCTAATTGTAAACGGAAGTGTACAAAGAATTAAACATTACAAATATGATTACTCAAAGTAACATTTTAATGTTTTATAAAATTGAACATAAATTTATAAAAACAAATATAAAATGAAATACAAATAAACAAATACATGGCTATAAAATAACACGAAAATCAGATTTGCGAATCAACAAAACTGCAACCGCACAATACACACAATTATTGACATTAAAAACCATAAAACAATACAACAGACTACCCGACTATATAAAATCCCTCAATTATATTCCTTTCAAACTAAAAACCCATCTAAAACAATAAACTGAAATAAGCAATAAACAAAATCCACATAAACCTTCAATACCACTAGCCCGGGATGGGACAAACCATTCTCAAATCCCGAGGCGAAGACAGAAGTAGGAAACAACAAGAGGGGAAATAAATAATATACAAAACAATACTCTATGTAAATATGGACATGATGTAAAACTTTGTATTATAAAAGATTAAAATTATTAAAACAAGTAACTAAAGTATTATGTTATTAAAGGGGAAATAGTTTCAGGGCTATAAAAATCTACAATCCAATTGATCATGATAACGCCATTATATAAAAAGAATATCTTAAACGTAAAAAACAATTAATAGTAGAAGAAAACGCATACCTGATCTTCATATAGATAGCTTATATTAAATTTAATGGACACATGCAATGTTATTTACCTTTGGGTTCTATGTCGCTATGCTTTCTTCGCGCCCTCCGTCGTTTTTTCCTCGTACCATCCTGCTCACTTCCATCTCCAGCAAGATTTTTCTTACTTCGGCTCACTTTTATGCTGTCCACAACACATATTCCAAAGTCTGATTCAGCTGTCATATTGCCATCACCATATGGGTCACTACGATGCCGCGACGGATCACCTCGTCGTCGCCGTTTCTGTTTACGCATAGAATCCTCTCGCAGGAGCAACGTTCCTGCACTAGAAGTTCGAATGATATAATTTCCATCGCGTATTTCAGATTCAGGCGTTCTTAAATATCGTTTCGATGCAGTTTCGTCTTTCATTGTACGTGCAAATAAATCGTCACTACGTCTTCTTTCATTAAGAGAGTGAGTATGATTAGTATTGTATACTCTAGAGTGGTTTCGAATTGGTTTCTCAGATGTATCCATGGGAGACTCTATTTGAGGTTCAACTGATTTGTTATCATTAGGTGGGGAATATTTGGCAGTTTCTTTTATTTCAGGGACTGTTTTTATTGTTTCATTAGTTATACCTCTTTTATGTTTACCCGAATCATTGCGATTGTCAGATTTAGATTCCTCATCCTTCAATAACTTTTTCTTCTCCCTATGTGAATGTTTGTGATTTGTAATAATAACACTGGTGCATTTCTGGAGGTTATGCGCTTTGGGGTTTTGCCAAGACCGTTTTTCGGGGCCGGCATCCTTTGCTTCAACTAGCAATTTCCCTTTGGCATCAAAAAGTTGTATAACAGGCAGACAAATGTGCGGAGAGGATTTTGAGGTGGTGAGTTCCCAGTTCCAGCTCTTCGGTTTCTTCAATTGTAACTTTATAATCTGGTTGAGGTAGTCCTCTGGATTCATTAACAGTCCTTCCGTAGTCATGGTTACACTATTTTTTATGTTCTAGTTTAAAATATGAAATAGCAAATGAAGTAATATAGTTTTAGTTATTTTCAACTTATATTTATAAATAATAAAAGCCTGTCGCGTAGCGGATTTGGTTTTCATTTATGTCACTTTTTGTAACGTGTACATACAGGGTGTCGAAAAATATCAGTATATCTTTTCAGTACGGTGTACAATTGACTAATAATAAGTCAGTAGATTATTAGGCAATGACTACGATCAATTTGCCGTTCCAAAACATATCAATTAGTATTTCAGAATTTTTATATCATAAACCGAAACAAAAGGTTTTTAGGCTACTGGCACATGAGCGGCAGTTCTGCCGGCAGGTGAAAAAACTTTGATTTACTTTGGGTTATGCATAGTGACTTGGCCGGGCGGCACCTAGACGACAGGAATTATACGAGATATGAATGAATTAGTCGCCGTGCCGGCAGCCGTACAAAAGTAAGATTAGCCGGCGCCGGCTAAACCATTCATAGTGGCTTTCGTTTATGACTCTGGGCTGGTACGGGCTTATTATTTCTTGTTCTATTTGCGGCTTCCGATGCGCATAATTCTACCACGGCCCTTACAACCGCCGTGCACGACCGCGATACTGCACGCTATGGGGCGACTAGCAATGCCAAACCATGCTAAACGAAAGCACCTCATATCTCCTAAATATTCTGCCGACCGGTTGCCAGTAGTGCTTAGCTCGATACAGGTCATAATGTAAATCAAATAGCAACAGTATTTTCAACGACCGGCACAACTGTCGGTAGTTTGAAATAAACCTTATGGCTATTAATGTATGATACTAGTTTTTTCAAATTTTAATTTAGTTATAAGCTAGGAATAGTTATAAAACTATTAAAATAATTTTTTTTACATATTTCAGGAAATAGTTCTGCGAACACTATACATAGATCAACTAAATAATTAAGCCGAATGAGTGTTAAAAAGCTAAAAACAAGAACAAAATTATAATTATTAATTTCACAGGGGGAGGCAAAATCGTAACCAGTAGAAACGTTTGTAGGAATATTACCGTATATATGGTACGATTTCTAAATTTCAGGTAATGTTCCCAAAATCCCAAAATTCCTATGAAATGCCTAGCAGCGTATTTCCAAAGTGATAATATTACAGATAGCACCTTTTCAGTTGTATAAGACTGTTAATTGTTAATAGTCGCATGCAACATCTTTTTCAAAATCTGTATCACTCTTCGAGATATCGGGGTACCAACCACTGCACTGCGTCGGCCTGTTCAAATTTCATTATTTATTTTTTTAAAAAATCCTATAAAACTTAAAGTATAAAGATAATGTCAATCTGAGAAGTTTTTACTGCTTTAGTACTATACAAACAATAGTAAGATGGTTTGTATAAATCCTAGAAACTAAATTGTAGATAAATTAGGTACCGTACATTTGATCCGGTGTAGTGCTAACCCAAGGATTGTATACAAGAGGACGTCGCATTTTTCGTCAACCAATCCGTTGGCGGCAAAAATTGTTCGTCATCAAACTGTGATCTGGTGGGGATATTTGGCGGTAAAATTAAATATCATTGCGATCTGGTTTGTATATTCATCAGCAAATTTAAATTGGGACACGATCGGGTGGGGAATTAACGACAAATTTAAATCTGTAGTGTCGAAGAAATCAAAGGGATTCCAACACTACTCTCACCTCTACATGGTGAACACCAGTAAGATCGAGTCAAGAGTCAAGCGGCCAGGCAACGACATGGGGTATCCTCAACCGCCGCCAGGTTATCACTGTTCATACTAGTGGCCCTACCGAAGTCATGATATAAGGTAACGTGACAAGAACTAATTGGCCACAGGGTAAGGAATGCGGTCGCTAATGTTCCCCTGGGGGCACCAGGCGACATCCCCTTGTAGTTAGCCTTACCCGGGCATGCAGTGCTCTGCTTGGGTTGACCATACTTTCCCTAGCATCTCGTGGAAACATAATGGACAAAACAAAACAATCAACCAACAAACAAACACAAAGAAGATCCGATACCGAACGTATGGGTCTTGCTAAGGCTTCAAGGCCCGCAGCGCCCAAGAATACCCCGGTATACAAGGCCACTGCACCAACAAGCAGGGGTAAAGAGGTAGCAGAGACTAACCGGCCATCTACCGCGCAAAACGAATGCAGGTTACAATCTGCAGAGGAGCCGGAGCTGATGTTGGACGAGGAGGTTATGGCGGCTCGCCTCTTAGGCTGCTCAAATAAGAGGCTAAAGGCCCTGCTAAAAAGAGGGAACGACTACGCGGAGGCTAAAAGACTGCCGTTCAATGCAAAATTCCTGAGAGCGGTGCAAAGTAAGCAGGACACAGGGTCCCAAAAAGGCCGAGTCGCCGAAACCCAGAAAAGTCCAAATCCCTAAACACCACCCTTCAACAGCACCTCGTTCAAGGGCCCTGGAGGTAGTAAAAGTGGTGGCAGTACAAGCCGGCTTTCCCTCTCCGCAGATAAACTCGGATAAGCTAGTTGCTATCTAGAGAGCTATTCTCATGGCGCAGGAGGACATACCAGAAGGCGGACCACAAATATGGTTTGCAATATACACACACACAGACTACATAGTCGATACCTGCGTGGACCAACTAACTGCGGATTAACTAAAGGACAATGCTCCAGCCCTTCGAGGGGCAGCACTGTAAGCGCTGGAAGAAGAGGTTATTCTTAAACCCTGCGTATGTACTGTATTATTACTACACAAATACAGGGAGAGGGTAGAGTCCTCCGAGATTCTGAAAAGGCTGGACGTGGCCAATCATGATCTGAAAACGAATATGTAGACAATTTGGAGCGTTACCCCTACAGAGAAGAGTAAAGTATGAACCTTCTCCATGGGCACAAGCTCACATGTGGCCCTGGATGTCAGTAATATATCCCCCTACTTGCATGGACATGGGAACAATACTCTCCAAAGGCAGCGCCGAAATGCCCAGTAGGCTTATCGCACAGGCGCAGGCAAACGCGTGATTCTAGATAGAGGAGGCAGTAGAAACGGTCACGGTAGGAACTTCGCCGGAGATCTCTCCGGAATAATAGGAGAACAGAGCGCTACAGGCATACCAAGGCCGATTCGGCCATGACATGTGTAGATTCGATCAAGTAGGCCTTGATACAAGAACCCTGGCTACATGGAGGAAGAGTTGCAGGCCTAAACTCGCAACAACGTATTGTACTATACAGTAGAACAAATGTGAAACCACGTGCCTGCATAAAATACAACAAAATAATAAGCTGCACACTAATACCGAGGCTATACACCTCGGACTTCCTTATAGCTCTTCTGACAGAACCAACTGAAGGGGGATTGAAGAGGTTGGTGGTATGCTCCGCCTACTTCCCAGGTGAGGATAAGTGTCCTCCGCAGATACTAAGCGAAATTGTTGCCTTCTGCGAAGGAAGGAACCTCCAACTCATCAGCTACGACGCCAGTGCCCACCATTTCACATGGGAAACACCAACATCAACCATCAAGGGAAACCAAGACTCGACGACCTACAAAAGGAAACTAACGGAGTACAATAAAAAAATCCACAAACCACAAAGCCAAACGGGGCAGCTGGAGGAAGTTCTGCGAACAGGTAAATGAAACCCCCGCATGTGTTACAATACATAAAGTACTGGTGAAAGAAGGTTTTAATCGCCAAATATTTTTTCTCCGCAGACAGGTTCAAAGCCAGTGGAGGAAAACCTGCAAATGCTAAAAAGGCGCCACTTTCCAGCCGTAAGTATTATCGAGGGTAACCAAACTCCCTATGAAGCATGAGGCCCACAAGACCTACCGTAGATGATTGGAAACTCGCAACAGAAATAGTTAAACCAAATAAAATACGGAGGGCTATAAATAAATTCCGGCTGTTTAAATCGCCGGAAGTGGATAGGATATACTCAGTACAGAAAGGGTAATATATTCCCGTGCCATAAACTAGCATATTCTGGAAGTATATACCGCAAGGGTGGCGGAAGGCCAAAGTCATCTTCCTACCTAACGTGGGAAGAACGAACGACCCCACACATATAAAACCAATCGTATTTCCTCCACAAGACGCTAGAAAGGCTGATAGATACATTAGGGATGATATACTGAGAACTAACCCCGTAAGCAATCGGAAATACCCGTACCAACCGGTAAAGTTAACCAACTTGGTGCTGGATGACCTAAACAGGATATTGGCAATACATTGGATAATGCAGTAATAAAAACGATCGCTGCCAGACAGGTTAAGTACCGGCTGGTATGGGAGTGCCAGCAAAGCCTTGGCGAATTAGGTAGACAAAACAAACTAACCATAACGTGGGTGCCAGGGCATAGTGGCATACGATGCAATAAGTAATAGGGCTAACGAACTCGCCCGAGAAGGCGCATCAAAACATAATATTAATAAATCCTATTGCAGTGTTTCAAAAACAATCACAAAGACATCTATGTAAAGAAAAATAGATAACAATAATGTCTTAGGACTAGTAGATAAGCAGGCAGAGACATGAAAAGAATCTATAATTGGCCGAAGCCTCAAATTCGCAAAAGATTTACTAACCCTAGTCAGAATGATAGTAGGCCTCCTAATAGGTCACTTTGGCTTAACAGCCTGGCGGAAGAGTGGGTGGGTCAGTGGGTGGTCTCGCCGTATAGTCGTTCCAGCCAGGGACGCGCGGATGCGGATGCGGGGCCTCATGCGGGGCCAAGCTTCTTCGCGATGTGGCTTCACCAGTCCTGTCATGCGGTATATGTGGTCCTTCTAGCGGTGGTATTGACGGTGCCCCTTTCTTCCTCGCTCTTCGTTGCCTAGTAGATCGCCAGCCTCTCCTTAGCCTGCTGGTAAATTAGGTCAGTACCTCCACCGCGTCTAGGTTAGACGGTACGGTAGGTCCTACTGATTCCAATTGCACCATTTCTCAATACACCGCGCAACTTCTCCCCGTTCCTGGCCGTTGTGGCTCCCGCAGCCCAAGCGGGGGTAGTGTACAATAGCTTGGAGCGAGTGACAGAGCACATATTATGTCACAGCGATGCGCTATGTACAATGCGGTCCAACGAACTCAGGAACGGCAAATCACAACCATTCCAATATATGAAGGATCCGACATCGAAGCTTAGCAGTCTGATAGTCAGGACAGAGATCATAGTAGTCTTTTCAGACACGCTGAGGACCACAATATTCGTATTCTAATCTAAATCTATAGTGTACGTGGCAACACGGTGTGCGTGAGATCTGACAACGTTTGATGGTAAAATTTACATGTCAGAATGTCTACATTGTGCTTATGCAATTTATATGACCTCTGGTGTATACAGTCCTTGGTACTAACCACTGCACTCCTTTTTCAAGTTAGTAACCCGGATTGGGACATGCTATCTCAGACTCCTCGAATTTTCAAAACAGTCGCTAATTGTATCCAACGACACTTTCAAACGATTTTATGAGGTATAAAATGAACACTCAAAAATTAACACACCGCAGAAGGACCGGAGGGTCTATATCACAGTACCAACGTAACGAATATACTACAAATACTAAGGAACATTGACTTTTTAATCAGTTCTCCTGGGCTTTAATCAGTTCCCTACTGGATGTACTTAAGCTAAAATGTGTGAAAATGTGCATTTTCTCGTTTTTTCGGCAGTAACTGTTTTATTTTTAATGATAAAAGTATGATTACAATTGCAGTGTTATAGCAATATATAATTTCAAGCCCAACAGACAGCCTTTGATTTGTTTTCTAGAATGACAAAGATGGTGTGAAAAATGTGATAAACGCTCAAACTTTCATTGATATTAATTAATTAGTATAACCAATGACCACTTTTAGGGAGTTTCGAAGTTTCCACTAATTTGGTTCCTAGGGTTTTGAATTTTTATATATTAATATTGTATAATTTGGGTTTGGGGGATAGCTATAAAGGTATATAGCTATATAAGTATCTGGTATATTTTATAACTAAAATAACAACTATCTTAATAGCTATCAGCACGAGGGCTTTTCAGCTAGTACAGGGGTAAACTCGGAGGTGTGTAAATACCCGATATTTAGCTTAAGTTGACAGAAACCCTCTGAACAACTGTGAAAGGCGATTCCCGAAAATTCGCACAGCGCGGGGTTTGTACTCTCACTCCCCAACGCTTAGTACGAGACAGACGACACCTCTAACCACTAGGCCACTGATCTAGGCTTATCTAACTATTTATACGAATTTAAGAAATTAGTCGTAAGCAAAGGAAATTTGTATGCAGAAATAAAAGTTATTATATATACTTATTTAACCCCTACATGGTATCCGTGTTATTAGTCGTAGACAGGAGATTTTATCAAAGATTTCAATGTTAAATATAAATATAAACTATATAAATAAATATAAACACGCACTATATGAATTTCGGAATAATAAACCAACATTGTTTATTCAAATAATGCATACGAGGATTTTAGCACTGACATGCTTTTAATTATTAAAATAGACACTAATGGTAAACATATTCTTGTTCAAGTGATGAATTAGTTGTTACATTACATTACACTACATTAGTTGAATTACATTATGTTAAACAAATATTAGTCGATAATTAAATGCAAAGTACTGTTTGATAAATTTAAATACAATATTAAATATTGGGAATATATTGGGATATATCGCAATTAAACTCAATCCACTGTATTTGAATTCCATATTTTTCATTTAGATTTTATTATTTTTAATTAAACAATGTGAAAATTGTGTGATGTTATTTTTAATTACAAATGCGGAGTAGGTAAATATGAAATGTTTCACGACAAATATGCTACAATAACTAATAAATATGTATGTGAAATTTAACTAAAAAATACTAATATTCATTTGTTAAAATTAATAATCACATAAATATAAATTTAATTAATTAAATATATTTTTATTGCACCCACTAGACTTTATAATTAACCACCAAATAAACAATTTATTTTTTTCGTATCGGACACTTGTTTCGCTGCGACGCGGTCTCGCGACGCCAACTGACATTTGGAAAACTCGTCGACGCTTTCGTTACGCCGTAACTATCTCCTATCCTTATTGTTTAGCGTGGCTAGAAAAGAGAAAGGAGGTGATTTATTTTTGATCGGGAGCACTATCTTCCGATGCCTCCCACTCGGGGCTGAAATAGATTTTTGGCGTTTATGCAACGACAGTTCAAACGGCACTGAAATATTAGCTAGGTAAACACGGGCTGTAAGTATTTCTACAGCGGCCTTGCCACGACGACCTTAAGCATTAATTTAACTGGAGTGAATTTAAAAGAGAAAATCCGTAGGTACTTAATAATAATAATAATATAATCTGCATTGTTAATTTGAATATATCAAATGTAAATTATTTCATCGTCAGCCATTTTTTGAATTAATAATTTCCTGTAAATACCTTTTGTACGCTGCATCTAGATCAATAGCTAATTCACATACTCCGTGCCCTGATGAAGTAGCTATGTAAGCTACGAAATATTGGCAAAAGGAAGTAAAGTGTACTTCAAGTAAAAATAGCGTTTTAATTGCTGCACTACCCTAAAAAATTAGAAACATATTATACTTATACAGCAAAATAAATATTTACTCTATATATATATATATATATATATATATATATATCTTACAAAAAAATAATTACATGAACATTAACATTAATCAACATCACTCACGGCTCACGGATATTTCTGTGATGTGATATAATTGAAAATATGAATGATGTACTATAATAATAAAATACATTGCAAAAAAACAATAATGAATAAAAAATAGTGCTAGAAGTTACAAAAAATACTAAGAACTTAATTAAGTTTTTAATATTATACATTAAATGTTAAAAATGAATATGAGTAAATCGAAATATACCTGTGTCAATAATTAATGAGAATCTCAAAAATACTATAGCGCTATTTATCAATGTTCTCTTAATATATATTTAAATTTACGAGAACCATGAATGAGTTAAATTTCATCCAGTAGCTTGTTCTACAATTTCACACATATAGGGTGTCCCTAATGTATGGAATAAATTCGATAAAACCTTTATTTATGATTTTTGCAAAAATTGCTTGGACGCGTCGATTTTTAATTTTAAATTGCCAATTTAGAATCAAAATGTCAATTTTTTCGGCCATTTTTGAATAACTAATAGCGAAAATTTTTCAAATGACAACTCTAAAGGATTCTGAAAGGGATTATTTTTCTGTGATCAGCGATGAATATTATGATATAGGTCACATAAAAAAGTTTCCGAGTAAAATCATTTCAAATTTCAGAATGAAAAACACTAGAGACGCGAAATAATAGTTAATTAAACAATAAAAAACTAAAGTAAAAGCTCAAACTGTGTACTATTTACTGTCTGGCAATCAGCTAATCGAGAACAAATTCGATTTCAATATTTTCAATAATAATATTCATCAATATTATTTGGCAGGCAACGAGTATAAGGAAACATCAGAAATATGTGCATTAGTACAACGAGAACAGTGGCTTTGTGTGCTTGCATTAATTTTAAAATAAATTCTGTTTACAACAGATTTTCTTTTATTCGCCTTTAAAATAGGAAGTACCTGTGACCACCCTGTACTGTATCAGTAAAATTACATTAACTTTTAACAACGTTTAATATAATTAACACATTCAAACGTAAATAAAGAGAAGAGTAATATGTACTTCTTCCCTTTCCGAATCCATCGTGCATACTCCGTACAACGTACCTCTCCTTCAGTTCTTCTGATTGGTGATTTAGTACAAGGCTAGTATAAAATGTGTATGCGGAATCCATACGGGTACGTCCCGCTTCGATCTATTTTGGGATAACAAGCGTTATGTTCTCTAATATCTATTGATACTTCATTCTAAACATTTTTGATAACGTTAGAAGGAAGGAAGTCATTTCCATCTCATATCCTTCATCCAGTAGCCCTTGAAAATAACTTGCCCATGTATCCATATCCAAGGATACAATAAAAGTCGATATAGAGTTTTTATTTTTGCTTCCTGTAAATACGACCTCGGTTCCACCTCCAGGTGGAACCCATGTCCATGTAGGACCTACAGGCGATGCTCTTGAGTCGATATGTGTCGATTTTGTATACGAATCTGCTCACGTTACTTCCATTCTTCTTTTTTACTTTCTCATTTGTTATGTTTTTGTAATTGAAACATTAATTAAAAAATTATTTCAGACTATCAGACTCTATATAATGTAGTATTTTTCAGTAACATGATAATTGTGAATTTACAGCATCGATGGTAGAGTAATTTAAAATCTTTTATACCTCGATTGCCAGAACGAATTGAAATAAATATTAAAATGGTATTCGGTTTAATTAATTTATTAGTTATTTACAACATTATAAATAAAATTGGTTAGTATTATAGAAAGATCGGTGAGAGTAACCTCAAACCGGAACCTCGCCATTTTCTGCAATTTATATATTTATGTATACTATGTTACATAGAAGAAATAATGTTATTATAATTATTATTACAGACAAATAATCAGAAGAATACAAATTAACATTTTCTACCCACTAAAATAAACTAAACCCCCTCTGCCCTCGCCAATTTCCTTTCCCACGTCAGCCTCCTGTAGATTTTCACGCCTTTCCCATCCTCTCCTAACCATTCGTTCTGCTTTCTGTACTCTCCCACCCACTCTGCTTTCACTCCCTCACATTCTTTGCTAAGATGCCACCACATGTCACTCCCCTTTCTACACAGCGCACACGCGGTGTACCCTAGCCCCATCCACACTTTTCTTCCTCGCTCTTCTGACCCACACCTCGCTCTTGCCATGCATACTTGGTCCTCTCTGCCTCACTCTCCCCTGGCTAAGTAGCTCGGGAGTTTCCCCTGCACTTGCCACTCTACGTAGCCAGGGTTGTATGAGCCCTCAGCCATTCTCACTTGCCTTTCTTGCCACTCAATATCCCTCAGTCTCTCCCTTATCTCAGTTCCTAGGCTACCCCTTTTTTTCAGCTTCTCCTCTACCCACACCTCAGACATACCCACTCTTTCATACATCCTTTCTCTATCTTTCCTCCATCTACTCTCTGTTCTACTCTTACACCTCATCCTAACCTCCCGTACCAGTCTTTCCTCGCCCAAATCCTGCAATCTTTCCTCAAACTGCACAACCCTCACACACGACTCCCACCACATACTCATACGACTTGTCTCCTGCAACAGGTGTCGACCTTTCGAGCCCTAGCAGATTCTTCAGAAACCAACCTTGCTCCCTTTCTATTACCTCCGATTCACGCACACTACCACTCCATACAACAAAATAGGTTTTACACACGCATCCCAGATCTTGCACGCCTTCTTTTTTTAAATTTATTTTATAGTTCTTTCTGTGAAAGTATTGTTTTTTTGCGGCTTGAATTTGTAAAGGGAAGGGTTGGGCTGATATGCCAAATAAAGGTCTTTTTTTACAGACAAATAATATATAACAAACCAATATTACATTACAGAAAGCCATAGCATTATTTAGTAGTAGTGGACATTTCTGTATTTATTACAATTCTGTAACTGGCTATCGCCCTTTGGGGTTTGTTAGGACCAATTCAGAAAACCGTTCCCAAGTTTCTAAAGTGTCGTTAATTGTATCCCAACCGCAAATGGTACCGACTACACGCGGACCGGGATTCGAACCCGGGCCAGATAGTATCTCTGACAATCCCCACTAATAGGATGCATACGATTTGAGAAAAAGTGGAAGCGGTTGACGTACAATCCAGATAAAGATAGGCCATGACGAGGGCCAGAGAAGCTAGTGATATCCCCGGAGAAAAGTAAAAAGCTTGCAGTAAGAAGAACAATTTGCGATTCTACTAGAAGGGGGATGCAACACCATAGAAAATAAAAAACTTATGTAAAAGAACACAGGGTGGGTATGAAATGAGGTGACAAGTAAGGGTTTCCAGTAAAATACACAAGTGATTCGTTGGGGGAAACGTCGAACATATCAGATATATATCAACTAGTCATCAAAATCTCACCTATAAATAAGTGTACATGTCGGTTTAATGGGGCAAGAGAATGAATAAGTGACAATATGAAAGACTATAGAATGGAAATAATTTTAAACGAGGCAGAAAGGGATGAATGGTAGTAGCTTCAGCACTAAAGAGGGTGAATGTATAAAACTATATTAATAAAAGAACCGTAAATTCAAACAACACACAACAACAGGTAGAAGCAATATCGTTAAATTTGTGGGAAAAGCCACACAAATATGTTACATATGAAATTTAGCCTGGAGGAGAGTTGCACGGAATATTTCGAACAAAATAGATAAGGCAATTAAAAAATAACAAGATAACGGCTCCTGAATTATGGGGAAATTGGGCAACGCAATATTTCTGAAAACACATCAAGCGATGAATAGGATTTTGACAGTAGTTGTTGAAATGTCATCCACGATGTCCTCTCTTCAGAGGACATCGTTATGATTTAAGAAGGACGGCAGAGGGGAACTAAATAATTATATAGGTATAACCTTGATGAAGATATTATACATGATTTATTTCCTTGCAGCTCTCATCATACACTGATTGTGCCCCTTATTCCTCTTGTGATTCTCCCTCACCACGACTCAGAGAACCGTTTCGAGCACATCTTCCCCGTAGTTTAGACACTCCCCGTGCCTGTCTTACGTAGAGCTGACTCCGGCGACAGACTGCAGTCCCCTTCGCCAACCCTGTCGACACCGAGCATCCATATCATAAAGTCACCAACATCGAGATACTCAGAAGGATAAAGAAGGAACCAGAATTACTCTTTAGTATCAAAAACGGAATACTTCGTCCTTATCATGAGGGACAGAGAACGATAAGTTACTATTCATCATGTTCCTACCGCGCATTTTTCAGGGGAAGGCAATAAATAGGACCCAGAGGGCCAGATAGAAGGACTATTCTATATCAACCACTTTCAAGCTACTACGGGCTTATTGGTCCGTTCTCTGCAGTACTGCAGTACGTTTATATGAGAATTCCATTTACTCCGCACCAGGGTAGATATTAGATGAGAGTACTAACATGAGATTGTGAGTGTAGAATACATGAGAAACCCCATTATTGATTATTCAATTATATATTGAAAGAAACCCCCTATTATCTTCTCTCCACTTAATTTTAGCTACAAGCATCATTCATGCAGCTCATTACCCCATTCATGTACTATGTCCACCCTATTGATCTGTTCCACTTTCATCATTCAAACAAACAAAAAAGGATCCATATAATGAGATGACAATTTGGAAAGGGGAGACACAGAATATATATAAAAACGCCGATATTTCATTAATGGAACTATAAACGCTGAGAAATGTAGGAAAACGAGTGGACGTTTTAGTATCAGGAATATTAATGGAAGTAGAACTTTAGCTACGACAATTACTAATAGAGGGTACTAGGTATGTCAAACTCAAAGTATTGGGACGACTACCGACGTATCTCTCGGACTGGAGACTCAACGGCAAATGATTGATATCTCGGTTTAGATGTGAAAATTATGGAAGATGGTGTAGAGACTGGCCGAGAAGTGAATATGAGCAACTTGGAAGCATACTACTTAAATAATGTGCTAACGGTAAAAACGGAAGAAGAAAACAGAATACATGATAATAATAATCAGTGCCAGACAAAAGAACAAAATAGACATCAACATAAAAAGAAATTCAAAAATTATAAAAAAAAGTTAACAACGTAAAATACCTAGGACTAAACCTAAGCTGGAATAACCAGATAAAAAATATTGTAAAGCGTAACTTATCTATCAACGGAGCGTCCTATAAAATCAAAAAACTCATACCCGAGATAGTAAAAACATAATATACAACGCCATATACACTCCTAAAATATTATATATGATAAATATATGGGGTAATAAAGCAAAGAAACATACTGAAATATTACAAATGAACAAAGACAAATTTTCAAAACTTTGCATGAACTACATAAATTTACAGCGACGAAAGAAGTCCATACGAAACTACAAGAACTTTACGTATCAAATAAAATGTCTATATCAAATCTGGTACTAATCCACAAGATCAAAAAAAAGCATATAAAAATAAACCCAAAATTCCAACAAAATGGTTGTGTGATAATTGAAACAAGGAACTTATTCAAGTTTCTTGACAAATCTAGTACAAAGTAATTCACACTTAACTTTATTTTATAAATTTATATTTCGTTTAATTCACTTACTTCTAAGTATTGTAGGAAAAGTTATAATTTAACATAATATTGTTCATGTAAGATGCCATTGTAAATTTATAAATGGTAATAACTATAAATTTTCTATAAATATATAAGCAATATATAAAAAAAGAACTAGGAAGATGATATTAATTTCATTCAATTAATTGTTGCGCCACAGACTTTTGTTAATACACATTCCTGAACTCAGCTCATAAAACATTTAAAACCTAAACACTGAGAAAGCGTAGCTAAATCAAACAGTAAAATTATGAATCTTTCAAGAGTGAATCAAAATTATTAGCTGTTTATTGCTGTTGTAAAACATGAGCACTTTTGCTGCCAAAGAAAATGGGGTGAAAATATACGAAATAATAACGCAGCCGATGAGAATGGTTTAGCGATGGGCGACGCATCGGCACACATTCCGCCCGAAAATAATATGAATCGGTTGTTTTAGTCGCCCGTGCGTCATATGCGTGGAATTTGGGACAATATCCAAAATGTTTTGGACGCTGCGTTTCAGTCGGCAGTGGATTTATTGGCGGTGCGACACAAACAATGGCACGCGGCCATAAATATAAGTTGTGATATAAAAAATTCATCACATAAAGGCAACTTATACAGTCAATAATACTGACAGTATTCTAAAATATTGATCATGTAAGGACATTATTGATGGATTGAACATAATACTGACGTATAATTGATTGGTTGAAGCAAATACTGACAGAACTTGTATTGACAGTATTATTGACCGTGTAAGGTGCCTTTTCGAGAAAATACTTTTTTTCTTCTATAATTATACTTATTACTTTATCATACGAAATATGGATAAAGTTTTGTAATTCTGTAGAAAAAAACTAATCTTGGTCAATAGTTATTGTCCGATATTTTTTATCACTACGTTTGAGATATTTAATTACTCAAAATAAAGAATTAGAATTTTGTAGAATATTTCGTTTCTACAAAATTTTTATTTATTATTTCGAGGATTTTATAGAAATAAAATTCGATTCTATCTCTAACACATATGACACTTACTTGTGTAAATTTTTCAAAAATACACATTCGATTCAGGTAACGAGTGTTTTTTTTTGTTGTTGAAAATATGAAGAATAGTTATGACAATAACTGATTTAGAATTAAAAATTAGAATGTATACGAATTTGAATAACAATCGCAAAAAATATAAAATAATACAAAATAAAAAATAAAAAATATAGTATATATTTTTTTTTAATTCATAATAATAAACCGAATAAATAAATTTCAGATTCATCTGTCCGATGATATTTTATTACCATTCGTTATTTTGCACTACTTATTAACACAAAATATGTAATTTTACTTGCCGTAAACTTAATAATATTTAGTTATGTAATGTTAAATGTAATATTGAATTGTATTTCCTATTTTATTTCAACATAAACTGACCTTAATAAAAAGGACGATTTATGCTGAAATAAAATAAGAAATAACATTTTAGTGGATTTTACAGGGACAATAATACTGCGAGAAAATAAGAACTACATTGTATGATAATTTTTATTTTGAGCGCGTTCATACTATTCGAAATAATTATTATTTCCACAGAAGTGGTGTTTATAATGAGATAAAATATGAAATATAAAATAAGAAGAATTTAATATAAATAAGTTTTGTTATGTTTTACACTCACGACATAAGAATATTCACTAACTGTTTATTTTGTATTACTTATTTTATCACAGTAAACAAGATTATTGAATATGATTAAATGTTTATATTTTATTTTAATTTTAAATTAAAACTCTATACATATTAGATTAGTACATTTAATGCTATTTAAAAAAATTACTCCATACATAGAATGGAATCGTCTCAGCTATTTCTATTGTATCTGCAAATTGCAAGGAAAAACTACTCCCTAGAGTTTGCTCGATACAAAGACTAACCATATTATTTCGTAATGAGAACTTCTCCGGATCATAAAATATTCAATTACATGCCTCCCTGCTCTCTATTTAGTATCTTGCATAATCATTACTAATATACTTTATACCTCTCTGATTTAACCATTGCAATAGTACTGACATAGTATATGACCTAAGTAATTTGCTACGATCCGCCCCCGTTTGCGGTAGCAAGCTATAATTATTAATCAGACATTCGGACCAAGCGAACGTCCCTAGCCCACTGCCGCCCTTCACTTGCTTACAAATGTATATTCATGCGGGATGCACCATCAGGAGAGCTATGAACATCTGTTGATGGGCCAATTAAGGGGCGGCGGCGGACGGCCCAGGCGCCGGGACCTTCGCTATCGACCGGTGGCGCGTCGGGACGCCGCCGCCCAACCGATATAACATATGCATGTAGATAAGTAAAATATGCATTATTTATATAATCTTACATTAAATAATAATAATCTGAAGTTGATATTAACTATTCTACGACGTGTTTTAGGATCATATACTGAACCAGCAGTTCAAACTGCCATTGCCATTGCTTCAATTTCAATTGAAAATTGAATGATTGTAACTAAACTGTACAATATTTTAATGATTACGTAAACAAAATTGGCAGTAAATGGTATACCATTTAAGAATTACAAGAGTTTATCAATATTACGGATTCATCAATTCGTTGTTATTTGTATGGAACTATAAATATGCATTTAGGAAACAATTTCCGATAAATTGATATAAATGCCAACTCATAATTAGCCGCTGTAGAATTATCCATAACATTTTACATCCATATAAACCCAAATCTACGCCGCGTGTATTTATTTGCGACTGTACAGGAACCAAATTGATATAGCTAATGTGTAAAATTGATACAATTGTATACTGATTGGTTATGAATAAAAATAAAATAAAATGTATTTGTCGCTTTGTCTGTATACAACATATAATTTTGTTACTCAGGACCCAAGCGACAATGAAACTACAAAATGTTATAACAATTTTATGGTACTGTAAATAATAGCGAATAGCGGACGTGTAGAAGTCCGAACAAATATTGCAAAGAAGCAAGATAGTAGGAGTGAAAGAAAAGACCCGAATCCGTTTACGCCTAGTTCGGGGTATATAAGCACGCCGGAGGGGAGGAAACAAGGGTTGTGGGGGGCACTTAAGCCGGATAAAAAGAAGGAGAGTAGAGTGAAAGCGATGAAGATGTCGGCAGTGCCAGAAGACTTGGAGTATAGGGGAAGGAAGGTCAGGATGGAAAGAAAGTATTTGGTAGAAGTCAGGAAAATGGAAAGGCAGGTTTTAGACCATGAAATAAAGAAGACCAAAGAGAGGAGTGGGCAGTGAATAGAAATCTTGAGAAGTTAAAAATGTAAGTGGAATAGAGGTATTGAATGAAGAGAAATCAATACGTTTCCATTAATAATGGAGATGACGAAGGAAATACAGGCGACATGGAAGTAAGATAGCAGAAAACTGATGGAAAAGCTGTAGCAAAATTACTACCATTTTTTTTTACGGTGAGTACAGCCTCCGCCCCTGGACTGTGTGCACTGCGGCCCTTCACGGACCTATTGTGCCTCATACAACATCCATGATATGCTAGCCGGGTTAACTCTTTGTGGAAAAATTCCCGGCTAGCGGTGGATTCGCACCACTAACGTTCCGTACGCAATGGCTTCAGACCACCACGCCACGTACCGCCTCTTGCGTGACGATAGGCAGGGAGATGAAAGAGGAGAGTCGTGTCAATTAGGTTGAGGGTATTGTAGAATAATGTGGTGATCATGGAATGAAAAGAGTAGAAGAGGGAAAAGACTGAGGGAAAAAACAACCTGGCTGTAATGCAGGGGAGGTGAAAGCTCTTCTGGATAAGAAGATGGAGGCAATCGAGGTTACGAGAGAAGGGGACTAAGAAGTGGAACTGGTGGTGTTGTACAAGTAGGAAGATAAGCAGTGGGAATATAAAACGTCGTTATAACGGAGATAAAAAGGGGGGCTAAGGATCTTCTGGATAGACTGAAGGCGGCAATCGAGGCGAAGAGAGAAAAACACTAGAAACCGGAACAAGTAAACTGCTGGCAAAGTTGTAGAAGTGGACGGATAAGAAGTATCTCATGATGACAAAGAGCGCACTTGAAAGAGAATGAATGAGGGCTCGTAAAACCCGGAATCGAGATATTGTGTGAATTCACCCTCACTAGCTGAGCTACACTGATGAGATCTAATAAGATCGAAATCTAGATATGTAGATTGCTAAGGGGTGGATTCACACTTATGTATGTTTTATAAGATTGGCCTTGTGCTGATATCTCAAGCACTCTGTTGGAATATTATTCCATAGAGGTTATCCTGATGGCATGAGCATGTTGACGGTTATTACCATATGGGTGCGCATTGCTAATTGATGTGGTGCCGCCAGATGGCGTTTAACTTTCCTCCTAGGGGGTTACTTGTATCATTCCAAGTATATGGTGGGTACGACTTTTTCTTTATTTTATTTTTCTTTTTGAGAAAGGACGAGATAAATCTAAAATATCATATCATTAATAATTATCAAATTAAGGCTTCTTCTCATTCGTGTTGTGAACAGTCCTGATTAATGTAAACTATAATATTTATTCTTTATGATACTATAAATTGTCAGTGTGGTAGTTTTTATTATAATATAATTCTTTATTTAACAGTATGGTCACCAAAAATTAAAGAAACGTTTACTATAATTTCTTTATTTATAACAGCTAAAATTATAAAATAATGGATTAGTGTTATATCAAGAAGCAATATCTCCATTAAATCTCCATAAATGGAATTAGTATTTAATAGGTTCTACAACAGCTCCATACCAGCTGAGCTTTGAGACTATTATATTTTTAGTCACCAAAGTAACAACAGTTTTATATTTTCCTCTTGGTATATACGGTGGAAATTGCGACTCATCCGGTATAATATTGTTTACATAGTAATAGTTCTAAAAAAATACACAATTATTATAATAGTAACTAATAGTGAAGAAGGCATAACACCAATATGAACAACAATAAATATTACTAATAATATTAAAGAACACAACTTCAGCGCGTCATAGAAATGCATACATACTTCTTTTAGAGATGTATTTCAATTTCTAAAATTCAGTAAAATTACAGAGCTATTCTAATCTTGAATCGTTTCTACTAAGTACGACGTCAGTCTACAACTTATTTTTATTATAAAATCTATCGAACTATCGATAGTCAGATAACCATCGACAAATAACTAGCTATAGTTAAATAATATCAATACTCCCCAAACAATAGTCAGGGCGCACCGAATATTTCAGTGAAGCTGGTCTCCTGGAAAAATGGTAACATATAAACGTAATATAAATCAAATAAAACGCAAATATGTTCTGTTGTCAAAAGCATCCACTTATCCACTTGAGGTGCCATGTACATTTTTTTCAATATCGCAATTGTTCTTTTCTTCCTGGATTGACCTTATTAGGCAACCACTGTTGTAAATCATGATACATATATAACTTTTAAATCGATTTGACAAACTTACGTACTTTTGGAATTGGGCAATGTGTAGTCATATTCCCATTCTTCCCTACTGTCGTGGCCATTCCAAAGACATTTCCTCGTAACAAGTCACACAGACTTAGACTAATCCTGATTGGCGCGAAAGCCTTGTACTCATTATTTAAAAATACATGCGCTTGCACAATCACCTAAAATTTTAGAATTTAAATCGTACGTTTGGGGCTTTGCTAACTTTACTACTTTATATGTATCATCAAGGACGCATCTCAAATTCAAAGTGGCATCGAAAGTTCTAGTTGTACGGTTATATTTCGCGTTTAAAATTTTCAGCATTATATACTTTGGGTTATTATAGTTGACTACTATGTGATGGTGCTCTAATTTGTAAGCATGCTGCTCGTACGAATTAATGTGTAACTGAAATGAAATTGTAATGATTTTCTGTAAGACATTTGGTTTTGTTTTATCACCGCAATCGATGAAATCAATGCTGTAAATACTACAATCCACATTTTGAGCTTGATGTGGTTCATATCTAAAGTAGATACTAAAACAAATTCCATAATGTAATTGTAATAACTCGCTTTATAATTATATGTTCTTGTTGACGTATTAATAATTACATGATTTTAATGTATAATTATAGCTTATAATTTATATCCTATTGTATTAAAAAACAATTTGTCTAATGACTTTGCTAGTTGCAATTTTAGTTTCATATTTGCGTATAAAATTAAAGTAAGAGAGGCCTTATATAATTTTTATTCAAAGATAGATTAGAGATCAATGGATCAATCAGCTTTTAAAATTGATGAAAGTTGTAGTTCTCCATTTCATTAGAATAATTATTAACATATATAACATGTATAAAGAGTTTATCAACAAGAGTTATATGTATAATACTCCAAGTAAACTCCAAGTATAGCATAAAAATCATACAAGCTTATGCATCCACCGCCGAATATGAAGATGAGGTGATAGAAAGTTTCTATGAAGTCTTCTCACAGCCGATGAGCTACTAACTTTACATTGGTACGTGACGATTTTAATGATAAGATAGGCTAAAAGCTAGATACGTCTGAGAATGTGATTGGAAACCTAATTAATAGCGTTTTCTACAAAAAAAGAAGACCACAGATTGACCTGGGTGAGACCAAATGGAAACCCGAATAATGAAATTAATTTTATTCTAACCGACAAAAAATTTATCGTCAGCGACATCACTGTACTAAATAGGTTTTCGACAGGAAGCGACCTTAGAATGGTACAGGGAAGAATCATCCTATATTTAAGCAAGGAAAGACGTAAACTGGTAACATGTAGGTTGGACGACACCAGAACAAGTTGACTAATACTTTGAAATGATAACAACAAACTTGGAAAATAAAAAGTACGAAGATAACACAGTAGATGAACTAAACAACTACATTCTGGAAGCTATAAATGAAGCAACAAAGAAATACTGTAAGCCAAATAAAGAACAAAGAACTAAAATCAACAAACGTACCTATAGATCTTATATACTCTAAGAGAGTGATGCGGAAAATCGGTGTAACAAACTCGAGTTTAGCATAGCTAGCATATATATTTAAACAAGGAATTTACAAAAGGGATAAAAAGTGACATACGTCGATAAAACACAGAACAGACGAAACTAATTAGCAAAAACAACAGGAGTATGAAAGGATTAAGAGGAAACCTATGAAATGGACAATCAGAAATATTCAAACTTAGAGGTAGCACGGAAAAACTAACCACAAAGAAGAATTTTACGCAGCCCTATACAAGAGTTGACTGCTACATACAGAAGAACAGCTATTTCAATACCAGGAAGATAATAAACGAGGGGTCAGAAGACATGCAAAGTTTATCGGTAGCCGAAATCGAAAATGCTCTCAAAGAGATGAAGCTGAAAAATCTCATAGCAAAGTTAATAAAACAAGGAGGAAATACTCTATTCAATTCAATAAATGCACTATTCAATACATGTCTAGAAAAATCGGACATACCTAGAAAATAGAACAACACCTCTACAATTATCCTCTACAAAAAGGTGATATAGGAAACTATAGACGGCTATCAAATGTTTATAAACTTCTTACAAAAATTATCACAAAACGGTTAGAAGCCAAGCTAGACTTCTATCAACGCAGGAAACAGGCTGGGTTTAGAACGGGATACGGAACGAATGACCACCTTCAGGCAATAGAAACACTAATTGAAAAGTGTATCCAATACAATAAGCACTTAGTTATGCTTTTCATAGACTTTGAAAAGGCTTTCGATACAATCGAAATACCCGCTACAAAAGCTGGTCTAGATTACCTACGAATAGAGTATCGACACACAACTAATATTAATTATATAAACGATACAGCTCAGAATATAGAAAAATCCCATCAAATTTAAAATCGGTAGGGGAAACGTCAAGAGGACACTGTCTCCCCAAAACTATTTGGTTTTAAAATAGTACCTTGAGAAAACCTAGTAGTCACTGTGGATAGAGAACGTTTTACCACCTGAGATTCACGGATGACATCGTTCTAATAGCCGATAACATAGAGATAAGAAAACTATGATCAAGCACTTGCAGGAAACGACGGATAGAATCGGCCTTATGATGAATATCGCCAATATGAACAGATATTAACGATCCAATAAAAATAGACGATGACAGTATACAACAGGTGATCTCCTATAAATACCCGAGGAGGCCAAATGCTGCCTGGGTACAGCTATCAAAAACGCTAAGAGGAGGTCCTGATAAGAGCTCCTCAATACTAAAAAGGATTGACTGCCCTTACCCGGACTCAGCAAGGAGGAGTTCTCCCACATCATCCGAGAGCTCTTCCCAGGGTCTGAGGAAGATACTGAGGAGCAGAGAATGGAAATCAACAACGACTGCAGACCCACAGCTACGCCCTAGTTCACGGATGACGAACTAACGGCAGTAGCCTCCAGGAGGGCACCCAGGCCGGATGGAGTACAGCCAGATGCCATCAAATCGGCGGTGGAACTGTTCCCTGGCGGTCATCCTGACGGCCATGAAATTTCCAGAAAGGGCCAAACTTATCCTTATCCTTAAGGGTAGGCCAGGCAAATCTACTATCCAGGCGTAGGAAGTAATGATGGATATCTGAATATTGCAGGTTACAGTCAAAGCACATAATTATCTCGGGGCAGCGATAACAACAGATACATGAAGAGCTCAAACATCGTACCACCCAAGCAAACAAATGTTACTTTGCACTACAACCTTTACTAAAGTCTTAAAACAACAGTAGGAAATCAAAAATGACTCTATATAAGACCATTATAAGACAGATTATAACGTATGCAGGCAAAACGTGTACCATGACCGTAAATGACACCCAAATACTAAGACGGTTTGAGCGGAAGATACTGCGTAGAATATACGGACCCTACCTGAACCCAGAAACAGGCCGATACAGAATAGGGACGAGCGTCGAACTAGTTGTATGATAGCTCAGATATTGTACAGAAAGTAAAGGTAAACCGATTGCGCTGGGCAGGCCACGTCGAGAGGAGACTAATCAAATCAGTGTGGAAGGAAGCAACCCAAAGAAGAAGACCGTTAGGAAGGCCAAAATTAAGATGACGGGACAACAACAGGAAAGACCTCACAATAATAGGTGTGGACCTAACCACATGGAAGGAAATTGCAGAAGATGGTCCTAGATGGAGACAAGTGTTGAAGGCAGCCAAAACCCATCCCGGGTTGTAGCGCTACAGAGAAGAAGAAAAAGGCTGCAGTCGATGTATGTCTTTAACACTGTCCATTGGGTACGTACTCGAGAGATGTAAAGTAACGTGACTCCTCGAAGATATAATTCGATTGGTTACAAGATATCTGGAGAACCTCAAACTAACCGTTGAGAACATGTGCCGCGTAAGAACCAGGTGCCTCGAACTGAGGTGTCGCGTTCTCCGGATACCTTTTTCAGAGGGAGCCAAATTGGTAGGGTATGCCGATGACGTGGCACTAATCACGATGGGAAGCAGTGAGGAGAAACTTAGAACGCGGGTGAATGAAAGCGGGAAGGGGCTCAGAAGTTGGCTGGCTAAGACCTCCCTTCGAGTGGCAGAGTAAAAGACCGAGCCGGTTATCCTCGCCGGGAAGAAGTGTTGACAGATCCGTTTCACCATCAGACACAGATTTTTCCAAAGAATTAGGTCGAGCACCTGGGGACCATCGTATACCAGGGCTTGAGCTTCTGGAAGCAGTTGGAGACAGCACCAATGCTCTCGCAACTATTATGTCGAAAGCAAAAGAACCGGGGCAGCAGAAAAGGAACATAATGGCTCGGGTTGCAGAAAGTGTAATTTATACGGTTCCTCCGATATGGGGAAATCGATTAATGTACCAAGGTACGTGCCACAAAGCAGCTCAGGATAGCAAAAGACGGTATCCAGCAAGCAATCCTGGCCATCGCCGGTATCTTCCCGATCGAACTACTGGCGCGGGAGCGGATGGAGAGACAGTGCGTCTGGAGGGAAAGGCAACCTGGGCTGATACCCCAGATTGCACAGTGGACAAACAGAAAGCATGGGGAGACAGGGTATGAGTTAACCCAAGTCTTAACTGGGCACAGATGCATCAGGCCGTACTTGAAACGTAATCGCCTAGAGCAGTCGGATGCATGCCCTCAGTGCGTGTTTCCCTCAGACATGACAGAACACGCCATCTTTGCGTGCTCACGTTAGACCGCCCTGGAGAACATCATTCCCGTGATAACAGGCCTAGAATCTTGTGAAAGAATATGTGCGCAGGATCATGGTAGAACCGTCCCACAAGGATCGGGAACCACAAAAGCACAACGCCGACATACGCCCAGGTTGGAGGCCAAAAGTTCGCCCTGTCCGCCGAAATAGACCTAAAACTAACGAATCTAGTATACTAATTAGTACGTGCGGTTCTTTTAAATTAAAAATAATTAAGTGTTGTATCTATCTCTTTAGTGGATTATTTTAACGTGGCTTCCTCTCTATTATCTATTAGATGCTGGGTCCAATGGGTGGACCCCTCTGATCATCGAGACAGACTTAACAGGGGGGTTTTCCTTGAAATATCTAATTATTTATTTTAATTATTTATTGGATCATTTTAACGTGTAGTGTCATCTAAATTATTTATTTAGTTATATAATTTATTTAACTGCTGATCTATTAATTATTAGAATAATTTAACGTGTGTCCTTGACAAACTAATCAGGCTAATGCTTGACTTTACACAAACTTAATAAGGTTTTCAAGTTAAAAGACGTATGAAGGGAGTATCCCAGTGGATACTCATAACAACTAAACTTAAGGGTTAATTAATCCCTTGAAATTTTAGAAAACAGACCTCTGAGAAGCGCCGGGTGTACGTAAATGCATTACCCCACAGCATAAAAAGAATAACCTTTAAAAGTAAACTTCCAGTATACATAAATAGGAAAGTGTTCGAACAATGTGTGTTACCGATAGGTAAGACGTATGGGTCATTGTCTTTATTACTAACTAAGGGCTCCACAGTCAAATTACAGGTAATACAGAGTTCAATAGAAAGGGACATGCTAGCCATTTCTTTACAAGACGGAGGTTAAGAAACGTAGACATTATATGAAAGACGGGTGTCTGTGACATAATAACATGTAATTTAGCATCAATTGGAGATGGACAGGCCACGTTGACAAATTTAGGGACGGTCGTTGGATAAAGAGACTTCTGGAATGGAGACCCCGTGCCAACAAAAGAGATAGGCCACCAACTTGGTGGTCCGACGACATGAAGAGAATATTATTAAACTGGATGCTAAAAGCGCATAACCGAGTTGCATAGAAAGAATTAAAGGAGGTTAGGAGGTTTGTGTCCGGCGGTAGACGCAAACGACTAGAAAATGATGATGTATTTTCCATTTCCCATGGTTCTTCCTTGTAGATCAGAGCTAACAAACGAAATAATGACAACAGGGATCCTTGCGGAAGAACTGAACATAGATTAAATAGTTCTAATACATAATGTTGTAAATCTGATATCAAAAGCTATGGGCCGATTTAATTTCTGCCGGTGTTTGGCAAAATAGTTAAAAAAAATCATGCACAGCAGTCTAGCAACTTTCATTAACAAAACAGTGGTACCAGTATGACATCCAGTTATGCAACAGTTCAAAAGCTTGATTACATTACCTAGAACAATTAGCAACAGAAGTGAACAAAGGCAAAATAGCAATAAGCATATTTATCGACCACTCCAAAGCGTTTGATGCGATTCATCAACAGAATGTAGTAAATACGTGATAAAACCTAGCTATATAATCTACATTACAAAGAGAAAGCAATTCGCCTTTGTTAATAATGATAAAAATAACATAAAGGAAATAGAAACACTACAAGGCTCAGTACTATTACTGCTTCTGTACATACTATATGTTCTAAAGCTACGAGAAGCTGACCTAAAAGGACAATACTTTGTATAAGCGTGATGATACTGTAATATATATATATTTATATATATATATATATATATATATATATATATAAATATATATTATGTTTAGTATGAACCAACTGAATGAATAGTAATAAAAGTAATGATAATTTCAATCTTATACAAATGGACATATTCAACGGACTTACAATAAACACCAGCAACATAGTAACTTAATAACAAAAATTCGAAATAAAAACTTACATAGTAACGGCAATTATTAAAATAGGACATGGTATACTTAGGAAAAGAAGTCCTATGAGTACTTAAGTGTATGTATTGATATCTAAGTTGGAATAAGCATATAAACTATATAGCAATAAATAAAGTCACACCATTAATAGGAGCCCTCAGGAAAATATATATATATATATATATATATATATATATATAATGCAGTAATGCAATAATACGTAATGAACACTCGGATGAAAAATTCCTTTACCATACGCAAATTGAAAGCTACATAAGATACATAATAATAATCTGGGGAAACTAAAAGTAACACATACAAAAAATCTGCAAAAGCTACAGAAGAAATGGATTAAATCTATCTTCGGATTTGACAAAAGATACCAAACAAAGGAGTTATTCAAACAGACAAATCTCCAAATAGATGACACAATACTAAACATCGAACTCGAAATGCATAGTACTACACCAAATGAAACAAAAATTACAAAAAAGGAACACCAAATCCCTAATTCAAACTAAACAAATAATGAACAGAATTTATATACACCAATTATTGAATAGCAATTTATTTTTACGTAAATCATCAACAACTGTTTTAAGCATACCCTAAGTCACTTGATTTTAACCGTATTTTTGCTACTTAATAATAGCACTAATGAGCACTTCTCGAAATTCTGTTATTCGGACCACAAAAAATACTCAAGGAGTTACACTTGTTGTGGTGTAGTCCTCTCGTACTACTGGTAATAATCCAAATCCATCTAGGTTAATATTAATATAAATAGTTGGCCCGCATGCGTATTATTGTTAACTAATCATCATTATTTTAAGGTAATGTATTCCAGATGAAGATAATTAATAATTAAGATAATAATGACAGACATAAATATATTTTATTTTCGGTAACAATAATAATCCATCTATGTTAATAATGTAAATATTTGGCTCGCCAGTATATGATTATTTATTAATCATCCTTGTTAAAATTAAGGTAATGTATGCAAGATGACGATAATAATGACAGGTCTATGTACCTTTAATTATATAAAAGCGCTTCACCAAAAATTTCCACTAACGACTAAACCAACTATTTCTATTGTAATACGAATCTAATAATGGAGCAATTTAGGAAAAAGTGATTAAAATATCTTGTATAGGCACGATATAACTTTCAGCATTCATTACTTAATTAATACTTAAATAAATATACCTCAAAAATCCTTTTTTTTTTAAATAAAAATCGCAAGTAACGTAAATGTTGACCTTACTAAATTTAACCCTTTCGTTGCGACATTAGGAAGGCACACTCGCGCCTGTGTTGCGGAATTAGATTTGCCTGGAGCGTGTATATAACAATAGCTCCGTCATTCAGCAGAATAGTACTACGTATATATAACTAGGGTGTGAATAAATTGGCGAAAGAACTTGCATGTAGCGATGTTGGTCATGAAATTCGGAGTAGAACATTTTAATATAGCACAGACACAGATCGTAAATATTTGTCTGTAGCCGCGAAAGGGTTAACATGCGACCATTTTCAGGGCCCACGCAGTTCATGTAATTTTTTAATTTAAGATCTTTCGCAATTATTTCTATAAAAGTTGTTCAAAATAATAAACTATCATAAATATATTACATGATCGTACAAATCGGCCGTTAAGGTCGTTTTAGACAAGACAATTTCTTAGCTCGAAAGTTGAAATGAATTCATATATCTTCCTCCCATACAATTTGTCCTTGAAAATAGAACACGTTATATTTTTCCATTCGATCTACTACTACGATCCAATTCAATATTTCAAATAATTTGCTGTATGATACAAGACAATTTAGATTGTCTCGCATCTTCACTAACTTTTGAATCAAGAAATTGTCTTGTCTAAAACGACCTTTACAAGTTTTAGCTATCATATAAGCAGAAATTCTGACGGGTTGATCCCATAATATAATAGTAGAAATTCGATTTTCGTTTCAGTTCAAAATCTCTATTTTATTCGGACACTATCCATACACAGAGTCTTAGAACAGGGTTGGCGAACCTATATTGATTATATAGGGGCAATTTTTTTGTAATGATATGTTTAATGAGGCCATTACGTGCCATCAAATTAACTTCAAACTCATTATTTGCAACCAAAAATATAAATTTTTTACAGCAATAGCAACACTATGTGTATTCAAATGAAATGAGTGTGACTTCTGCCGTTGCAAATTAAATGCTAAATAACTTATATTAGCTTCACACTATGGTGCTTTGAGCAGAATGATAGCTAAACTCGAGTCATGTAACAAACGGTTTCTAAGCGAGACTTTAATGTTAATAATTTCTGAAAATAATGACTCACAGGCATATGTAGATGAACATATCGTTAAGGTAGCAAGAGTCACCATCTTCAGTTAGCTAAATATGCCTGGAATTGAATATATATATATATATATATATATATATATATATATATATATATATATATATATATATACATATATATATATATATATATATATATATATATATATATATATATATATATATATATCATTCTATTCCATTTAATTCCAACTCTTTCCTTGATTCAATAAATTTTTCAATCCATATTGAACTAGACTGGAAATCAATCTGAGCATTTCAATTTCTTCAATTTCCAACCAATTAAATTTGCCCAAGTTCAGTTATTAGCATACATCATAAACTTGCATGCTTCCAAAAATTCTATGTACTGAGAAATCCTTGATGAAAATTCTTTGATTGAAATTAATTACATTATAATTAAATTAGGAACCGACCCCACGTCAGAAAACATGGTTGACATAATAATCGGAGGACAGGAGGCGTGGAATCAAGTGCACTCCCATGTGGCCACTGCCATGGACGAACGGGCCCGGGACGAGCGAGACAGACAACAAGACCAGCGAAGGCAGGCTGGTGGGTACGAGGTTGACAATCCCTCCTGCCTAACGGATTATTAGGGTTACCTACCCAAGCTCAGATTCTTTAAGTTTCAAGAATGCGTTACCTTTTTTTTTTCATCTGAGGTGGAATCTTCGAAAGACATCCGTACCTCCCTATCACCACTAGGTGCGCGGGTGGTGCCGGATTCACACCGCATTCTGTCCGGGGTGCCTACCGGCTAAACCAAACACTCAGGTTCTGTCACGAGGGGCTTGCCCGCTTCGAAGGCACTCTAAGCCCCTCGCACCGTCTCACGTCAGTCCGTACTTCCGGTCTCCCACTCTGTTTCACCGTCGTCACTCACTCACACTGCCGCGATTGGACACTGCATGCACTCCGAATCCCACAGGCCCCGATTCGATGCACTTACTTGCGGTACTGCACCGCGGCCGATGTTTCTGCACCCGTGCTGCAGCCTGAAGAGCGGTTGTATTGAGCTTTGCTGGTGTTTTGGCCTCTCTTGGTCGCCCTGGTCTCTGTATGTCTTGTTGGTCGTCTTGGTCGCGTCGGTTATTGGTGCAAGTCGTCTCTGTACTTATGTCACTTGGCGGCAAACCTCGTGGCGGCACATATGCTTGTCGCTCACCGTTTGTGCTCCTACCTCTCGGCGTGGTTTCTCCTTCGAATTCGGTCCAAAGGGCGTGCCGTCTGTGACAGTGGTACAGCGTGTGGAGCGGATCATCAGTTTCCACTCAGTATCGGCATCTAGTCGTTTTGGCATTGCCTATCTGGAACAGGTAGGACTGGAAAGTGCCTTGTCCCGACAGGAGCTGCATGGACCATTGATCCAACTCCCCATTGCTTCTTGTCAGCCAGGATTCGATTTGGGGATGAACCTTCTTCTCCACCCCGCCTTTCCGTCATCTCCCATCTGTGCTTCCAGGTGGCCAGGGTGGCCTCTCTACTCTCCCGTTTGGCCGTCTTCGGGTCCGTTCCGCCCTTTATGACCATGCATGTCTTGTGCGACGCCCGATTGTCTGAGCAGATAAACCATTCGGTTGTTAAGTCACAGCGAAACCCTAATGACCTACTAACCCTTTAGAAAGCGTATTTGGACGACACAGAAGAGAACAGAGTGACAAGAGTACCCTTCAACGAAACAGTCGCGGAGCGAGCAAGAAGCCACATACAACATAGTCTTCACCCAAACAAGATTCACAACTTTTCAACACCACAGCAATAGTTTTAGTCCTCAGTCATTGAGGTGGTGGCAGCGACGCTTCCAGTGCCTTCCGACGACGTTCCAAGAGTAAACCAGTTTCTATCCAGCGGTGGTTCCCCTCAGCATTGGCGGCATCGACTCGGCAACTGGACCTCAGTATCGTCATCGGCAGGAGCTTTACATCGTTACACATCATTTTAATAACAGAGTGGTCCTCACATAATCCACATCACACATTCGGGCCCTTTCCTCCACCATGAGATCCCCTGGAGATATTCTTCCAGCGAGAACCTCCACAGCATCCATCGAGGTGGTGCGGTATGCTATATATATATATATATATATATATATATATATATATATATATATAGCTCTCTGCGCTCCAGCACTCTTCGGATCACGTATTATTTAATTTCCATTATATCTGATATTCTTAACATTGCTCCTGTTATATGTCAAATCATATGTCACAATAAACATTATCAAAATCATATTTTGCATTTTCAAAATGTTGACAGTAATTTGGCGAAAACATAATTAATGTATAGGAGTGGCATATATATATATATATATATATATATATATATATATATATATATGCCACTCCTGTACATTAATTATTTCCCCAAATTACTGTCAACATTCTGAAAATGCAAAATATGATTTTGACAATGTTTATTGTGACATTTGATTTCACTTATAACAGGAGCAATGTTAAGAATATCAGATATAATGGAAATTAAATAATACGTGATCCGAAGAGTGCTGGAGCGCAGAGCCCTTCGCAGCCTCTCCCTGTTTCTCTGGGTTCTGGTGGCCTCGGCCCAGGCCGGGGCTGCGCATAGGAGCTCGACGCGCAACACCATTGCCAGCAACCTACTTTTCTTCTCACTCGGGCCATCTACGTTCGGGAGTAGCCTGGATAAGGCCGCCTCCGTTCTTGTCGCCTTCTGGGATGCTGCGATTGCCTGGGCAGTGAAGTTGACCTTGGCCTACGCTATCCTGCCAAGATAGTAGAGCTTCATTTTGTGCTGGGAGCCTAGCAGGTCAATGGTGTCCAGGGCTGCCCCCTGGTACCGGCTCTCTTTGTTGATAGCAGAGCCACCTGAATTTTTGCAACGGCAATCATCAGTCCCCTGTTCGCCATCCATGCTGCCAAGATGTCCTTGGCTTCGGTCAGTTTGGCTCTGCTTTCCTGCCCTCCTTTCCTGATTTAAGGAGAAGGGCTAACCTGGCCGTCTTTCAGCGTATGGGAAAGGTGCCTGTACTCGCAGTTGTTCGCGATCCTGCGTATTACTGCTGCCAATGTTGGTGCCGCGGCCCTTAGGATGTTTCTAATATCAACACATGTATGGACCATTTTAAAAAAGAAGATTTTGATTAAAAAAAAAGTCAAAAATATTGTTTAAAGGGCTGTAGACTTTAAACAATGTTTTCGACTTTCGTCATTACCAAAACATAAATCGTAATTATTGTCTTTAAACATTTTTTTGTTATATTAACAATACAACCAGCGCAGTGGTCGAGTGGTTAGAGGCGTCGTCCGCCTCGTACAGAACATTTGATAGCCTATGTTCGGGGATCGAAAAATGCTCAGTATATCGGGGAGAATGTATCGGGGCGAATTTTTTGCTAATCACCTTTCACAGTATTTCAGAGGTTTTCTGTGAAATCAAAGTAAATACCGGACGATTAAACTCCTCTGAGCTTCTCCCTTGAGTGGCGGAAAAGCCTTACAGCTGATAGCCCTATTAAAATAGAAGTTTTTTAATAATACAAAGCACATTGAAAAAATTGATAATAATGTTTTTCTTTCTAGAAAATGTATTTGCTAATGATTAACCAATTTGAATAGTATTTTAAAAAATGTTACTGATAAAAAAGCTTGTGCAAAAGTATAAAAGAATTAGGACACTAACCCAAAGATTAAAAGAAAGAGTAACCTGCCTAAAAACATTAAACATAAGTTAATTTCTAAATCAGCTGAAACAGTATTTGATATAACTTTATGTTTTATTTTGTCTGTATTATAATTACTATATTATACTCAACCGCAGTGAACTTATCCCCTATGATCCCATCCTCTATACCGCGCGGCGCCGTGGGTCCGCGCGCACGGCAGATTGTTTGCGGGTCTGTACTGATCAATTGGGGTGACCAATAAAATCCAAATTTTGAGGAATTCTTTATTAATGTCTTGCCGATCATAATATATATATCTAATTTTTTTTTAAATAATTTTTATAGGCGTTTTTGTATAATATATGTTGTAACGTAAATTATAATTTTTGACCATGATGCACCATGTTCCTGGATTTGAAAAAAATTGCCTAATGTTTATAACAATATGATAAAGTGAAATGGAAAGTCTGTATACCACCGTTTTTGTTTTTCTATTTTATTTTTAATTTTAAACTTTTACGCTCATATCTCGATAATCCGATTAGTCGATAAAAAAATATTGCAACATATTTTGTTTAATTTTTTTACTGATTCTAACACAAAACATATCAGTGTACCAGATGGCCGAAGGAAAATGGAAAATTTTGATTCTAAGTATTTTTTTTTTCGGCGACTAACTTGTATATCATTATTATTATTTTTGACCATCATGCACCATGTTCCTGGATTTGAAAAAAATGGCCTAATGTTTATAACAATATGATAAAGTAAAATGGAAAGTCTGTATACCACCGTTTTTGTTTTTCTATTTTATTTTTAATTTTAAACTTTTACGTATATCATTATTATTATTTTTGACCATCATGCACCATGTTCCTGGATTTGAAAAAAATGGCCTAATGTTTATAACAATATGATAAAGTAAAATGGAAAGTCTGTATACCACCGTTTTTGTTTTTCTATTTTATTTTTAATTTTAAACTTTTACGTATATCATTATTATTATTTTTGACCATCATGCACCATGTTCCTGGATTTGAAAAAAATTGCCTAATGTTTATAACAATATGCTAAAGTAAAATGGAAAGTCTGTATACCACCGATTTTGTTTTTCTATTTTTTTTTTAATTTTAAACTTTTACGCTCATATCTGGAAAATCCGATTTTAGAGGATGAGTCCATAAAAAAATAATGCAACATATTTTGTTAAATTTATTTTTGGATCTTGGTTCAGAACATATCAGTGCATCAGATGGCCAAAGGAAATTTGAAAATTTGAATTCTAAGTTTTTTTTTTCGGCGACTAACTTGTATATCATTATTATTATTTTTGACCATCATGCACCATGTTCCTGGATTTGAAAAAAATGGCCTAATGTTTATAACAATATGATAAAGTAAAATGGAAAGTCTGTATACCACCGTTTTTGTTTTTCTATTTTATTTTTTATTTTAAACTTTTACGTATATCATTATTATTATTTTTGACCATCATGCACCATGTTCCTGGATTTGAAAAAAATTTCCTAATGTTTATAACAATATGATAAAGTAAAATGGAAAGTCTGTATACCACCGTTTTTGTTTTTCTATTTTATTTTTAATTTTAAACTTTTACGCTCATATCTGGATAATCCGATTTTACAGGATGAGTCCGTAAAAAAATAATGCAACATATTTTGTTAAATTTATTTTTGGATCTTGGTTCAGAACATATCAGTGCATCAGATGGCCGAAGGAAATTTGAAAATTTTAATTCTAAGTTTTTTTTTTTCGGCGACTAACTTGTATATCATTATTATTATTTTTGACCATCATGCACCATGTTCCTGGATTTGAAAAAAATGGCCTAATGTGTATAACAATATGATAAAGTAAAATGGAAAGTCTGTATACCACCGTTTTTGTTTTTCTATTTTATTTTTAATTTTAAACTTTTACGTATATCATTATTATTATTTTTGACCATCATGCACCATGTTCCTGGATTTGAAAAAAATTGCCTAATGTTTATAACAATATGCTAAAGTAAAATGGAAAGTCTGTATACCACCGATTTTGTTTTTCTATTTTTTTTTTAATTTTAAACTTTTACGCTCATATCTGGAAAATCCGATTTTAGAGGATGAGTCCATAAAAAAATAATGCAACATATTTTGTTAAATTTATTTTTGGATCTTGGTTCAGAACATATCAGTGCATCAGATGGCCGAAGGAAATTTGAAAATTTGAATTCTAAGTTTTTTTTTTCGGCGACTAACTTGTATATCATTATTATTATTTTTGACCATCATGCACCATGTTCCTGGATTTGAAAAAAATGGCCTAATGTTTATAACAATATGATAAAGTAAAATGGAAAGTCTGTATACCACCGTTTTTGTTTTTCTATTTTATTTTTTATTTTAAACTTTTACGTATATCATTATTATTATTTTTGACCATCATGCACCATGTTCCTGGATTTGAAAAAAATGGCCTAATGTTTATAACAATATGTTAAAGTAAAATGGAAAGTCTGTATACCACCGATTTAGTTTTTCTATTTTTTTTTAAATTTTAAACTTTTACGTATATCATTATTATTATTTTTGACCATCATGCACCATGTTCCTGGATTTGCAAAACATTGCCTAATGTTTATAACAATATGATAAAGTAAAATGGAAAGTCTGTATACCACCGTTTTTGTTTTTCTATTTTATTTTTAATTTTAAACTTTTACGCTCATATCTGGATAATCCGGTTTTAGAGGCTGAGTCCATAAAAAAATAATGCAACGTATTTTGTTTATTTTTTTTTTGGATCTTGGTTTAGAACATATCAGTGCACCAGATGGCCGAAGAAAATTGGAAAATATTGATTCTAAGTATTTTTTTATCAGCGACAAAGTCGAATATGTTTCGTTATTATTTTTAAAATTCACTGGCATACAATTGATTTGAAAAAATTACACAATATTTATAACAAAATGAAAATTAGAAAACGGAAAGTCCCGACCCGAGCACGTTGTTCCTTCTATTTTATTTTTATTTTTAACTTTTCCGCTCGTATCTGGACGAGGGCAAAGTCAAAATTATTTAATTTTCCATTATAGCCCACGGAGTTTTTTTTTCAAATTTTCACTATTTGTTGCTAACCCAATAGTGGTTACAAAAAGTATTTTTTAGATTGACACGGATCCAGTTTTATATATTTTTACAGGCCTTTTACGTAGTTTGATCATTTAAATGGCTGCGCGTAATTCCAATGTCCGATTGGAATTATTATTACTTATTAATAAACTCCCTACTTTAAGGATTACAATTAATTCAAAATACTTATTTTACCAATAGTATTACGTGTTACAATGTGTAAAAAGGCTACTCCCTTGACGGTGATTCGAACCTTCGACTCTGTGTTTTATAATGACAGCAGAATTGCAGGAAAAGTACTCAACATCTATTTCACTATATAGGAAAATATTAATCCATTTTATTGGTAAGGCATTCTTCGAGGTAATTAATTGAGGCACATTTCATTCCAATATAACTTGTAGTGCACAATTATCCTATATAATCATAACATTCGCATCCGGAATATCTCTATTGCATAAAAAACTGTATATAAAATCGTAGTCAATGTTTTTAGTCCGACCTATCGTTTGTTAAATTCATCTGCTGTCATTATAAAACTCAGAGTCGAAGGTTCGAATCACCGTCGAGGGTGTAGCCTTTTTACACATTGTAACTCATAATACTATTGGTAAAATAAGTATTTTTAATGAATTATTATCCTTAAAGTAGGGAGTTGATTAATAAGTAATAATAATCCCAATCGGAAATGGGAATTTCTAATTGATCCTTTTTATTGGTAAGGCATTCTTCGAGGTAATTATTTCAGGCACATTTCATTCCAATATAATTTGTATTGCACAATTATCCTATATTATCATAACATACGCATCCAGAATATGTCTATTGCATAAAAAACTGTATATAAAATCGTAGTCAATGTTTTTAGTCCGACCTATCGTTTGTTAAATTCTTCTGCTGTCATTATAAAACACAGAGTCGAAGGTTCGAATCACCGTCAAGGGAGTAGCCTTTTTACACATTGTAACACGTAATACTATTGGTAAAATAAGTATTTTGAATGAATTGTAATCCTTAAAGTAGGGAGTTTATTAATAAGTAATAATAATTCCAATCGGACATTGGAATTACGCGCAGCCATTTAAATGATCAAACTACGTAAAAGGCCTGTAAAAATATATAAAACTGGATCCGTGTCAATCTAAAAAATACTTTTTGTAACCACTATTGGGTTAGCAACAAATAGTGAAAATTTATTGAAAACATATTGTTATAAACATTAGGCAATGTTTTGCAAATCCAGGAACATGGTGCATGATGGTCAAAAATAATAATAATGATATACGTAAAAGTTTAAAATTAAAAATAAAATAGAAAAACAAAAACGGTGGTATACAGACTTTCCATTTTACTTTATCATATTGTTATAAACATTAGGCCATTTTTTTCAAATCCAGGAACATGGTGCATGATGGTCAAAAATAATAATAATGATATACAAGTTAGTCGCCGAAAAAAAAAACTTAGAATTCAAATTTTCAAATTTCCTTCGGCCATCTGATGTACTGATATGTTCTGAACCAAGATCCAAAAATAAATTTAACAAAATATGTTGCATTATTTTTTTATGGACTCATCCTCTAAAATCGGATTTTCCAGATATGAGCGTAAAAGTTTAAAATTAAAAAAAAAAATAGAAAAACAAAAACGGTGGTATACAGACTTTCCATTCTACTTTATCATATTGTTATAAACATTAGGCAATGTTTTGCAAATCCAGGAACATGGTGCATGATGGTCAAAAATAATAATAATGATATACAAGTTAGTCGCCGAAAAAAAAAAAACTTAGAATTCAAATTTTCAAATTTCCTTCGGCCATCTGATGCAGTGATATGTTCTGAACCAAGATCCAAAAATAAATTTAACAAAATATGTTGCATTATTTTTTTATGGACTCATCCTCTAAAATCGGATTTTCCAGATATGAGCGTAAAAGTTTAAAATTAAAAAAAAAATAGAAAAACAAAATCGGTGGTATACAGACTTTCCATTTTACTTTATCATATTGTTATAAACATTAGGCCATTTTTTTCAAATCCAGGAACATGGTGCATGATGGTCAAAAATAATAATAATGATATACAAGTTAGTCGCCGAAAAAAAAAAACTTAGAATTAAAATTTTCAAATTTCCTTCGGCCATCTGATGCACTGATATGTTCTGAACCAAGATCCAAAAATAAATTTAACAAAATATGTTGCATTATTTTTTTATGGACTCATCCTCTAAAATCGGATTTTCCAGATATGAGCGTAAAAGTTTAAAATTAAAAAAAAAATAGAAAAACAAAATCGGTGGTATACAGACTTTCCATTTTACTTTATTATATTGTTATAAACATTAGGCCATTTTTTTCAAATCCAGGAACATGGTGCATGATGGTCAAAAATAATAATAATGATATACGTAAAAGTTTAAAATTAAAAATAAAATAGAAAAACAAAAACGGTGGTATACAGACTTTCCATTTTACTTTATCATATTGTTATAAACATTAGGCAATTTTTTTCAAATCCAGGAACATGGTGCATGATGGTCAAAAATAATAATAATGATATACGTAAAAGTTTAAAATAAAAAATAAAATAGAAAAACAAAAACGGTGGTATACAGACTTTCCATTTTACTTTATCATATTGTTATAAACATTAGGCCATTTTTTTCAAATCCAGGAACATGGTGCATGATGGTCAAAAATAATAATAATGATATACAAGTTAGTCGCCGAAAAAAAAAAAACTTAGAATTCAAATTTTCAAATTTCCTTCGGCCATCTGATGCACTGATATGTTCTGAACCAAGATCCAAAAATAAATTTAACAAAATATGTTGCATTATTTTTTTATGGACTCATCCTCTAAAATCGGATTTTCCAGATATGAGCGTAAAAGTTTAAAATTAAAAAAAAAATAGAAAAACAAAATCGGTGGTATACAGACTTTCCATTTTACTTTATCATATTGTTATAAACATTAGGCCATTTTTTTCAAATCCAGGAACATGGTGCATGATGGTCAAAAATAATAATAATGATATACAAGTTAGTCGCCGAAAAAAAAAAACTTAGAATTAAAATTTTCAAATTTCCTTCGGCCATCTGATGCACTGATATGTTCTGAACCAAGATCCAAAAATAAATTTAACAAAATATGTTGCATTATTTTTTTATGGACTCATCCTCTAAAATCGGATTTTCCAGATATGAGCGTAAAAGTTTAAAATTAAAAAAAAAATAGAAAAACAAAATCGGTGGTATACAGACTTTCCATTTTACTTTAGCATATTGTTATAAACATTAGGCAATTTTTTTCAAATCCAGGAACATGGTGCATGATGGTCAAAAATAATAATAATGATATACGTAAAAGTTTAAAATTAAAAATAAAATAGAAAAACAAAAACGGTGGTATACAGACTTTCCATTTTACTTTATCATATTGTTATACACATTAGGCCATTTTTTTCAAATCCAGGAACATGGTGCATGATGGTCAAAAATAATAATAATGATATACAAGTTAGTCGCCGAAAAAAAAAAATACTTAGAATCAAAATTTTCAAATTTCCTTCGGCCATCTGATGCACTGATATGTTCTGAACCAAGATCCAAAAATAAATTTAACAAAATATGTTGCATTATTTTTTTATGGACTCAGCCTCTAAAATTGGAAAATCCAGATATGAGCGTAAAAGTTTAAAATTAAAAATAAAATAGAAAAACTAAAACGGTGGTATACAGACTTTCCATTTTACTTTATCATATTGTTATAAACATTAGGCCATTTTTTTCAAATCCAGGAACATGGTGCATGATGGTCAAAAATAATAATAATGATATACAAGTTAGTCGCCGAAAAAAAAAATACTTAGAATCAAAATTTTCCATTTTCCTTCGGCCATCTGATACACTGATATGTTTTGTGTTAGAATCAGTAAAAAAATTAAACAAAATATGTTGCAATATTTTTTTATCGACTAATCGGATTATCGAGATATGAGCGTAAAAGTTTAAAATTAAAAATAAAATAGAAAAACAAAAACGGTGGTATACAGACTTTCCATTTCACTTTATCATATTGTTATAAACATTAGGCAATTTTTTCAAATCCAGGAACATGGTGCATCATGGTCAAAAATTATAATTTACGTTACAACATATATTATACAAAAACGCCTATAAAAATTATTTAAAAAAAAATTAGATATATATATTATGATCGGCAAGACATTAATAAAGAATTCCTCAAAATTTGGATTTTATTGGTCACCCCAATTGATCAGTACAGACCCGCAAACAATCTGCCGTGCGCGCGGACCCACGGCGCCGCGCGGTATAGAGGATGGGATCATAGGGGATAAGTTCACTGCGGTATTATACTCATTACTTCAGACTTTATTACCAGAAGCTGCAGCCAACATAATAAAAAATGTTTTGAAAGATGCATCTCAACAAAAATATAGACCTGAGATCAGATCATTTCCCATTAAATTAATTGCATTATTTGCATAAATTGTTTTTATTATTACCAGTTACTATTATCTTATTACCAGTACTAAACTACCTAAACGTTTACACTCTTACGAACTTTTTTTTAGAGCCAAAAAAGATATTATGTATATGGACCACTAAGGGCAAAATTTAATAATTTTAAAATATTGAATATTGTAAAAAGGTACAACTAACCTCCTAGGAGGATATCTAGCGGCACCACATCAATTAGCAATGCACACCGGAGATATTGTGTGAATTCATCCTCTCTCTATATATATATATATATATATATATATATATATATATATATATAATTCGAGTATAAAACTACCCTCAAATAATATATATATATATATATATCCATATACATATAAAAATATATAATTTAAAATATTTTCTTAATACCCTCCAGAATAGTACTACACTGGTTTTTATTTACTAACAAATGTATGTTTACTAACAGCAACGTTAAATGTGGGTTCATAACAATACTGTATGTTGAGATGAGCATATATTTCTTTATTAGTCTGAGTATTTAATCATAAAGGCACCTTACACGGTCAGTATTACTGTCAATATTTTAGAATAATACATTATTACTGTAATATAACTAGTTTAAAATGTTCATTACTCTAAAGTATTGTCAGTATTACTTATCATGTAAGGTATAGTAATGATGGAATGAAAAGAATACTGATGATTATCCGGATAATAGATTACTTGATAAATATAAAAGGAGGATTGAAGAAAATATTGACAGTACTAGGATTGACAGTATTATTGACCGTGTAAGGTGCCTTATAGACGTCCACTGTTTATTTCTATCTTTAATTGTACATGCAATAAATTGCTTTTGCTCTTGTTCGCTTGTTTGATATTTGTGATTTGTTTCATAATGCCGTTTTACAGACGATGTTCTACAACCACTATTCCAGAAAATAAAACAAATACCGCTTTATCGCCTATGAATCTTGTCATATTTCTAAATACACCAAGTTTGAAATATTGTATTGCACTTATGTAGCACTTTTTTTGCAAACTATCCATATTGAATAATGCATTCGAATTTAGGTACCTACAAATTCCTTATTTAAGGCCGTGCCCAAATTATTTCGTCTTGTACCATCCCTGTCCGAAAATATAGCGTTTATCTTTGGTATAAAATAAAAACAGGCTGACTATCAATATATCAATATATAAGTAATATATAAACATTGAAGTATTCAGATAAGACGTAAATTGTGATCACAATTTGCATATATTTTTAGACACATGGTGTCGTTTCAATAATCAATTTTATCTGAAGATACTTATAGACGCAAGTTTAATGTTGTATATATATATATATATTTCTAAAACGTGTACGTGTGCGTACCTTCTAAATCGGCTTACACTATAGTTGGCCGTGCGTTCGGACGCTCTGCATTTTTTATATCACGGCATTAATAATTTCTCATCCTTTTGCCCTCTATGTATTTTTTACTCTCTTTCGTTGCGCATTCCATTTTGGTGGGCGCCCAGTTTACGGGCGCGCGCGAGTTTTCATGTTTAATTCATTTCCATAAATAAACACGGGACCCCGCATATGTAAAACGGGATTGTTCCCATTCGAAATGTTGTTGCCATAGAACTTACACATGTATGCACACATAACACTATACACTATACACATAAAGTAGAGGTATGCATTTATAAAACCCTATTGTACGGACTTATGCTTTAGCAGTTCTGTATTACATAACTGAATAATTTAGTTGTTATTGGAAGCTTCGATAAGAACTGCCACAATAATTATTGATGATATAAATTCCGAATATTGTTTGTTGTAGTATTGAATAATAGTGCACGCCGTTTAATGTGATCACATCGGGACCTGAGTTTTTTTATAGCAACCGATTGATAGTAATATGCAAAAAAAACATACAACAAGCATTTTTATTATTTAAAAATATAAAATATATAAAATGATACATACATTAACATTTTATAATAAGGTGAAAGAATTAAAAAACAAATAATATTCTTTTAATTTATATTTGAATTGATTTGTAAACGCTTTTTTAGGAGAAGTCAGCATAAATGTCACGTCAAATCATAGGCATTGAGGCAGACTGGATAACTAGACAGAAGCTGGAGTTTGCTCCAGAGAAGACCGAGATGATACTGCTGGCGGTTAGCAGGAGAGCCAACAAAATAAAAATCCGAATGGAAGACCAAATCATTAGGCCACAGAAGTCGCTTAAATATCTTGGCGTCCTGTTTGGCCAAGACCTGCTCATGGGACCAAATTTTGCGTGCTGTTGCCTCAAGGCCAATAAGGTTGGCAGCGCACTGGCCAAAACGTCAGCGGACCGATGCAATAAAAGAGGAAGCTCCTGGGTAGCACTGCCCTGATCAGTCATATCTGCCTACCGCACCATTTCTAACGTAGCAGTAACAACAATCTCCTCGTCCTGCTCTGTGAAATCAGAAGTAGGTATACCATGAAGGTGCAGAATCAGGATGCAATATTAGTATGGATATATTAAACATATGGCACAAGCGATGAGCTGTACACACCGAGACAGCTGAGTGGACCCGGAGAATAATCCCAGATTTCCCAAAGTGATACGTTTGTTGAAGTCGATTTCCATCTGATACAATTTGTGTCCGGCCACTGTTGCTTTAAACACTATCTTTGCAGGTTTAAGCCAAACAGAGACGATGTCTATTGGCATTGCCCGGTACAGGATAACGTGAAGCATACGTTATTCACGTACGCATGACACAATGAGAGCGGAAGCGGCTTTGGGCACGCAGTTATACCCAGGAATTGTGATAGAAGTAATTCAACTGTATTAACGAAATTGGAATGTGATCAAATTTTGGGTTTGCAAGGTACTTACAACTAAGGAGTCATATATGAGGCGGTCCGTGACGCAGTGGCCTAAGGCGATGGTCTGAAGCCATTGCATACGGAACGTTGGTGGTTCGAATGCACCGCTAGCCGGGAATTTTTCCACAAAGAATTAACCCGGCTAGCATATGATGGATGTTGTATGCACAATAGGTCCGTGAAGGGCCGTAGTGCACACAGCCCAGGGGCGGGGGCTGTACTCACCGTAAAGAGTCATATGAGACGGAGCCACAGTCAGCTGAAGCCAAGCAGTGAGACAGAAGAGACCAAGAGCCGGCGACTATGAGACGCCATTCTGACGAAAACGAAGTCCGTTTCGTGAGCAAGGGTTGAGGGTATCACCCACTAAGTATGACCTGTATTGAATTACAGGTACTCACCACAGCAAAAAGGAAGCCACATATATAGAACATTTTATGATAATATTAGTAATACACAATTCGGCATCAGGAAAGTATTAGGCACTAGAGGGGCGTTATTCTCCAAACAAGTTCTCATTCAACTAGCACGAGACATAAATACAAACGTCTTCACATTCTATATCTACTTCGAAAAAGCGTTCAATAAGGTCCAGCATTGAAAGCTCATTTCAATACTACGGGAAATAGTGGACGATAGAGACACAGCTATATATATAATATCAAAGCTCTGTCTCTGACAAAAAAAAAGCCGTGGCTCGAGTAGAAGACCAAACGCCAGATGAGTTTAGAATAAATGGGAGGGTCCATCAGAGTTGTGTACTCTCGTCGATGTTATTTCAGGATTACTCAGAATAGCTATTTAAAGATTCAGAATTCAGGACAAATATACAAACACCGGCAAGTGAAGATATGGTATAAATCTGAACTACAAGAAAGCCACCTCGAGTTTACTGCCAATACAGTTCTACCAATGGCCGAGACAATGACTTACTTGGGATGTGCTCTGAATAAAGAATGGAATTACTCTCGTGAAATAAGATGTCGATTTAGGTGGTACATGCTATCAGTCCACCTGCATAGAACTTCAGTGAGGGTGCACCACACTGAAGCTTCTTGTAAGCACATCGATGCATTTGAGATGTGGTGTTATCGCCGCATGCTTATGATACCGGGGTCCGCCTCAAAAAGATACTGTAGCGCATCAAGAAAGAATTTCTAACAGTCAGAAAAATGGAGTACTTTCGATACGTAATGAGAAACGAAAAATATCATCTTCAACACTACAACTAATCGTGCAAGGGAAGATAGAAGGACATACATCAGCAGGTCTCCGTAAAATTTCGTGGCTATACGAAACCTACGTATATGGACTGGAATGGCGTGAACGGCTCTATTCAGGAGCAGTGAATAGAATAAGATGGGCCAGGACTACAGCCAACACCAACCGAGGACACCAATCCAACACCATATACCAAACAAAATAAAGAAATTAATATACCACGCACCATATCAACTACTTATGTTACATATGGAGCATCGCAATTAAAACCAACATAGACAAACTACAAAGCCAACAAACTGCTAAATGTAATTTACAATATTCCCGAAAGATCTAGGACCAGAAATATTTACAAGAAAACAAATGAATTAAAAGTTATAGAAATAATAACATTAAACCAACATGTAATATATAAAATAAATACTGCGAACATAAACACAAATACATAGCCGTCAATAAACAAAGTCATACATCAATACAATACGAAGAATAATGACAAAATATGAAAATACATAAATGACATTAAAAACATTCAGGACATTCTAAAAATAATCGATAGAATACATTAATTATTAATGCTCTGCTATGAATACTAACTGTATATTGTTTATATATTATTTTGTAGCAGTCTCATTTTTATTGAAATCCTTTTATATTTTCATATACCCATGGAGAAGAATATGGGCGTTATGAAAAAAAATCGTGGAATTATTATTTATATTTGAACAATATGTTATTATATTATATTTATTATATTATTTATATAATTATTATATTATAATATTATTTAATATATTGTAATAACTACTACTAACTACATAACAATTATTTGTTTATGTAAAATAAGATAGTATTTTTCAATGTACTGTTGCTTATATATTTCATTTATAAAAATAATGGAACAGTGAAGAATTTCCATTTGTACCAACCTGACTATGTCCGTCCACTATTTCAAACGACTTGAACTCTGCACTACATTGTTTATAATATATATTTTTTCGAATTAGACGTACATTAATTAATGAAATTAATTATATCATTACCCCTAGTTTATTCATCGCCTCCCAATATTCTCTAAATGTTAGAGTATTATAGGCAACCAAATAATCAACCGTGAATATGAATTTACATATATCAAATCCATAAACTAGCTATTTTTCGGCTAATATAACAAATACAGGTAATTGGTACCATTTGTTGATATAATTAACTACTTTAGGGAGGCGTTGATTTTCTAAAGTATCAAGTCTGATTAACATACACGACTTGAAGGTCGTTAGTCCGCAACGAATGTAATAAATATTGTAATTATTAGAACATAGAAATGACGTGTATAATACATACTGTGGTAGTGTAATTTAAATCCACAGGACAAAAAACCTTGGAGGCGCCGGGTATCGATCCCGGTACCTCTCGCATGCTAAGCGAGCGCTCTACCATCTGAGCTACGCCCCCTGTTATATTTCTTTATGAGTTAAAATAATTTCTGATTATTTTTCTTTTTAATCATTTTTGGGGCCGATTAGTCTCCACAGGACTCTAAGTCTATATCCTGAAATATATAGACGGGAATCTTGCTTGAGAGGTCTATTTAAAAAATGCCCCTAAAGCACGTTCATTTTGTGCGAATTTGTAATTACAACAATATCTTGTAACATAAAGCTAAATTAAAATTAGCTTTTTTAAGTACAATTTTATGAAATAAGCATTAGTGTTGGAATTTATTACATATTTAAATTAGTTTAATGTAATATGTTTAATATTTTCTTAAAACAATAATACCATTTAAGGAGTTTTTTAGCAAATTTCTTTTGCAATGAAACTTGTAATCGAACTAATTAAATATTCGATTCGACATGTTCTATAAATTAAGGCGTTATTTCGATTTCTATCAAGAGCAGAGTGGCGCAGTGGAAGCGTGCTGGGCCCATAACCCAGAGGTCCGTGGATCGAAACCACGCTCTGCTATGAAATATACATTTTTAATGTAAAGTTCCATTCCTATTGAATTTCTTTATATTTTTATGTCACCTAAGAAATGCGACTTTTGAAAAAATATAAACATTTATATGTGGCCTCTTGTAGAAAGGTGTTGGACTAATGATCCACAATAATCTTAAATACCAAATCCATGATATAACATTTTTTCAGAAAGAATAATATATTATATAATAATGACTGAAATAACAATTTACTGTACAGTTTTCAAAAATATACATTAAATTCTAGAAGAGTTTATGTTTTGTTGGATATATCGTGAATAGTAACAATTCATGATTAAGAATTAAAAATTAGAAATATATACAATATTTGCATAACATAAAAAAATATAAAAAATATAAAAATAATTAAAAATATATAATATTAATTATTATTACACTTATGATGTGTAGTAATGAAGTAATGTCCACTGTGCAATTTTATGAAATAATCAAAAGAGTTAAATTAATAATGTTTTTTAATATTTATGTTAGTTGCAATATAATATGTTTGACATTTTCTTTTTTTTCATATTAATTTTAATATGGAGATTCTTAGCAAATGACTTAAGAGAATAGTAAATCAAAACTATTGTATTATCCTTGTCCTATAAATTGGTGCGTCATTTTACTTTATTACAAGAGCAGAGTGGCGCAGTGGAAGCGTGCTGGGCCCATAACCCAGAGGTCCGTGGATCGAAACCACGCTCTGCTAAGAATAATATATTTTTTATTATGTGGTAATAAGCTGCTATTGAAATCTTTTATATTTTCATGTCACTCAGGGAATCATTATGCGGAAACGATTTCATTAAAATTTGAATAATTTTGTATTGTAATAACTATAACTAGTTCAGCACACATACAAATATATATATCGGCCAACGAGAAACCGGATTATCAATTCGTGATGTTGCCGCAATCTTCCTATGTTGGCGAAGATGGTCAGATAATAAGGAGGAACGACGGCGTTTAAGTCCCGGACGTCCTAGACGCACCACTGATCGTGAAGATCGTGCGTTTCGGCAAGTGGCTCTTCGGGGATCGTGTTTATCAATACGGGAAATTAGTGATAGATTGAGAGAATTAATTTATCATCAAATCTCCTTCGATCAACGTTTCTAAGAATTCTATGTTTTGGATTCAGAACATACCGACCATTGCTTGGCGGTAATGGTGTAACGATAGGTTGTTACATTGGAATGTGTATTGGAATCAAGTCATTATCGACGAATCGCGATTTTGTTTATGTGCTAATGATGGTCGCAGATTGGTTAGAAGACGTTCTGTAGAAAGACGCAAATTACAGTTTTGTGTACTACGACATACTATTCTCACTCAATGTGTTATGGTGTGAGGGTACACCATAACACATTGAGTGAGAACAGTATGTCGTTGTACAGAAAACTGCAAATTGCGTCATTCTCCAGAACGTCTTCTAACCAATCTAATCCACACAACTGCCATTGAAGTAGATCTCCTCTAGCAGTTATTCAGGGAACATTAAATGTAAATCGGTATATTAACAACGTGCTTCAAACCAGTATTACTGTCATATCTACAGAACTAGAAAGATAATGGCGACCACATGTTGCTATGGAGTGTCTAAATACTGCTAATGTTGATCTGCTTCCATGGCCTTCTCGTTCGCTAGACTTATCAACAATATAACATGTGTGATATATGGTAGGGCGGAGGACACATGGTATACAGCCGGCTCCAAACAATGTAGATGTCCTTCAACAAGGGATTTTAGTAGCATCTCACCCAGGACTTTTCATCTTAAAACTCAGACGTATTTCCAACGTTGTTATCAATAAAAGAAAAAAGTTTTAATTTTAATCTTTAATCGTAAGTAGGTTTTTTAATCCGGATATTCGAATATCAGAATATCCGGATTATCTGATCAATTTTGTCTATTCGATAATCCGGATAATTTTCATTGAAAAATCCGGATATTTTGTAATAAACAATTCAAATTTACTGAAGAAGAAAGAGAGCCTAGAAGAAATAACAGACCATGATGATGTTAACGAAAATATAATAGCCGTATCTGTCGAAAACATTAATAATTACATGAATACAATTAATTTTGATGATGTTAATAATCTTCTCAGAAACAGACAATATTCCTCATTCCACTAAATATTTTGATTATACTTCAAAAGCTGCCACCATTGCTTTGGTAGTAGTATTTTTTAAAGGATTCATGTATCTGGTTGTATCAGTGACAGTACTGAGCACAATGACTAGTATGTACTCGAAGAAATCGCAAGTGAAAGTGTGTTTAAAAGTCAAAACACTGCATATTCTCTACATCAAGAACTGGAAGCGGAAATTTCTTCATTTACCCATGTTGAAGACTTTATTACTACATTGTTGAAAAGATATTTCATATTATTTATTTATTTAATCGAATCTATCTACCGTATTATTGGTAGAAGGCTGCTTCATGATATTCTCAAACACAAAAACTAGGACATAGAATTTAAATATACTATCTAATGCACTTCCTACAATAAAACCAACATCTACTTTTTTCAATTGCAGGCCTGACGGGGACAAAAATTAGAACTCGCTTGAATTGTGAAACTTTGAATGTAATTATTAAATGAAATAACTTTAAATTATATAATTTTTTAAATTATTTTATTGATTATGAATGTATATAATTAAAATACTTAAATTAAGTTAAATAAATGAGTTTTCAAAAAAGAGGAGTTTTCAGAAACAACTAGGCTTGAAAATGAACTTAACAAAAACAAAGATTATGAGTACGCAGAACACCAACGTGACTATCGAAGATCAGGCCATAGAAAAGGTGAACGAATACATATATTTGCGACATAAGATCATGTTAGGCAAAGACAACCAGACGGCAGAAATTTCAAGACGATTACAACTTAGTTGGGCTGCGTTTGGCAAATTGGGCTACATAATAAAAAACAGAGAAATTCCCAATGGTTTAAAGCGGCAGGTGTATGAAAAACGCATCCTCCCAATAACAACATACGATTTAGAAACCATGGCACTCACCGAAAAAAGTGCAAACCGATTACGCACTACGCAACGAGCGATGGAACGTGCCATGTTAGGCGTAAGCTTGAGAGACAGAATTCGAAACGAAGAGATTAGCAGAAGTTCCGGCGTGACAGATATCATGCCGCGAATTGCTGAACTCAAGTGGAGATGGACAGGGCACGTTGCCAGACAAGAATACTGTCGATGGACACATCGTATACCGTCATGGCGACCAAGGGAAACAAAACGAGGAATCGGAAGACCTCAAAGGAGATGGTTGGACGACGTTAAAGAGGCAGCACGACGTGCCTGGTACCATCTAGCCCAAGACAAAACATCGTGGAAAATCTAAAGGTGACCTACGTTCAGAAGTGGACAACCATGGGCTGAAAGAAGAAGAAGAAGAAGTTTTCTTGATTCGATATTCATTAATGTCGGATAATTGGAAACTCTAATCACCTCTATACTGGATATCAGAAATGCAATAAACGCACAAAATGATAAATATAACATTGCCATTGGCGTGACCTACACCTACGACTCAGTTTCGCGGGGTATAATGCTTAACCCTGCCCAGGGCACGGGCGAAGACCACAGCGGCAGCAAAGACAGAGAAGAGGGCCTTCGATCCGGCATCCCCAACTTGTAGGAAGAATACAAGCCTTTCATGGGTAGCAGCATGTACAGTACTATGCAGCATCGCCGGAACATACACTTTCTATGTGGCGCTACAATCTATAATGAGGGGTAAGTAAAACTGCATCAGTCTCAAGGACTTGAAACGGAATGTCCCACTAATCATTAACCTTCCAATCATCCAACCACAACATGAACACAACTAAGAATGAAACGGCCCTTAGTTCGGGGCAGGCACCCCTTAAATGAAGAGAGCGTGGGAAGAATCTCACCGATGAACCATTTTCAAATTTATAAAAACAGGAGATTGTAACCTATTACATTCGCAGACTGCATATGACTGGTAAGCTGGTAAGGTCCGATGGCCTGGCACAGGAACACTAATACCTCAGCATGGGCTTCTCTACTACTATGGAGTCGATGACCAAAAATATCAGTATGGGGTAGCAATTCTCAACTCTGCCGAAACGAGAATCCTTCATAGCTTGCACCCCTTTCGGGTATAGGGTTATACTTCTAAAGCTATCCACTACTCACCGAGCTACGAACGTGATACAAGCATATGCACCTACGGATGAAAACCCTGAGGAAGAAATAGAGGAGTTTTACTCCACACTGAAAGAAGCCGATCCTGACAAAGAAAGCCGAAATAACAATGGTATTAGGTGATGTCAATATCGGAAAAGCCATCGGTGAAGAAGTATCCGGACAGTGTTGTCTTGTCCCGCGCATTACTAAGACCACAAAGTTAGAAACCAAATCGATTTCATCCTCGCACAAAGTAACCTCATGACGTTCGTAACAACTGTGAAAAGATATCCGGGCGCTGATGTCGGTATCCACCACAAGCCAGTTGTCATAGACTTACGGCTTCATCGGTTTGCCAGAATCCGACCCAGAAACAAACGGAGTCAGATTGTCGTGAGGAGGCTAGACAGCCTGAGGTATCGAAACTACTAGCTGATAAACTCGAGGCTAGATTAAGTGAAATTTCTAACTACAGCCCAAACAAAGTAGAGAATAGTGAAAACCAATAAAGAAAGCACTTACAGACAGTGAGGAAAGTGATACTGGGTTTGCACGCACCGACAAGAGGCAAGCGACAGCTGTACCTTATGGATAAAAGACGCAAACATGAAGCACAAAACATCAGGTACAAACAACTAAACAGAGAAGGGAGAAGAGCCTGCTGAGCGGCAAAAGAGTCGTGGCTGATAAGAAGGTGCAGCGAAACAGAAAACTCTAAAGTAAGTACGATTTGTTTAATCTTCACAAGAAAATCAAAGACCTTACACAATAATAATGCAAGCGTCGCATAGAGGTACTGAAAGACAATAAAAATAATATATTTGTAGGTGTAGAAGAAAAAGTAAAACAATGCAGCGAATGTAAATGTTAAGAACCGTTTCAACAACTCAAGGCCCCACCACCCTCCTGAGAACAAACAACTAGATCAATGAAACCAGCCCCACAATCACAAAGGACGATTAACTTCTTCTGGAGTTATATAACATGCCACAGCTATATAACTCCAGATGCAGTTAAAAGTTAAAATTAATTGCCAGAACTGATGGCGTAGGCCTAGGCCTTCTGACAGCCTTCTACAAGAACATATGTTAACTATTCCTACAGATTCGGTAAAATCGGTCATTGTTACCATATCCAAATAAGCAAACGCGTATCATTTCAAGGAGTATCACCGCGATGCTATTTTTCCTTAAACGTTCTCATACAGAGATGCAAAGACATGAAATTTAATGTGTACGCATGTTTTATTGATAAACTAAGGCATTTGATTGTGTTTCACACCAAAAACTCATGGAGATCCTCATAAATACCGGCAACATTGATGACAAAGATGACAATCGCATCATTGCCCAGCTGTACTGGAATCAAACAGCAGAGATTAGAGCTGAGGGAATCACATACGAAGAGGTGGCCATTAAAAAAAGGGTTCGGCAGGGCGGTATCCTATCGCCACTCTTATTCAACATCTACTCTGAGACTGTTTTCTGAGAGGCGCTAGAGGACCTAAAACACGGCATCAGAATCAACAACACAGTAATTAACAACATTCGTTTTGCGTTTGAAACGTTGCTACTAGCTAATAGCCTTACTACTCTCAAAGAATGATGAATCTTATTGTTAAGCACAGCACCAAGTATGGTCTGCACATGAATACCACCGAATCCAGAATAGTCATCTTCTCCAAAGCGCCAAAGCAAAGCACCCTGCGAATCAATAACAACACTTGTGGAGTAAGTACTATCTGCAAAATATCTCGGGATAATAGTTAACGAAGACTGCGATCTCAAAAAGTAAATCCTTCCACAAATTGAGCAAGCCTGAAAAACGTTCACCGCTGAAAAAAACCTTCAACTCCATATCAGCATGGTGCGCTGCTGCATCTTTCCTGTCCTATTGCATGACGCCGAAGGATTGACATTTAGTTATTAGCATAAACGAATTGAGGCGTTCTAAATGTATTCTAGATATATAGAAGGATCCTACGAATATCTTGGTTAGAAAAAAAACATATGAAGAAGTACTAGGGCGGCTGTACAAAAGCAAATAACTAATGGAAACAATAAAAAAAAAGGAAGTTACAATACATCGGGCACATAATGAGGGGCCAACGCTACGAGATCCTGCGTCTAATCATGGAGGGCAAGATCCTGGCTAAAGGTCGGTAAGAAGACGGTAGAACTCATGGTCACAGGACCTAAGATGTTGGTATGGAAGAACATCGGTCGAAATTTTCAGAGTAGCTGTTTCACGTGTAACCATATAAGTTGCATCGTCGACCTCCGATAGGAGATGGTGTCACAAGAAGAAGAATACAATATAACAACAATAACCTACTATAAAGCCAAACATAAATAAATTAATGATTTATGAAAACTATAATTAGTCACAGTTGTCTTGGGAATGTTAATCTATAAGGTTGAGATCAACAGATAAACATAAATAATCTTTCTTCTTTGAAAATCGAAATTAATAATCTTAAAATAATCATAAACTCAACACTCAAAAATATAAAACTGTACAAGTCGCAATCTGTACGACTATAAATCTTCTACGTTTTCACATATACACCAACTCTCAAGCATATAAGATAGATATACTACAGAGTTGAAACAGGGAAAAAAATGAACCTTCTTGATATGCACATATTCTCACTGTTAAAACACGAAAACGATAAGAACTACAGAGTAGCGTCTAGTCTCAATCTATAGGGTTAGAAACACTCTATATTTTGATATAAACAATCTTTCTAGCATTTATAATAAAGATGCTACAGAGCTAAAACCGGGGAAAAGCATGACATTTCAGAATATACACATTTTCTCACCGCTACGGAGTAAAAACGGTAACAGCTACAGAAACACGTCTAATCTTAATCTGTAGGGCTAGACATACTCTATAGTTTCACATATAAGAACCATCTCTCTAGCATTTGAAATACAGACGCTACAGAGTTGAAACTGGGGAAAACAGGAAATTTCATCATATTCACACTTTTTCTCCGCTACAGCGCGAAAATGGTAGAAGCTACAGGAAAACATCTAGTGTTAATCTGTAGGACTAGAAATGCAGTACGTTTTGATATATAAACTAACTATCTCTATCATTTGAAATAGAGACGCGACAGACTTGAAATAGGGGAAAACATGAAATTTCATCATATACATATTTTCTCACTACTACAGCGCGGAATCGGTAAGAACTAGAGAAAACCATCTATCGTCAATCCTTAGGACTAGAAATACTCAACATCAACAAGTTTCACCATGTTTACATTTTCCCACCGTTATAACCAAATTTTGATATCTAATAAATTTGTGAAAGTTAATACACGTATAATTATTAAAATTATATTTATTGTTCAGTGATAATATAGTTCTTCGTCCCAAACATTTTCTTTCTATCGCCAAATGTTGAGTTATGTAGAAAAAAACTCTTTCTATGTTGGCATTGTGAGCTGGAATACGGAGAAAATATTGCGCTATTTTTATTAACTCGGAATAGGTATAAGCATTAGGAGGTTTAAAAAAATGTTGATTTATATTTAAGATTTTATCCTGTTCAGAGACAATTCAAATTAATTTATTCATCTATAACGAAACTTCATGTCATCTATTTCTATGTTTCTTCCCAGTAATAATACACGGCTGTTTTGAATGATAGTTCCATTTAAACAAATATTTTCAACTCTGTTAATGATAAATCGCAAAGAAATAAGCTGTAGCTAATAATATATAAAATATAAATATTTACAAACTTTTATAATATTGCCTACACCGCAAGGTAAAAGGCAATTGATAATATATATATATATATATATATATATATATATATATATATAATATTGGGCCTAATGTTTAAAAACTTAGACAACAAAAAAACCGTCCGGTCGTTACCGGGGAAATTCAGACGGATGGGAACGCTAGTGGGAAGGCATGGATGATACACAAGTACTTTTCATCGTCTATTCCAGTATTTTTGGTTCGCGACCGCCTTTTACAATTTACACACTTCCAAAAGACCCCCTGAGTAATGGGCATATGTAGAAAAATATCCCGAATGATCTGTAATCAATATTTTCTGAAAACCCCCAAATATGACCCCCACATTAGGCATCCCCCACGAGTGATTCAACAAAATTTCACTCGGAGTCCATAATTATCATGATCATTATAACGAGACGAAAATATAACGAAAATATAACTTATAATTTAAGTTTTTTCTATTGTAATATAAAAATACAATGTTTTGAGACATTTGGAAGACAAAATTATATTGAATAATCGCACACAAATAATTGACTAATGCATATAACTACATAAATAATTCATAAGATTAAGAAACAAAAAAAAGGACATCAATTAAAAAATATACCGCGTCGTTGCTATTATTCCTATTATGTAAGCGAATGCTGTTACACGGTCACTAAATGCTGAAGTCCCCACCCGAACATACAAACTCCAAACTATAAAAGATAATCGAATTGTAAGAATTAGCACAGTACAATTAAACGATCAAAACAAACACAATGTTCAACTACGTAAGTTAGCAATGCATTTAATAATTATATTAACAGCGAATAAAATATTTTTAACGGATGAAAAGTTTTAATATTAAATACACACAACTTTTATTTTTAATGATATTCGAGAAAAATATAAAGGAATAATAATTAATTATTGAAGCAATTTATAAAAACTAACTTTTTTGTGTAAGATTATGTTACACCATGATTTTGAAAATTCCGGCGATGATTAATCAGTGGTTATTTTTAATTTATCATATGCCTTCTACCGTAAGATGTAGGCGTCATTAATTAATCAGTGGTACTAGATTTAAAAATTGAACTTATAACATACAGCTTTTTTAGTATCAATTACAGTAAGTATGCATAAATAATTAGGTAAAATACAACGGAGCTTGAAAAATACATTCATTGTTCTAATTGGAAATAGTTTACTAAACCTTTTATTATAGAATTCTACCGTGCTAGTGTGCTGTCTATTCCGATGGAAGTAAACATTATACTCATGGATAATAGCCATTATTATACGTTAATTGAATAATATAGTTTATCTTCTTTTGTCAGTCGTAATTAAATGTATCGTGTTTTAGGTTGTATTCGCTGCTGTGTTAGCTCTCGCATTCGCCGCCCCTGAACCAAAACCGGACTTCGCAGCACTCGCCTCTCCAGTGGCGTACGCAGCTGAATATGCCGCTCCATTAGCCTACAGTGGTGTCTACGCAGCATCTCCTTATGCCTACTCGGCACACTACTCTAGCCCCTACCTCAACTCTGCTTATGCCGCCCCTTATGCCTACACCGCCGGATACGCCGCTGCTCCAGTAGCCTACTACTAAACAAATAGTGATAATTAACAAATTTCTTAATGATGATATGTATTTCAAAACAATAAATTATAATTTCGTCTAACATTTGTACCATTGAGGAATAATCAACATTTGATGAAACTTTTCAGTCCTGATGTCAAAGAAAAACATAAACACAGATCTGGAACAACTGGAAAATGATACTTTTAACAATTTGTTAACAATAAACGATATTAAAACATACTATGACGATGATGCATAACAGCAAGATACAATATGCAAATTAAATATTAACATCAATTAAACATTCACATCAAATAAAATAAATAAAGGAAGTAGTCTACTTGGCATTAGGAATACAAATGGGACGGATATATAAAATGCGTAATAAAAGGATAACACGAAATCGAACGCAAGAATAATCAAAATTAAAAATTATATACCAGAACAAATGTTCACTCTCCGGTTGTTTTTTTAATTACCCCATTGTGATTCATAATCGATCCCCAAAGAAGCAAACAACAAACAGCACCTACTGAAAACACTAGATTCCAATTAGACACCTGGATGCAGAAACACTGGCGGCTCACATGGAGTGGAGGGACGGACACGCTAGCAGAGGCACCTATCAGCAGGATATAGCGTCCCTGCGAAGCGGGCGGGCCGTGCCACTAGGAGCACATACTGGTGCTACGACATAAGGTGGCCAGAATTATAGCAGCGAGCAACCAAGTCAAGCGGATGATGCGCCACTTGAAGAACAGAGAAAACCGTGGGAGCTCCGCAAGGCCATTGGATGGTTAAGATTATTGGAGGGTGCTGAAGGCCTCTCGCCCACCCAATATGGCTTTCGCAAGCGTCGCTCCACAACAGACGTGATATTAGCGATAATGAACACCGTTAAGGAGTACAACAGCGGCCCACGTAGGGGTAGAAGGCATTGTTCGATGATCGCCCTCGACATCAGCAATGCCTTTAACTCAATCCCCTGGAGTTCTATTAATGAAGCACTGAGTGAGCTACGCAATCCGCACTGGATGTCAAAACTTATTGGGGCATATCTGAGCGATGAGCAGATTATGTGCAAGAGTATCATGGGAGGTCGTCTTGGGTTCCAGATAACGTGGAACTGATAGGCAGAATGAAGGAGGCAGTGAGAAGGATGGACAAGTGGATGACGGATCACTACCTCTAACTTGAGGCCGGGAAGACCGGGACGAGGAAGGCGCGCAAACTGAACAAGAAGACCTCCATGCACAAATGTCAAGAGTGGTGAGCCATCAGTACGAAAGGGGCATTGACTTGGTGAGTGATCCCAAACAATGGGTGGAGAGAAACAATGGAAATCAGGACTATTGGGGGGATTGGTAAGGTGGAAGATAACACCTGCAGCCGGGGTCGAGACAACGTGGCGCACACTCTAGAACCTGCACCCAGTGGCCGGATAAAAGGAACGCACTGGTGGCAGGGATAGAGGACGGTACAACCGCAGTAGGCATTGGCAAGGCGATGCTATAAACAGAGGAGAAGTGGTAAGCAGTGGAACGATTCGCTGAGGTAGTCTTGCGATGTAAGTTCACGGACGACTTCAACCGTAATCCGAGATGACAGTGTTTACACTGGCATGTGATGAAAGATCCCAACCGCAATCTGCGGTGAGACGAGGCAGGCAATATGGCATTAAGCAAACAGAAAAGAAAACACGAATAACGGTGCAGACCAAGACCAGAAAGTAGCTACACCAGCACCACGGTGATGCTAACCTGGCCCACCTAGGACACACTGCTAAGGGGCCAGTAACCCAGTCGATAGCAACGCAAGAGGCGGTGAAGCTCTCTCGTGGGGAGGGGCAGGGTAAGGCAGAGGGTGTTTAATAGGTAGGCGCCCGGTACCTAATACCGGGTGAAACTGACAATGTTCCCACGCGAGCAATGCGTCGGTTTCTCTTTTGAAGAGTCACCCAACTGCCGACAAAAAAAGAAATAGATGCGTTTTCAATTTAGAGGATTTCTCTTTTTAGACGTTGGCACACGTTGTTTAAGTTTATTGTATCTTAAGGGGCTTTGGTTAGTTGCCTCTGTGCCTAAGTTTCTTCTTATTATTCTTGCATTTTTAGACGAACTCGGAGGTTGATACTTAAAAAATTGGTTTGAAGCTAGTCCAATCTGTCAGTTTGTTTCTCAGCAGAGTGGGTGATAGTAGTTTGGATAATAAATTTATAATTGAAGAAAAGGCTTGAATGACTTCAATAGAATATGACCATCTCAAGAGTTTACGCCAGCCAGCGAAAGTACACAATGTACATGTCACAAATAACAATGACAATATTATCTTATCTATGTTAATAAACAACACCAAACTCGAAAGAGTTAGAAACTACCAATCTTATAGACTCGAATCGAAGAGAACAGCGATCAAAGCAGCAGCGTCAAAAGTTCGAATCGCCGTAATGATTTGCAACCTCCGATAGGAGACGGCACCACAAGAGAAAGAATCAAATTAGAACTATCCTAATAGTAGGAAAACAACTTTTTATATATTCAAATAAAATTTATTTAAAATACTATTTTATCATAATTAACAATATTAAAATACACATCAGTTATAGTCTCCTTATCCGTATTTATGAAATCATAATCACAAATAAGAGGCTGCTTTGCAGGAACTATACAAACTGGGTAAGACTCATGCCACTTTATTTCAATATCCTCTGTAGGTATTACAACTGTAACATTACTTTTGCGTGTCCAATCTATAACATCCTCTAAACACGGACATGACCACGGATTTGGCTGTAGGTATAAATTCGTTACTGTCAGTCCATTCAGAAATTCTTTAGAAAGAAACGATATGTTATTCATTGTAAGATGTAAATCGTTTAAATTAAACATTTTAGTCGAAAATATTCCACTTTGCAAACGTGTCAGTCGGTTATACATAAGATCCAATGTATGTAATTTATTAATGTTTTCAAAGGCTAACTGTTGGATTACACTAATTTTATTATAACTTAATTTGAGAAATTTTAGTTCTGATAGGTATTTAAAGGATGTCGATTTAATGGCAGTTATTTCATTATGATCCAAACTTAAACTTGTAAGAGTGCTTGTATGTTGAAACCACTCGCTGTTTATTTCTTTTATAACATTATTGCGTAAATTGAGTATCCTTAGTAGGCTCATGTTTCCAAACGCACCAGCATCAATGCTTTCTATTTTATTATGTCCTAAATTTATTGCGTTGATTTTCATACCAGTAAATACTCCAAATGGTATATCTGTTATATCATTTACATCCAATAGAACTGTATCCAGTGCTGGTGTATTTATAAAACAATCTGGATAAAGTCGCTGCAAACCTATTCCCATAGCTTTTAGGGTATTGAAGTGTTTTAAATTTTTAAAAGCACCTCTACCGAATTTTCGCACTTTTTCTTTTATTGTGACTCGTTTCGTATCTTGGAAAACAGTTCTAGGTTCTGCGCAATCTACCACGTGTTGTAGAATACATCTGCTAGTAGTGCAGATATCCATCAGTGTGTAGTTGAAGGATTGTGATGTACAAATTTGTGATTTTGCTGTTGTTAGTAGCAGAAGCAGCACTGTTAACATATACATTTTGTAATGAATACTAAATGAATATCTCAATTTACTCCTTGGTGTGATCTTTATATGACCCCACTGATAAATTTAATTACAGCTCGCTTGTTTATTAATTATGTATTTTTAATGAATATTATTAATTGGTTGTATTCATATAAATAAACCATTTTATACTGCTTTCTTATAACAATATTATTATTATGCATTGGATTAGTATTTATAATTGGACTTATTGTTACTAGTTACTAGTTACTCTTTTGTAAAATTCATAGTCCTCCTATCGATAATTTTTAACGTTGGAAAATAAAGAATTAAGAAAAGCAGATAAAAATCTTGGGAAAGGTTAGAAATTAACGACAGAAAAATATACAATCGTAACATGATAATAAAAGGAATAGGAATAGTGGAAGACATGGAAAGAAAGAAATAAAGGAAATTTTGAATAAAATACAAACATATGAGAGACAAGAATCAAGAATCATAAAACTGAAAGAAGGCAATGCGTACCTATAAGCAAAAAGCTGCAACTATAAACAAGATCAAATTAAAAGGGGCAAAATAAATTTACAATGATATGACGAGAAAGGAACTATGTGCAAGAACAAATAAGAATTGTGGCCAAAACCGAAATACAAAAGGGTAAAATGTCATATCTTAAATAGCGACAAGTAATACTAGGCCCAAAGCTGATAAAATAGGCCAGGTAACACTCCCCACAAAACGAACAAACTAGAAGAAATATCTAGAACTATGGAAACAATTAGAGGAGGCCTATGTCCAACCATGGAAAAAAGAATGATGAACAAAATAAATCAGTGAAAAACACAAAGCAACTGAGAAAATAACGGAAAATGAAATCTAAAAAAAACAAAACCAAACAAGGGGAAACCCCTTTGGGCTAAGTACCGGTCTAATATTGATGCTAATTGGTACAAAATAACCGCGACTTTTGCAATGTTGCCAACAAATATCTTGTGCATCCAACCACATCTGACTGGGGGCCAAATATCGGTACACTGAGTACCAGATGTGGGGTGGAAGATTTCATACGCTCAAAATACGCACAATAACCGCAAAATTCCCGCTAATCGCTTAATGGCTAGGGTTGCGATGCGCATTTGAAACATTAATAAATATCTCTAACTAATTAAGGGACGATTTGGGTATTTTTGGCTAATAAATAAGAATAAATAGAAAAATGATAAAGACAACAAAGTGCAAAAACTGGACATAAAGTAGAGGAATAATATGAAAATCGACAAAACAAGATATGAACTATATCAGAGGTGGCCTAACTTCTGATCTCTTGGGGCGGCCTGTCTTTTAAATTAAAGGCGGCAGTCTACCAACATCGTTTCTATTAAGTGCTCTTAAGAAAAGTAGTAATTAAAACTATATCAACCTCGTTTAACTCGGATTGCGAATTACTTGGGTATCATCCACTCCGGAGAAGGATGCTAACCGATAACTCCATGCTGGCCAGGCGGGACGAGGGACTAGAGGCGGAGGACGCAATAACGGCCGCACCAAAAGCCTCCGTTGATAAATACAGGATTGGGGACCCAAGACCAGCTAGGAACTCCAAGGCCTACGTAATAGTACTTAGTGAACTCAACCGATTGCTTGTGGGCGATAGATGGGCCCATATGAGACGTCGCCTTTAAAGTCATGGGCGGCCACCGTGGGCACACCGCGTCCCACGGATCACTCACGAGGGGTATTACGTGTATAAAACTATTGGATATGACAATTTTCGGGTGCTAATTATCGCCTAATTGCACCCGGGAGCATGCGAAAAAGTGGATCAACCAATAGCAACGGTCTGTTAAACAGCCTAACGGACAGGTCATAGTGTACCTCAATGCGAAACCTGGGGATCGAGAACCACTGATATGAGGAGCGAGGTGGTCCCAGACCTGGTAGCTATATTCAACTTAACAGAATGCAACTTGGTGGGGGATGAGACTGGGACCGGGCGAACGGTGCACTTCTGTGTGCAGCACCTGCCTGGGTCTGTACCTGCTCCGGATAGGAAAGACCGCGATGGCAAGATGCCGATACTGCTGTGGGACAGATGATCTATCTCACGCTCAATACCGATGTCTACAGTGAGCACGCAAACGAGACACCCTGTGATTCGTACTGGAGGAGGCCTCCAAGAGGGATCGAAGCCCAGATGTTAGAACACAGACCCAAGAGGAAGGCAATGACTAGGTTCTTCCAAACAATGATGAGACAGAAATACCAGGACGACCTACAATTGCGACGTCACGATAGAAGAAACAACCAGGACGAGGCAAGAGACAAGAAGGACTAACTGACGTAAGACAGCGCTAGGGTGCTCAGTATGCCTAATGGTAGTTAGCCACTAGTTTACGGAACGTGAGTTTTGGATTAACCGTTAGGCGTCACGAACAAAACGCGGGATGAATACGGTACTACCCATGCCTACCACCTAGTGGTGGTAACGGAGGCATGGGTGTGTTTCCAGGCCAAACTTGCCAAGGAGGAGGAGATTGAAAAACAATGCTCAGAAAAATATCAAGACGACGAACATCGCTGACGACTCAGGAAGGGTTTTGCTGCTTAACACTCAAACTAACATTTATAGTTTCGATACAATACTACCACCCGGTAGCAGAGGACACAATCCGATCTAATACAAAACAATAACATAGAGTGGGTATACGAATGCGAATGGCCCAGACAGAGGGTAGCATCCCTGCCGGACAGGCCAGACCCCGAAGATGAGTCGGAGACGAAAGCGTCCTCCGATGAAGGCGGCTAAAGTTATTGTACACCGAGGACGATAGCAACGGTCAATTATGCGACACCTACTGATGGAATCCGGCGTGGTGAAAGAGCGAAAGGCGGAGGAGTCACTGGAGACAACCGAGCAACGAATCAGGAAAATAATCGGTAGACTGACAAACAAAGCGAACACCATAGAACTTACCAAAGACGACAAGGTGGACGCAGTCGACTGGAAGAGCCAATTCGAAGACTAGGTAGGCGAGGACGTGAAAATGGGAGGATAGCTGTCGGAGTTGCGTGATGAAATAAAGAGCTTTAGGCAGACAGATATGAAAATGACAACTCTAGAGGCATGTAGCAAATATCCAGTCAGAAGTGTAGAAGGCAAGGAATGCTGACACCACCGATGGGAGAGCTGAGAGCACGGAAGAGGTAGCGGACACGGGCCGCCATAAGCACGGAAGCTGGTTGAGCCAAACAAAGACGTGGAGATGGTACATCTGATTGACGAGGGCTACAGGGTAACAAGGGCAGGAAACGAGCCGCACAAGGACTTTACTAGTGGAAGCCTTGAAGATCTCCAAGGCGAAGAGCAGAGAGGTGTGGATTGGAAGGGGAACCCCACCCAAACATCACAGTAGACTGGCACAATAGCACCAGCCTTGTTAAATCAAACCAATGAAATAATAGATACGTAATCCTCGTAACACCTCGTCCACAGTGCACGAAAGGAGGACAACACGGGCAACACCATCGCTTGGGCCGATAAATAAGATAATGGCCACTTACGAATGCAAGTTAGAGACAGCGCTATAGCGGCGGAAGCCTCTAGAACTGAAACACAATTAGAAGGACAGGGGTAGTAACACTTCACATAGGGGGCCTGGAGGACCTTACCACCAGGGAAGTGGAACAGGCCTTCGAATTATGGGCATATCGTCGTATCCTGAATATCGCGTGGATAAAGCATATTAGTAATGAGGAGTTTCTGCAGAGAATGGTCAAGGAACAGGAAGTGTTGATCACAGTGAAGCTTAAGAATTTGGAATACTTCGGGCACATATTAAGGCACACAGATAGGTACAGATACTAAAACTGATCCTGGAAGAAAAGGTGCTCGGAAGACGAGGCTCAGGAAAATGACGAATTTCCTGGCTTAAAAATATGCAATAGTAGATAGAGAGAGCCAACAATCCATGGACCAATGACTCCTGCGGAAGTCATTATCCTGAAGGCCAATATTGGCAGAGGGAGACCGGCCCACCAACGACTGCTCTCCACGGCGACAGTGAGTGGGGCCTACGCGATAGTTGTAAGCGAGTTCAACCACCAAAGACTCGACTGGTCGTGGATAACGGATGGACCCATGGATGATGTCGAAATTAAGTTCTTGGGCAACAACCATGGGCACATCAACTCCCACGGTTCTCCCATCAGAGGGATTGCGGGGGCAAAACTTATGGACGTCAGCATGTGTCACTACTAGTCACTAGTAGTAGCCAAACGAACAGGGCCGGTGCAAACAACAAGCAGGCAGTTCGTATTGACGCGCGACCTAACCGCAACGCATGCGGCCTGGGGATCGCCAATTACCGAAGCAAGTGAAATGGTGGCTATTGGCCTAGCTGCTCTACTCGACCTGTCAGTCTACAATGAGGGGAGGATGCCGAACTCAACAAGAGGTGGTTTGGCATCCTTGATACTTGCGTTAAAGCAGCTCACGTGAAGAGTAGACGGGTGGTGCTTGGAAGATAAAACACTAAGCGACCATCACCACATCACCTACTACATAAAACCCAGTAGGGTGTCGCCAGCCCTAACCCCAGGACCGGTTACCGCCGCCCCAATCAAGAAGATAGGCACTGGCCGCCAACAACTCCGAGCCACTAAGGCAGATACTGGAGGACATGCCAAACCTACAAACAACCTACGCCGACCAAATCACCGAGGAACTGAACTGAAGGAGACGTGACTGGAGACAGACCCCACCAGGGCGGTGGCTAAAACGAAAGTCTCCCGGCTCTCCACCAAGAGGGTAGGGATCCAGGTCGCCCTCATAATCCGGCTTCTTGGACCTATAACTAACGGTACTATACCGTTGCCAGAATAATCCGGAGGCTAATAACAATCACGCGAAATAGGTGCTGGAGGCAACACAGCAAGGATAGAAGTAGCCGAGACTTCTTCCGAACATCGGTGGCCAGGGTGAGAAGAAGAGGAGGTCGATGGCGACGTTATCGAGAACTTGTATGCAGCCTGGGTCAATGCCACCAAGAACCTGCGCAATGTTGATATGCTAAGCTGCAAAACATATTGTCGAACGCGTGCAAGTTAGATTGTATTTCGGTTTATGAGATTTAAAAAGAGAAAAGGAAAAATGTGAAAGGCAAATTTATATATATATATATATATATATATATATATATATATATATATACATATATAAAAATTTAATTTTAAATTAAAGCTACAGTAACTATAAAACATGCAAACATTTTCGTGGCCCGCGCGATTCTTGCTCGACTCCGACTGATTTTACATCCTATCGCTCCGCATCATTGAGGGATTATAAATAACGCACACATAAGCGCACACATGTACACATGTACACACACACGCGCACACATGTACACATGCATACGCACACACTAGTTTTCCCGACCATTTTAACAGTCCTTTTCACTCATGCATAGTGTTTATTATCGGGCCGAGAGAAATTATTACAGTGTAAGAAATGTTATCATGGAGATAAAAAACACATCGCATACTTTATTGTAAATAAATCCAGAGACTGTGGTCTAGTTCGGTTGGCGATTATTGTTACGATATAAATCTGAATTACATAGTAGCATGGATTCGTGAATATAATTATGCCCAATGCTAATAATTGGACCATATATTGGTAATGAATAATATCAAAGAAATAAGCTGTGTAGTCATATAATTAAAACAATAACTACAGGATGTAATTATAAATCGATTTTTAAATCCACGTGGAATCCATAGTTAAATCATTATCCATCGTATACCCCAAGTACTTCCATGCTGAAAATGTGGATTATACTATTCACAGCATTATTTGTATCCTTTGTGGTGGTAAAGGCTTCAGACAAACATCTTGCCAAATAAAATATTACAATTTTATTTTAGTTACAAATCTCATCATATGAGCAGCATGCTTAAGATTTTGAGCATCATCACATGGCAGTTCGCTATAATGATCTAAAGTATATTGAACTCAAGCTTTTTAACACAAAAATTAACCGCACCACTAGAAGTTTTGCAGCCACCGTTGATGTTAAAACTCCTATCGATGAATCCATTAAAGTAATATTAAATATTTAATTCATTAAACACACCAATTCAATTAAAATATTGCAGGTGATTGTACAAGGACGTATATTTCTAAATAATGAATATAAAACTTTCCCGGCTATTAGAGTTATTATGGGTGTGTGTGATATATTCAAAAGAAATGTCTTTGGACTCGGTACGACTCTGCAAAGCGGAAATATGACAACAGATTGCCCTATTAAAAAAGTACGTATAAAATTATTAATTATTCAATATATCGATTTTAAAATAAGGAACTTAAATTGACTTTAATTGTATTATTTCACCTTGTATGTTAAGGTAAATGCAAGTAGTAAAAGCAGTTGAGGCTCACTTTTATTATCATAATTATTAAAATAGATTTTTTATAAGAAAAACATTATTTTCTAGGATTTTTATTTTTACGAAATTTTTATAAAAATCTGTATACATTTCTGATTATTACTTGTGAATTATTTAATTTTAATAAGTTTCTCTATATTATTAAACCATAGTGTGCTTTACCTGAGTCGAATATGTATTTTTGAAAACACGACTGAGGTAACGCAACGCGCGATTTCTATTAGAAATTCAACTTGTATTTCCAGGGATAGATTTCTAGTAAAAGCTAATTAATATTAAGTTACTTTAGATAATGTGAACATGGGGAATTTGGCAGTAAAATATGAATTAGAAAGTCCTGATAGTATTTTTAATTAGTAGTTAACATTTTCAGAATACTTTCGTAGAATATTTTGTAGTTATTTCTCAGTTGTATCTTGTATTCTTTCCGAATTTTATCCATGCTTTTTGAATTTTTTTATTTCCGATTCGTTTTTCTTATCTTGTCCATAGGGCTTTTCATTGTTGCTATTAAGATTCTTCTTTCATTTTGATTCTTTTGTCTATTTTTTAAAATTTAACTCTTCTGTCCACTTTTCTTTTTCGTTTGTTACCTTATCATTCCACAGATTTAGGAGTTTTGTTCGTCATTTGCCTTTCACATTTTTCCTTTTCTCTTTTTAAATCTCATAAACCGAAATACATTCTAACTAGCACGCGTTCGACTATATGTTTTTGGAATCTTCCAAAGAGTGGGTGTCTTTGACGTTTTGCTGCATCACTGCCTTATCCTAAGGGTTTCAATGTGTGCTGCGTTGCAGCATCCTGGCTCCCAGCTCCTCGGACGCTGACTCCCCCAGCTTGAACCACAGTGTGGCCCGCTCTTGGTTCCGTTGGTATATGAAGGTGGTATGTGCTGGATAATCTGTCCCACTGCAGTATCGGCATCTGGCTGTTGTGGCTTTGCCTATGTGATTTAGATACTTATGAAATACTCCATGACCGGATAGACTCTGCGTTTTCCAGTGTTCCAACTCTCGGCCCGCGCACGTTTAGAGGTTGTCAAGGATGTGTGGGTTCCTTTTTCTATCGCTACTGCAATTTGTCCAATGTCCTCAGTCTGGCGCCTCCCTTAATCACCTGGTATTGTCATGGCAAGCATCTCCACCGCATCCGTCGATACGGTTCGGGATGCCCGCGTAATCCGAAGAGCGCTGGTGCGCAGCTTAGCATATAAACATTGCGCAGGATCTTGGTGGTATTGACCCAGGCTGCATACAAGTTCTCGATACCGTAGCCATCGACCTCCTCTTCTTCTCACCCTGGCCACCAATGTTCGGCAGAAGTCTACTTCTATCCTTGCTGCGTTGTCTCCAGCACCTATTTCGCGTGATTGTTATTAGCCTTCGGATTATTCTGGCATACTGTTGCCAGAATAATCCGTTAGTTATAGGTCCAAGAAGCCGGATTATGAGGGCGACCTGGATTTTTTTGCACTTGTCACGAGTGTTTTTAAATAATATCTGTCCATAGTCGATAAGTGGCCTGCAGATGGTTATATAAATCTTTATTGCGGTATTGATGGAGATGCCGCTACTCCCAAATGTCAAACATCTAAAATGCTTAGCCCGTTTGATTACTTCAGCTCTTGTTTTCGTTAAATGTTTGTCAAATGTATGTTGATTGTCAATTGTTATGCTATTTTATCGTCGTTGTCGGTTTTACGTTTATTTCGTTAATATAGATACTAGGCGAGTTTTCTGTAATTTTGTGGTTAGTTATCAGAAACTGGCACTTTGAAGGGTTGGGTTTAAGCCTCCACTTATTAAACCATATCATAGTATCGTCGGTGAGTGTCTGCAATGTCGTAATTGCGTCGTCTAGGCGATTTGTGTGTGTTATTAATGCAGTATCGTTGGCGTACTGCAGTATGTATTACTGTAGGTCGACATGCTCTTTATCTATTCTATTTTGATTGTATATGTCGTGGCAATAAACATTATATAACATAGGAGAGAGTGGTGAACCTTGGGCTAGCCCTTGTCTTGTGTAGAAAGTCCTTGAGTATGTATTGTTAGTTTGTATCTGTAGTTGTCTGTGGATTAGGAAACTGTGGATAATTGATATGAGGTATTTTTAACATGTTCATTTTATATAACAATCCCTTGTGCCAAACGCTGTCGAATGCCTTGTTAATGTCCAGAAATAGGCTGCTGTGTGCTGTTCTTGTAGGTAAGTCGTTTGTATGTTATTTGTCAATACATATAGTGGGTGTATTATCGAGTGTCCCGGCTTAAAAACGAATTGATATGTTGGGATTTTATCTTCTAAGGCCCAATTCACACATAAGCGGCATCGGGCGCAGGCGCAGTGTAGGCGAGGCGCGGGCGCGACGTCGCACAGGCGATTGTGATGTCCATATGCAATGAATGGGTGGACATTGCACCTTATGTTTACATAGAGGGGGCGTGGAAGAGTTTCGCCTCTTCGCCTACCGTGCCTTAGGTGAAGAGGCGAAGACGCTTTGCCGGCGCGGCGAGAGGCACGTGACAAATGGCCGCGTCTCGTCACCTAAGTGGGCATTGCACCACATGTTTACATAGAGGGGGCTTGAAGCGTCATGCCTCTTGCAGCCTCGGCACCGCGTCTTCGCCTCTTCACCTAAGACACGGTAGGCGATGAGACGAGAGGCATTCCACGCCGCCTCTATATAAACATAAAGTGCAATGTCCACCCCTTCAATGCATATGGACATCACAATCGCCTGTGCGACGTTGCGCCTGTGCCTCGCCTACACCGTGCCTGCGCCCGACTCCGCTTATGTGTGGATTGGGCCTAATAGGTGAATATCTTTTCAAAGTTTTTTTCCTAGAACTGGTAAGAGTGTGATTGGCCGGTAACTTTCAGGAGCTGTCTTGTCGAGTCCAGACTTGTGGATTGTGATTACCACTCCTTTTTTCCATATAGTTGGATACGTTTTATTATATAAACAATAGTTGTAGATTTTGATTATAAATTGGTGTATGTCGTCTGTGAAGTGTTGTAATAAGTCCTTAGTTTGAGTCATGTCCGGGTCGGTATATTTTCCTGTGTTTAGTACTGTGTAGTATTCCTCATCTGTAATGTCTTGGGGCAGGATGTAATCATTTGAAGTAAGATATTTATCGCACCAGCGGCTAACCACGTCCAGGTATTTGTCGTAAAAATTGTGGTTTGCCTTTGGAGCGAAAGCGTCTTCAAAGTGGTCTGCAAATATGTTTGCTTCATCTATGTCTGTAAATTTCAGTTCGTGTTCATCGTTTAGTGTTTCTATGTATATATTTTGTTTGTACCTCGATATTTTTTTAATTTTTTGTCGAGTATGATTTTCCTCCGTCTTGTTCGATTTCTTGGCATGTGTCTAGCCATTTGTCTGTTCTGTATTGTAGTGTTAGTTTTTGTACGGTTTTGCTGAGTTTTATTCTGTCTTTAGAATTCGTTCTTTCGTTTCTGTATAGCGTCTGTAGATTCTTCGTTGTTGTCTGATCAATGTTAAAATGAATTTTGGTAGTCTATTCTTATAGAACTTGTTAGTAATTGTCGTACTTTATTTATTTATAGTGGTCGTAAGTATGTCCTGGAATGTTGTGATTTGTTCTGTGCCTATAATATCGGAGTTCTCTTGTGTTAAATAGTCCAGTATGTCCTTCTCAATGGCTTTGTGATATCTTTTATCAATTTTCGGAGTAAATGTTGGCAGTATTGGTGTAATGGTTACGTTGGTGTCTATTTCAAATCTTATTGCTAGGTGGTCTGAGCCAAGATCCGGTGTCAAAGTTACGTTTAAAATGTTGCTGCATGAAAAATTATGTCCGGGGTACTGTCGTTGTTGTTTGGCATAAGTAATGTTGGTCCGGTTACACGTCTTCTAAAATCAGAGTTGTGTAAGAATGTCTATAGCTGTCTTCGTTTGCGTGTGTTCAAGTTCATGTCACCAATTACCATTGCATATTTGTAAAGTGAAGCTTTGACAAATATGTTCTGTTCTAGAAGGGAAGTAGGATGGATGTATATAAGAACGATGTGAAGTCTATGAATGGAATTGTGAAGTGGAGACAACCGTTAAGGTTTATTATGCTTGGTGCATTTGCCTTGCCTAGGTGGCAATGTGGGTGGAAATTAACTAGTGCCCCACCACGCGCATTTTTTATTATATATCCTTGTCTTTTGAGAGTATGCCTGTTCCTGTAGTCTATATTCTTGTCTGTCTTTGTCTTTGTTTCTATAAGCATGTAAGCGTCAATATCGTTTGTTTCAATATAGTTATGAAGGCCCAGTTTTTTGTTAGAGTAGCTATTGATGTTTGCATATAATAAACAGAGCTTATCCATTGCAATATTAGAGTAGCCGCTGCAGTGTTTACACCTATACCATCTGCAGGCTCTGTGAGTGATAATGCGTATAAGTCAAAGAGGTCGAACATCAGTACGTACATTTTGTTCCCTGAGAATACCAGGACTGTCTCAATGTTAGCCATGTCTATGAATCTCTTTTTGAGTTTTTTTTTATTAGTTCTTGTCTGTCCTGATTTTTTGGGTCATTAAGTTGTTGTTAAGATGATGTGGTCGTGTATGGTAATTGGTTGGTGGATTCGAGATGTTGAAACTGCGTTGTTTTCCATACCAGTTTTTTTGTTGACGGATTTGATGGGAACATTGGGAATTCCGGCAGTTGGTAATGTTGGCCTTTTTGTGCATTTGTTGCTACACGCCTTATGACCTTCGCCGCAGCCTTTACACTTCTCCGGTAAAGACGACCTACAAGTATTGGTTGGGTGTGCTTGGCTACACTTGCTACATGTTACTGGCGTCGGGCATGTGTCAGTAGTGTGGGGGTAGTCCTGGCATTTCATACAGGGTTGTGGTTAGTTATCAGAAACTGGCTTGGGTGCGAGGCTCCCAATAACGGGGTAATCTAAAATATATTCCTTTCAATAAAGGTTGGTATACCTTTTGGTTTCCCGTAATAATTCGGATTTTTTGCGTTGGATTGTCGTTTAATTTGGCAATAATACGTTTACAGAATCTGTATTCTATATTAGTTGCCTCGAGATGTTTGCTTATTTCTTCGTCTGTTATTCCGTACTCAACTTGACATATTTTGGCGAATACGATATTGAGACTTCTCTTCAATCGTGTTGTTTATTTCGTTGAGTTTTGTTATTTTTTCGTTAGATTTTAAAATGATCGCTTCTTTAGCTTGTATAATAACCTCATTACTTTGAATCTTATTTTTATTTTGAAGTTGACCCCATATATTTGAAAAAGTGTATCTAGATATAGCGCTTGAGGTTTTTACATGGAATGTGTGTTAGAAGGTATTATTGATAACCCGCACCTTTTCTTTGTGTAGCTCATTATGTTGTTTTCAATGTGTTATTTTTCTCGGTACTTGTGAGTTATTTATTGTGTGTGTATGTCCAATAGTTTATGTGCTATTTATTGTGTACGGTGTATTTTGTGCAGATTCTATTTCGGATAACATTTCTTGCGCGTCTTCGCTGCGTCATTGTTCATGTTCCGAATTATTAAGAGTTGTTAGTTTTTTTCGGTATTAGCTTATTTTTGGGAGGATGGCCGCGCTTACCTCTTTTTCCCCGTTGTGTTTTATAAACATCTGAGTCTGAGCTGTCCTCCATGTTGTTACACTTGATATCGGCTCGTTTGAAAAATACGTCCACACTCGACCGCTGTCGCACAGATTATGTAAAATTAATCATTTTTGAGAAATATTAATTAATTCGGAAGCTCACACCAGATTTATTTTTATGATTATCAAGTCATCTGTTTACTTTCCTGATTTTTAAATCTGTATTAATTATTTTTATAAAATTCACATTATTTTTATGAAATAGTTGCACTAATCGGAGTTTGTTAGAGTTGTGTTCTATATTAGTGGAACCCATAGACAACCTGTAATATTCTCGAAAATAAGGTGCTGATATATGCAACCAAATATTCATCCTTATAGTAAAACTTTTAAAAAAGCATAATTAATTCGTTATCTAATATGAAAAATAAACTAAGTAAATTCTGTTTTATTGTAAATTTGGACAGTAGTAGTATTTCTAAATTAAGAGATACAAAACGATTGGAGGCGCCGGGTATCGATCCCGGTACCTCTCGCATGCTAAGCGAGCGCTCTACCATCTGAGCTACGCCCCCTGTAATTTTTACTTTGAAACTAAAAGTGATTTCCTGTATAAGAAAAAAAAATAAACTGCTTAAAGCCTGATTTCCTCCGAAGCGATCGCTTTAAAACGGCCGCTTTTGACGTCGTCATTATATAAATTTATATAATTTTCCATAAAGAGTAATACCTCAATGCAATTCTAAAATGAGATTAATTACGAATAAAGTTATTCAACTGCATATACTTAAAACGATTTTGTTGATGCGTAGATCACTTCAAACGACAGCTCTCTGAGGAAACCAGGAAACCAGGACCCGCACTGGATAAAATAGGATTTTCAGTGCATTTAGAATATATCAAGAGAAATGCTTTTTTTAAAATTAAAATGTGTACAACCATAAATTATAAGTATTTTCTAATTACATGACAAAAAGAAAATACTATATACAAATATTCGTGATCGGAGTATTCTCCCTACAAGCTCCCGGACTGCTTGTCCGGCGGTTTGGTTTTGGAAGATGTATTCTGTGTCCTCGGTTTTGTTTATTTTCCATTTATCGTTCTTTTATTTGATTGCTTTCATGTGTTCTTTGCATTCTTTTTCAAATCTACTAATGTCTTTAATGTCTTTTATGTATTTTGGTAATTTGTTATATTCAATTGTGTTATTTGATATTAGACTTTTGTTTAATGCACTAGTTCTATTTTTATTTAGGTGTCCGTCGCTTTTTCTTCACGTGTTATATTGATGGTTGTATTTGTTTATTAGCAGCTGTGTATTTGTTTTTATGTTAGCAGTTTTTATTTTGTGTATTAGTATATGTTTGGTCGGGGTTCTTTCTGGCATATTGTAAATTATTTTTAGCAGTTTGTTTTGTCGTCTTTGTAGTTTATTTATGATGATTTTAGTTGTGTTGCCCCATATATTACATAAGTAGTTTATGGTAGATGTGAATAGGGCGTGGTATATTCCTTTCTTTATTTTGTTTGGTAGATGGTGTTGGACCATTTTTATTGTCCCTATTATTCCTGCTGTTTTTCTTGTTATTTCATTTATGTGAGAGTCCCATTTTAAGTTAGATATTAATGTAAGACCTGGTACTTTATATTGTTTTTGGTATCTACTCTTCTATCGTTGATTTTCACGTTAATATCTATTGGGGTCTTATTTTGACAGGTTGAGCATATATGTTTGGCTTCATTAACAATTATTGTTGTTGTTTATACATTTGTAAATTCTTTCCACTCTTTTCTGTTCTTCACCGGTTCTCTTGCTTGTATAACTGTCTTTCCTTTCTTGATTATTATTTCCTCTATTCTGTTGTCCCACTCTTTTCTTGGTCTACCTCTTCTTCTTTTATTTTCAGTTCTTGCTTCCCATACCTGTTTTGTTTGATTCTTATTGTCCATCATAATTAAATGTCCCCACCAGTTTAATTGTTTCTTTTCTATATATTTTTCTATAGCTTCAATTCCCAATTCTTCTCTGATGTCATCATTTCTTATTCTGTCTCTTCTTGTAACTTGTTTTACTCCTCTGAGATATTTCATTTCCATTGCCTGTATTCTACTTTTGTTCCTATTCGTTAGTTTACACGTCTCGGCCCCATATGTCAGTATAGGTCTATATATGCTTTTGTATATAGTTATCTTTGTCCTTCTGTTGATCTCTTTTTTCTTAGTCAGTATATTGCACAATGCGTGGTATGTTTTAACTGTGTTGTTTATTCTGTTACTAAGTTCACCTTCCATTTTTCCGTCTTCTGTCAGTGCTACTCCTAGGTATTTGAATTGTTCTACTTGCTCTATTTTGTGTTGTTCTATCTTGATATTTATTTGTTCTTTCCGTTTTCCTATTACCATCACTTTTGTTTTGTTATATACGGATTTAAATAAACTGCGCACGCACATTTTATTGTTGTTGTAGTGATATGGTTAAGTTCCACGACGCGAGATTCAATTTAAAATCAAATTTTAAAACAATTTTTAATTTGAGAAGTATAAAATACAATTTTTATACTGTTACATTTTAAAATGAATTTGAATTTTAGATTTTGAAATATAACTATATAAACTAAATTGTAGTTATACCGGAGTGAAGATATCTATCATCATTTTCTATAATTCCGGCGGCCACGCGGCGTCGCAACGCGGATTATGATTCTCCAGTAGTGGAGCATTAAAAAAAATTGATTTTTGGTACAATTGTTTACACATGTCTTGGTAACCATAATATAAGAGTAAAAAAAAATTAAGTTGATTTAGTTAGTTGTTATTGAATAAAATTTGCAAGAAAACATTTTGTAATTTTTAGCAGCTTAGCCCACGAAGATTTTTTTCAAAATGTTCATGTTTTGTTTAGAATTTAATAGTAATCATTAAACATATTTTTTTAAAGATGCGCGGGCCTTAGTTTTTTTTTAAATTAATTTTGAACCTAAACTTGTTAGTATACGGCGTGCTAAAAAATCAATGAAATCGATTAGAACCTAAGGAATGTGTTTATATTTTCTGTAATGATTAACACTTACAAGGTCAGCATATGTTGGAATAAAAAATTAAAAAATTACGCCCTACTTTTTTTTGGCGGCGGTGAAAGTCAAAATGATTCAATTTTCTATCCTAGCCCACTGAGATTTTTTTTCAAATTTTCACCATTTGTTGCTAACCCAATAGTGATTACAAAAAGATTTTTTTTAGATATGCGCGGATACATATTTTTTTTATATCGATTTTTAATTAATTAAACCATATAGATTGATGGTTAATTACAGGTGCATTTGAATACAAACCTTTGTTTGAATCATACCATATTGTTGCTAAAACATGGCTTTAGTGATTTCTAAAAAGTCCTACTGTAAAAAATGATGGCAAGTATTTTTTAGAAGCTGTCAAAGTTGACCCGAAAACTATGGGTTTCACTTTGTTGCTGAAGGAATTACGAATTATTTAGCAATATTATTTTTATTTAAATTATTGTATATTGTTCATAATACATTGGGTCAACATGGGGTAAAATCAAAAATCCAAAAATGACGCTCAATAAGATTTTGACGGCGGTGAAAGTCAAAATTATTTAATTTTCCATCCTAGCCCATGAAGATTTTTTTTCAAATTTTCACCATTTGTTGCTAACCCAATAGTGATTACAAAAAGAATTTTTTTAGATATGCGCGGATACATATTTTTTTTATATCGATTTTTATTTAATTAAACCATATACGTTGATGGTTAATTACAGATGCATGTGAATACAAACCTTTGTTTGAATTAAACCATATTGTTGCTAAAATATGGCTTTAGTGGTTTCTAAAAAGTTCTATTGTAAAAAATGATAGCAAGTATTTTTTAGAAGCTGTCAAAGTTGACCCGAAATCTATGGTTTTACCAGTTTTACTTTATTGCTGAAGGAATTACGAATTATTTAGTAATACTATTTTTATTTAAATTTTTGTATATTGTTTATAATACATTAGGTCAACATGGGGTAAAATCAAAAATCTAAAAATGACGCTCAATAAGTTTTTGACGGCGGTCAAAGTCAAAATTATTTAATTTTCCATCCTAGCCCACGAAGAATTTTTTTCAAATTTTCACCATTTGTTGCTAACCCAATAGTGGTTACAAAAAGATTTTTTTTAGATATGCGCCGATACATATTTTTTTATATCGATTTTTAATTAATTAAACCATATAGCTTGATGGTTAATTACAGATGCATGTGAATACAAGCCTTTGTTTGAATCAAACCATATTGTTGCTAAAACATGGCTTTAGTGATTTCTAACAAGTATTGTAAAAAATGATAGCAAGTATTTTTTAGAAGCTGTCAAAGTTGACCCGAAATCTATGGTTTTACTTTGTTGCTGAAGGAATTACGAATTATTTTGAAATACTATTTTTATTTAAATTTTTGTATATTGTTTATAATACATTAGGTCAACATGGGGTAAAATCAAAAATCCAAAAATGACGCTCAATAAGTTTTTGACGGCGGTCAAAGTCAAAATTATTTAATTTTCCATCATAGCCCACGCAGTTTTTTTCAAATTTTCACCATTTGTTGATAACCCAATAGTGGTTACAAAATGTATTTTTTTAGATTGACACGGATCCACTTTTATATATTTTTACAGGCCGTAGTTTGATCATTTATATAGCTGCGCGAAATTCCCATGTCCGATTGGGCTTATTATTACTTATTAATCAACTCCCTACTCTAAGGATTACAATTCATTCAAAATACTTATTATACCAATAGTATTATGAGTTACAATATGTAAAAAGGCTACACCCTCGACGGTGATTCGAACCGTCGACTCTCAGTTTTATAATGACAGCAGAAGAATTAAACAAACGATAGATCGGTCGGTCTAAAAACATTTACTACAATTTTATATACAGTTTTTTTATGCAATAGAGATATTCTGGGTGCGTATGTTATGATTATATAGGGTAGTTGTGCACTACAAATTATATTGACATGAAATGTGCCTAAATTAATGACCTCTAAAGCATGCCTTACAAATAAAAAGGATCAATTAGAAATTCCCATGTCTGATTGGGATTATTATTACTTATTAATCAACTCCCTACTTTAAGGATTACAATTCATTCAAAATACTTATTATACCAATAGTATTAAGAGTTAAAATATGTAAAAATGCTACACCCTCGACGGCGATTCGAACCGACGACTCTTGAGTTTTATGACAGCAGAAGAATTAAACGATATGTCGGTCGTTCTAAAAACATTAACTGCGATTTTATATACAATTTTTTATTTAATAGAGATATTCTGGATGCGTATGTTATGATTATATAGGGTAATTGTTCACTACAAATTATATTGGAATGAAATGTGCCTTAATTAATTACCTCGAAGCAGGCCTTACAAATAAAAAGGATCAATATTTTCCTATATAGTGAAATAGATAATGAGGAATTTTCCATCTTGTCTCTTAACAAATGACTTTCAAATTTTGTTGTAGACCGCTGTACCAAGACTTTAACAGAACTTAATAAAAATCCTGATTATGCAGTTTACACATCAATAAGGTGTTCCATAGTATTAGATGAGTCAATAGAAGATGCAAGTTTGCCATTCTTACAAAGCAAACTATTATGGCCCATTATTGAAGGTAACCATTGGTGTCTACTTGTGGTTGACTTTGATAAGAAAACATTTTACTATGTAAATCCACTGGGCAGCACGCAAGGACAAACAGAAATTCTGTAAAAAATACAGTTCCAGTATGGGAAAAGTTATTCAGACAGATTTGGAAGTATGTTTATTAACACATCCAATTCAGAGAGACTCATTTAAATGTGTTTGTCTTAAGATTTGTTGAGCCCTTTCTTAAAGAAACGTCCCTTGAAGAAATACATATGAATACTACACAGTATAGAATTTATATGAAGAAATGTATTTTGGAGTCATCAGAAAAATGACTAAACGTTGTTCATATTGTGGAATCATTAAACCAAGTTCAATCAATGTTAAGTGTGAACTATGTTCCATTCTATGTAAAAAGTAATACTTTGGTTACAACAGTTGTATCCTAGTTCAATAACGGATGCACGGAATATTAATGTGTTAAGAGTTTCATCAATGTTAAGTATCAAATGAAGTACTATCAGAGTTCTAAACTATATTCTGTTTTGTGTAAAAGTAAATGGTTGAATGCTTGGCTTATATTGGCCATTATAGTTTTCTTTTTAACAATGGCACATTTTATTACTCTTATATTATGGTTACCAAGACATGTGTAAACAATTGTACCAAACATTTTTTTTAATGCTCCACTACTGGAGAATCATAATCCGCGTTGCGACCCCGCGCGGCCGCCGGAATTATAGAAAATGGATATCTTCACTCCGGTTTATTTTAAATGGTATATATCAAAGATGGGCAAATGCGGCTCTTTGTTGTGCCAAGTGTGGCTCCCATTAAAATTTTAGTTTTATTTTGACCCATAAATATTAGTTACTAAAAATTTGAAACAGCAACACAATACATTTAAATTTATTTGAGGTTGACGGGAGAGAAAAATTGATTATAGAATTGGAGTTATTTATCTCCGACAACAAGTTATCAACTTTTATTTGTTTTGCTTTTATTTTATTTAGTGGTACAACGAAATTGAGCAATTTAATAACTCCAATAAACTATTTATAATGAGTTTTTCTCTCTCCTCACAACGTCAAAAAAATTTGAGATGTGTGGTGTGGCTGCTTAAGCGACGATATGGTATATAGTATAGAGTAAGCAACGCTTATCTAATTTATAAAAAAAAAGACCTTTATTGGCATTTCCCTCACTGCCCCTCCACATCACAAAACTCAACAAAAATATACAAAAATAAAAATAAAATAAAATAAAATAAAATAAAATAAAATAAAATAAAATAAAATAAAATAAAATAAAATAAAATAAAATAAAATAAAATAAAATAAAATAAAATAAAATAAAATAAAATAAAATAAAATAAAATAAAATAAAATAAAATAAAATAAAATAAAATAAAATAAAATAAAATAAAATAAAATAAAATAAAATAAAATAAAATAAAATAAAATAAAATAAAATAAAATAAAATAAAATAAAATAAAATAAAATAAAATAAAATAAAATAAAATAAAATAAAATAAAATAAAATAAAATAAAATAAAATAAAATAAAATAAAATAAAATAAAATAAAATAAAATAAAATAAAATAAAATAAAAATACAAATACACTATAAATAAAAGTACTACTCCGCCAAAAATTACTAATTACCCCCATCTATCGCCGCTCCCTTTTCCCTTGCCACTTTCCTCTCCCACGTCAGCCTCCTGCAGATTTTCACGCCTTCCCCATCCTCGCATAACCATTCATTCAGCTTTCTGCAGTCTCCCACCCACTCTGCTTTCACACCCTCACATTCTCCGCTAAGGTGCCACCACGTGTCGCTTCCCTTACTACACAGCGCACATGCGGTGTACCCTAAACCCATCCACACTTTCCTCCCTCTCTCGTCTGACCCACACCTCGCTCTTGCCATGCATACCTTGTCCTCCCTGCTCCACTCACCCCTGGCTAAGTAACTCGGGAGTCTCCCACTCACTTGCCACTCTACGTAGCCAGGGTTGTAAGAGCTCTCATTCATTCTAGTCTGCCGTTCTTGCCACTCAATATCTCTCAATCTCTCTCTTACCTCAGTTCCTAGGCTTCCCATTTCTCTCAGCTTCTCCTCTACCCAGACCTCAGACATACCCACTCTTTCATACATCCTTCCTCTATCCTTTCTCCAACCACTCTCTGTCCTACTCTAACACCTCATCCATACCTCCCGCACCAGTCTTTCCTCACCCAATTCCTGCAATCTTTCTTCAAACTTCACAACCCTTACACACGACTCCCACCACATACTCATACGATTCGTCTCCTGCAACAGCACTGCTCTCGGTGTCGACCTTTCGAGACCCAGCAGACTCTTCAGGAGCACACCTTGCTCTCTCTCTATCACATCCCACTCACGCAATCCCCACACTTCCACTCCATACAACAGAATAGGTTTTACACACGCATCCCAGATCTTGCACGCCATTACGAGGTTACCGCCCCACAACCTCTCCCATTTCCTTCTCGCTATTCCCCAAGCCATTCTCGCTTTCGCTTGCATACTTTCCACATGCACCCTAAATCCTCCTCCACTGTCAAACCAGAAACCCAAATATTTAAAGACATTCACTCTCTCAATCATCCTTCCCTTCCATTTCAGCTCTTCCACTCTACCCCTTCTACCCCTATTCCTAAACATCATCCATTTAGTCTTCTCCACATTCACTACTAGCCCTCTCCTATCCATGTACCTTCCCATTATTTCCAACATCTCTTGCATCTCTTCCACTCTCTTGGCTACTAATACTATGTCATCAGCATATGCCAGCATCCACACCTTGGTTCTCCCCACCACGACCCCTCCAGCCTGTCCTCTCCTCAGCATCTAATTTATATATATATATATATATATACTAAAGGTAGTTTTTCGCCGAGAAACTAGTTAGATGGAATTGTTGGGATTGCGGCGCTTTCCTTCTACTTAGACATTTTGAGATATGTAGTGTTGCTAATTTATGGACGATATATGACTTGTGAAAATATGTAATAACATGAAATAATTTTTTTTAAATTTTTGTATCTAGGTGTAACTTTTTATAAAATATCAAAAGCCAGCTTGCGGCATTTGAGGGTCTCTTTGGCTTCAAGTGTGTCCTCCACTCCTGGTATATATTACACGTGGAAAATTGAACACGTTTTTAAATGGTCGATTTGTCACTGTTCAAATTCGCTTAGAACTTCAAGACGTCTGTGCCCAACTACATGTGCTCTCTAAGTTACTGTAATATTACAAATAAAAGTAAGAGCAGAGTGGCGCAGTGGAAGCGTGCTGGGCCCATAACCCAGAGGTCCGTGGATCGAAACCACGCTCTGCTAGTCTTTTTTGACATTCTATTGGTAATACTGTTTGTAATCATCCAACGAATATGTATCCGTAATATATTTCTTAAAAATATGTAACATTTGATAGTAATCCCAATATTCACAAACCTCTTTTAGAAATATACCATTCTTTTAATCATTAGTAAGCACTAATTCTCGCATAATAATAATCTAGGCTGAACTCCCAAAAATCCACATGCATTCATTCAGTTAATAATAGTATTACTGACGAATGTACTACTAAACTCAATAAAATGTTATACATACTGTATATACACAAATTAAAATTTTTAGTTGTATGATCCAAGCTATTGTTACAGGTTACTTACTTTATTGTTTTAACTTTGGACTTTCAGAATTCAAAACTAATCAGTCGTGAGGCTTTTTCGCCAGTGAATTAATTCATTTCCGCAAAAGAATTAATTTTAAATAACATTATATACACTTATTTAAGTATTAAGCTGCCGCATATTAAGACTAAAGTTTTATTTACTTTTCAAACTGACATTAGTTGTTGCGTTGGCAGATAAGAGCCCGTTACAAAAATTACACAATACAAACAACGACTTTTTTTTTAATTTAATATTATCTGTAAATTATGCCAGCGCCAGTTTGTAGGGGACGCGGTCCGCCACAGAGTGTGCCTAAATTAATTACCTCGAAGCATGGCTTACAAATAAAAAGGATCAATATTTTCCTATATTATGATATAGATGTTGAGGAATTTTCCACCTTGTCTCTTAAGAAACGGCTTTCAAATTTTGTTGTAGACCGCTGTACCAAGATTTTAACAGAACTTAATAAAAATCATGATTATGCAGTTTACAGATCAATATGTTAATCCATATTATTAGATGAGTCAATAGAAGATGCAAGTGTTTATAAAAGTTTGCCATTGTTAAAAAGAACTATAAAATCGATATAAAAAAAATATGTATCCGCGCATATCTAAAAAAAATCTTTTTGTAACCACTATTGGGTTAGCAACAAATGGTGAAAATTTGAAAAAAAAATCTTCGTGGGCTAGGATGGAAAATTAAATAATTTTGACTTTGACCGCCGTCAAAAACTTATTGAGCGTCATTTTTGGATTTTTGATTTTACCCCATGTTGACCTAATGTATTATAAACAATATACAAAAATTTAAATAAAAATAGTATTGCTAAATAATTCGTACATCCTTCAGCAACAAAGTGAAACCATAGATTTCGGGTCAACTTTGGCAGCTTCTAAAAAATACTTGCCATCATTTTTTACAATAGTACTTTTTAGAAATCTCTAAAGCCATGTTTTAGCAACAAAGTGGTATGATTCAAACAAAGGTTTGTATTCAAATGCACCTGTAATTAACCAGCAAGCTGTATGGTTTAATTAATTATAAATCGATATAAAAAAAAATATGTATCCGCGCATATCTAAAAAAATCTGTTTGTAATCACTATTGGGTTAGCAACAAATGGTGAAAATTTGAAAAAACATCTCAGTGGGCTAGGATGGAAAATTGAATCATTTTGACTTTCACTGCCGCCAAAATTTTTTATTTCAAAATATGCTTGTAAGTGTTAATCATTACAGAAAATATAAACACATTCCTTAGGTTGTAATCGATTTTATTGATTTTTTAGCACGCCGTATAATAACAAATTTAGGTTCAAAATTAATTTAAAAAAAACTAAGGCCCGCGCATCTTTAAAAAAATATGTTTAATGATTACTATTAAATTCTAAACAAAACATGAAAATTTTGAAAAAAAACTTCGTGGGCTAAGCTGCTAAAAATTACAAAATGTTTTCTTGCAAATTTTATTCAATAACAACTAACTAAATCAACTTAATTTTTTTTACTCTTATATTATGGTTACCAAGACATGTGTAAACAATTGTACCAAAAATCAATTTTTTTTAATACTCCACTACTGGAGAATCATAATCCGCGTTGCGACCCCGCGCGGCCGCCGGAATTATAGAAAATGGATATCTTCACTCCGGTTGAAATCTGTTACTACAATAGAAGTATTTGATTCCCTACATTTGAGAGTTACAACATTACATAATGCTATTTATTTGTTTAATAATTTCGACCTGAATGGAATTAGGCTATCCAAATTTCTAATGAAGGTATATATGATAAAGTCTTGTGTACGCCCATATTTGATTTTTTTAAACTTTATGTTTCATGTTGTGATAAAACATATTGATTTTTTAGCAGGCCTTTATATTGTGTTTGTGCTGGTTAAATTTCATATTATATAAAAAACCCATTTGCGATCACTACTGAAATTGAACAGTAGCGACAATAGTATAATATATTACACCATGGTAATGACCCTTGCTAGTAGTAAAAAAGCGTTTTTTATATAATATAAAATTTAATCCGCATAAACAGAAAAATAAAGGTTTTTTAAAGTTTTATTTTAATCCATTTTGAATCTTTAATTACCTGTCTGATTGTATCAACCAAACTATACCCGTCCACTATTTCAAATGACTTTCAAAGAACTCCACACTACATTGCAATTTTCTATGAGTTAGTTAATTTATTTAATTAATTCTGGTCTGATTTATAGAAACTTGCAAAAATCGTTGTTATGCAGAGTTCACGTCATTACAACAAGTATATCGAAATTACAAAAGATACAAAATTCCATTAAATTAAGAAGTTAAAATAATATTAAATTAATTTAGGCCATTTTTATTTATAGCAGAAATAATTTGGTCGTCGTTATTAATTTAATCATAGAGTAAATCTAAACTTTAATAGTTTTACTGTTGTGGGTGGTCAGTAACAAATTTAAATAACAAACAGCTGCGAGCTACTCAACAAAATAACAACAACAATTACATATCAATTAATTGAATAATCCGTATCACCATATAAATAATTCATAAGTTGAAGAAATGAAAAAAGAGGACATCGATTTAAAAATATATCTCGTCGTTGCTATTATGTAATCGCGGATGGTCACGGTCAGCCATATTATTTGAACCCCGCCCGATTATATAAATACTCCAAAGTTTATTCAAACTATAAAAGACGTTCGCATTTCCTCAATTGGCACAGTTTGATTCAACGGTCAAAACAATAAACAACATGTTCAAATACGTAAGTGTATAAGTGTATTCAGTTTTATTGTTATTGTTCAATAAATCAATTCAATCAATATCAAACTTGAATGTGCTTCAAAAACGTCTATATATTTTCTGGAGCTATATCTAAATGCTAACATTCATATTTCCTATACTCGAAATGCCGACAATCAAAATTTCATAATTACAACATTATTGAATTCGCAACATAGTCGAAAACTCAAAAGTATCGAAAACATTTATTTATTTATTTGTATAATTTTTCTTAATAAATTTTAAAAAAAAAGTTGCATGCACTGACAAATCGACAGTAATTTATAATAAATTATTTTGTTATTCGGAATTCGTGTGATACGTTAAAAAGTTTTTAATTTTTTTAAGTCGAATAATCGCAGTTGTTAAACATGTTTCTTCGGAGAATTTTTCAATAAAACCGACACTAATCAAGACTAAATTACGTTAAATAATTCTTCTTCAATGGCACTTAACCATTGTAGCTCAGCGGACGTTGGCGATCATGTTGGCAAGTATAATTTTGTTAACCGCCGCTCTGAACAGGGATTCCGTGGTTTGACCGAACCATTTATGAAGATTTTTGAGCCATAATATTCTTCGTCTTCCAACACTACACTACACACAGTAATTAGTAATACAGAAACAACCAACACACAGACCGAGATATATTTTCGAAATTGTTTGTCAAATTTATAGAGTATGTCGCATAAATTTAAATTTCTTTCACTATCACACTATCACAGGACTTTACCCATACCTAGTAAGATAAAATTAAATTAAAAACTAATGAAATAAATGGCGCTTATTTAGCACCAATTTGTATTTATTTTTGTTTATCGTATGTAACTGTTCTAGGTCGTATTCGCTGCTCTTTTGGCTCTTGCATTTTGCGCCCCACAACCAAACCCGGGCTATGCTGCAATCGCCACACCATTGGCGTATACAGCTGGATATGCCGCTCCAGTAGCATACTCTGCCACCCCTTACGCCTACTCTGCACACTACAGTAGCCCATACGCTGCTTACGCCGCTCCTTATGCTTACACAGCTGGATACGTCGCTGATCCAGTAGCTTACTACTAATAATAACTTATTATAAACAGTATTATTTATGATTATATATTTTTCAAGGCAATACAATTTTATTTTAATTCATTTCTCTTTGTTGTGTCTTTTCAGTCCGCGACCCCCCTTTACAGTTAGAAATGTCGGACTTCAGAAAAATGGGGAATTATAAAAAAACATTCTGGAGGGGGGGGGGGAGATGTGTTAATTTAAATTCAGAATGATTAATAATATTTGTTTCATTGCATTGAAACACTCATGATTTTGATTAATAGATTAATAGCAGATTTATTTTTAGTATCAATAAAATTAATAACTTATCTTTGTCACATCTTTGAAGATAATATGCATAAAATATTTTGTTCTAAGATATAGCAAGTATAACTTATTATTATTATTATTAATTTTTATTGATCCATTGGTATATTATTCTGATGGAGAACTCGGTAATCCTGAAATTTTCCGTATGGGCCGTATACATCAGTGATTCTCAAAGTGGGGGTCGTAAAAATATTAAGGAGGTTGCAAGAAACTGAAGTACTTTAAAGTATAATTAGTAAACTTATATAATTGAGTTTACTAATTATACTTTTAAGTTGCATTAAATTTATTATGTAAACAAAATGATCCAAAGTAAAAATGAAGAACATCATAAAATAATAGTAGGGAACCCAGCTCAGTGGCCGAGTGGTTAGAGGCGTCCGAGCATTGGGGAGCCTGAGTTCGGTCCCCAGCAGGAAACGAATTTTCGCGAATCACCTTTCACAGTTTTTCAGAGGTTTTCTGTGAAGTTAAGGTAAATACCGGATGATTAAACTCCTCTGAGCTTCTCCCTTGACCGGCGGAAAAGCCTCACGGCCGATAGCCCTATAAAGATAGACGTTTTTTTTATTAGTAGGATACATATTAAAGACATGCAGTTCGTGAGCGAACTGACTAATTGAGTTAGATCATGATTAATTTAGGTCGCTCGTGATGAGCTGTTACGGGCATTTGAACTCTGTACAGATAGGGGCGCAGCTGCAAATCTAACGCATAGAGCAGCAGGGTTCGTACTATGTTACGATATCAAAAGACCATACTCACCCTTTTCGTGGGGTTGGTGCCGATGCTAAGTTGAGAAAGATTGACAGAGCAATTGAAGATCAAAGTAGTGCATATTAAAAGTAGTGTTGTCAGACAGAGGAAAAATGCACCACAAATTGGCAGGGTGTAATTCGGTCGAGGGATGTGAGAGGACAATATTAACCTCCTCGCGGAGCGATATTTGTTGTTAAATAGGCCACGGGAGTTGGAGAAGTAAAGCAATAGTCGTGAATATATGGCGAATCGGGAATAATCTCACAGACTTTCCGATACTGGAGAACTCTGCCCGCGTTTACTCGAGTAAGCACAGTAATAAGATCGCTAGTATTAAAAAGATAGAAGCAAGACGGGACCAGAGAAACCGGAAATTGGAGGAAAACATACAAATCAGAAAGAATTTAAGGAACTAAGGGTAATTCTAGAAATACGTGTAGTAGAAGCTGTAAGAGATCAAAAGACTAGCAGATAGACCTAATGTGCAGGACGAATTAATGATCTAATTACGAAAATAAAAAAGAATAATGAAGACATAAAGGTACGAGTCTAGCAGCTGAGGGAAGAAAACAGAAATTATAATGAGAAAAACAGAGATGAAAAGATTAATTGTCAACATACTAAGAATTGCAGAAATGCCGCATAACTGGATGAAAAATATTCTATTCCGGAAATGAAAAAGAATAATGAAGACATAAAGGTACGAGTCTAGCAGCTGAGGGAAGAAAACAGAAATTATAATGAGAAAAACAGAGATGAAAAGATTAATTGTCAACATACTAAGAATTGCAGAAATGCCGCATAACTGGATGAAAAATATTCTATTCCGGAAATGATACACACAGAACAATGATGCTGACGACATACAAATAAAACAAATGTCAATTAAAGTGACGAAGAAGCGTAAACCATCCAGGGTTAAATTAAAGAACTACTAATAGACAAAGAAACACGAAGTTAACATAATAATGGGTGATATTAACACAAAAGAAGGAAACTGTAAATCTGAAAACATCGTTGGTTCACCTAAATTGGGTATTCGATACTAAAGAGGAGACCGCTTCGTCAGATTTTATTAGGAAGAGAATATGGAAATTACCAACACATGTTTCGATCTACCACCGAGAAGACTAAATACTTGGAGATCTCCAGTAGACTGCTATGGAAGAGTAGTCTGAAATGAAATTGACTACATCCTAATAAATAGACGTTTCTGTTCTTCAGTAGAAACAATCCAAATCAAACTGGCTAAGATACACTAAAAAACGATACAATGAAACATAGAACTCAGTATGCTCAAAAACGAAAACACCAGAATAAAAACCCCACAAGACGCAATAAACAGGCAACATTAAGCTATAAAAATAAAGAACACATAGAATAAAGAAGATGGGAATGGGATCAAATGAAAGAAACCTACGGAAAAAAACCAAACTCTCAAGAATCAAAGACAGAATGTATGACAGCCGAAATGCTTACCCTAATAGAACAACGGCGTCCTCTCAGAAATACCATACAAAAAAGGAATATTAGAGAATATAAAACCAAATCAGATCCATAATAAGAGTAGCAAAGCTAAACCAACAATACCACAAAATGGAAAACTTCAAACCATACACGACAACTTCAAAATACACAAAAAGCTAAGAGGAGACAGCGAGAATACGACATAATGTCATCATCATCTATCGGTTTACAGCATCTCTTACACCTTCTGATTTCCCAGATAGCTCCCTAATTTGGTACTAGATAGTGTAGCCAAATTTTTACATCGCTTGGTTGTACATTGGCAGGACAGGTGCTATGTACCGGCGAAACCAACAACTTAAAGTTCCTTCCGAAGCACCGCGGAGCGCAGATGTTCCAACTAGGATTCAAACCACTTCAAGTAAGAACACAAATACTGAAGAGCAGCCATATATATATATATATATATATATATATATATATATATATATATATATATATATATAATAACACAACCATGAGCAAAGAACGCAGCCTAGAAAGACAATAGATCAGCATATCACAGAGAATTCGTAACATGTGTCACAAGCCCAAAAATAACGAAAGAAGGGACCAAAAAAGCTATAAATCCAATATATAACTGTGCAGCTGAATCCAAACTAGTTACTAGTGGAGATACAAGTTCCTAGAGAAAGAGAGCACATTAAAATTATAAATACTTTTTAACAAAATCGTTGACACGGGCCTATATCCGGCTGGCTGGCTGAGATCAACCTGCCAAGGAATAATAATGGCAGGAAATGCAATGAATACAGGCGTATTAGCTTGATGAGCCATACACATAAAATCTTTTTAAAAGTACTATGTCAAAGACTATTTAAAAAGTGCGAAATCGTTGTTAGGGAGACCCAATTTGGCTTTAGAGAAGGATTAGGGACCAGAGAAACACTAACCGACCCAGGTCTCTTCTTCTACTAAATTACCCCGAAAACAATACGATAAAATAGAATATACAGATAAAAATAAAAAACCCTCTGCTCACGGTAATTTCCTCTCCCACGTCAGCCTGCTGTAGATTTTCACGCCTTTCCTATCTTCTCCTAACCACTCGGTCATCTTTCTGCAATCTCAAACCCACTCTGCTTTCACTCTCTCCCTTTCCTTGCTAAGGTGCCACCACGTGCCACATCTCTGCTGACCTACACCTAGCTCTTGCCATGCAACCTTTGTCCTCCCTGCTCCACTCTCCCTAGTTAAGTATCTCGGAAGTTTCCCCGCTCGCTACTCTAAGTGGCCAGGGCTGTACGAGCCATTCTCACCTGCCTTACTTGCCACTCAATATCCCTCAATCTCTGCCTTACCTCAGTTCCTATGCTTTTCCTTTCTCTCAGCTTCTCCTTTACACACACCTCATATATACCCATACTTTCATACATAATCCTTCTATTCTTTCTCCATCTACTTCTACGCCTGATCCATACCCCCTGCACCAGTCTTACCCACGAAAATCCTGCAATTTTTCTTCAAACTTCTCAACATTCACACACGACTCCCACCACATGTTAATCCGATTCGTTTCGAGACCTAGTAGACTCTTGCGGAACCGTCCTTGTATTACGGAAAACTCACGCAAGCCCCCGCATTCGAGATCTTGTATGCCGTTACGAGGTTACCGCCTCACAAAATCTTCCATTTTATCCTCACTGTCCCGCAAGCAATTATCGCTTTCATCTGCATATACTCTACATTCTAAACCCTTCTTTAGAGTCAAACCAAAAGCCCATATATTTAAAGCCATTCATTCTCTCAATTATTGTTCCCTTCCATTTCAGCACTTGTTTTTTTTTTCGCATTCACCACTAGCCTCCTTCTATCAAGGTACCTTCCCATTATTTCCAACCTCTCTTTCACTCTATTAGACAACAGCAATACGTCATCCGTAATATACCAACATCCACACCTTGGTTCTACCCACCACTACCGCTCCCGCCTGTCCTCTCATCAGAACCTCCTCCAACTCGCTCGCTCGTGTATAGAGTTGGGGTTTAGTGGACACCACCGGATATTCGAGACAGCGGTTTAATTGGGATAAATTGGGTCGGCTGTGTTCCATAAAAACGGAATCCACTATAGTTTATCATTGAATAATAAAACACTCTCTAGGCGTACTAATGGGGCATTATGCAGCAAAAATGCGAGTGAAGTTCTCTACGTATCTATGACAATAAAGTAGAGGACAAACATCAATTATTTTCAGCCTAAGAACCATTAAAAGTAATACATTTTTTTTCTAATAACGCTGTGCCTTTTGGTAATTTTGCAAAACATGACTACACAGCGTTTTCCAACGATAAAAAACGACGCATGACGCTTCTGTATTCAAGTTGCAAATCTGTGATTTTCGCCTTTTTAAACTGATATATGATAGAACAAGGTTAAGCGATTGGAACCAAACTTGGAGAACTTGACATAAGCGAATTGTTGAGATAACATATTGTTTTCATGGCTATGTAGATACAACATAAAAATGTCGGATAATCCTGCCTGTCAGCATCTGCTGTTCCCCTTGAACTTACGAAATTTACTACTGACTTGTAGATGAGTGGAAATGAATGGTGAAACTAGAAGGTACATCTCGAAAGGTTGTCAAGGTTTTGACAATCACCAAGGCACCTGAGCATAGAAAGTGCCATTCCAATTATATCTTTCAATATTTTCTTGCAACGAAGTGGGTGCCTTAATAAAGTTCCAAATGGCTCCTCTCTCTCTCATGCTGCAGACTAGTTTTGGTTCCCCCAGCTGTTCTTAATTTTGCATGAGTTGTAAATGATTTTCATAAAATAATAATATCCAAAGTCGTCAGTGTAGGGGACCTCTTGTCCGTTTTAAAGATTACTGATAATAATCAGTAACCGGATAACCGAGTTGAACAACAAAACGGTCTTTCAATTAGGACGCTCGATATTTAAATGTAAATAAGACAAGTTGTGTGTGAAATATTCACACATTTTTATTTTATTTGAAATAACATCTAATGGCATTAAGTATTGAATATGACGACGTTTAATGTCCGCCGCGGCTTTGCTTGGTGACACATTTTCGGGAGGTCCAATTTTCGATTGACTTTGTCGCATAAAACTGACTGAATATGCTGGATGGCGTTCATTAAGGGCGTCAGTTGTTTGCGGTTTAGTTGCATAGACCTGCGATTTATAATAGTCAACGCTGCTTTCAAATCCAGTAACACTGCAAACACTCTCCCTTTGCGTTCCAGCGTTTCTTCCGCCATTCATGCTAGCATGGAAATCTGCTGCCTCGTCTTTCTTCCCTTGCCACCCTGGCATATCGTCAGCGGTAATTTTCTTTCCTCTTCACTATCCAAACTTCAACATTATGATCATAATTTTATATCTGGCACCCATAATAGTATAGTGCTTTACGCCCGACGCCGTTACCCTTTTATGTACCAGTACCACCATCCCTAACCGCCACTCTTCCGGCACTTCCTCTTCTCCAGTCCACACCCTATTAATAACCTATGGCAACTTATCTCTTTCTTCCTCGGGTAGTTCTTTTGAATGCTCTGCCTTCATCCCATCTTCTCCCGCCGCCTTTTTCAGTTTCAGCTGTCCTAGAACCATGTCCACCTTTTTCAGTGACAACGCCTCCCTTTATACCACCTGTAACGTAAAAATGCTATAATTTGTTGACCCACGATTTGTTATGCACTCATTTAAGCGGCGGGTTATACAGGTGATCATTTTCTTCTGCGGTATATTATTCCAATCTTCCTGACTTTTGATGTGTGTGGTAAACCAGTTAGCCTTCTACTGTTTATATCCCAAACATGCCTATGTGTGACAAATCTGGCAACCGAGCAGCCCATAGGAAAACAACAATATAAACTTTTTGCAAACATGCGGTATATTGTGTTGTAACCCTTGCCGTATGAGGGCGTGCGTTACCCCGTTGGAAAATGGGATGTTCTAGTCCTCGAAGAACTGAGGAGCAACAGGCCCCAGCAGATTGCCAATCTATTAAGTTGCAATAGATAAAGACCAAGGCTGATCTGCTACCATAACATATTGTACTCCTTATATGGTTACGTGTGGCGTTTCAAAAAAGAAAAATGGTTGAATTATTGCCATCCCCGCGAATACGTCTGTCTCTCCTACGCCAGTAGTGAATCCACAGGTACAGTGAAGTGGAGAAAGAGGAAGATACAAAAATGGACGGTAAGAATGCATTCCATACTACGTCCTGCACCTTTCAAACAGTTTATTGCAATTGACCAAGTTGAAAATCTGTCACTTATGGTCAAAAGTCTTCAACAGCGTTCTTCACGGACGTCCAAGCCCAGGGCGGCGTTGTTGAATCCCTTCATCGGACCATCTTACCACCGTTGCAATATCACGATTTACATGGCCAGCAATATCAATAAACGATTTTTCAAATGTTCACAAAGCAATAGTTGTTTTATGCCGAAAACTTAGACAGAAAACCGGTAAATAGCAGTGAAACTATAAATATAATTAAATAGAATATGCAATTAATATTTAACTCGTTTATTTTAGCACTCTATGTTTAATAAGGTTGCTTATAATATAAACTAACGAAATTTTAATTAATGATAAATGGTGTTTTTTGCCTTTCGCACACTCCCAAAAGTTAGATTTTGGTTCAAAATGGAATGAGCTGTTATCAGCAACACGATATTTTAATGTGATAGTAGGGCCCATTCAAACAATTAGTTCGGCCCTGAGAACAACTTTCATTTGAGTAATTATACTGAAAACTAAAATTATGTAGTATTAGTACTAAAAGCTGATGTGACCAGTACATATCTTTATCATACGCGCCTTAACAATTAAAATAGATTTTTATAAAGATTATAAATACAATATCTTATATTTTTAATTTTCAATGGTCAGGACACCTAATAAGAGGATATTACGTAAAAATATTTTTAAAATTAGTTATTTTAGTTCTATTTTAACCCTTTTGAATCTTAATAACCGACCTGAGTTCTATCCTATCCATACTGCAATAAGTATTCTAAAGATGACATTTCATTAAATTAAACTATTAAAAATAATATTATCTAAGCTTAGAAAAACGGCCGATATCATTAATTTAAACCATAGAGGAAATCAAACTTTTAGGTTTCACTATTGTGGCCGGTCAGTAACAAATTTAAATATCAAACGATGGCGGGTAACTCAACAAAATAAGAGCTATGCACAAGAATGTCATTGACTAATTCGTATCGCCATATAAATAATTCATAAGTTGAAGAAATAAAAAAAGGACACATTGCTATTATGAAATCACGGACGGTCACGGTCAGCTATATTATGCGAACCCCACCCGATTAAGTATACTCCAAAGTTTGTTCAAACTATAAAAGACAATCGCATATCAACAATAGGCACAGTTTGATTCAACGATAAAAACAATCAACAACAAACAAAATGTTCAAATACGTAAGTATATAAGTAAATTAAGTTGTTATAATAAGTGTAATAACAAAGCGAATACTTGACTGTCAAGTGTTTCAGAAACGTCTATATATGTATTCTGAGGTTTATATGGAAATCCCGAAATTCATAATACTGGCATTCGAAATTTCGTCACTAAAATGTCAATATTCACATCCCGACATAGAAATCCCTAAACATTTATTTGTTTATTTATTTTTCTTTATTTTTGAACAAAAAAATGCACTCTGTATGCACTTAAAAATCGACCTAAATAAAGAACTAGTTCTGATGGAAATTTTGATTTCAAATGTCTGATTTTTATCGACCCTAATATTATTTGTATGATTGTTTGTACCACGCTTTATAGAAATTTAGTGAACAAATCAGATTTTGATTGTACTTTTGGGATATATATCGATCAATCTCTTCCCTAACACTATATTTCCACATATTTAGACCGATATCGTTAAATGAAACCCATATTGCCACCTCATTAGTTGAAAATAATAAAAACACGCCACATAATTAGATGTTTGACACATGATATATCACTGGTGTTTGGACAAAAAGTCTTAAGTCATCATTTTTACGAAAATAAGGTTCTTTTTAACCAAAATATTCTGGTTTTTCCATTACAAACGGCTTGTAAACTTTACATTTCCTGACTTAAGCCCTTTTGACCAAACACCAGTGATATATCAAGGGAAAATACACAAGAAGTCGATATATTTATTTACGATATTTTGGGTATTATATTAGAGATTAATTAATTTTCCATTCTAATAAGATTTACTAATTAATTAGAGAATTTTGTCCAACAAAAAAACCTCCATATAAATCACGATCAATGTTTAATTCAATTTAATAGCAAAAAGTAGTTAGTAAACATGTTTGCCTCGAAAGATGTTCACTAAAGCTTTCACTACTCATGACTAACTTACGTTAGTTGCATGTCGACATGCAAAATGCTGTAAAATATCAAGTAGTTTTTCAGAAAACCAGTTACAACCAACAATAGACAGACAGACAGAATTTCAGATAGGGTCTGAAAATTATTAGGGAGCCTTATAAAAAGTATTTTTCTAATTCGCGTTTAAAATGGTTGCGTTGTCGCTGTTTTCACAAAAATACAATGATGTAATGACTACTTTCTATGACGCAACTCTGGGGATTTTTAATGGGATAATGTTGATAGTACTAAAGCAAAATCAAATGCTTCCGTCATCTATCACGCAATAGGCGATTCAAGCTGGCGGATAATCCATCTCGTGAAAATTAACTACACTTACTAGCGAATCTCTTTGCATAACATTGGTTTCTTCATCATATACATGACTATATACCCATGGTTTTATCTATTAATATCTTAAATGTACATAAACACTCACACATTATTGTAGTGACGGAAATCGTGCAATTTTACTACAATCAGCTCATCAAACAACAACAAATACCCCGTTATCGTTTTATTCGCGAATTAGTACATTTAGTACATTAACTATAACAGACATGTGTTCATTTCTGCTTGTTCCTAATGTATCCATACTTCCTATGATAAAACATTTGCATTATCCATACCTAGGATAAATAAAAAATAACGCTTATAACTTACTAATTTGTTATTATTTTTGTTTATCATATGTGCTTGTCTCATGTTTTAGATCGTATTCGCTACTCTGTTGGCTCTTGCATTTGGCGCTCCTGCACCAAAACCAGGATACGTAGCACTCGCCGCACCAGTGGAATATACAGCTGGATATGCCGCTCCAGTAGAATACGCCTCCCCGTATGCCTACTCTGCGCACTACAGTAGCCCATATGCCGCTTATGCTTCCCCTTATGCTTACACCGCTGATTACGCCGCTGCTCCAGTAGCTTACTACTAAATACTAATAAAACATATTTTTTCATGATTATATCTTTTTAAAGGAAATACAATGTTATTTTGATTCATATCTATTTATGTCTTATAAGAAAACCCCTCCATTATATACAAAACATATCACAAGATGGCACGAAACAACTAGTTCTATACGGTCAATTTATTCCAGCAATTTTAATTTATAAATAAATCACGTATACGAAGAACGTAAAATGCTTGATGGTTGGAAACATACGGAGGTAATCTTACTGTACAAAAAAAGGTGTACTATAGGCATATGAGTCTGCTGTCACTCGAAACTCTCGAAACATGGGTAGTACTATATGATAGAGGTGAAGGGAGAGTTGACTGTAGCTAACTCATCAAACATGTTTATGAAGATGTTAATGTGCAAGAAGATTTAGTTACGGGGAAAATCTCGATCAGAAGAGAAATACAATCGAAAATCTTCATGCTAGCACTAGACCTCTCATGGGAGGGCATAGAAATTAATATAGATAGATAATATCTCAGTTATCTCCGTTTCGAAGAAGACATCGTACTGGTAAGCAGCGACGAGGAACAATTAAACCAAATGATGTACCAATTACACCAAGCTTCAGTATGGGTAAGATTAGAAATGAACCCTGACAAAAAATATGAGCCACAGACATCTCACGGCAAATTTCAATAATCTCTTGTAGTGTTCGAACCATACGCATACCTGAGTTACACGATCAGACTAGGAAAATCAAACAGCGGAATGTTCAACAAGAATTGGGCCAATCTGAGCCGCATTTGGCAACATGGTCCATATCATGAAGCGACCCAATATATTAACTATAAACGTGAAGCGCTTGCATCCTGCCAGTAACCACATAGACTCGAAATCATAACAATAGCTAGGAGAAGTGCAAGCCGCCTACGGGTGCGTCAGAGCAATGGATAGAAGGATGATGGGCATTAGAGATACGATAGAAAGGTGGAGATCAGAAGGAAAACAGGGATCGCGGACGTAATGGAACATATTGCCTAAAGCAAATAGCGATAGGCGGATCATGTCGACAAGGATTACCAAAAATGGATGATAAGAGTCATACAGCGATAAGCAAAACATCCAACGGCATGCGGGATACTACTGGATACAAAGAGTCCAAACCGAACAATCGTGGAGGCAAATGGAAGAGGCTTTCGTTCAGGAGCGAACGGCCATAGGCTGATGATGATGATGCTGATGATTGGGTTATGGATGAGCAAAGTTATGTGTGTATATATATATATATATATATATATATATATATATATATAGTACAGCTCGACAGAATAAGTAGCCACAGTCATAAACTCGCACCATCAAATAAAGATTCATAGAGGCCCTAATATTCGCCATTGTTAGAGTCAGATATGCTGGAGAAACCTGGATAGTAAAAGAGTAATGGAGCTCTCATCGTACAGATACATCTATCCTATAGCAACTAAAAATCATAGACCTACTCGCTACCACCGTTAGCCGAACGTTTCTCCAATACTTTGGCCATTAAGCAATAAAGAGAGACTCCACGGAAGAACTGATCGTGGAAGGAAATGTTGAAGGACGTAGACCTAGGGGAAGTTACGTACCCTATTGATAGACTAAATGAAGACTCCCACCGGCCACAACTCGCACGTAGCATCCCATATTATAAATAGACTAATATGCAGCTTCATATGTTATAATTATACTTATAATATGAGCCTGTGAGAATGAAAGTGGCGTAAGTCATATTTGAATTGTTTTGAAAGGGAGAAGATTTTGTGTTTGGTAGTTATGTAAAGCAACGTACGCCGTTACATTTTTATTTATGAATAAATTGACTTTTCAAGTCTGTAACTGCGCATGTCGATTTACATAAATACCGAATTCGAAATCTTTTCCTTTTCAAAACAATGCAAATGTGACTTAAGCCACTTTCATTCCCACAGGCTCATAAAATGTAATATATTACTTGTATTATGTATATATGTTTGTCTGACGTTCTTTCACGTACAATTCTCAGCAGTGCTTTGTTAATCAAATTAATACATTTATTATTTTTATTATTATTATTAGTATTGCAGAAGATCTGAGAATATGGTCAGATGAAACTAAGATGATTATATTATGATATCACCAAGCCCTTACGTAGGATGCTGAATCGAGGAGGATTGTTCACTAGAATTTATATGCTCTATATCCTTCGCCTCTCTCTACAACTCATCCAGCGGCGGCCGATGGGTGAACCGAGTCTATCGGTGGTCGCTGCCCGTCCCAAGCCCGGATAAATGAGGAGGGCTCTTAGGTGAGGCCAGCAACCTACCTAAGGTAAGACAAACTTCAGGCTCACAGCACTGGAAGCAAAGCCTCGGATACCGGACTGATAACACTGTTGACGAAACCTGCTATACCACGACACCACCTAAGAATAGGATGTTGGAATATAAGACAAAGCCCAAGAAATAATAATAGAACTAAACAACCACAACATCGATATATATATATATATATATATATATATATATATATATATATATATATATATATTCGATCTCAGATACAAAAAAAAGATGCAGAGGTACATCAAGATACCAAAACTACATTCTATTATATAGCGGTCGCGCCAAGACCTAAAGTGCAAGCTCAGGGGTAGGACTACTTATCAAAGACAGATACGAACAAAACATCGACTCCATAGAATACGTAAACGTCCGAATATTGAAAGTTACACTCCAAATATACCACAAACCCATGCACATAATATCAGTCTACGCCCCGAACACCGGCAAACCGGAATAACAAGCCAACAAATTCTATGAACAAATGCAATCGCTGCTTGACAAAATACCAAACAACGATAGAATCGTCCTTGGAGACTTAAACGCCAGAAGCGGAAACGAAACAGTAGAAGGAGTTCAACAAAGATTCAACCAGATACGTCAAACTCCAGAGGAGAGATGTTAATGCAAATCTGCACCTTTAACAAACTAAGGATCAGCTTCTTCGACCACAAACAGCAACACAAGATTACTTTTACCGACAGCCGCAACAATCAACGAAGAACAACAGGACAGAGACAGGAAAAACGCGCTTTCATCTGCTTTGTGGATCTCACAAAAGCGTTCGACAACATACAACTTAAGGACATCCTGGCGATACATGTAGAAAGAGTAGTACCCAAAGAATACATCCGTATAATCAGAGAGCTAAACACCAAAAACACCACAAAGATAAGAGCCGCCAAAATAGTAACTAAAGAGATAAACACCAACTCGGGAATTTGCCAAGGAGATACTCTCAGCCCTCTGCTGTTCATCATGGACAAAATCATCGACACCGTAAAGACAAACGACCACGGATACAGACTGGGCAACAACAAAGTTAACATTCTGTGCTATGCTCATGACGCAGCCCTAATAGCTGAAACAGAAGAGAATAATACACACATTCACAACCACGACTGAAAAGTACACCATGACAATTGCAACAGGATAAACAGTCCATCGCAATAGAGCCCGTGCGATGTAAGCTAGCAGTCGATAACTTACCGATCGAATAAGTAATGTCCTTCCACTACCTGGGATGAAAAATATCCAGCAATGGAAACCTGATGGACGATGTCAGACATCAGGTAAACAAGGCCGCCACCATGAAACAAAACATATGGAGGAACAAATACCTTAACTACCGAATGCAAATCCATAATCTACAAAACATGCGTTCGACCTATCCTGACGTACGGAGCGGAAACCAGAGCAGATACAGCGTCAACCAAACGGCAATTAAGAACTACGGAAATGAGAGCTCTAAGGACTATTGCCGGATACACGATGTGGAACAGACAACGAAACAACCAGGTAAGAGACAAATGCAAGATAAAAGACGTAGTATAATGGACGAGACATCGCAGACGTAAATGGAACAGCCACGTAACCAGAATGACCGACGACAGAATAGCAAAAATACCAAAAATATGGCGCGACAGCTGACAGTCAACATCCCAAGAACAACATGCATGGTAGCGCTCCCAGCCAGCCAGAGGTTTCACAATGGGCCCATTTTAAGGCCTAAGTGTCTGTAGCTATGCTACCCACCAGCCAACTATCCAGAACTATCCAGCTCCCAGCCACAACAGGTGACCTCGCCTACTGGAAGAAGAAGAAGCCTCTCTCTACGTATCTATAAAGAGAGATTTGTTCATAGGGATAACAATATACAAATTTTCTAGAGTGAAAAGTAACATTCAAAATGACTAAATATAATAATCTGAAAATGTCTGTGAAAAGCTGTTTTATATTAATTTTGGATATGGAAGTTTGAGATTTCATTTTATCGTCCACACAATCACACCAGAATTTGCCCCAGTCCCTTTAACCCAAGTACGGCATAGGGCACAACGTATGTTTGTATTCACAAATTTAACAAACTTATAAAGAAATTCAACTAGCAAATTAATATGTAAGTGTAATTATAATTTATAGAAAATATTTTATAAACAAAATATTTAATTACCGATGGAACTGAAATTCTGTAATAAAATGTATACATACAATAGTTAGTATTTTCAATGCACTCACCTTTTCATCTGCAACTATTAACTCGTATCCTCGTACAGTTCTTCTTTCAAAATTGGCAACACAGGAATTAACATTCATTTTACTTTTTTCTCATATTATTAATAATCGTCGACGATTACATACTAACATGGTCAGTACAATAAAGAACATTTTGTCACCTTAAACATTATCTAACAATAAATCCTTTAATAATAACACAATCACCACCATCATTCTCATAATCACCATCATCATTAACTATAATAATAAATATGTACAAGCACACATACGAAATACGCACACGCGCATATGATCTAATGATCAGACTCATTGTGAAGTGTATATAATCTCTTTATATAGGCACACATTTTTAATATATGTATGTATAAATCGCCCATTTATAAATAAGAAATATTTCGTAGTATATTTGATGAAATTGTTTTTATTACTGCCCAATATAGGATAAGAAAATTGTAATGATAAAGTATCAGCATATTTGTTGCTATAATAGCATGTACAGTTTACCCACTGATTCTCAACATTTTTTACATCGCGGGTTATTTTTAATAATAAAAGAAAATGGCGACACATAACAATAATATAAATTTAACAGAATTATACTTGATTCATTGAATGATGTACCTAAAATATATTCTGTAATAAAGCATACGATATTATTTTTCAATTAAATAAAATATAAAATTGCATTACAAAGAATACAAAACCTTTATTTTTATATAATGACACTTAGTTTCCTATTCATGACATATTTTTAACATACAATATTTTTTATTGCATGCATTCATACAATTTGGCATCACACGGCACACTAAAGTGCCTTTCGTTTATCACTCTGGGCTGGTACGGGCTTATTGTTTCTTGTTCTGTTTGCCGCTTCCGATGCGCATAATTCTACCTCGGCCCTTACAACCGGCGGCGCACGACCGCAAGACCATCGGGGGCGACTAGCAATGATAAACCATGCTAAACGAAAGCGCCTTAAAGTGCCGCGGTATAGTAGCTGAGAATCACTGCGTTAATCTGAAGAAATGTGAAACAATTTAAATTATTAACAACACGGCAAATGTGGTATAAATAATAGCGACGAAAAATTATGATTTTCTTATTAAAGGTTATTATTTATAAATATAACAAAATCAAAAGTTTGTTTTAGCGTGAAAGAACTTCGGCCGTTAACAATTTGTTCCCGATAGTTCATGGGTTAATTTTTCTTTTAGGATAGCACCCAAGAATATTATACATATACGTAACATGGTAAGCTGACATCTGTACTAATCGAAGTATTTGTACGTGTTGGATTTTTTAAGTTCTTTCCGATATCATGCTAATACATAAGTAAAATTTAGGCATTAATAGTTAACTGTAAATTACATGTTTTTTAGCTATTTATGAATTTGAAATGATATGCGATTTTGTGATATGATACTAATTAATAATTAAATTTTATGATTAGTATTGATTTTATTAATTTGTTTTTTTTTAGTTTATGCATTTATTTATTTAACTAACTAAGTAATACTATCGTGCATATTTATTTGTTTATATTATATATTTAACACATTATTATTTTACATAGCGCATGTTTAGTATTAGTTTACTTGATTATATTTAATTGATGTCCAATTAATTGAATTTCATTGAGATATGTCATCTTATTGCAGTAGACAATTAGCGACAGTTGTACCAGCGTTTTTTTTTGTAGTACTTGTATGCCATTATCATCTGTTATAGTATTACGCCTGAAAGTAATCCTTAAAATTCAATTATTCGAAGTCAGGATTTTAATTATATTAAGAGCAACGGATTCAATTATAATAAACAAACAGGCCCGGCTGAGCAATGGCGTATCCAGGGCATACGTGCTATTTGTGGCAACAATTAAATTATATCAGCGAAACGAAATATTTGTTTCTAGGGTGATAAAGATATAACATTTTCTTGTATTCTATGTAACATGTTTTATAAAAAATTACTGCTACTTATGATGAGTAGTCAATGTACACATATCGATACAATAGTTACTTGTTTTAGATTTTAATAATTTTTATTTTCCGATCACAGCAGTGCGTATAAAACAAGAGCATAGTTATCCCTAGCCCAGATTTCCAGACACCCAGGCGCTAGTAGTAATAGACAACTTGGTGCATTTTATTATTATTATTAATCCTGTGACTCTAAGGTAGGGCATCCTTTCGGATTATTTTGTAACTGGTAATTATGAGCAATAGACATAGTGACAATTGTGGGAAATTAATGAAAATCAAATAACTAAAACGATGATGATGAAATTGCTATTTATATAAAAGGTGAGCTTTTATAAGAGAAATTCGAATTGTTAATATTTTATGAAATTTGTTTCATATTTCTATGCACCAAGCTAGGTTAGTCTTGCGTCAACTTGGTGCATACAAGTATGAAACAAATTTCATAAAAATATTAAAAATTTGAATGTCTCTTATAAAAGCACACCTTAGTATATAAACATCAATTATATCATCATTGTTTTAATTATGTATTATTTTACCTTTTTCTTTAATTTCCCACAATTGTCACCATGGAGGCAGCACAGGTATTAACACATGTTAATGCCTATTTCCTAAGATGTTAGAGCGTTTCATAAAATCAGGTAGCTGTTTAATATATTTTAGTAGCTTAACAACTCACGTGCTTAACTGGGAGTCGTTATCGTTGTAGTTGCATTAATTAGTACATTTAGTACACCTCACCAACAATTATCGCGCGATTCGCCTTGGCGACAAGTTGGTCATAAGTAATTATTGACTTACATGTGCTATATCATGGGCAATGAAGTGGTAGTTTCTCGATCTCTAAGATTTTATATTATAAACACGAAAGCAAACGATTGCACGCACTCCACGAACGTCACGAGACTGGATTACGTTGACAGTGAAGTTTGAAAAACGCAGGATAACAATACCATGACCGTCGCAACCTTGAAGCCGAGCGCTCAGCTGGCCCGCGACAATTCGCGGTCTTCGAGCAAAAACAAAAGCAATGGAATCTGGATATAAATAAGCTGCGATAGGTTTTAGAGGATTGTGTCTCGTACTCGTAATGCATTGTAATCCAAGCCTGTATATGGGCTAACTAGTGGGTGATCTATGTATATTAATAAAACTTTGCTATCATATTCATATGACTAAAGTACCACTTTTTATTAGTTAAAAGTTTATTATTTTAAGTTTATATGTTTATTACTAATCACATATTACTGTCAGAGAGATATACATCGTTTAATCAATTAGCTCAAAGAATAATAAATATATATATAGCTGTTCACCCACTAGTTTAAACCCGTTAGAGTTTAATTCGCGAATTAATTTATTCAGGTTCATATACAATAGTGTTTATCAAACTTTTCGGTCCGCGACCCCCTTTTAACTTAAAAATTCCAAAGGACCCCCTCAATAATGGATATATACAGAAAAACATCCCGAATGATCTGTAATCAATATTTTCTGCGACTCCCCAAATATATTTCGCGACCCCCACTTTGGGAATCACTGATATACAGGTTACTTGAATAAAAATTAGGTGGCTACTAAATATAAATAGTTTGTTTAAAAGAAAATCTTCTTTTAATGTTCTATACTAATTTTGACCAATGTCCTGTTTTCAACCAGTCAGTTTTAGTTTATCTCGCTCAAATAAAATTTTGTTCGTATCCATGAACTGAGGTATTCAGTATATACTATAATAGTTATAAAATGACTAAACGCATAATACAACTGTGGCTAATTTCTATTGCTCCTTTAATGAACGCAAGAAAATTGATGATATTAGTCCCTCAATTCCGCATTATAATGTTGCTTATTGTTATTAACCTAATCACTAGTACCTGTATTCCGCTCTACGAAAATGGGCCCCTAATTTATGCATTACGTTATTCTCTCCATGTTTTTGTTTCGTTTTAAATATAACTTTTATATATATTATTGTTATGTCAGACACGTCGGGTTAAACGTTCGTATATATCGGCACTTGACATTTATCTCTACGGAAGCACTATATCGTAACGAAATTATATAATAGTATTTACATTAACTTCAATCTCATCTTATTTTGAAATCAAATTAGCAACACATGGCTGCAGTTTAGGGCAATTACGAAAGGATTTTATTCGGTTTGTTTTAAAAATTACATGAAAATATCAAGAAATGTATTATTTATTAAATGTCATCTGATATAGATTATTAAAATTATGTTTTTCTATCCTTTATATATCACGCGATAATATCATCAAGGAAAGTTACTTATTAAATTTAGCCGGCAACCGTTCTTATTAGTTTAGTTCAAATTTGTATGTGGCCTATATATTTTTAGTTGTTTACATGGTAATACCAGTAATACCATCCATACCATTATTTTTGTATCTTAATACTCTGAACCGACACACACCACGATGTTATAAGGAACGATATATTAATTACACGTGCGTTTATGTAGTTTTTTTAATTACTGAATATACATCAATAAGGGACACGCCTGAGATAGTAGTAAAAGTATATTAATCATTAAACATTATCCACAGCAAAACAAATATAATTTTGTAATTTTTGTAATTTCCAGATGATATGGCATCAGTAGCCCGAGGGCGAGACCTAAGATGAAAGACGAGGTAGAAACAATGACGACATGGATGACGAGCGTAGGACTCGGGATCACCAAAAAGAAGACAAGGTAGCCCTGCTCTCGACTAAGAGAGCCATCCAGAATCCATGACGCCAACACCCTCCAAATGATGGAGGAGCATTTTACAATTTCATTGAAAGAAAGATCTACTATCTGGGGACTGTGCTGGGGACTGCTAGAGGCTACGTGGAGGGCAGCTAGGAAATAAACAACTCTCTGGAGGCTACTGTCATACATCGGGAGTTCGGGGGAGCTGAAGAGGATACTGGCGACGGTGACACGCGCCCGGCTCCTGTATACAGCAACCAAGATCCAGCGCAATGCAGACAGACAATGGAGTGCAATGCGTACCAGCGCTCGACGGACGCGGTGGAAGTCCTGGTCACGGCCACACCAACCGACCTGCTGGTGCATGAGCGGGCAGAAATTCACGTGGCAACCAAGGGCGGTACTGACCATAAGGAAGCCAAGATAGAAGCCAGTAAACGCGTAATGGAGAGATGGCAACGCCTATGGGATGAGACCACTAATGCTGAATGGGCAAGGACGATCATCCCAAAAATCGAACCATCGGTGAACTTGACACATGGAGAGCTGGATCACTGGACCACCCAAATACTATCCGGGCATAGCGTATTTCAAACATACCTGCTCCGGATAGGAAAGAAAAGCCCACACGGCTAGATGCTGTCGCTATCGTGGGACAGATGATCCAACTGACACGCTTATTCGATGTTAAATCTGGTATCGCGAATGGGCCACCTTGTGGCTCCAGATAGGGGAAGCCACTTCCAAAGAATTGGGGAAAAGGATGCTATAGAGGAGAGCAACGCGATGTAGGAAGCAGTGACCAAATTAGCGGATACTGTAATGATGCAAAAGTATATGGACGATCTGCGACAATAACACTGGACTATCGTAAGACAAACCAGGCAGGACAGAAGACAGGACTAACTGACCGGTTTTATAAATATTATATTAATCGTTGGCAATGTATTCCGACTTAAAACAAATTCCGCTACGTATGCAATGACATTTTGACACATGTTCAATAACAATGAAGAGTTTAAGTGCATTTACATTAAATTTTTTCTTGTACGCTGACAAGTCAAATTTCTCCGTGACCTGTTATTGCCGAAAGGTAAGCTTTGAATTGTAATGTAATGAGAATTTGTATACAATTACCGTAGTTTCAGTAATCAAATAATGAATCATCCGAGGTATTTGAAAACAACTTTAGATGTGTAAGAGCGAACACTTTCGTTATAGAAAGTAGAAGCATGCATCATAGACTTCTAAATGTTACCCATACGATCTTATGTCAGATGTTAGACCGAAACAGGGCTACTGCTTCTCACTCTAGGAGAGACGGGCATTGTAGAAAAAGGGCGACGAATGAAATGAATGAACGTTTTCTCCAACAACAAGCATTAAGAAATCGTAAGCAACAAGTTTTCAATTGAAAAATGAGATATGACCGTTAGAAATGTGAATCTTTTTGCTCATATCGTGAGAAGAAGACCTAGGGAGGTAGATTTGATTAGTAGAAGATCTATAAAAGCATTTGGGGAGGATGTATTCTGTAAGCTCAGGCCGGTCTGATACCCATGGCAACTAAATAAATAACTCTTTCAGCGTTGGTACTGCCCCACGATCCTCGAACGCTAATGTAATACTGCCTTACGTTAAATGTTACTAGTTAGTGAAATAGATAGGATTACAACCTATTTCACTATGTAAACCTCACTATTGACAAACTTGTGTGACATTTGACGCAGTATTACACAAGCCAACGCCGAACCAGTTGTTTATTTGGTTGCCATGGAGAATAGATCTGTCCGATCTTTTACCGGACCGGTTTGAACTTACATAATAAACCCCCAGACCGGTCTGAACTTACAGAATAGACTCCCAGAAGTCATCAGGGCTCTTGTGTAGCTCTACTACAATGTGCACGCGCACATTAAAACTTGACCATCAATATCTGGAGGAAAGTTCTATTCTCTGATGAAACATGAATAAGTCTGAAATCTTTCGATGGGCGGCAATATTGGTATGAATAAGCAGAAAGAAAAGCTGCGTACAATTTCGTGCCATTTGGTGGTGAATCTAAAATGTTTTAGGCGGGTATTCCTTTCGATGGTCGTACGGGGTTGGTTGCAAGAGCAGTGAATACTGAATTCTATGTAGAGAACATTCTCCAGGATAATGTAATGCCCTATTTTCTGTTTATTGGTCCTAATTTTATATTTATGCAAAATAATTCCCAACCGTATGTGGCAATTTGTATGCAAGTTTGTATGCCAGAGCGAAGCCCGAAGTTAAATTCCACATATTATCAATGGGAACCTCTTTAAAATACAGATACAGAACGTATTGCTCTTCTGGAGTGGAGTGGAGTCAACATTGAAGACCTCATTAAATGTATACCACGGCGAACTCAGGCCGTTATTATAGCTTGAAGTGGCAACACGACCTTTTCGGTATAATCTCAAATCATTTCAGTTATTTATTGTCATTAAAATCTTGTTCTGCGACCTTCGCTGTGTAAACATCATCAAATCATCTCAGTGCGGGCCCTAATATTGGTCTGCAGCTGGCGTAGGAAATAGCGAATTATAAATATCCGACTCCAAAGACACGTACGAAGGGAACCGCGAACCGTTATCTGTGACCAGCGGTAATATTGAATAGCAGCCTGACATAAAAATCGTTGGCTAAGTACAGTGACTTTTAAAAGTATGTAGGATAGAAAGTAAGTAAAACTGCAAAGTGCACACCACCTCAAAGCAATAGACCTAGAAGAGCAAATAAAAACGAACGTGAACGTGAGGAAATAAAAAAATCCTACGTGCTACAATTGATATATTACAAACTCGTATAGAATTTACTACACCAACGTGAGGAGAAGAAAAAATAGTGGCATAGAAAACGGCCAGGCCGCTACAAAACAATAAATGTAAAGCACCGAGCCCGCTCCAAAAAAGACAACCGAAACAAAAGAAACCTCAGTCACCAAAACAAAAAGCCACTACCAGTGATAGGAATAGAATAAGAATAAACATCGTCAGAGATGTAAACACATTTAACAATATAATAAAAGAGAACAAGCTAACGCACACAAAGCAGGCCTGTAGATGAGGAGGACCCTCTCTGCCTCAAACACTCATCCAGAGGATATAAAAAATGAACTAGCGATTAGGATCAAGCTTATCATGCTGACCTTCCTCAAGGCATAGAGTATCGGAAACATGTTCGCCATAAAATACATCCAAAATTTCGCTGTAATAATAGAGGCAAAGTGCACAAGCAAACGTATACCACAGTGCAAGAAGTGCCAGAGGTACGGACATAATGCAAGCACAAAAGAGCTGCAAAAACGAAATGAAGTGGGCAAAAAGCATCCACCCAAACCCAAGATCTTCTCGGCAAAAAAGTAACTAACACACTAACATACGTAACAAGAAAGGCCAGCTCCAGTACAAAGAGAAGAACCATCAACGATGAGCCAGATGATGGTTACAATAAACAAGTTCTCACAGATACTCCAGAGCATGGAAACTAGAAAATGGTAATATCCTACAAATACCACCACATTGGATAGAAGTGACTTGATATGAATTGATACGATTTCCGTAAGAAAAAAATAGAAATTTTCCTAAACTTAAATAAAATTGATATTTGTCTACTAACAGAAATACACTCCATGAGCTAAAGACACCCCAAGTTTCATGGACATCGAACGTATCAAACAATCCACTCAGCAATGACGCGAAAGGTGGAAATTACGGGAAAATATCGAACACTAGGAAGAACTACCAATACAAAGTGCCGAGTTCCACAGCCATGGGCCGGTGCTATATACCGGTGAAAGATTTAACCTGGGACGAGACTTCAACGCGAAGTACACAGGGCTACAGGTTGACCAACAGCAAAGACCGTAAACTTAAAGAAGTAATACAACAGGTAAATTGCGCAACACTCCACCGGTAAAGCCTAGGTTTCCTGAAGCGGTTGCTTAAAAGCGGCCGTTTTTGACATCTTGTACACATCACAAAAATCGTATATGTAATTAAATAACTCACAATTTTACATAGTAATTCATTGCGTTTCTGTAGTACTTTGGTGTATTACTCTTTATGAGAAACAATATTCGTTGATATACCCGTAATATTATTTTTCCGATGTAGGTATAACGTTAAAATCGGCCGTTTTTAAGTGACTACTATCGTAGGAAACCAGGGCTTAAGCGTTCATACTGGCCTACAGGCCCAAAAAAAACGACCTACTGGATTTCTTATATAGGTAAAAATATATCTGTCAACTTCGTAAATTTAAGTGCAGCTTTAAACCTGAACTCGGATCACTCCAGTCATTCCGATACTAAGCGAAAGAGCAACTCATAAAGAATGACCAATACTAGTGAACAGGTCAACAGGTCCTACTAGAAACTCCGCAACAACTTAAGATTAGCCAAGGTGACCGCGTCCTGGAATACCACACGGGTACTAACTAGACAAACCGTCGGATTTAACAACCCAATAGATGTGAGATGTGGTTAAAGAAAAACGCTATCTGGGACGAAGATGGTAAGATGCCAACAGTCGCACGACACTGTCGATAAAATCACTAAAAAGATAAATACAGCAATTAAAAGAAGAGTCAACCACGGAATACCTAAAGGAAGTGACAGCCGATAAGGAAACCGACTATAATCTAAGCAAAGCGACACGGAAAAGCAAAAGGCCAATCGAACGTACCCATTAGAGATAATGGAGAATGGATCAGAAAAAATATGGAAAAATGAGCAGCTTTTGGTAACCAGCTTAATGAAACCTTCGGACCCCATGAGAGACCTAGCATCGACATTCCAATGAAAAGAAACATGGACAAGAGAACATCGACTTGGTAAAGTCACACGAAGTCATCGAAATACGCAACCTAAATCCCAATAAGACGCCTAGACAATGTCTTATAACAGACGAAGTACCCAAACAATTCTCACGAAAAGACATCATGATACTAACATACTTGCCGCAATCTGGCTAAAGCTGATCCCAGACTGCTGGAGAGAATCAGAGGTAATCATTGTACCAAAATCTGGCAAACCACTGAATGACATAAAGCATTACAGACTGATATACCTGGCCATTAAGGATTCAAATATATATTAAATAAAAGGCTACCAACTAGCGCAACTGCTGGAATCACACCTTACCGAACTGTTTAGAGTGAGACAAGAAGATACATACTCAAACGTGAGAAGAGATAAGAGGTCAGAGCCGATGCCCTACAGGGCAGTGTCTTGAGATCGGTCCTGTACCCACTGTACACATGCGACATATCTACAACTGAGGACGTAACTACAATAATGTCGCTAAAATTCAAGAATGTTGGTAATTTTCATATTCGATTCCATTTAGTGGTAGTAGTTTAAGAAACCGAATTTACTGGGTTTATCCTCTATTCGACGCTATGCAAGGACATGGAATCCAATGACAATGGTAATGTTCGTACGGAAGAAGAGATCAAATTCACGCTACAACTTGACATTTTAATTCTTATTATGTAGTATAATTAATTCAACAAACCAAGCAATACGGTTGATCATGCTGACTTTTGTGCTATAGCCAAGTCACTTCTTTCAACTATCAAATCGCGAGACATTTAACCATCATAACAAATCCGTGCAGTATAAAATTATATAATGTCAATACAAGACAACCCGCAACATATGAGCCTGTGAGAATGAAAGTGGTCAAAACAATTCAAATGTGACTTTTGAATTGTTTTGAAAAGTTGTAAATCGACGTACATAGAAACATTTTTATTTATGATTAAAACGTCGATTTACATAAATATCAAATGCAAAATCTTCTCCTTTTCAAAACAATTCAAATGTAACTTACACCACTATCATTCTCACAGGCTCATATGTTGAACGTAATAATGGTGCTGTGCGAGCAGTTTAAAGAACGAAACGAACTGTTAGTTGACTGACTGTCCTTGAATTGCAGATTATAATCATGTGGCAATTCCGCAGTATATTGACCCCTCAAATTAATTAGAAAACCATATATTTTAGGAAGTATGAGATAATCTAACGTTACAGTGGTATAAGTTAAAGTACTAAAATAACTCGTATTGCCTGGTCCAATATACCTTCAATCTCGGTGTTATAGTAGTTACGTATTATAGTAGTTACGTATTTGTTACAATTTGTAACTCGCTATCGATGTTCGGGCCCTTCTGCCGTGTGTTAGTGTATGTGTATGATAGGACTTGCTAATTTAGAAACCTCCCCGACTTTTTTAAAGTGTCGTTAATTGTATCCGAATTACCGATTACCCAGGCCGGGATTCGAACCTGGCCTGCCCGTTCGGGGTGCTAACCACTAAATTACATTTGCGTGTGCTAATATACTAATCAGAAAAGAGGTATTTTGTTCATCGAATCCTCGTTTCATAAATTTTTTTACCGATCGTATCAAATTTGTATATTAAAAGATGTATTCATTTTTGAATACGGTGAAGTTGTACTGGAAATAATTGCGCGGCTTCGTTATTATTATCATTATGACGATAAAACTACTCTTGATTATTTCTCTTTGCACTTGATCAATTTCAAATGATCGCTCTGTATCCCCAAAGTATTAATAATAATATTAATTCACTGATAGAATACAAATATTTTGTTAGTCCTATTTTCATATTACGATTTCACATCGTGAATTGTCGGTATTTTGCTAAGCTTCTTAGACGAAAATCCAATGTGTTCGGAACGAGTAGTGTAAGAAATCGCATCCCAGGCCAGTCGACTTCAAAAGATTGATTATAAAGATGCCATTTTTTGTTAAAAGAAAAAGCTCAATTTCCTCTGGTATCAGAGATTAAATTTCATTGTGTGTTGAAAGTTAATAAAAAAGACCTTCATTTGACATACCCGCCCAAGAAATTCCCTTCTACAAAATTCCCGCAACAAACAAGACATAATAAATAACTAAAGAAAAAATACAAATTAACATAAAAAAGTTAATATTATTGCCATATAAATGATATGAGTCGGTTGCACTTTATTTAATTTCCGATGTATTTTAATATATTATTAACATGTCTAAATAATGGTGCAGATAAAGTGAGGTATCCTAAATATTTTATTGACATTTAAGTCTCGTAGTTTTTATTATCTTCTATCGGAACCGCAAAAAGAAATTTATGAACATTATAGATTCAAAAGAATGATAGAAGAGGTAAACCATTTTATATAATTCCTTTTTGAAATATGAATAATGATTGAAGTATATAGTTATGCAGTATTAGTAGTTTTATAAATCACAAAAATTAAAAATATACACAAAAACGACTAAATTTGATAGTATATTGAATAATTAGGTGGTTTAGTAATAGGAGATGGAAAATAAAAATAAAATAAAATAAAATAAATTCACTAAAATTACTATTATATTATTGATCAAAAGCCCACATTTATATATCAGTTTTGAATTTAGAAATGTACATACTTAATATAATCCTGTCTTCGTTACGTATTGAAAGACTTCATCCAGCAGTTGATATGTCCGCGAAGTGAATGATGTGTATTGGTCCTGAAACTTTGGGCTGTCCAAAACCTGCCCTAATCACTCGGTTATACTTATGATTTAATATGTACATCACATTAAAAAAATTGTCCCATAAACCTCACCGCGCTATATTGTCATCGCCACAAACAGCTAATCGTCCCCATCATCCTCCAACGCTGGTACAGGATACTTTGAGCCGTAGTAAGGCAAGTACTGCAACAATGCTCGCCACTCACAAGTGTACACCGTTAGCAACGCACCAGCCACAGAATACGCGAGCATGCTGGGCATGAACGACTTCATTATCTCGAACTGCCGAGGTCGCATCAGCCGAACCGGGCAGCTAGGTGGCTTAATTGTTTTGTGTGGTGGAGAGGGTGAGCATAGGGGCCTTTTCGGGGCATTTGCGCATTTCTGTATCGGCCCCTTCATATGCCCCGAGGTGGGTCCTGGCTTGCTTTGGGGCCGGCATACGGGCTTACATTTATACTTATTACCCCCCATGACAGGACTAAGACGCGCGCCCGGAATGCACGCCGCGATCAAATAAAAACCTGTTCGTCATCGGAATTTGTTTTTTTGACAGGCGTCACCGGATATTTAACAGGCCCACGCCATTTTCTGCTCAGTCCAAGGCTACGCGGTAATGCAATAACATCGTTGGATTTTGGAATCATATCAACAATAATCGCACCCTCATTGTGATCAGCTTCGTATCGTATGTGTTTGTGATATGGTACTTCTTTATGCTTGTGTAAGTTGGAAATATCGTAGCAGCTTTCAGTTATATGCTTTTCTAAACTTTCGTTTTGCAGTGATGAAATACGTTTGAGTTTGTCCATTGTGCGTTCCAGTCGGACTGAGCGCAAATGGGATTCGTTTAGGTCCGAGAGGTCCATGCGGCTTTTCAGCTCGGAGACGCGCATTGTTGAGGCATTGCTGATGCTAGGTTGGGATAGTATGAACTCGGCTTCTGGGCCCGTTTGTTTCAGTAAGGCTAGAGCGTCATCGTATTTTAAGCTGAGCAAATTTTTGCCGTCTACTGCTACTATTTGGTCGCCACTATTTATACCGCCTGTTTTATAAGCGGGACCACCTACTATTACCGTTTGTACGTACACCTTACCGTCCGACCCTTCAGTTATTTGCATACCTAAACTACCACGAGTATCCTTGTGCACTTTTACTGACCGCAGAACACGTTCGTCAGCAAAGGAGATGTTGTTGAGCTTCTCTAGTAGGGTCTCACTAAGGGTTTCTTGGAAGTCTGGGAGGAATTGGTGCTCGCATTTTGAGGGAGGTTCTGTAATAAAATGAGACCTTAGTGATTATATTTAAATGTACCGCGTGTCAACATTCTCAGTCATTAGTACTAATATTATACGTAAAACCGAATATTTTGCATATCATACTTGTTAGTACCTCTACGCCGTGGAACCCAGTATCATCGCGAGATATGGTGGGCGAGAGCCTGCCAGGTCGCGCGGTGGCTAACGAGCGTAAAGCGGTCAATTCACGGCACGGGGTGTAGGGAGTTCGAGAATGACCCGTGGGGCCTCTTCGTATGAAGGTCACCCTGGAAATGGTAAATGACCGCTCCTGCGGGACGTGGCATACGACGACGCCCTCTGGCTTGAGTAGCCCGAGAACGTTACCGCCATCGCCTGTGCCGACAATATGGCAATAATCGCCCGAACAAGAGATATAGGGGAGACCCTCAGCAAAGCCAGGCAAGCGGTCATTGTAATGACGGACTGGGTGACCGCCACCGGACTAGTAGTCGCGGTGTCTAAAACCGCGGCCGCCCTGTTCTCTACCAGGAGAGCAGGCATCCAGGAAGCCACTACAATCCAACTCACACGCGAGAAATAGCGGTGGCAAGGAAAAATATATGGGCACAATACTGGAAACAAATGCCAGCCATGCCTCCCAGCCGCCAGAACGGAAGCAGCATTAGCCAAGCTACTTCCCAACATAGGCGGTCCGAGCGTGGGAAATCGGAGACTGCTAGCGTCGGTGTCGCGAGCCCAGATGATATACGCAGCCCCAACAGGGGCCAACGCAACGCTTACCGAGAGGAACACAGAGAGGCTTAGCACCAGCGCTTTACGCATAAGAGCATACAGCACCACGTCCACGGATGTAGAGGAAACCCTGGCAATGACGATGCCTGGCGATCCTTGGTGGCAGAAAGAGCCAGGATATACTATAAGACGAAGAGAGAACAGCCCTCACAGTATCAAAGAGGAGGCGAGGAAAGATACTATAACCAAATGGCAGAGCAGATGAGAGAAATCTAGAAACCTGGCATGGACGAGGAAGGTGGTCCGCAACCTGATTCCTTCAATGACCGGAGGACACAGTGGGCTGGATCACTGGACTACGCAAGCCCTGTCCGGTTATGGTGTATTCCTGTCGTACCTGCACCGGATAGGGAAGGCGGCCAGTTCGAAATGCCGCTACTGCTGTGACGAGGGAGCGCACCAATACGTGAATTAAGATGGGGAGGGATAGACCAGCAGAAAAGCTAATAAGCCTGATGCTAGAGAGCCGGGACGACTTCAGAACATTTGCATGAAGGGAAAGTACAAAGACAACCCAGACACTTAAATAGATACTCTGGGTGTCTGGGTAGCAAGACAGACACGAGAAGATAGAAACAGAAAACACCGAACGACGCACAAGGCAACAACAAGAACGGTGAATGGATACACAATGAACACCCACATCCTGCAGCACGTGGCACACACAGTTGTGGACCAAGGACACTGCAGAAATCTAAGCCAATCTACGGGAGAGATAATGACAACAATAACATGGCAAGACAAGAGACAAGTATGACAAACTAACACCAGTTGGTGCTATGGCGCTTACGGTGCCTCCGAGGCGGACAAGCCCCTAGTGACTGAACATGAGATAATGTTTTAGTCGGTAGGCGCTTCGGACAGAACGCGGAGGTTTCCTCCTCACATGTAAAGAATTGACAGCACGGGGTAACCTCAACCGCCGTCTGTTCAACTGGTCACACAAGTGGTAAGGTGTAAGGTAAATGGTAGCAGGCTGAGTAATGCGGTCCCTAACGTTCCCCTGGGGGCAACATGCGAAGACCTCTTGTAGTCAGCCTTACCCGGGCACGCGGGGCTCTGTTAGGGTGGGCCATCCCTTTGCTAATCTCACGTGGGAACACAATGGAATGATAAAACAAAACAACGAACGAACAAACACAAGCACGAATCCGACACCGAAGGTTAGGGTACAAGCCCACTCACCCAACAAGCAGGGGTTAATGAGGTAGCAGAGGCTAATAGGCCATCTACCGCGTAACACGCCTGCAGATGTAAATCTGTAGAGAAGGCAGATGTCGGACGAGGAAATCGTGGCTGCACGCCACGCAGGCGCCTCAAAGAGAGGCTAAAAGCACTCCTGGACGCCAAAAGAACGATGCTCAAGCAAAAACTTCCTGACAGCGGAGCAAAGCAAGAAGGACCCAGGGTCCCAAAAAGGCCGGTCCCGGTGCCATCCCACAACTGCATGCCATAAAGAAGGCCCGAACTGGCCCAAGCAGCACGTTCAAATAAGCCCTGGAGGTAGTGAAAGTAGCGGTAGTGCAAGACGGATTGCCCAGTGCGCAGATGGTCCCGGAATGGCTGGACGCCTTCCAAAGAGTCCTCTCCATGGCGCAGGAGGACATACCAGAAGGCGAACTACAAATAAGGATCGCCAAATGCACCCATAGGCCAGTCTAACTAGCCGTTACCTGCATGGACTAGCTACGACGAAGTCCGAATACTCTTGGCCTTCAAGGGGGCAGTGCTGAAAGCGCTGGAGGGAGAGGATGTATCCCTCTGCACGTGTCGTAGTCGTACCTCACGAACGCAGGAAGGAGCGGCCCGAGTCCTCAAAAATTCTGACACAGCTGCATGTGATCAATCACGAGTCTGTGGACAATTTGGAGCGTTACCGAGAAATGACCAGAATGGACCTTCTCCAGGGACACAGGTACACATGCGGCCCTGGAGGCCAGTAATATGCCCACCCGCCCTAACTTCGGCAAGGGAAACTTTCCGGTCGACGACCAGGGGACATAAAGAAGTACAGATAGAGCCTACCCAAAACCCTACTGCAGTCGCTGAGGAAGGCTATACCCCCGAAGGCAGCATGAAGACTGAAGACAGAGGAGGAAGAAGAAACGGTCCCGGCAAGAAATTCGCCGGAGGCTCCAACCTCTTCGGAATATTGGAAGTTGTCAGGGCCCTGCAGGTGAACCTCTAATATAACAAGACCGCTTAGGCCATCACATGTCGGATATTTGATCAAGAATGCCTAGACAAGCTCTGATATATAATAAGACCTTTAGCTACACAAAGGAAGAGTTCCATGCATAATATACGACAAAAGAATAAGCTGCACACTAATAGCGAGGTGTGCACCTCGGAATACGTTACAGCTCTTATAACTGCACCAACCGAAGGGTAATGGAAGAGACTGGTGGTATGTTTCGCCTACGTCCCAGGCGAGGATAGGTGTCCTCCGCAGATACTGAGAGAAATTGATATATACTGCGTAGGAAGGAACCTTCAACTCATCATCGGCTGCGATGCCAATGCCCATCATATCACATGTGTCGACCCTGGAGGTCATTCACGCCTTGAATTTATTTCAATCGCAGGGCTAAACACAGCCAACGCGGGCAGTCGGGTGAGAAACCCTAGATATGACTCTAAGCAAAGGTCCCATTAGTACCAACATACAAAACTAGCATATGTTAGACGAACCGTCGTGTTCAGATCACAGACACAACAGGTTCGATGTTAGAACACCTCCAATTATCATGTCCAAATTTAGAAACAGCCGGGAGACTAACTGGGAAGGATACTATTAATTCCTCAGTGACGCCTTGAAGTTACGTACGGATGAGATGAAAAAGGTGGTATAACTAGAACTGACAGTCGAACTGGTAAGAGATGCAGTCTTTCTATCAAAGGTGGGAAGATCGCATGACCATTCACCACAAGTGGTGACGCAGCCATCAAACTGGCAAGGCAGCTAGGCGACTTACCGGCTGCGGAACTCCGGGTAAGGGGATAGTCCGGGCATCGTTTGGAGATACAACAATGTTTAGCTATTACGTATCTGCAAACAATGAAATAGCAGCGTTTAGGAGTTTCCTGCAGCAACTGGACGGGGCGACGAGAGCGGCGAGCGGAAAGGTAGTGGTAGTAGGTGATCTTAACGCCAATGCCGCCCAGTGGTGCGCCCGCATCAGCGACGTAAGAGGACAAGAATTGGTGGAGATGGCAGCGGCTCTAAACCTAACACCCTGCAACCAGGGAACAAGCCAGCGTTTGTGAGGGGGAACTCAAAGTCCCTCATTGACGTAACTATGACTGGAACTAACTTACAAGTCATATCATCCAGCATTACTTGCATACTCCTCAAGACGCTAGAAAGGCTGATAGGCCGATACATTTGGGATGATATGGTGAGAACTAACCCCTTAAGCAATCGATAATACGCTTACCAGCCAGGTAAATCCACCGACTTGGCGCTGGATGACCTAAACAGATGAAAGGCATATCACAAGATCTATGCCATTGGATACAAGCCTAGAGAACAGGATCATCATATCCACACTCAAAGAATCTGTTACCGCCGATATTTGGAACCAAAATGGGAGCCTTTTGGTTCCCAGTGCAGAGGCGACGGAAGAAATACTCAAATTAAATAGGCACCAATTAAAAAATGTCGTAGGATACTGCACATTAAATAAACACCTGCACACTATGGGGATAGATACATCACCAAAGTGCAGAGACTGTGGGGAAGAAGAAGAAACCCCACTACATGCAGTGATAGGAAAAAACTCTTTAGTTCAATGTTAATTAACCTAAAAGAGCCGCAAGCCCGAAATTTAAGATCTGCGTTGTCACCAATTATACTACAGAAAACAAATATGCGCATATCAGCATACTCACTGAACGTAAAATGCAATGTTAGTAAACGAAACAACAATACGAAGCACTATAAATAATAATTAATACTAATAACAACGAGAAAACGATGATCAAAATTAGATTAAGCGCTTTTCAATATTGGCACTTTTCAAACTGACCGTATCAATAGTAATTTAAATCTGAGAGAATATGGAGCTCTATATGTTAAAAGACAATGAAATAAAGCGCATATTAACAGATTTAATTTTCAAACTGTGAAGACTCCTTGAAGACCCCGGAAGCATATATATAGTATTTATTAAATATAATATTTTTGTATTTAGATTTACGTCTCCGAATTTAATGACCAACATCGCTACCTGAAGTTCTGTCTCCAATTTATACAAACCCTATATATGAAGGGACGAACATCGAGGCTTCCTTCGCACTGCTAACCAGGGCAGAGCTCTGAAGTGCCTTAAAACACTCCCACAAAAGCTCTACGGAGGGCACAGTGGGAAGGCCACCCGCTCTTAATCTAATCTAGTATTTTACATCTTTAAATGGGTAACCCGGAAAAATAGCCCGCGACAAAATCGCCCGCTACAGTATAGCCCCGCGACAAAATAGCCCCAGACAAAATAGCCCCGCGACGAAATAGCCCCACGACGAAATATCCCCGGTACAAAATAAATCTGACCACTGTTATTGTTAGATAATACAGCAAATGCATTAGTTACTTATTATATTTATTGTAATTTCACACACAGATTTGGTTGGAAGAAGTATATGGTGTATTACGACCTTTAAATTAAACATCCATCATTTTATAACCTGAATGTTTATTATTATGTTTTTAGTAGATAAATAATTTACTTCCATTGGAATGTATTGATCCATTCAGTTGAGGTTAGTTAGGTTTGTTGGCGGGCGACCTCCCATTTATACTTTAATTATACATAACTCAATTATCAATAACAGTATACCGGGTTATTTTGGTGGGGGGTTATTTTTTCCCGGGCTATTTTGTCCCGGTCTATTTTGTCGCGGGCTGTTTTGTCGCGGGCTATTTTGTCGGGGCTATTTTATCTATTTTTATATATTTTAATGTTTATCAGGAATTGGGAACCGAGGCTGTAGCCGAACCGGTAACCGCTGAGAACGTACATGTTTTTAGAATACCTAAACCTGAACCGGACCTCGTTTTATGGGTTCAAAACCAGGTCCATAAAATAATTTTGTATGACTAGAGGAAAGACTTTATGACTGCTCATTTGTGCACGGTGAACTTTCACAAGCTTATTTTAAGCTGTTCTAATCTATTATAATAATATTTTAATTCTAAGCGGATAAGTCCAATTGGATATTATATACCTATCTATATACTATATTCCTAATAAACTTACCAATTATGTAAACTTCTGGTTTCGACCCTTCCGCCACCGGTGATGGTGGAATTGAAACACTGCTGCAATTAATCGAAACAGACTGCAGTGACAGCTGCTCCAAGTCGTCATGTCCAAACCTATTCACCGCTTCCATGGACCTCGAAACACGTTGTCCGTTGCTCGCAAACGCCCTCATTCCCATTTTAACCCCACGACGCTTATCCGGCACCACAGGCAAGCCAGCCAAACAACTACTATCCAGCACTAACCCCGGTCGCTTAATGAGCGGATTCTCGTTCTCTTTATTCTGACACTCCTCCAGCTCGCCGACAAAATCACCGATGCTTTTGCATCGCCGCCACCCACCCACGTCCACTCTTAATTCATCCGATTGCGAGGATGCAGGGCGGAACTCTATTTTGAATTCAGTGTCAGCGTTGATTGTGGCGTTGTCAGTGGAACGGTACTGGTGTGTGAGGGCCTCCAGTTTGTAGAGGGAGTTCGTCTCATTTTTCATGTCTTTGAGGGGTATGCCGAATTGTTGGGAGAGCGATGTTAATGATGCGAATTCGGTGCGTAACCGAAGGAAAAATTGATGGTGGAGTGAAGCCAGGCGGAATGTAAAATAAGATCTGTTGGGGGAAATGGTACAATGTAATATATGTGGTAGTTTTGATACTTCTTTAAAAGCTACAAAATTTACTAACTGTATACAGATGTTAGCAAACTGAATAGTAATTACTCTTATTAACATATTTTCAAATGAGATATTATTGGCCTAAACCGACAGTATATATCGAACTGTGAAATATCAATTGTCGTAATTTCCAAAATGACAATTTTCAGGTTTCTATGTTTATGTTGATGATTCTTATGTATATGTTAATGCTCGTTTTGCATTTAGAATAAACCAAATTATTATTTTAAAAAATTAGATAACATTAGACTTAATGGTAAAACTTCTTGGGTACGATTTTTGACCGATCGCTATCACCATGCGCTATAATGCGTACATATTTGATAGCGCTGAACTAATAGAATGAACACAAAAATTAATGTCAAAATATAACTACTGTCGACCTTTCAGTTCTACCAAAGATAGGCAGAACCTTTCTCGAAGCGTAAGGTCTCAAATCGGTACCATTTGCAATAATAGCGTACGTCTCCTGATCGCTAATTCATAGCGATTGCTCAAAAATACTCCCCCTGGAGCTATTGCAACTTGAAATTGCAGTTATCTCAAAAACTGTTTTTGGAAGTTAAGACATTTGTCATCTCACAGTTCGATATACAATATTTCACTAATAAGTGTGCATCATGTATAACATATTAGTATAGCAGAGGTGCCCCTATTAGTAAATGTATCCCCCATGTAAACCATTGAACATGTTCACAATGAAGATTTTAAAATATCAATATATTGATCTATCTATGAAAGTCATAATAAAAATCACATTTCACAAATACACGATTTTATATGTTTTAACCACAAAATTTAACACATCGAATTATAATTTTGAAAGTATTCTAATGCATTAGTAATATTTACATCTATCCCATAAAGTCGTAATCCAAAAGTACGGTGACTGGGTTTCATGTTATTTAATGCCAAAGTTAGTATTTAATAAAATACGATTTTATATATTTTAACCATAAATATTTCTCACGATGGATATTTTCATTAATATATTAATGCATTAAGCAAAACTAGCCCAGGAATCGACAATATCTGTCTGATGGGCCAGGGGTGCGATTCTTAGAACCACTCGCATCGAACATATTAAACGAATATGTAAGTATAAGTAGCTAGATAAAATACGCAATTCACAATGTGCGCTCGCAAAATTATGGAATTTCGGTTTACTAGTCCTTAAAACACGAATATAACAAAATTTCATCATTGCACGAACTCAAATTTTGAATTGTTTGTATTTTGCGACGTTGACAGTTACACGAATACGTTCGAAACGAATGGTTTCAAGAATCGCACCCCAGTGCTATGGTAATGAATGGCGGCCGAATCAGCATAAGCAGCGAAATCAAAGTACAATTTGAAGCAATCAATAATTAAAAATCATTTAAAGGGCATTATTTCGAAAACTTGCATCAATCGGAGACAATTTAACCGAAGGACCTGATATGGACGATCATTTTATTTATAACTGCCATATTTATTGCATTTTACATAATACATATTATTATACATATTATTTTTTCTTTCAATTATATTGCTATATTTGCACACGCATATCCATAGAGCTGCTCGGGAGCCGCAGTTTGCCGATCCCTAAACTAGACTAAGACTCGGTTGTATAAAGCATATAATTTTCAAGTTAATTACCAAATCGCGAACATCTCTCATATTGTATCAAAGTTACCAACGTCAACGTTGCCACATATAAACAGTGGTACATCAGGTGATTAAAAGGAAAGTTAACATCGATTTATGCAACATCTAACTGTATGATCACGGGTTATAGGTATAGAGTCTACAAGAAGAATTATATTATAATTCCATTAATATCAATAACAAAAATTTTAAACTACGATAGAACTAAAACACGAACAAAGTCGCCGAAAAGAAAATACCTGCGTGCAAATCAAATGCGATACCGGATAATATAAATATATAGAACTTACTTTTTGTGATCCATTTTCAGTTTGTACTTCTTCAACTTGGAACGATGCATTTTCACAAAATGCGGCAGCACACATAAATAATGCTTGCTATAACAAAGTGTCTGAATGGTTTTCCATTCGAACATTTCGTACAGCATAGGGCCGCATTGAGTTGTTTTGGGGCAGCGCTCGTAGAGGTTGATGCCTTGCGCGCTTATGTACAGCCACGCATCTTTGGGTGTATTGTCTTTGAGAATCTGGTAAATGATATGGAAGTATAGTAGTTATATAATTGAAATTGGTAGTTATTTACCCAAGTTGCGGTGTAAAAGTGGCCACCATAATGGGGTAGGTTTTGCGCTAACAAGATGAAATCGTGTTCGGCGCGGTCGATTTCCATGCCTATTTTGAATTTATGTGCACGTATTAACTCTTGACGTAGCCTATCACTATCCTCCACTAGACAGGACATCGTTTCAGGCACATAGTGCTCTATGAGGAAGTAGTCTCTAGCGCCATGTTCCTGCAGGAAAACAATAAGTTGCAATATATAATGTCCGCACGATGCAATCAAATACTTGTAAACTACTATCTAATCTTATACCAACATCCCCACACTGTGTTTATAAAATATGTCTTACCCTCTCGTTGAAGTCTCCAAACTCCGCATGTAGAGCCAACCCATTTAACTCTACGAGTTGTGAGAACGAGCAGGGCAGTTGATGTTCCAGAATGGACCTTCTCAGTTGAAGATACAACAAATGTCTTGCTTGAGACCCACGAATTCCCCGCAAACTAGGCAGAAAAAATCGCACGCGCATAAAAAGTGTAAGAGCTGTATTTGTACCTGATTGAGACGCCTTGCAAATACGTGTATCCGAGGGAAGAAACACAAAATCTCCTGCTATTAAAGCAGATAACCCCAACATGAAGTTTTCTTCAATGTGTTCCTTCTGTATAATCAACTATGAAAAGAAAAATAATCTTATAATATTTCACGTAAATTGGGTTATAAATTTACCTCAAATAACTGTCCAGCTGTCGTAGTATTCGGATTACAAACTACATCACATTTCTGCCCATTTAACAAAATAACAGTAACAGTCCGCCTGAGACTACCCTTAATATCAGGCATTGTAAACTGCTTGCTGGGAAGCGCGGCGCGCACCACAAACTCCGGCCCGACACATTCTCGCGTTGACACAATATTAGGCACATCATATCCGGCCCTATAAAGCCTCGATGCGGCCCTTTGAACAGGATTTCTGCGGGCCGATTTCATGCGCTCGCAGCCGGCCATACGGGTGCGTCGCGCTAACGGTTTATATTCTGGTAGTTGGTGTAAATTGAATTCCGATTGGGAGACGTAGTGTTGGTCTTGGAAGTCGAGCGGAAGGCCATCGGGCACGCACATGGATTTCGGACGTTGGTTGATTGTGGGGGCGCAGAATGAAACGTCCTCCATGCTTGTGCTGGCTTCTCGGGTTAATTTCTGCTTGGCTGGCGATCGGAGGTTCATCCAACGGCGGGGGGTTGTTGTGATGTTGGCTATTTCAGAACTGTAATATAGAATGTAACGCTGTTTATTAGTTTACTTGTGGTAAATATTTCAAAAAACTTTATATTTAATTTTATAGGGTGTGTATAAATTGGCGAAAGAACATCAGGTAGCTGATGTTAGTCAAATTCGGAGCCCAAAATCTAAATACAAAAATATTGTAGTATGCTTCCTGGGTCTTTACGGAGTCTCCAAAGTTTGAAAATGAAATCTGTTAATATGCGTATTATTTAATTGTCTTTTGACATATAGAGCTGCACATTACAATAAAGAAGAATCGTAAAATTATGTTTACGTGGAAGTTGATTTTCAATTTCTAAGCGTGTTTTAATTAATTTATATTTAAATTACTTTGGCTAAAAATACAACATTGTTATTGATACTAGTGCCAACATTGAAAAGTGTTTAATTTAATTTTGTATCCTCGTTGATTTGCTCGTTGTTATTAGTCTTAATTATTATATATGGTGCTTCGTTTTCTTGTTTCGTTTACTAACAATGGATTTTACTTTCAATGAGTATGCTGATATGCAAATACTATTTGGTTTCTGCAGTGGAAATGGCGACGACGTAGAACTTCGTGCTCGTTATCCAAACCTAACTATTGCACGTGGGCGAAGATATTTCGAATCGCGAAGATGCATCAATTTGTGATACTTATAAATTAATTTAAAAAAAAATTAATACAAAAATTGAAAAAGTAATTCCTAATAACTTTTATAACTTACTTTAACTTTACACACACACAATATTGATCAAATTCCAACAATTGAATGATCTCTAAATCGAAACTAAAATTGAATATTTGTGCATCTATTTTCAGCCGGCGGAGGTCTGCCTTAACACACATAATATTCACCATTGGACTGACGAAGTCCCGCACACCTATCGAGAATATGATTATCAGAGAACATTTTCGAGCAATGTTTTGGTTGGTATAATAAAGCATAGGGCATAGGATCAATTTCTTTACCAAAATGTGAATATGTTGTTTATGTCTGTTGTAAATAAAGACCTGGCTATACATATAACTTAACTTTGCTCCAATGTTCACGGAGCGTAATGTATATAATGATATAACTCGTTACCATGCACATTATAAAATAATAAGATACACATGTGAATGCAAGGTTTCCAAATGTACGTGTCTTTAAAATGGTTCGTGAGGACTGAGGAAGCATGGTACAATGTTCTTGTATGAAGATTTTCGACTCAGATTTTGATGACCATATCGTTACCTGAATTTCTATAGCTAATTTATAAACACCATGTATACAACACTAAAGAGAGTTTATATATGAAAACAGTTCATGAAAATATGTGAGCTTGTAAATGACATTCAAAACAAACTGTTTACAAAAGTTTAGCATTGCAGGCAATTCAGGCCGCCGCGTGAATTTTTAACGTGGCGTTGCGATTTGTCAAGGTGAAGCGACGCAATAAGGTATATTGTAATAACGTTATGCTACGAAGTATGAAAATAAAATGCAATTTTTCCGCGAATCCTGTTTCTTAGATCTCCTGACCATATTTATATCAGCGACTGTTCTTCAGGCGTCCGTTCGTCTACCTGTCCTCCATGTTATCAGAAAAACTCTGCATATTCTCAATGAAATTTGCCATTTTATTAAATATAAGTGTTTTATTACAAATGAAAAAAATCATCTCTCTCACATTGATACATCTGGTGATTTTTCATTCAGATAGCCGACAATGGCAAGAAGTACTTCACTATAAATTAGATTGAACATTATCCGAGAGGAAATAGCCATTCAAAAATTTCACCTTCTAATTATTCACACATCGACACATTGGACATAAGAACATCTCACGCGCCATCCAGTACCACCCTCCGTGGCGCAGTTGGTAGCGCGACGGCCGCGATAACCGGAGACGTGGGTTCCACCGGAGGGTGAAATTTTGGAGAAATTATTAATGAACATTGATACATATGATTATTTTTCATTCATATAGCCGACAATGGCAAGAAGTACTTCACTATATATATATATATATATATATATATATATATATATATAATTCAGTTAAAATATTTAACATATGTAAATAATATCGTTAGTTAGTTATTTGTGCCTTTGGATTCCAAATTCTCACTAGGCCGGAGCCGGGATTGCAGACGATCCCGGTTCTGGTATAGTCGGGACTTCAACGTGATTTATACGTAGTGAGAGTTTAAAGGAAGGTGAAATAGTGCTGGAGAAAAAAGTTAACACCCTATAAGCGTCCAGTGCTGCATTGAAAAATACAGATAATTAACGTTTATTGAAACGTATGACTGAGATTTATGTACATACAGCATTCCAGCAGCGTTACAGCAATCTTAAGTTAATCAAATCTGCTGTTAAACGAGGAAACACACATGTGACAAGACCTACAAGGGATTCCACTGAGAAGTTCAGAGAACAGTGTTTTCTATGTGGAGAATTCATAACAAAACAATTTATTGACGATCAGATGAGGAAATCACCAGAAAAAGAAATACTGTGATTAATGTTGTGAAAAAGTTGAACTCAAACATAATGAAAGCAGCTGAACGAAGAGATGACCAGTGGGCTATGAAAATAAAGGTACTAATTTCAGAGGAGACTGATTGGTAGCACTGGACGCAAGATACCATCTGTTTTACCAAAGGCGGCTGTATAAAGTACCAAAAAAAGGACTTCAAAGCAGTGGTCGTCAGCAGTCTACCGTTGATCAAGCCATGGAATACATTTTTGCTTATCTTGATGAACATGTAGATGAGTGTCAGCTTTTCCTACTTGTCGACCTGATAGAAGAAGAAAAATCTGATACTCGAACCATAAAAAAACGACTGTTTGAAAAGTATTCTTCACAACCTCTCATGTTCCGGACTTAATTTACTGGGTTTTTCATTCCAGGCATTTGTAAGGATCTTGTGTCCAGTATTCCTGAAGCGTGCAACTGTTTTAAATGCAAGGTCCGTGATGAGTATATCGTCCAGAATATACTCATCACGGACCTTGCATTTAAAACAGTTGCATGCTTCGAGAATACTGGACAGAAGATTCTTACAAATGTCTAGTATGAAAAACCCAGTAAATTAAGTCCGGAACATGAGAGGTTGTGAAGGCAGCTGCTGATATCATTCGGGAAGACATTCGATCACAAGTTTATGACACAGCTGTTTACGAACTCACAACTGACTTCTTGAATGACGTACACTCTGTAATCCCTGAGTGCCTCAAACTATTGTTGGAAACGTTGATCCTCACATACACGTGGCATTCTGGATCATTATCGTAGGAAATGTATAGCTCTCGCACCGACCGGCTCTTCACAAAGGCTGCAGTCAAGAGCAGTTTCAACCTGGTCAAACTTCCTCCCACGCAAGATGTAGCAAAGCTACATTCGTTTCACACATACTACCAGGTGCAGCAGTGGCTAGGCTAGAAAAGAATCCGCTCGAATGGGGATGTGTTGCTACAGCCCGAGGCCTTTCTCCAAAGATGATGTTCAGGGAACTAGCCCCCTCAAACCTGAACATGATTTTCTGTAGTTGCAAGAAGGGATGCAAGAATGCTTGCAGTTGCAGGAAAGCAAATTTGAAATGTTCCGTTGTCTGCGGGACTTGCAATGGCCAGTTCTGCGAAAACCTACCGGAAATGAAAATAGATGTAGACGACAACACCGTCGACATGGACGACCTCGATGACGATGAAATGGATAATGGAAAAAAACAACATCAGGCATAGTTACACTCGTATTATTGTTTATTATTCAATATAGGTATAATTTTTTCATTTCATTTCAGGCGATTGAGGACGATGAAGACGGTTTGGCGGATTTCCTTGGCCATGGTCCGTCAAAAAGGAGAAAACAACATTAGGAAACATTTCTTTTATATTTTTAATAAGATATATGTGTTAAATATATTTTGGATTTCAATTAGTCGTTTGGTTGTGAACAGCGACTCCACCCATCCCATCTTTTCCACTCCTTTTTCACCTCTTTGAAAATGTTAAATTAAATAAATGTTTACTTCACAGACTCGTGTTCACAGACTATTGAAGATATAAAGATAATTGTACATACAACATACAATATTAAAGTTTGGAGATTTTGACAAACTTTGAAGAGCTGTATCTCGGAAACTATTAGGACCATCCTGATCTCAAATTGTAGCAAATTTAATCTAGTTTAAAAATGCGTAAAATGGTATTTGTCAGAAACGTGCTCCTTCATGGTCAAAGTAGGAAGTAACCGAAATAAATGCAAAAAAAAACATTTAGCAGTTCTTGAGATATTCAAAATGTTCCGGAGGGCTGCCGAGGTCGAAAAGTTGGATTTTGCATCTCAGGCACATCCCATACAAGAAAAAGGAACGAAACTAACTACCCCCACTTGATGCAACTTATGATGTACTAGGTTACTGGACTAATTATTTCTAATCATTTTTTATTAAAAAACTTTTTTCTTCATAACAACGCAAATAAAAAACAAACGAAAACAATAAAATTTATGAACTTAGAGCTATTCTAATATCGAGTACGTCTTCCCCTATTCCTTACTGCTTCCATGCATCTTGGCATACTGGAGATCAAATTTTGAATGACTTTTTGAATTGCTGCGGCTACCAGTTGATAGTGGTTGGCAGGTGGTACGTCGTCGACCCCCTTTTTAAATAACGTCCCATATATGCTCTATTGGGTTCATGTCAGGACTATGGGTTGGCTATTCTATGAACGGAACAACAACAGTACCTAGTGAATAACTTACCTAGCCACATGAGGATGTGCATTATCCTGAATAAACAAGACATTCGGACCCACAAAAGGAGCAAATGGCATTACATGGACAAAAACGATGTGTTCAAGATAATCAGGATTTATTGACCTAACACGTATAGGACCAAATATGTGCGGCCATCGAAACAGATGCCTCATCAAAACATTACAGAGCCACCACTAAACGGGACTCCGTGAGTTCAAGAGTCTTTTCGACTAGCAAATATCTCTCCTCACCAGACACGCTCACGTCTATCAGGAGATTTATTTTAATTTTCGTTTCATCCGAGAATATCATCTCCAAATCATTAAGGGGAGGAAAAGCCGACATGTGTACCTAAAGGAACAGTTATCGCCAAAAGTACTGAAGCTATTTAAGAAAAAAATATTGCATGGTGTAGTCAATTAAATTACCTACAAAAGAGTTTCTCAGAATTTTCAAATTCGTATTTTCATTTTTTATGTAACGTTTTAATATAATTTTTTTATATTAAATATTCATTATTTCTTAACAACCAGTAAAATATGCATAAGGATGAACCTACTTCTTGTATTAGTATGCCTAGTTATTATATATATATATATATATATATATATATATATATATATATATATATATATATATATATATATATATATATATATATATATATATTGCTTCATTTCCACAATTACTGTTCCGAAAGATTGAGTTCAGAACATGCTCCGATATCAAAATTGGCGGACATTTAAAAAGCAGATACCTGTGAATTAGAGCATTTTATAGTCCAGCGATTTCCCTACAGAGGGCTACAAATAAAAATTAAAGATAATTCTCGCCAAGCGCAAACATTTTGCCTGAATTATTCGTGTATTACAGTTCTTGACTTTTGTATCGTTTAATTTTGTCGACATTACTCGTAAATTATGCGTTTACTAGAATATAAAACACATATATTCCTGTAAATGCGATGTTGTCCCTATCTCTTTCACTTTTGTTACGTGAACGAGCGTGGTCTTCTATTACTATGTGAAGTAAACTTCGCCCGCCGTCAAAATTTGAGGTTATAAATGTTATTGAATTGTCAGACCATGCCAGACGGAATTCTTATTTAATTGAAATAGAACCACTTCTGTGAACGAATCATATAAATAATATAAGGCATGAAGGTATTACGTAATTTATAAACAACACATTTTAGGCGACCGACATTTGGGGTTAATTTTGCCTAACATTTTCAAGAAATATACAATGGATGGTTTCAAGAGCTGTTTTGTGTACATGGTATAGTAATTTATGAGATCTTACTTACAAATCACCGCCCCTCCGGAGGCCTATAGATGCCACCAATATTCTATGATATCTACACAATATATGTAGATATATCAACCAACTCACATCCTTAGAATATACTATTAATTATGCATGTATAATAATTCAATTATAAAAAACGTTGTTATTATGAAGACCATCACACAGTTACGAAAGTTATGTTATACATATCTCAGTTGCCTTCCATATTAATAACCAAGATATATCTAGTCAAAAATTTATTTATCTGTTTAGTTAGCTTACAAATATTATATAACTAAATTAAAATTGTATACAGTCTTACAGTTTATTTTGGTACTTTCATAGGGAAGCACATTACTATAAAGGCAATTCCAACATTAAGACAAAATATTAAATTGAGAAATCTAAATTGGAATAAGTAAGCGGAAGAAAAATAATGTGGATTAATAAAAATTTAGAAGCTTATTGCGAAGATTTAATATAGATGAATTTCAAAATTATGGAGATATATCTCCTGAATGATTATATAATCATCAGAACTAAGAATGGGAAAAATGGCATTTTATAATTTATCTGAACTATAATGAAATTTATTTAATAAGCAATGATACATTTCATTACAATGAGATTGTAAACTATAGAGATTAAATGAAGTATACTATTTGGTTAAATATTGCTAGATTATTATTAAAATTAAGTTTATTCTCAATTAAGCTGGAAGTAGTCTACTACTCGATTAAGCTACCACTATAGCTAATACTGATGTACCTTACACATTTTGACACTTCGTTTACGTTTCAGGTCCTATATAATTTAGACTGTGAACAAAATGTCCCGAAAATTTGCTAAACTATTTTTTTGTACGGGCCCATTTATACGAAATATTAAATATATAGAAAGCGTAAAAAATATTCTGCATCAATTCTGATATATACAATATTTAAAAACTACCGTTGCCCAACTATTTTATCCAAAATGACCCAATGGCATCATGTCCAAATGTAGATTTTAATGTGGAGTCGGTACATATACCGTGGCTCCCTTTCAAGACAAGGTATCCACATAACTACTCATTAAAGGGATTTTCGAACCAACTTAAATACGTGCTATTACACCCTCTATAACACCAACCATAACTTGGCTCCCTCAGTGTATATATGGTAAATTACAAGAAATTGAATGTTTTTTCAAAGTAAGCATTAACTAAATATAATATTTCTTAGACTGTTGCTTGAGTTGGTAGAGTTTTTCTGAAAAGCACAACTTCCTTAAAATAAGATTCGTATGTATCTCACGAAAATTAACAAAATAGCTAATCCAGGCACATTTGTAGTAGTGTACAAAGTTGAACACATATAAAGATAAAAATACTAAAAAAACGTCCTTGGGTCTTAACGGGTTAAATCACTTTATTGTAGGCTCTCAAACTTAATTTGAAAGTACTGATGATTGATAAAAATTCGTAGTGTTCAAATGTGGAACTGATGCCAACTTGATAAGTTGATAATTAGTGATGGGCACTTGAAATAATTGTATCGATATTAGTGGTCAAGTGAAACTAGGGAATTGAAAAATATCTGATGTGGTCAACACACGACTTTTTTAATTAATTTATTCGGAAAGTCGTGTTCTGCTTGCAGCAGATATTTTTCAGAGCAGCCACGTTCCTTTTTGCTCTGTTTATGGACCGAATTTACTCAAATTTTCACTGGATCACCCCAGCCGATTTTCAAATTTGATGTGATGCATTCAGCCGTTTTTTGTTCACAGGCGACCACACATCCAGGCACACACACTTATACAGCATACTGTATTCGGAAAGTAATAATCAACGACAATTTGAGCATTACACATAATATTTTAATATTATTTTTGCTCCCACAGAACTATTGCTCACAATAATGTTTGCAATAATATCTGAAATATTTGTTTCCTATATTGTAGCTAAAACTCCACTTATATATTTTCATATATAAAATTAAGCCAAAACATGCAAATATAGAAATTTACCCTGAAATTTCTCGTCTATTTTAGTCACTTCATAGATACTCTGCTTTAACTTTCTCGTTATGTTATGGCCTAGGAATCTTTTTCAAAAAATCAATTTAGTCACCTGTTTCCGAATTATTTTACTTTAGTTAATACATCTTTCGAGTTTATTTAATAATATAATGTACGTTGCCAGCATCCTCTTAAATTTACATGCTGCTAAAATATTATAAATTTATTTACATAAATTCTAACCTATGAATGTCACTGTTCAAATGTCATTGGGAATCTCACAAGCAAATTAATATTATAAATATTATTTGCGCCAGACACAGCGTTGCCACATTGTATGAAACAAATGTGGATTGCCGATTTATAGGCCGCTTTTTTTTGGGTGTTGATCTTTGGTAATCAAGTGATTTTGTTCTGTTTGACATACTAGCGCTACTCATTATCATCCTAATAAACTAATTCCGCCTACTTGATTTAGGCCCTTTTCGCCCCCCTTAAGAGTCAAATCTTGATGATTTTTCGCACACGCAATATTTGAATTTTGTGCTGTCTAGTGAGCAAGGGTTTCTTGGCCGGATTTCTGCTGTCCAATTCAGTTTCATTTAATCGCCTTCTAATCGTTCGGGAAGATATATTGTGAGCAGCTACAAGCTCATTTTTTAGGATGTTACTAGGCGTTATCCTGTTTCTGAGAGCGGATAGCCTAAGAAAACGCACATCTATTGGATTAGTACACCGTTTTCGCCTTTGTCCCGGCATTCGTAAGTGAAAACCGTTTCTTTTATCACAATAGCAACATGACGCATCGAATATCCCTTATCCAGCAAAATTGATGCTCTTACTGCTTACTGACAAATATGTTGAGATTAATTACAAACCTGCATTAAACTCGCACTGACACTATCAATAAAAAAAACTTGGTGGCTAAAGACAGCTAGGCTTAATATGTACAATTTTCCGATCAGGTATTAAATCAATTTTTTCCAAAAATGCTTTTATTTTCAATTGTACTTATAAAACAAAATTTTAAAATAATGTTTACATTATTTTACTATGATTGAATATTATTTATAATAAGATATTAATAATTATAATCAACATTTACGTTGTTGGCCGGAATTATCTGAATTTATATCAAAACAAAATAATAATTAATTATTGCATATTTTCATGCATGTATGGAAAAGGAGCCACAAAAAATAGAATTTTAAAAATATGCATATAATGTAAAATTATAAAAATTCTTATTAATTATTGTGTTTTATTGAAAAATATACCTATAATACAGGTAAAGTGCATTTGTTGTTAACGAGAATAGTTATAAAAGAAATAGATTTTTTTTAAATTCTTGATTTGTATAACACTCCCTTCAATGTTCTACAAATAATGGAAAAGTAGTACTACATCATGATTTTTTTCTATAATATAAGCCAGTATGTTCAGTCTATAAGCCGCTTTCATTTTATCGTTTGGAAACTGTTCTAATCCATCTAACACCAGCCCAAAACAGTTCCCGAACGATAAACGAAAACGGGTATAGTTTAGAAAGTATTTAATACGAGGAGAGTTTTTTGTTATTATATGCCTAGATATGAAAACAAAAAGTAAGAGGATAAACACAATATTATTTTTCAACGTAAGAACGAACCATTGACAAATATATACTTATACCAACGTTTTTTTCTGATAACGATATCAACATCTCAGAAAACTAAAACTGGCTACTATTTTTCGCGAAGAAAAATGCGTATTCGCCTTCTTGGGTGGTAAAGAGCCCTTATGAACCCATTGCAAGCACTCTTGTTTCAGGAGAAGATCCCAATAGTGTGCCCTTTCTCGTCCCCACTATATCCCCATGGATATATTTCAGACCACTGCTTTCTTTCGATAAAAAATTCATGACGCTTTTGTGTTCAGCTTGTAAATCACTCACTTTATCTCTTTAAGCTGATATAAAAATGACAAATGTTAACCCAATGGAGATGACACTATAAAATGTCACAGAAACTTAACATAACGACCATTGTCATGGCTATGCAGATAATATAAAACTACCCTCGTACAAAAGATATGTTTTGCACCGTTGTTAATTATGAATTAATTATTGCATTATTAATTGGCGTAATGATGGGTCTCTAGTGAAAACCATAGTATTTAAACCACGAAAGTGCATTGCAGCCATTACTCCTTAAATCTTTATTTATAAACGTTCAAGTTATAATAATACCTTTTGCAACCCTTGAATATAAATATACTATAATTAGTTATTTCTTTAAGCTAAAATAAAGTAAAAAAATATTCCCATACCGGGAATCGAACCCGAGCCTCCTGGGTGAAAGCCAGGTATCCTAGCCACTAGACCATATGGGATATGAATTTCTAACATAAAGTACCGAGTTGGAATGTAAAAATTATTATAATTAGTTTTCATATAGATATCGTGAATTTTTCAATCATATACTAATACATAATTCAAAATGGTAATTATCAATTTCCTTATGTTCTTTAATTTTATAAAAAGAGTTACAATAAAATTCACCGAAAAAACATTTTGATATTTCGATGAAAGTAGATTATATGCTATTATTGCTAACGAAAAAAAAGTACGTTTCTTTTTTCTCTGCGATATATATATATTGTACTCAGTGATGTATAATAGAAATATGTATAAAGTGTTCTATTTAAAATATACAAATTGATATTATTTTCAATGGAGCAATACTATATACACTCAAACATTTAAATTCTGCATTATATATACCCTGTAAATTTCTTGTAATTCCATACATAATTTAAAAATGTATGGGGTATGTAACTGGATATTTTACATTATTTATATGTTCTATATTTTCTACGGAAGTAACGGTTCGGGTAGAATCTATTTAGAATAATGTTAATATTTTTGTAATTCAATATTTATAAAATAAAATGTAATTTATATTCATTAAACTTTTTTGCGGAACCATATATAATTCATGATAATGATTATCATTAATTACAGCAATATGATTATCTTCAAACATCAAATATATTTACCTCTAAGCTCCACAACAAGCAGATTTATGCTGGTTAATTAATTACATCCATTGCGCCCTCAGATTTCGATTAATTAGTATACGATTATACATGTTGCGCGCTGTAAACGTTCAAATCTAGCACTGAGTGGTGTTTATTGGGCGCTCATGCATTAAAGCCGGCAAGGTTATGGTGGATCTGCGTTGCGTTTTTTTCATAGGATACATTCCAAACATAAATTAGCATTGTTTAGGAGCACGCGATAAATAAATAAACGATTACAAAGTACAAATGATTCAATTCATGTTTTTAACTAAGCGAAACGGGAAACATGTAATCTTGCATAACTGGTATTTAATATTAATTTTGCTAGACATATCTTTGTTGTGGCTCCTTTCAGATACCAAACCTTGGGGGTATGCACGGTCGCAGGCTATCAGTTGTTTCACCTGTACCGTGACATTGTGGGTAAATGATGATTGTTGGGACACAACATCTTACAATAACTGGAACTCGATATACCAATGGTTTTTGGCCTTTAAAATAATGAGCCTGGATCTACGAAAAGTTCAATTCAACGAGATCCATGCTGATTTAATGAATGTTATTGATTATGAGAAGAAATAAAAAACATGCGATTTCTCAGAAGAAAAAAAATGCTGATTAAGATGGATATTCGCACTACTGTGACTATTATACTTATAGTACATATTTCGCTAGTACTGTGAACTCGTATGTGCACAAACGTGACCAGGCGTGATTGTTGGTTTCAGAGCCTTCGTGTTCAAGATTACATTACGATTGGATTATAGATCGTATTGTAAATATATATTTGTTACTTATTATATTAAAAGTAATACTAAAATCATTCAAGCAGCACAAAGCACATATAATTGAAATTACCATTTAATATAGACGAAATATAACAATTACCTGTTTCTTGTAAGTGGTCTCAGTTCTGGCATAGCAGGGGGCCCCCACGGCGTATCCATGGACACCTCTAAGGCCGCCATCGCCTCCTGATGCAAATCCATAACAATATGCGAAAATGGTCTTGTCTGCTGTCTGCGCTTGCAGTAATCCGAGATCACCTGCAACCACAAAACATCGCCAACGGCATCACAAAAGAGCATATCGCTTGCGGCCTTTCATCTGGATTACACCGCCCGGCGGCGGCAGGGACTTAAATAACGCACACATCTTAATCTCGCAAAAGGAGGCGGCGCGACGGGACGCGCGCCCGGGTACAAAAAAAATGTAAATATAAAGGAGCCCGTGCGATAAAGAGCGCCTTTCATCCCATTCAGCGTCTCAATGGGGTAAATGCGATTACCATCTTTTTTTATTATTACGTCCCGGGCGTCGGAGCTAAGTCTTTTACGGTGAGCGGGGATTAATTGGACCGTGTACCGCGAAGTTTTATAAACTGCGCTCATTGTTTTATGAACAACATTAAGTATTCAGCGAGAACATAATGAAATAATTAAACGAAAATTACAACCTTAGAGACTGTATATTAGGATTAATATTTACGACTTTAATATGCAGGTATAGCTGGTATTTAGGTATATTACGCCTACTTCAATGAGGTGCTATATACTAGTGTGGATATATTCTCAGTCAACCATTGCTGTCGCAGACTTGTGAGCGACACCACCCGTGATATTATAGCATTAGTAGAAACAATTAATATTTTTTTAAATTATTTTATTTCTTTTTAAAAATTATTTGTAAATATAATATTAGTATATTTAGGAAATATATCTTATTTAATGTCTAGTTGCGACAAAGTATAGTGCACATGGCCTTTCTCTACCTGCGGCGGGCCATGTTTCTGTTTGCAACCCCGACTGGGGGTAGCTTGTATATGCATTTGTGAGATACCAACAAAATCATTTTTATAATATGCATTCGTAAAATTTGGCGGTACGCTTCAAGAATCACGCAGCGCCGTGGAGAAAATCTCTGCCCTAGACTATTTAACTACTATCGGCAGATTTTACCCTTTGCATGTACACGTATCTATATAGTTGGAATATTCACTCACAAATATTTTTCACTTGGATTGAACGTACAGTTGGAATAGACTTTTTTTTAAATTTGACTGGCAGTATAGTTTTAGTTTTAGAGTAGTTAATATACATTTTACAGCAACTTGGTAATAATCTTTAGGATAGGTGAAAACACACGCCAAACGAGATAGAGCAAACTATAAAAACTATAAGTATATATTGGTAGTTAATGATATACAAAATGTTTTATTTTATACCGTACAAAATAGAGTTCATACTATTTTGATATATAACTTGATTTATTAAGCTCAATATACTTTACACAATATTATGTCGTCTAGGCTGTCGACTTTCGACCTTCAGCCAAGCATCCCGAGATTAAACAAATTATTCTTAAATTCTACTCGAATCTACTGAAATAATATTTTTACTTATTAATATATGAAAAAGGATACTAAAATAATAATAGTCATTTATTGTATAATTAGGTAGCATTTTATCTACAAAGCATGTTTAATTTTCTCTATCTTATCACACGAATGCAATACAGGGTTTTTCCCACTATCAATTTAATAATAAAGCCAAAATTATACCAATTTGAAAACAAAATTAGACCATTGGATGGTTAGATCGAATATCGCCTAAAACACTGTATTTTATCGAGTCGGGAAAATTTTCTGAAACTGTCAAATAAATGGAAGAAACTCTATGTATTTATGCAGACAATTTTGAACGAACAACGTTATTGTGAGCCAAGTCTAAGAAACTTTTCAAAAACGAGTTTGCTGAATTTTATGGCTGGCGAGATAAACAGGGCAAGTAAGGATAATTATTATGAAGTCATCTTCCACATTTCTTGAATATGAAGAAAAAATAGTGCGCAGTTTCATCGTTGTGGAAGAAATGTTCTACGTTGAAAGCTACTATAAAAGTTTACAAAACACATATTTGTACAACGAACGTGTTTCTAAAGGATAGAAACGAATTATTTGGAAGCATACCATATGCTTCTAATAGTGCAATAATGTAATTTTATTCCACATGTGGTTAATATATACTTTATATGAATATACTGAAGATTATTATGGGTCTATAAGAAGTTGATTATGGATTAAGTAAATTATGAACTGGTAGTTTTGCCAGTATATTTAATTTTAAAATAAAGACCACTATCTTATGGTTCTTGGCCATGAAAATCCTCCCCTTCAATACATCTTTCATCAATTCTAATAAACTTTTCAGCATTATCTCTCTACGTTCCATACTTTCTATCAGTACTGCAGAGTCGCTAAGAAAGTGATCTAATGATTTCTTTCTGTTTCCACACATTCTACATGGTCATGCTAATGCATTTTTTCAAAGCCTGTTATCGCTATCCTCATTCTCACATCTAAATCTAGCAAACATTCTTCTATCATAATATTTCTCTGTCGGAAAGTGTCTTGTCATTCCCTCACTTATTAACATAAAACATGAGAGTCCTGTATTCTAGAAATCTTTCTGCCTGCGATTTCCTTGCAAATTGAAAAATTTACATTGCTTGTGCCACCCTAAATATTTCTTCGTTCTTAATCTAGGACCTAGTGGATATCCCAGCCTGACTCCTTTATAAATCTAAAAGGGTTCCATCACGCTACTATTCACCCGCACTCTATTCCCTACCTCTATCCATATCAACTACTCTCGTCCACTGCTGCACAGGCATCCCTCAGTCACTTTCATCCCATTCGGTCCTGCAGGGTCCTAGCGGTCTTTCTCTGCTTCTTCGAGTCTATGGATCTTAATATTACCGTAGGTTTGCACGTGCAGCACGCATTGGTTATTATGTAGTCTAGGTACTGCGATCAGGCTGCAGAGCTAGTACATATTGATAGAAGCGGATACATCAAGCGTCATAGATGGATAATGGGTTAGGATAACTAGTCTTCGCAGGATACATAGCTCTCAAGTTCCACACCCCGGGCAACTGTACTGACCTTCAGCTTACCAAATGCTTCCCGAATAAAGTGTGATATCTTTTCAGTTCGTAGATTTGTTAGTCCTTTGCTGTTCGTACTTTGTATTAGAGTTAGTATTTCCACTCCGTAGGTTTGCACTTGCAGCACGCATTGGTTATTACGTAGCCTAGGTAATAGATATTGACCGAAGCGAATACTTCAAACGTCATGGTAGGGCAATGGCTTAGGATAACTAGTCCTCTCATACACAGCTCTCATTTTTGGCTCCAAGCTCCACACCCCGGGCAACTGTATTGACCTTCAGTATATCAAATGCTTCCCGAATAAAGTGTATTATCTTTTTGAGTTCGCAGATTTGTATGTCCTTTGCTGCTCTTATTTCATGGCCTAGCTAGCTACTTCAGGGGTGTATGCGGTAAGGGTACTACCTAGTACCTTTTCACCGAAGCGGTTACATCAAACATCATAGATGAATGATGGCTTAGGATAACTGGTCCTCACAGGATACCCAGCTCTTATTTTTGGCTCCAAGCGCTACACCTGGGTAACTGAAAACTGCAAACTAAACAAAGTGACGGTATCTAGGAATGGTGATATCTCATGATAGGCAGCAATTGCTATCTCGTCAAATGCTCAAATATGGATACAAAGGCGAAGTTAGAATAGTACTCTCGCTTTTATCACTGTGGTGTGGAGTGTAACGAAAAACTGCCACATAATAAATCTTCAAGAACAATCAAACATGGCAGAAATATAGGCCTCAGTCCCAGGCAGAACTTCATTGGTTAAAGGCTGCTAAGAATACCCGAGCCAGAAATCAAGATAGTTACATGGAATGTAAGAACTCAGGAAAAGCAACAGAATGGGAATACATATAAGGGGTATCAGCGAGATGCGATGGACGGAGTCAGAAAAACCAGAAACAAACACACAGTTTTCTATTCCAGCGGCAATATACAACATCAGCATGGCGTAGGATTTATCCCTAGCGAAAACATGCCTAGCTTGGTAGCAAACTTCATCCCAGTGTCGGAACGACTAATAATGATTCAATTAAATACTTGGCTCATCAAACTTAATATTATCCAAATATATGCGCTCACCACTGACGGGAGTGAGGAAGTGGTCGAAGAATTTTACAACTCCATAACAAACCTAATGGCATCTGTACACAATGTCGAAATTTCAGTTGTAATGGGGGACTTTAACTCCAAAATAAGCCGAGGAACAACTGGGGAGTTGATTGGCCCCTTCAGACTAGGAGGCAGAAACGACAGAGGTGAACGATTAAACGTTTTTCCAAAAGAATTGCAATTGGTCATACTGAATACATATTTCAAACTACCAAGAAGGAGATTATACATATGGGCAGGACAAGCGGACGGTAAAAAAAGAATCATTCGGAATCAAATAGATTATATATTAATCAACAAAGTAAGGTATGAAGGGAGAGGAGAGAAAGGGGCAGGGGTTTGATTGTAGCGGACCAGAAATGGGTGTGAATGAGAAAAAAGCTAAAGGGCGTTAAGCCTCCCACTTAACGTCCTTTTTTCTCAAACATGGGTATATTCGATGCTCCAGTTAGGTAGCGTGATGGTGACTGCGATGTTCAGAAAGAATCAAGAATGCGCGGGGGGGGGGGGGGGGGGGGGGGTGGAGTTGGTTTAACGGGGAGTGAAGGATGAAGAAAACGAGGTGCCAAAGGGAAATGACCAAATGGAGGCAGGGGAAAGGCGGAAAGGGATCAGAGGTGGAGCTGTTGAGCTCGCGACAGGTGGTAGGAAGAGAGGCGTTCTCACGAAAAGAGGTGGACGTGGGCCTGGGATAGCTGAAACTGGGAAAGGCGACGGGGGAAGATGGGCTGAAGGCAGAGGAGTTATAAACGTTATAGGAAGAAGGAAGAGAAAAGTTGTTGCAGTTTATAAATATGGCGTGCAGTGGAAAGGAGCAGGTGGCGGAAGAGTAGGGTGGTGATCCCGGTTCATAAAAAGGGAGCTGCCTTGTATATAACAAACTATCAGGGGATCACTTGTTATGAGTGCGGGATATAAGATTATGACGACAATGTTTAAAAACAAATTGCATAATGAAGTAGAAAGAAAAGGGCTGCTGACGGAGTGCCAGGGTGGGTTGACAAAGAGAAGAGGGGCGAGTGAGCAGATTTTCACGCGGGATGCAAAGGGGGAGCGGTGTTTGTAGATCTGAAAGCGGAGTATGACTCAGTTCCTAGGGGGAAACTTGTGGAGTGTATGGATAGATTGGGCATGGAAGAGGATGGTGTAGAGTGAGTCAGTTGCATGTACAAATAGTCGTGGGCAATAGTAAGGCTGAATGCAGAAGTATCGGAAAAATTTACGGTGCCTGCTAAGCCCCCTCATGTTCAAGTACACGAGCGAGTTGGAAGAGGAGCTCAAGAAAGGACAGTCAGGGGGGTCGTGGTTGTCAAGATGGAGAGGAATTACTTCAACCTGCTATATTTCTATGTTGTCTACGGGGTTTAGGGCATTGAACACAAGGTTGGTCATTAGCTTGGCATAGTCAAAATATATTTTTAGGCCTAATTTGGTAGATGCTTCTTTTTAGATCTTTAAAAGAAGCATTTGTAGTACTTCCTGAAATTCGTCTGTAAATAGCACAATATCATCGATGAAGCATAGATGAATTAGCCTTTCGCTATTAATGTTTAGTCCCATTTCTTCCCAGTCCAAACTTTTGAATACTTACTCTAGTGTCGCTGTAAGAATGCGTTTATAATTCTTCCTCAGAACACAAGAGAACAAAATCACAGAATATATTACCGACAGAATTACGAATTGCGACGGACTTTTAAAGCGATTGAATAGTTTCTCATCGTCAAAGTCGCAGTGATAGAGAGTTCACATGTATACTTTATCGCTTTAGTTGGACCGGAGTGAACTTAGCCCCTATGATCCCAGCCTCTATACCGCGCGGCGCCGTGGGGCCGCGCGCACGGCAGATTGTTTGCGGGTCTGTACTGACCAACTGGGGTGACCAATAAAATCCAAATTTTGAGGAATTCTTTATTAATGCCTTGCCAATCATAATATATATATATAAATTTTTTTTTAAAATTTTTATAGGCGTTTTTGTATAATATATGTTGTAACGTAAATGATTATTTTTGACCATCACCCGCAATGTTCCTGGATTTGAAAAAAATTGCTTAATGTTTATAACAATATGATAAAGTAAACTGGAAAGTCTGTATCCCCGGCAAGTTGTTTTTTCTATTTTTTTTTAATTTTATACTTTTACGCTCATATCTGAATAATTCGATTTTCCATAAAAAAAATAATGCAACATATTTTGTTTAATTTTTTTTTGGATCTTGGTTCAGAACATATCAGTGCACCAGTTGGCCGAAGGAAATTGAAAAATTTTGATTCTAAGTATTTTTTTTTTGGCGACTAACTTTTATATCATTATTATTATTTTTGACCATGTTCCGCAATGTTCCTGGATTTGAGAGAAATTGCCTAATGTTTATAACAATATGGTAAAGTAAAACGGAAAGTCTGTATCCCCGGCCACTTGGTTTTTCTATTTTTTTTTAAATTTTAAACTTTTACGTTCATATCTGGATAATCCGATTTTAGAGGCTGAGTCCATAAATAAATAATGCAACATATTTTGTTTAATTTTTTTCTGGATCTTGGTTCAGAACATATCAGTGCACCAGTTGGCCGAAGGAAATTAAAAAATTTTGATTCTAAGTATTTTTTTTTTGGCGACTAACTTTTATATCATTATTATTATTTTTGACCATGTTCCGCAATGTTCCTGGATTTGAGAGAAATTGCCTAATGTTTATAACAATATGGTAAAGTAAAATGGAAAGTCTGTATCCCCGGCAAGTTGGTTTTTCTATTTTTTTTTAAATTTTAAACTTTTACGCTCTTATCTGGATAATTCGGTTTTAGAGGCTGAGTCCATAAAAAAATAATGCAACGTATTTTGTTTAATATTTTTTTGGATCTTGGTTTAGAACATATCAGTGCACCAGATGGCCGAAGGAAATTGGAAAATTTTGATTCTAAAAATTTTTTTTTGGCGACTAACTTTTATATCATTATTATTATTTTTGACCATGATGTGCAATGTTTCTGGTTTTGAAAAAATTGCTTAATATTTATAACAATATGATAAAGTAAAGTGGAAAGTCTGGATACCGGAAAATTTGTTTTTCTATTTTTTTAATTTTTTTTTTATCATTATTATTATTTTTGACCATGTTCCGCAATGTTCCTGGATTTGAGAGAAATTGCCTAATGTTTATAACAATATGGTAAAGTAAAACGGAAAGTCTGTATCCCCGGCCACTTGGTTTTTCTATTTTTTTTTAAATTTTAAACTTTAACGTTCATATCTGGATAATCCGATTTTAGAGGCTGAGTCCATAAAAAAATAATGCAACATATTTTGTTTAATTTTTTTCTGGATCTTGGTTCAGAACATATCAGTGCACCAGTTGGCCGAAGGAAATTGAAAAATTTTGATTCTAAGTATTTTTTTTTTGGCGACTAACTTTTATATCATTATTATTATTTTTGACCATGATGTGCAATGTTTCTGGTTTTGAAAAAAATTGCTTAATGTTTATAACAATATGATAAAATAAAGTGGAAAGTCTGGATACCGGAAAATTTTTTTTTTATCATTATTATTATTTTTGACCATGTTCCGCAATGTTCCTGGATTTGAGAGAAATTGCCTAATGTTTATAACAATATGGTAAAGTAAAACGGAAAGTCTGTATCCCCGGCCACTTGGTTTTTCTATTTTTTTTTTAATTTTAAACTTTTACGTTCATATCTGGATAATCCGATTTTAGAGGCTGAGTCCATAAAAAAATAATGCAACATATTTTGTTTAATTTTTTTCTGGATCTTGGTTCAGAACATATCAGTGCACCAGTTGGCCGAAGGAAATTGAAAAATTTTGATTCTAAGTATTTTTTTTTTGGCGACTAACTTTTATATCATTATTATTATTTTTGACCATGATGTGCAATGTTTCTGGTTTTGAAAAACATTGCTTAATGTTTATAACAATATGATAAAGTAAAGTGGAAAGTCTGGATACCGGAAAATTTGTTTTTCTATTTTTTTAATTTTTTTTTTATCATTATTATTATTTTTGACCATGTTCCGCAATGTTCCTGGATTTGAGAGAAATTGCCTAATGTTTATAACAATATGGTAAAGTAAAACGGAAAGTCTGTATCCCCGGCCACTTGGTTTTTCTATTTTTTTTTAAATTTTAAACTTTTACGTTCATATCTGGATAATCCGATTTTAGAGGCTGAGTCCATAAAAAAATAATGCAACATATTTTGTTTAATATTTTTTTGGATCTTGGTTTAGAACATATCAGTGCACCAGATGGCCGAAGGAAATTGGAAAATTTTGATTCTAAAAATTTTTTTTTGGCGACTAACTTTTATATCATTATTATTATTTTTGACCATGATGTGCAATGTTTCTGGATTTGAAAAAAATTGCTTAATGTTTATAACAATATGATAAAGTAAAGTGGAAAGTCTGGATACCGGAAAATTTGTTTTTCTATTTTTTTAATTTTTTTTTATCATTATTATTATTTTTGACCATGTTCCGCAATGTTCCTGGATTTTAGAGAAATTGCCTAATGTTTATAACAATATGGTAAAGTAAAATGGAAAGTCTGTATCCCCGGCAAGTTGGTTTTTCTATTTTTTTTTTTAATTTTAAACTTTTACGCTCGTATCTGGATAATTCGGTTTTAGAGGCTGAGTCCATAAAAAAATAATGCAACGTATTTTGTTTAATATTTTTTTGGATCTTGGTTTAGAACATATCAGTGCACCAGTTGGCCGAAGGAAATTGAAAAATTTTGATTCTAAGTATTTTTTTTTTGGCGACTAACTTTTATATCATTATTATTATTTTTGACCATGTTCCGCAATGTTCCTGGATTTGAGAGAAATTGCCTAATGTTTATAACAATATGGTAAAGTAAAATGGAAAGTCTGTATCCCCGGCAAGTTGGTTTTTCTATTTTTTTTTTTAATTTTAAACTTTTACGCTCGTATCTGGATAATTCGGTTTTAGAGGCTGAGTCCATAAAAAAATAATGCAACGTATTTTGTTTAATATTTTTTTGGATCTTGGTTTAGAACATATCAGTGCACCAGTTGGCCGAAGGAAATTGAAAAATTTTGATTCTAAGTATTTTTTTTTTGGCGACTAACTTTTATATCATTATTATTATTTTTGACCATGATGTGCAATGTTTCTGGTTTTGAAAAAAATTGCTTAATGTTTATAACAATATGATAAAGTAAAGTGGAAAGTCTGGATACCGGAAAATTTGTTTTTCTATTTTTTTAATTTTTTTTTTATCATTATTATTATTTTTGACCATGTTCCGCAATGTTCCTGGATTTGAGAGAAATTGCCTAATGTTTATAACAATATGGTAAAGTAAAACGGAAAGTCTGTATCCCCGGCCACTTGGTTTTTCTATTTTTTTTTTAATTTTAAACTTTTACGTTCATATCTGGATAATCCGATTTTAGAGGCTGAGTCCATAAAAAAATAATGCAACATATTTTGTTTAATTTTTTTCTGGATCTTGGTTCAGAACATATCAGTGCACCAGTTGGCCGAAGGAAATTGAAAAATTTTGATTCTAACTATTTTTTTTTGGCGACTAACTTTTATATCATTATTATTATTTTTGACCATGATGTGCAATGTTTCTGGTTTTGAAAAAAATTGCTTAATGTTTATAACAATATGATAAAGTAAAGTGGAAAGTCTGGATACCGGAAAATTTGTTTTTCTATTTTTTTAATTTTTTTTTTATCATTATTATTATTTTTGACCATGTTCCGCAATGTTCCTGGATTTGAGAGAAATTGCCTAATGTTTATAACAATATGGTAAAGTAAAACGGAAAGTCTGTATCCCCGGCCACTTGGTTTTTCTATTTTTTTTTAAATTTTAAACTTTTACGTTCATATCTGGATAATCCGATTTTAGAGGCTGAGTCCATAAAAAAATAATGCAACATATTTTGTTTAATATTTTTTTGGATCTTGGTTTAGAACATATCAGTGCACCAGATGGCTGAAGGAAATTGGAAAATTTTGATTCTAAAAATTTTTTTTTGGCGACTAACTTTTATATCATTATTATTATTTTTGACCATGATGTGCAATGTTTCTGGATTTGAAAAAAATTGCTTAATGTTTATAACAATATGATAAAGTAAAGTGGAAAGTCTGGATACCGGAAAATTTGTTTTTCTATTTTTTTAATTTTTTTTTATCATTATTATTATTTTTGACCATGTTCCGCAATGTTCCTGGATTTGAGAGAAATTGCCTAATGTTTATAACAATATGGTAAAGTAAAATGGAAAGTCTGTATCCCCGGCAAGTTGGTTTTTCTATTTTTTTTTTTAATTTTAAACTTTTACGCTCGTATCTGGATAATTCGGTTTTAGAGGCTGAGTCCATAAAAAAATAATGCAACGTATTTTGTTTAATATTTTTTTGGATCTTGGTTTAGAACATATCAGTGCACCAGTCGGCCGAAGGAAATTGAAAAATTTTGATTCTAAGTATTTTTTTTTTGGCGACTAACTTTTATATCATTATTATTATTTTTGACCATGTTCCGCAATGTTCCTGGATTTGAGAGAAATTGCCTAATGTTTATAACAATATGGTAAAGTAAAATGGAAAGTCTGTATCCCCGGCAAGTTGGTTTTTCTATTTTTTTTTTTAATTTTAAACTTTTACGCTCGTATCTGGATAATTCGGTTTTAGAGGCTGAGTCCATAAAAAAATAATGCAACGTATTTTGTTTAATATTTTTTTGGATCTTGGTTTAGAACATATCAGTGCACCAGTTGGCCGAAGGAAATTGAAAAATTTTGATTCTAAGTATTTTTTTTTTGGCGACTAACTTTTATATCATTATTATTATTTTTGACCATGATGTGCAATGTTTCTGGTTTTGAAAAAAATTGCTTAATGTTTATAACAATATGATAAAGTAAAGTGGAAAGTCTGGATACCGGAAAATTTGTTTTTCTATTTTTTTAATTTTTTTTTTATCATTATTATTATTTTTGACCATGTTCCGCAATGTTCCTGGATTTGAGAGAAATTGCCTAATGTTTATAACAATATGGTAAAGTAAAACGGAAAGTCTGTATCCCCGGCCACTTGGTTTTTCTATTTTTTTTTTAATTTTAAACTTTTACGTTCATATCTGGATAATCCGATTTTAGAGGCTGAGTCCATAAAAAAATAATGCAACATATTTTGTTTAATTTTTTTCTGGATCTTGGTTCAGAACATATCAGTGCACCAGTTGGCCGAAGGAAATTGAAAAATTTTGATTCTAACTATTTTTTTTTGGCGACTAACTTTTATATCATTATTATTATTTTTGACCATGATGTGCAATGTTTCTGGTTTTGAAAAAAATTGCTTAATGTTTATAACAATATGATAAAGTAAAGTGGAAAGTCTGGATACCGGAAAATTTGTTTTTCTATTTTTTTAATTTTTTTTTTATCATTATTATTATTTTTGACCATGTTCCGCAATGTTCCTGGATTTGAGAGAAATTGCCTAATGTTTATAACAATATGGTAAAGTAAAACGGAAAGTCTGTATCCCCGGCCACTTGGTTTTTCTATTTTTTTTTAAATTTTAAACTTTTACGTTCATATCTGGATAATCCGATTTTAGAGGCTGAGTCCATAAAAAAATAATGCAACATATTTTGTTTAATATTTTTTTGGATCTTGGTTTAGAACATATCAGTGCACCAGATGGCTGAAGGAAATTGGAAAATTTTGATTCTAAAAATTTTTTTTTGGCGACTAACTTTTATATCATTATTATTATTTTTGACCATGATGTGCAATGTTTCTGGATTTGAAAAAAATTGCTTAATGTTTATAACAATATGATAAAGTAAAGTGGAAAGTCTGGATACCGGAAAATTTGTTTTTCTATTTTTTTAATTTTTTTTTATCATTATTATTATTTTTGACCATGTTCCGCAATGTTCCTGGATTTGAGAGAAATTGCCTAATGTTTATAACAATATGGTAAAGTAAAATGGAAAGTCTGTATCCCCGGCAAGTTGGTTTTTCTATTTTTTTTTTTAATTTTAAACTTTTACGCTCGTATCTGGATAATTCGGTTTTAGAGGCTGAGTCCATAAAAAAATAATGCAACGTATTTTGTTTAATATTTTTTTGGATCTTGGTTTAGAACATATCAGTGCACCAGTCGGCCGAAGGAAATTGAAAAATTTTGATTCTAAGTATTTTTTTTTTGGCGACTAACTTTTATATCATTATTATTATTTTTGACCATGATGTGCAATGTTTCTGGATTTGAAAAAAATTGCTTAATGTTTATAACAATATGATAAAGTAAAGTGGAAAGTCTGGATACCGGAAAATTTGTTTTTCTATTTTTTTAATTTATTTTTTATCATTATTATTATTTTTGACCATGTTCCGCAATGTTCCTGGATTTGAGAGAAATTGCCTAATGTTTATAAAAATATGGTAAAGTAAAATGGAAAGTCTGTATCCCCGGAAAGTTGGTTTTTCTATTTTTTTTTTAATTTTAAACTTTTACGCTCTTATCTGGATAATTCGGTTTTAGAGGCTGAGTCCATAAAAAAATAATGCAACGTATTTTGTTTAATATTTTTTTGGATCTTCGTTTAGAACATATCAGTGCACCAGATGGCCGAAGGAAATTGGAAAATTTTGATTCTAAAAATTTTTTTTTGGCGACTAACTTTTATATCATTATTATTATTTTTGACCATGATGTGCAATGTTTCTGGATTTGAAAAAAATTGCTTAATGTTTATAACAATATGATAAAGTAAAGTGGAAAGTCTGGATACCGGAAAATTTGTTTTTCTATTTTTTTAATTTTTTTTTTATCATTATTATTATTTTTGACCATGTTCCGCAATGTTCCTGGATTTGAGAGAAATTGCCTAATGTTTATAACAATATGGTAAAGTAAAATGGAAAGTCTGTATCCCCGGCAAGTTGGTTTTTCTATTTTTTTTTTAATTTTAAACTTTTACGCTCGTATCTGGATAATTCGGTTTTAGAGGCTGAGTCCATAAAAAAATAATGCAACATATTTTGTTTAATTTTTTTCTGGATCTTGGTTCAGAACATATCAGTGCACCAGTTGGCCGAAGGAAATTGAAAAATTTTGATTCTAAGTATTTTTTTTTGGCGACTAACTTTTATATCATTATTATTATTTTTGACCATGATGTGCAATGTTTCTGGATTTGAAAAAAATTGCTTAATGTTTATAACAATATGATAAAGTAAAGTGGAAAGTCTGGATACCGGAAAATTTGTTTTTCTATTTTTTTAATTTTTTTTTTATCATTATTATTATTTTTGACCATGTTCCGCAATGTTCCTGGATTTGAGAGAAATTGCCTAATGTTTATAACAATATGGTAAAGTAAAATGGAAAGTCTGTATCCCCGGCAAGTTGGTTTTTCTATTTTTTTTTTAATTTTAAACTTTTACGCTCGTATCTGGATAATTCGGTTTTAGAGGCTGAGTCCATAAAAAAATAATGCAACATATTTTGTTTAATTTTTTTCTGGATCTTGGTTCAGAACATATCAGTGCACCAGTTGGCCGAAGGAAATTGAAAAATTTTGATTCTATGTATTTTTTTTTTGGCGACCAAGTCGAATATGTTTCATTATTATTATTTTTAAAATTCACTGGCATACAATTGATTTGAAAAAATTACACAATATTTATAACAAAATGACAATTAAGAAAACGGAAAGTCCCAACCCGAGCACGTTGTTCCTTCTATTTTATTTTTATTTTTAACTTTTCCGCTCCTATCTGGACGAGGGCAAAGTCAAAATTATTTAATTTTCCATCATAGCCTACGGAGTTTTTTTTTTCAAATTTTCACTATTTGTTGCTAACCCAATAGTGGTTACAAAAAGTATTTTTTAGATTGACACGGATCCAGTTTTATATATTTGTACAGGCCTTTTACGTAGTTTGATTATTTAAATGGCTGCGCGTAATTCCAATGTCCGATTGGAATTATTATTACTTATTAATAAACTCCCTACTTTAAGGATTACAATTCATTCAAAATACTTATTTTACCAATAGTATTATGAGTTACAATGTGTAAAAAGGCTACTCCCTTGACGGTGATTCGAACCTTCGACTCTGTGTTTTATAATGACAGCAGAATTCCAGGAAAAGTACTCAACATCTATTTCACTATATAGGAAAATATTAATCCATTTTATTGGTAAGGCATTCTTCGAGGTAATTAATTGAGGCACATTTCATTCCAATATAATTTGTAGTGCACAATTATCCTATGTTATCATAACATACGCATCCAGAATATGTCTATTGCATAAAAAACTGTATATAAAATCGTAGTCAATGTTTTTAGTCCGACCTATCGTTTGCTAAATTCTTCTGCTGTCATTATAAAACTCAGAGTCGAGGGTTCGAATCACCGTCGAGGGTGTAGCCTTTTTACACATTGTAACTCATAATACTATTGGTAAAATAAGTATTTTTAATGAATTATTATCCTTAAAGTAGGGAGTTGATTAATAAGTAATAATAATCCCAATCGGAAATGGGAATTTCTAATTGATCCTTTTATTAGTAAGGCATTCTTCGAGGTAATTAATTGAGGCACATTTCATTCCAATATAATTTGTAGTGCACAATTATCCTATATTATCATAACATACGCATCCAGAATATGTCTATTGCATAAAAAACTGTATATAAAATCGTAGTCAATGTTTTTAGTCCGACCTATCGTTTGTTAAATTCTTCTGCTGTCATTATAAAACACAGAGTCGAAGGTTCGAATCACCGTCAAGGGAGTAGCCTTTTTACACATTGTAACTCATAATACTATTGGTAAAATAAGTATTTTGAATGAATTGTAATCCTTAAAGTAGGGAGTTTATTAATAAGAAATAATAATTCCAATCGGACATTGGAATTACGCGCAGCCATTTAAATGATCAAACTACGTAAAAGGCCTGTAAAAATATATAAAACTGGATCCGTGTCAATCTAAAAAATACTTTTTGTAACCACTATTGGGTTAGCAACAAATAGTGAAAATTTGAAAAAAAAAACTCCGTGGGCTATGATGGAAAATTAAATAATTTTGACTTTGCCCTAGTCCAGATAGGAGCGGAAAAGTTAAAAATAAAAATAAAATAGAAGGAACAACGTGCTCGGGTTGGGACTTTCCGTTTTCTAATTGTCATTTTGTTATAAATATTGTGTAATTTTTTCAAATCAATTGTATGCCAGTGAATTTTAAAAATAATAATAATGAAACATATTCGACTTGGTCGCCGATAAAAAAATACTTAAAATCAATATTTTCCAATTTTCTTCGGCCATCTGATGCACTGATATGTTCTAAACCAAGATCCAAAAAAAATTAAACAAAATACGTTGCATTATTTTTTTATGGACTCAGCCTCTAAAACCGAATTATCCAGATATGAGCGTAAATGTTTAAAATTAAAAAAAAATAGAAAAACCAACTTGCCGGTATACAGACTTTCCATTTTACTTTATCATATTGTTATAAACATTAGGCAATTTCTTTCAAATCCAGGAACATTGTGTATCATGGTCAAAAATAATAATAATGATATACAAAAAATTAAAAAAATAGAAAAACAAAATTTCCGGTATCCAGACTTTCCACATTACCTCATCATATTGTTAAAAACATTAAGCAATTTTTTTCAAATCCAGAAACATTGCGCATCATGGTCAAAAATAATAATAATCATATAAAAGTTAGTCGCCAAAAAAAAATACTTAGAATCAAAATTTTTCAATTTCCTTCGGCCAACTGGTGCACTGATATGTTCTGAACCAAGATCCAGAAAAAAATTAAACAAAATATGTTGCATTATTTTTTTATGGACTCAGCCTCTAAAATCGGATTATCCAGATATGAACGTAAAAGTTTAAAATTTAAAAAAAAATAGAAAAACCAAGTGGCCGGGGATACAGACTTTCCGTTTTACTTTACCATATTGTTATAAACATTAGGCAATTTCTCTCAAATCCAGGAACATTGCGGAACATGGTCAAAAATAATAATAATGATAAAAAAAAAATTAAAAAAATAGAAAAACAAATTTTCCGGTATCCAGACTTTCCACTTTACTTTATCATATTGTTATAAACATTAAGCAATTTTTTTCAAAACCAGAAACATTGCACATCATGGTCAAAAATAATAATAATGATATAAAAGTTAGTCGCCAAAAAAAAAATACTTAGAATCAAAATTTTTCAATTTCCTTCGGCCAACTGGTGCACTGATATGTTCTGAACCAAGATCCAGAAAAAAATTAAACAAAATACGTTGCATTATTTTTTTATGGACTCAGCCTCTAAAACCGAATTATCCAGATACGAGCGTAAAAGTTTAAAATTAAAAAAAAAATAGAAAAACCAACTTGCCGGGGATACAGACTTTCCATTTTACTTTACCATATTATTATAAACATTAGGCAATTTCTCTCAAATCCAGGAACATTGCGGAACATGGTCAAAAATAATAATAATGATAAAAAAAAAATTAAAAAAATAGAAAAACAAATTTTCCGGTATCCAGACTTTCCACTTTACTTTATCATATTGTTATAAACATTAAGCAATTTTTTTCAAAACCAGAAACATTGCACATCATGGTCAAAAATAATAATAATGATATAAAAGTTAGTCGCCAAAAAAAAATTTTTAGAATCAAAATTTTCCAATTTCCTTCGGCCATCTGGTGCACTGATATGTTCTAAACCAAGATCCAAAAAAATATTAAACAAAATACGTTGCATTATTTTTTTATGGACTCAGCCTCTAAAACCGAATTATCCAGATAAGAGCGTAAAAGTTTAAAATTTAAAAAAAAATAGAAAAACCAACTTGCCGGGGATACAGACTTTCCATTTTACTTTACCATATTGTTATAAACATTAGGCAATTTCTCTCAAATCCAGGAACATTGCGGAACATGGTCAAAAATAATAATAATGATATAAAAGTTAGTCGCCAAAAAAAAAATACTTAGAATCAAAATTTTTCAATTTCCTTCGGCCAACTGGTGCACTGATATGTTCTGAACCAAGATCCAGAAAAAAATTAAACAAAATATGTTGCATTATTTTTTTATGGACTCAGCCTCTAAAATCGGATTATCCAGATATGAACGTAAAAGTTTAAAATTTAAAAAAAAATAGAAAAACCAAGTGGCCGGGGATACAGACTTTCCGTTTTACTTTACCATATTGTTATAAACATTAGGCAATTTCTCTCAAATCCAGGAACATTGCGGAACATGGTCAAAAATAATAATAATGATATAAAAGTTAGTCGCCAAAAAAAAAATACTTAGAATCAAAATTTTTCAATTTCCTTCGGCCAACTGGTGCACTGATATGTTCTGAACCAAGATCCAAAAAAAAATTAAACAAAATATGTTGCATTATTTTTTTTATGGAAAATCGAATTATTCAGATATGAGCGTAAAAGTATAAAATTAAAAAAAAAATAGAAAAAACAACTTGCCGGGGATACAGACTTTCCAGTTTACTTTATCATATTGTTATAAACATTAGGCAATTTTTTTCAAATCCAGGAACATTGCGGGTGATGGTCAAAAATAATCATTTACGTTACAACATATATTATACAAAAACGCCTATAAAAATTTTTAAAAAAAATTTATATATATATATTATGATTGGCAAGGCATTAATAAAGAATTCCTCAAAATTTGGATTTTATTGGTCATCCCAGTTGGTCAGTACAGACCCGCAAACAATCTGCCGTGCGCGCGGCCCCACGGCGCCGCGCGGTATAGAGGCTGGGATCATAGGGGCTATCTTCACACCGGTTTTAGTTGGTAGGATACTAAGTTTGAAAGGTTGTCCTCAGAACACAAGAGAACAAAATCACAGAATATATCACGGACAGAATTACGAATAGCTACGGACTTTCAAAGCGATTGAATAGTTTCTCATCGTCAAAGTCGCAGTGATAGAGAGTTCACAGGTACACTTTATCGCTTTAGTTGATAGGATACTAAGTTTGAAAGGTTGGCTATAAGTTAAAAGAAAAATGTGTCTCAAACAAATAGAACACCATTAAGACTCCATATTCATGTTGGAACCTATCAATAAATATTTAATAACCTGAAATATAAATTTCATTATGGTAATACGTGATATTACTAAATCATCTGAGGACGCTGACGCCATGCTTAGCTTATCATTAATAGCTTGTGATATACGATGTCTACCTTTTCGGTTTTGTTTCTTTATGTTCTTCAATATGTTGTTTAGAAATATAATAGCTCTCACGCTATCCATCCTGTTGTACTTTACTATTACTACATAATACATTTAATATTTTCTGATAATTGTATATTTAAGTGGCCACTTCCGGTTTTCTTGGCACACTATCTAATGGTTTCTCAAGGTCCGAAAGTTATGTAATATTACCATGTCTTTGTATATATGATCGTTCTAAGAGTGGATATATCGTCCTGAGTCGTTTTTACGTTTCTCTCTCGATTTCTTCAGACTCATTTCCAGCACAATAGAATCAGATCTAAGTTACGAGGCAAAATAACCTCATGCGAAATTTTTTTGTAAAGCATATAGTAGTTTTTCCGAAAATACGCCCCAAAAATGTGCCACAGACTATATACACGACGGACAGACAAACTTTTCCAGTCCCAAAACCGCTGTGACCTTTCTCCATTCTTGTTGATGTTGCATGTATGTGCCAGCTTGTTTTCTAGTATAGCCTCGTATAATTCTGCTGTTGTGCATAGCATGATATTCCTCTGTGGTTGTTGCATTTTCTATAATATCCTTTTTGTTTATGGGGAATATCACCTATTCGTAGACTGTAGCAATTCTTCTTGTATTCCATATTTTGTTTATCAGCTATAACATGATTTTGTCCCCATGTTTACTCATTATTCATTTATTTATTGATTTATATATGTATATATATATATATATATATATATATATATATATATATATATATCATGTTATAGCTGATAAACAAAATATGGAATACAAGAAGAATTGTCACAGTCTAGGAATAGGTGATATTCGCCATAAACAAAAAGGATATTATGGAATATTTCTAGCTTCTTTGGTGATCTCATAGCTTTTCTTGAGCAGTTTATATAACCTTCAACAATTCTTCGAGGTATTCCTTCCAGTATTTTTGAACGTTCACTTATTACTTTTCCTTGCTTGTCTTACACCTACAAGACAAGCAAGAAAAAGTAACAATATTCTTTGCGGTTATTTATTACCTTGTAAAATAGTTTCTGATTCTCTTTGACGTTTTCTTCCATATTCAAACTCCTTCATGACTGTGTATTAGGATTTTGCTTTCTTTTTCTTGTTTCTCACTTCTTCTTTCTTTTCTTCTTTCCATTTTCTGTTTTTCGCTTGTTTTTCCATTATTCCGTATGCCCCTTTAGTTGCTTCCGTTATTAGGAATTTATAGTTGTTCCATGTGTCCTGTAGTCTGCGTAGTGCAAGAACTACATTCTGTTGTTTCGCTTACTAGATTTCTTATATTTTCTTGATACATTTTCCTTGTTTGAACTATTTTTAATTTGCCTAGTGTTGATATTTCTAAGCTGTTTACCTTTTTTTAATGTTTGCTATTTATTTTCAAGAAATAGTTGTTATCTATTTCACTGTCTCCTTGGAAACTTATGTCATTTAACCCTTTATGTTGTATTGTGGCAGCGTAGGGCAGTGGTTGTATAGCACTGCAGTGAAGATCGTGAGTTCAACTCTCACAAAGCGAAATACTTTTCAGCTTGTAAGCGCTCCCCCGACCAACTGGCCAGAGTTGTTCGTGTTTTTTGATCTGGAGTAAATGATATTCTCATCTAAATACTTCAGTGGTTCAGAATTCACTGTAGTTCCATCTGTAGTAGTAGTAGGCGATCAGAATTGGCCCCCTAGATCGTGTGATTTAACACCATTAGATTTCATTTTATGGGGTTATTTGAAGTCAAAGGTTTATGCCAACAAGCCCACAACCAACCATGCATGCATTACAGGAGAAAATTAAACATTGTATTAACGAAATTCTGCCACATTTATGCAGAATGGTCATGGAAAATTTCGACAAAAGAGTGCGATGTGCAAGCAAAGCCGTGAAAGCAATTTGTCCATGTGTTATTCCATAAATAACCCTATCTACTTTATGATTCAATAAAAATATAACAATCCAAATACTGTGTTTTCTATTTAACTCAAATCTTGCGTTAATTTTGGGACACCCTAAACTATTGCGATATTGTTTTATGTGATAGATGGAGTCAATTTGTTTTAATTTCATTGAAGGCGAGTAAGACTTAATATATTCTTACATAAATAAATATTTCATTCAGTAAAGACAGACATTTAGATATTTATATAGTAAGATGCTTGAATAAATTTATAAAATAATTTCCATCTCCATTGTGAAAATGTAATTAATTTTTGCCGTATGTGTTGGAACTCAATTAATATACAGAGATTGCGCTACAGCTATCCACATACAACAACATAACGCAACCCATGTGAAGCTTATTCTCTATATGTATTAGCTTTACATCAGCTCGCGAAACAATGCGTCCTTCAAACCCCTAATACAAGTCGGCGGCGCGAATTAAACCGCCCCCATTGGAATGTATAAATTATCTATAAACAAATCCGCCCGGATGTGTGCGGCTGCGACCATCCGGACTCAAAATTTACGCTGCCTTATCAATCCGCAGCGAAATAATAATCATGATAAACGCGGGTATGTTAATCCGTGAGGGGAGTATTGATTGCGTTGTGGCTGCGAGATTTACGAGACTTGTTGCGGGGGAGCGTTTTTGCGTTGAGTTAATTGCAGTTGCGCGGGGAGAGTTAAGATGTAATGAGGGACGTGGAGTGATTACGCCGTTCCGCTTCCGGATTTTAAACGGGGCACGTTTAAAAGCGTGACGAGCTGATTACATTAGCGGAAGAGTCAGTTAGGACAAATTTAATATGGCAGCATGATTTAAGTTTTGTTGGCAGTTTGTGCAGTTTAAATTGTGTCAATTTGCACACATATCAAGTTTAACGGCATACAATTTGTAGTTTATTGTGTATAAGTATACGTGAACGCGACAAACTTTACAATTGTCGTAACTTCAAATGCGTACAATTTCTTCAGCAATTAAGGTGTTTATATGTTTTTATTTTAATTTATTTATAACAAGTACCGAAGATGATAAATTCCATAGAGTTTCCCCGGAATCTTCCTCCTACCGTAAAGTTGTTTAACAGTTGCAATTAACGAGCTAACGGCGCGAGCAATTAACGTGCCCCTGTCTCCGTTACACGTCTTACCCGCCCCTTATCAACGATAGTTTCTGAACTATCTCACCGTGATACAACCTTCAAACTGGCGGCCCTCAATCAAACTTAAGATCACATAAAAAATACAATAGGACAAATCGCAGCGCCGAATGTCCTCTTGTTTCCGAACAAAACAGGGTGCAGCGGACGGGTAGATAACGCTAAATCACCTGCAGCTTACGGCAATCGATGTAAATCAATTCGTTCAAGGGAGGCGTGGAGCAATCATAATCGCAATTGACGATGACGGGTTGCTATTAATGTCTTTCACACTGTGTGACGTTTCATTATACGAAAAAATATTGCGAGTTACGTTCTAATGGTCATCCTTCAATATTATATTTTGCAATACGATAGTGATGGTTTGTATTAACGTCTTTCACATAATTAGGCATTTAATATAATTTAATATTATATTATGAATAGCCCATTGTGGTATGTACTACTAGTCACAAAAAAGGCTTACAAACAATGTTTGCATTGTGTAATTTTTGTAACAGGCTGTTATCCGTTAACGTGACAACTGACGTCAGTTTGAAAAGCAAATAAAACATCAGTTTTGATATGCCGGATAATCAAATAAGTATATATTATGTTCTTTCAAATTATTTCTTTTACGTAAATGAATTCACTAGCGCCAAAGTGCACATACTTTATTACGTATATAATTTGAATATATTATTTTAAAGAAATATTTTGAATTTTCATTATTTTTATGATATTTCCGTGAATGCTATGGTAATTTGTACACGTGCTTATTTTTTTATTCTGAAGTCATTGTTTTTATAACTGTTCTCGAAGAAAGCGCCATGATCAAAATAATGACATAATTGATGAACAAAAAACGAGGATATAATGAACGAAATGAAAAATATCAGGAAAGAACAGAAACAATAGTAACAACAGATGAGAGAAATAAAACAAATACCTGATAAAGAAATTTAATAACTCAACTTTCGCGTAGAAACGTTAGAATGAGAAAAATATAATACAGACGACAATACGCTCAGGGATTGGCAATTTCATAAAAACATAACTAAAAGTAGCAACGAAAGTTGCAGGGGTAGGAAAAATAGGAGAAAAAAGTCTGTCTATTAGAGATGGACAAATTTACTGAAAAAATGAGTCTTATAAATAAATAAATAAAAATTTAATATAGATGAACGATCTGAAAGAAGCTTTTGACTGTTTACTGGACCGTAATGTAATATATATGAACGATGTGAAACAACTGTTTATTGGACCGGTAATTTCAAAAAATAAGGTTGTAAGAATGTCGTAATAGTTAAGATTGGAATGGAAAAGCTATTTAGTCCTATAATTGGAAATTAAAACAACACGAAACTACTATTTGAAAAACAAATGATAATTAAAAGCATGTATTTTGAGAAAAATAAAATCTATAAAGGAACATGGAGAGCACCGAATTGAAGCTCTGTAAACCAGATTATATCTTAGTTGAGAAGAGCGACCAAAAATATATAACAGACCAGACACCGGGTCTGACCATTTTTTGGTCCGACTGAAAACGAAATAAATTATACCTGTAATAAAAGAAAGAAGCAAAGAGAGAAGAAAACATGAAAGTAAACTAAGCACCAGAGTAAGTACAATAGCAGATAATGAAAATAAAAAGGCGTCATCTGAAGAGATGTGGGCAATGGGAAGAACAAACAGTGGTATGATAAAGAATATCAAAAAGAGGTGAAAAAGAGGACAGCTCTCAGAGAAGAAGCAGTTCTATCTGAAGGATGGAGGAGTAAAGCGGAAATTTCTAGACCAACGAAAGAAGTTTAAAAGTTTTTCAGAGCAAAGAAATGAAATTACAGTGAAGTTTTAATAAAGGCAATAGACGAAAGATACAGAGGCAAAGAAATAAGAAATATCTCCCCAGGGTTGAAACAGGAGAGAGATGGGTACCAATTAAATCCAGTATTTTATAAAAATGAAAAGGCTGTACTCAGCTCAGTGGCCGAGTGGTTAGAGGCGTCATCCGTCTCGTACTGAGTATTGAGAAGCCTGAGTTCGATCCCCAGCGGGGAAGGAATTTTCGCGTTTTCTGTGAAGTTAAGGTAAATACCGGGTGATTAAACTCCTCTGAGCTTCTCCCTTGACCGGCGCAAAGCCTCACGGCTGATAGCCTTATGACATTTTTTTTTAAATGCTGTGAGAAAACGAGGAAGAAATATTGGATGTGCGGAAAGCATAATTTGATGAATTGTTGAATGGATAGGAAGAAAACAACGATATAAGTATAGAGGAGGAGGCAGATCAGATGAACCAAAGGGAAGTAATAAGTAATTTTAAAAATAATAAAGTTACGGGGAAGGACGAAATCACAGCAGATATGTTCCAATATAGAGGAATGGAGTTAGGAAAAGCAGCACATAAAATAATAGTCATTTATGAACAAAGGTGGAGTGAGACAATATTACTGCCATGCCATAAAAATTAGAAAAGTTTGATTGCAAGAATTATCGAGGTATAGTCTCGTTGAACGTCACCTATTAGGTGTTCGCCATAAACATAAAAAAAACAAGTTGGTGTAGAAAATATAGGAGAAAGTATAGGAGAATTCTGATGTAGATTTAGAATGATAAGGTGAGTGGTGGAGCAGTTATTCACTTTAGGAGAAATCTAAGCGGAGAGCTATGAGCACAAAAAGGAGACGTATGTTCAATCAATTTCAAACAGTCTCATGTCGAAATAAAGGGAACGGTAATATTCAAAGCACAGGAATAAATGGGGTGATAAGGATGATAAAAGTCACAGTAACGAGAACAGTCAATAGTGTCAGAATATGAAGGATCCTATCAAAACTGTTCGAGGTCAAAGAAGGATTAAGGCGGGGAAATCTACTATCCCCGACACTATGCATTAGAATATGTGCCAAGGAAAGTTAACATGAAAAACTGGTTGCTTATATCACAACAGATAACATTCTTTGATTTTTACAGTCGATTTGGCAAAAAGAGTAACAAAATCCAGAAGAGAATTGGAAATCATAGTGAAGTATTTAAAGTTAAGAAAATGTATTGATAGAATTACAGAATAATGAAGGAAAGACAAAACGCAGAGCATGTACACATAAGTAATTTAATAAGCTGGGAACCATAATAGTAATAACAGAGACGGGAAATAATTATAAATTTGATGATGGAATGAAATATTTTGGGACAGTAGTCTGTATGATGCTAGAAATTAAAAAAAATATATTGAAAGAATACTGATGGTGGGAAATAGACGTAATAACATCTATATCAGATATCGAAAGAGAGTGCTGAAAAATAGGATAGGTAATCAGAAAAGAAGAAATCTGCCAAAGGCAAGATGACAAATAAAAATTTAAAAAATCATCATAGAGTGTAAAATTAATAATTGGGAAGAGTAAGTTAATGATAGAAAGGAATGGAAGAAAATAATCAACAAAGCCTTGGGCCTGGAATGCCTGCAGTGCTAGATTATATAACTATCCTTGATATTTTTAACAAAGACACGTGGCATAGTGTCATTTCTGATAGAGATATAATATTTTAACTTATCTAATAATCAAATAATCGAAATAATTAATATGTTTTTTTTTAAATCGTAAACCTTGTGTTATGCGGAGCAACCTATATGCCTCCTAAAAACAAATCTTGGACAACCAACGTTACGCCCATCGCGCGTTTCACGTCACGAGGTTATCTCGCCGCCGTACAAGTTCGGGGAAGGCCTTTTCCACCCCAACCGTGCAAGGACACCAATCCAGTGCTGGATAGATAAGTGCTCACGTGGTATTATACGTATTCATTTATTTTGAAGGAGTTTGCCTGCCATTTAGGCAGTTATCGTTTTGGTTTGTGCTGGATTGTAATTGTGTTTATTTTAGCTATTTAGTCATTAAATGATGTTACAGTAATTTTTTTCTTCATCAAACGCCGCTCGGCTTGTGATGACGACATTTGATTCCTGGTTCCACTGTACCGGGGGTACCAGGGAAACCAGCCGAGCCCCAGGTCATACTACAACGTCTGGCAGCACAGAACACAACACTGTCTGTCAAACATTGGTGCGAATTCCATAGGGAGACCAAAGAAGATGGCGTTCTGCTCGTCTTCGGTGCACCCTCAAGTGACATCGCAGAAATAAAAAAGAGGGACGGCAAAATCTATTATAGATTTGCCACCCTCAAGGTAAAAACCCATGGCGGAGAGGAAATCTCTGGGCTGGCAGTCTCTGTTGAAGCGACAGCTGAGACAGGCAATGCTAACCCGGATACAGATCCATCTCCTCCATTGCCAACAGAATAAAATGGGCCTGGTTTTACAAATCACCCAAATAAATTTGCAGCATTCTAAGGTGGCAACTGCTAATTTAAGTTGCCATCTACAGAATATGCAATATAGCATAGCACTGATCCAAGAACCCTGGATTGTTAAAAACAGGGTATGCGGACTCGGCAACAATAACAGCAACCTGCTTTACAGCGCTGCTGGAAACAAACCTAGGACATGTATCTTAACATCTTCTAAAGTTACAGGTACACTCCTACACCAATTCAGCTCTGCAGACCTCACAGTTGTCAGACTGAAAACAGACGATGACGCAGAGATCTATATAGCCTCTGCGTATCTACCGTACGACGCAGCTCAACCACCTCCCAGCCCAGAACTGGCAAACTTGGTGGAACACTGTGAAAAACTAAAGATTGACCTCATCATCGGATGTGACGCCAATGCTCACCATGTGGTGTGGGGCAGCAGCAACATCAATAGCAGGGGAAAGGCTCTAATTGAGTACTTAACCAGTACAAAAATAGAGATATTAAACAGAGGGTGCGAACCAACGTTCGTAACACAAAAACGAGCCGAGGTGATAGACATCAGTCTGACACTGGGCAATATCTCAAGCAAAATAAAAAACTGGCACGTATCAAGTCAGGTATCCATGTCCGATCACCGACTGATACGCTACGACCTAGATTTCGTACCACGTGAACTACCGTCCTACAGAAATCCACAAAAAACTAATAAACAACTATTTTGCAGATACCTATCGGATAGGATGGAGTATCAAGCAGTAGACAAAATTCCAGAATCAGTGGACGACTTGGAGGCCTGTGTGAAACACCTCCAAAAATCACTGATTTCATCATATGAGGACTCCTGTCCCATAAGAAAGGCGGACTTGAGAGCCTCTGCACCTCCTTGGTGGAGTGCAGAGATCAACTGTCTCCGATCTAAGGCCAGGAAAACTTTCAACAAGGCCAAAAATAGAAATGATATTGTTCTATGGGAAGCTTTTAGGGAAGCCCGTAGACAATTCAAAAGTGAAGTCAGGAAGCGACAAAGAAATACATGGAGAGCCTACTGCAATGGCATTGAATCCACAGCAGCAGCTGCTCGTCTGAAGAGAGTAATCTCAAAAGACCCTGTACAACAACTTAACTCGCTAAAACGGGAGGATGGCACCTTCACGGTAACACCCTCTCAAACTATCGAGGTACTTCTAGACACCCACTTTCCTGGCAACCAACCTAGAGGTCTCAACTTGGCAACTGATCCTCATCTACCTGATGAGGAAGATTGGCTGCAAGCTGACCAAATGATAAGTATAACTAAAATAGAATGGGCAATATCAAGCTTTTCATCTTTTAAGTCCCCAGGACTAGATGGAATATTCCCAGCACTACTACAATGGGGGTTAACCTACATTATAAACACATTGGTGTACATATTTAAAGGTTGCATTGCTTTTAGGTACATACCCAATACATGGAGAGAGGTCAAAGTGACCTTTATACCCAAACCAGGCAAAGTAGATTACACACTTGCCAAGTCATTCAGGCCCATCAGCCTAACCTCATTTCTATTGAAGACGCTGGAAAGGCTCTGTGATCGTGAAATCAGGGACGGGCCGCTGAGAACGTACCCCATACATCCGAAACAGCATGCCTACCAACCAGGACGCTCAACAGAATCAGCCCTACATCTGGTGACCTCTAAGATAGAGGAAACACTAGAGCATAAAGGTTCGTTGCTTGCCACCTTCATTGATATTGAAGGTGCTTTCGACAAAACAACATTTAAGAGTATCGATAATGCTCTAACATCTCACGGGATTCACCCCACTATTAGGGGCTGGATAAAAAATATGCTTGGTCTAAGAACAATCCAAGTAACACTAGATGACGTAACATCAAAAAAAGTTGCAGGAAGAGGCTGTCCTCAAGGTGGAGTCCTCTCACCCCTTTTATGGGACCTTGTAGTTGATAGCCTCCTCCTGGAATTAAACAACTCAGGATACTATGCCGTTGGCTATGCCGACGACATAGTGATCATGATAAATGGCAGTTTTGAAGGTGTACTCTGTAATCTCATGCAGAGTGCCCTACAGATTGTTGAGAACTGGTGCGATAACCATTCGCTAACAGTTAACCCAAAAAAGACAGAGCTGATATTGTTTACGAGGAAGAGGAAACTCGAACTCATGAACATGCCAACTCTTTTTAAGGTCCCTCTGACTCTCACAGATAAAGTAAAATATCTAGGATTAATCATGGATACAAAACTGAACTGGAATGAGCATATAACATCCAAGCTGCAAAAAGCTTGCATCTCATTCTGGCAATGCCGCAGGGCGGTTGGTAAAACATGGGGTCTGTCTCCCAAGATCACCCAATGGATATATACCGCGATCATTAGACCAACTATCGCATATGGTGCAATAGTCTCGTGGTCGAAAACCAAACAAGTTACAACAATCTCAAAGCTATCACACATCCAGCGGATGGCGTGTCTTGCCATCACCGGCGCTATGAGAACAACGCCCACAGCAGCTCTTGAAGCACTGTTATGTCTGCAACCACTCGACCTTCTAATAAGGGAGACTGCAGTAAAAACAGCATTAAGGCTATCTTCACTCAACCTGTGGCATGATAAAGGTAGAATCATTGGACACAGGAGCATACTGAGTGAAGCTATCAAACTAGACCCCCTCATAGAAGGTACGTGCGACAGAATTCTACCCAAATACAGTTTTGTCAAACACTTTCAGACCATCATCACAATGGATGGTACCCCACAAGGCGCCAACATAACCATGTATACTGATGGATCCAAAACTAAGACGAGAGCTGGCTATGGAATTTTCTCACCAGAACTCGATCTCAAGATAAGTGCACCACTTGGAAGACTCACGACAGTCTTCCAAGCGGAATTAACAGGAATACTAAAATGTGTTCAAATTTTAGCTGAACGGAATATTAAGGATAAACATATCCAAATACTCACCGACAGCAAAGCAGCTCTAAATGCACTAAATGCCAACACATTTGTGTCGAAAGAGTTATATTCATGTCTACACAGCCTGGAGGAGCTAGCTAAATATAACAAACTAGAACTCTGCTGGATAAAAGGACATAGTGGCATCAAGGGGAACGAAATAGCAGATGAACTTGCCAGGAAGGGATCCTCACATCCTCTAATAACCCAAGAGGATGAAATACTTTCCGCAGGTACTCTGAAAAAAATAATAGAGCATAGGACACATGCTCTACACAAGGTAAGATGGCGAGAAACGCCGGGCTGCAAACAATCAAAGGTTGCAATCAGGCAGCCTTGTAAAATTGCAGCCACGGACCGCCTTAACTTATCTAGAACCAGTCTGAAATTATTGACTAACATCCTAACCGGCCACTGCCGGCTAAACAAACACCTACACACGATGGGCCTGGTGAACAGCCCGTTATGTAGAGGGTGTAATGAAGAACTAAAAACAGCAGAGCATGTAATATGCCTCTGCCCAGCTCTAGTAAACACCAGGCATCAAATACTAGGGGAGTGCTGGCCTAGTATGGTCAGCATTGGCAGCTCCTCACCCGCCAGGGTTTTGCGGCTTGCACGCAAAATTGACTGGTGGGACGAGTGAGCAGCCTTTAAAGGGAGGTTTCACAATGGGCCCATTTCGAGGCCTAAGTGTCTGTAGCTATGCTACCCTCCAGCCAACTATCCAGACTATCCAGATCCACTGTACCGGGAATATTAATGTCCAGCATACCTCCATTTCTTTGATGGTCTTTCGAGATGACTCTTTGTGTCCGTTTTACCATGTCTTAATGCCTTTACCAGTCAGACGTTTTCCATTCTCAGTATGTGTATATTTCACTGACGTTGTGTGCTTCTTCCAATGACAGATGTGTTGCATTTGTTCCTAATTTCTGTGTTTTCTTCAATACAACACTGTGTAGCTATATATTGTACGTAAGGTCTTTATATCTCTTTATCTCTGAAGCTCTTGTTGTCAGTGCGCCTGAGATCCTTACCGCTTTGTTGGGTTGCTTCAAGACGTTGTCTTTCAGTTCATGATAGGAGTTGATTTATATCCCTTTATTTAAGTTTTATTCTCGATGCTAACAATGGCCCAGCGGTTTAAAAAGCCTGTAGACGTTTGCCTTATCGAATTCGATAAGGCGTTTATTCGCGTCCAGCATCCAAGCTAACCTAAAAAACATTCAGCAGGACATCTGTGTCATGGCAAATTTATACTGGAACCAAACCGTTTGTTTAATTATAAATTACAATAATTTCAAACGAATCGAAATAAAGGTTGCGTACTCTCCTCCACTCTATTCAATACTTACTCTATATCTTTAAGAATGTATATAAGTGTGAACCCACCTCTTAGCAATCTACATATCTAGATTTCGATCTTATTAGATCTCGTCAGTGTAGCTCAGCTAGTGAGGATGAATTCACACAATATCTCGAGTGGTTATATACAAAAATAGTACAACTTACCCTCGAAGAGATGGCATTTAACTTCCCTCTTCGAGGGTAGGTTGTACTATTTCTTTAAGAATGCCTTAAAGGACCAAAAGGTAATTCTCTGACGATACTGCTATTCTAGCTGATTCCAATGAAGAACTTCATATATTGATTGATCATTGATATTAAAAAAAAATAAAACGAAATACATGGGCATCAATAAGCAAGTTGTAGGCTCACAATACTAAGGTTAAACGAAACTCCAGCAGAAAAAGTGAAAAAAATTATGTATCTCGGATGCTGGATCACACGGCAAATACACCCGTTAATAGAAATAAGTTGTCGAATAAAACACACTGGAGCGAAATTGCAAAAATTGATAGCTTTGCTTATGAATAAATCACTGAAAATTAGGAAAAGGTCCGCAAGACGGTATATTTTTTTATATGGTTGCAAAACATGGACGCTAAACATAAGAGACATCAACAAATTAGAAGTGTTTGAAATGTGGGTCTACCGTAGATTGCATAAAATACCTTGGACAATCAAAACTAGTAACATAGAAATCCTCCGCAGAATAAGCCACTCTGGATTAAGGTTTCAAACAATCAAACACCGGAAACTGGAATACCTTGGACATATATGCAGGGCACCTAGATATTAGATACTTCTTTGCCTCATCCTTAATGGAAAAATAGAGGGGAAAAGATGGATATGCCGCAAAAAACGACAGCTTACGAAATCTACAACAATGGACTGGAAGAAAAGCAGACAAACTCTCCACGCAGCGCAAGATCGAAAAATTGTCAAAGCAATTATATTATTAGTGGAGATTTTCATATAGACCTTAACACATGCTGTTTTGAATGTGTTTGGAGCCACTGAAGTCTGCGAAGATGATGACATCGCCAATATAGCAAACGAACGGTTCTTCCTAATTTGATTCCGTGCGTTTCTCTGTAGAGGCTTTCGATTGTTTTGTCCATTAGCTGGTTGGATAGTTGAGCGCTGAGGCTGTCGTCGTCATATTCCTGCCATATTTCATCGCCGTTTGAAGTTACTAGTTTTGTCTTATCGTTTGAGTTTAGTTGTTTTATCGGCTCTTTTATATTCGGATGTATGTTCTCTTCATTAAGGGCTTTGAAAGTCGCACACTATTGAAAGTCACACATAATGGAAAGTCGCACGTTATTGAATGACTTTTCGAGGTCGACAAAACAGATATAGGCTGGATTATTACATTTCCGCTATGTGATGAACCACATAGGTGTCTTTGGTCGAGCAGATTTTCCTAAAACCTTCTCTCACATTGTTATCTTTTTGGAGATATTGTCCATTGGAAGCTTCGTGAATATTTTCATTGAGGTGTCAAGTAACTTACGGTACTTATTAGGGTATTCTGGTCTATGTTTCTTATGTAATGCGATACGTTTGCCCTGCTTCCATTCTTGTGGTACGTTTGTGATAGAAAGATCTTATTAAATAGCTTTGCTAGTTGTTCGTAGAACATGAATGAAAGGCACAAAAATAAATGTCATAGATATGAGATTTCTAATAAAAAAAAGAAAACAAGACAAGAATGGACAAACTAAAGAACGATACACATAGAGAAAAACTCCGAATAGAACCAATAAACGACAAGATAATAGAAGGACAGCTCAGATGGTTAGGTTGCATATACTGGATGTCAAAAGAAAGACTACCACGATTGATATATGACCGGAAGAAACTACATAGAGAGACCAAGGAACACCAGGGATGACAAAATGGTAGAAGAAGCGGAAAGAAAAAACAAGTGGAAAGATATTAAACAAATAACACAAGACAGGAAGAAATAGAGGGAAGTATACACCCGTACCCGGATGAGAAATAGATGAAAGGAAAGGAAGAGACAGAAATGTAGAAATGTATATAATGTATATAACAGCCTTAAACGGCCCACACACTATCAGTTTTAACTTCACTCCGTCCTCAAGGAACGCGGAGTAAAGGAAACACTGATAGTGTGTGGGCATTTCAAACATTAGTTCAATTGCCTGTTCAATCCGTTGGCTCCTCCTGTCGCAATCCGGTGCATTTTAATGCTCGAAGCAGGACACATACTATCAGTTTTACTTTCAGTCCATCCTCAAGGAGCGCAGACTGAAGAAAAAACTGATAGTGTGTGGGCATTTCAATTTTCAGAATTTATGTATTATAATTGGGATAAACCGTTGTATGTTAAACAAATTTCAATTGTGTATAAAAACGGAACAACGAGAGCTTATAATTTCGTATCATATTATATTTTGTTCTTTGACATAAAAAAAGACATTCTTTTAGCAGAAAAAAAGACATTCTTCTAATAAATGTATAACTGTGTTCCGGTACCCCAGGAGGTAACAGGATAATGGGGTGATTAACAAATAAATTGTCGTTAGTAGATTCTAGCTACCACAGGTAGTTTTAAACTCATTAGATTTTTTTTTTAATTTGTTTTCAATTCAGTGCAGCAGTTTTTTTACGAAAACGCGGAGGAAAGAAAGAACGGTAGACGACAATGGACCCCGGATGGACAGACATTTTACAGAGATGATCTTAAAATAATCAAGGGACCTAATAAAGGAGGATTTGCGCACACAAATATTCCACTCGATTAAAATACTTTATCCATACCTCGTGCAATAAAGTAAAATACCGATTATGTTTGAATAGTATCTTCGCATATAATATTTTGTAAGGTTTTTTTCATTGTACGTGAGTGATGACGATAGTAACACTTGTGACATTAAATTATACATAAATACATTTCGAGTTAAATTTCAATGGTTATTTTCCCGAAATATAGATAAGAATTTACTTTAGGAAATGAGTATAAAAGCAATAATAAAATTCCGTAACCAATTCAATCCCCTGACAAATATAAATGCTCGCATTTTCGCTATTTAATCAATGAAACCTGCAAGGACGTTCCCAAATATCGTAAATCTTCTTTATCCGCTACAATGAAATAAAGTCACATTTTCTAAATAAATTACAACAGCCTTTTAATTTGATAAATCCCTAACCCGAGTTTATTGGATATTGTTTCATTACTTAAACCACTTAAACAACCTTTTCATAGGGCACCTACTTGGAGGTAGTTACAACAGGACTTGCCAAACATTATGACCACTTTAGGCGATCTTTTTTTTTAATTATAGGCGGTCTACCAACATCATATGTATTAACTGATCGCTGTATGGGACGAGCATCAGGGATGTGTACATAGGAGTCAGACGGGCCACTGAGAATAGTTACGCGGTCGACTGGTCGACGCTTTGGCTACCCCTGGTTTACATCATCAGAATAGAATATGACCATGCCAAACTCTTAGGCTAGGATGGATAAAGGTCAGTCATGAAAAAGAGGTATGAATCACGGATTGTAAATTACAACTAGGGATTGAGAAAGAAATGCGTTCTTATTCAACCAGCCCTACGAAGCGATTTTAAATAAATTTCAGTTTGAAACTAAAAAAATAAAATAGAATCAAGAAGATTATGGATGAAATTCTATTTAATTAGAAGCCAATAACTATTTTTTCACATGTCAATGATTAAGTGTATCGCTAGGGTCCGGGATACTCCAGAAAACACGAAACAATTTTCAAGTAGAAAGTCATATGCAATATGCTAATTCAATAGCACACGACAGAAGGACCCGAAGGCGGATAGTCAGATATAGTCGTTCCACTTCCGGCTGATTTTTAGCCGCAGTAATAGGATTATTGTCAAATACCTGAAACACAAATGACCACCCGCAGGAGGGCGTAGATCTTTCGGAGATTGTTATGGAGGGCAAATACAACGGACTCCTTTTTTAGGTATAATTGTATGTGTATCGAAGGTGTAAAGTGTAATCATGCCGGAGTATGACCCTGTTCAGATCGGTCCGGTATTATACCTGCATTGAGAAGCTCCGTGTTTTTTGGATGGGACCCCCGCGGCGTGCACAATTACCCGAAATATGACTTAGCTCTTCCCGAAATGGAACGACTATACATATTGTAAGTTACAGGATGTTACTCTCTACATTGACCCAAAAAATAGTGTTAAAGATGACCTTCTACACTTATTTTTCAAAAATGCGCCCCTGATGATGACTACACTAGGCTATAAATAGAGAATCAAAGAAAAATAACTTTATGTGTATCATTGGAGTGAATAAATCCAGTGTTTTAATGTAATTTTGAAAGATATCTACAATCGTATTGAATTTTTTTTTAATGTATATAAACATTTCTATGAAAACTCTCAGTATTATGTTGATTTTTGTCCTTTCTATTTCTAAATACCATATTTTTATGATGATGTCAATCAACTAACGATTAGCGCGCATGATCATGTTCATCAAGGAGGAGGCAGTATGGGTTTACCAGCTATCTATCTTTTCCAACGTGATAAATACGCATTGACTCACGGCAAGGCAGACTTATGCCCGGTTTTCCTAACGAATCTTAAAGCTCGTCTTATATAATACCACGTCTTAAATTTTTATTCTGTTGCACCAAACATATGCAGATCTTACTTAGTCTTACAATGTAAGAACGTTTTAAGATCCGATTTTTGTTTGGTGCAACGCTTTAAGACCGTGTTATTATTAAGACGGTCTTAAACTAGTTAAGATTCGTTGGAAAACCCGGGCGTTAATGAATGGAATATTGACATTTTTGTGTATTTACCCAATATATTTACCCAATTCATCCTAAGCATTGACTTAGTGTAATTGGATCTATACAAACTTGGGTTTATATCTAATGTTTAAAAAAATAACTAATGTATGATGTAACATTGTTTATAAATTTTTAGTTTTTTTTAGCTTGATTGATTATAATGTGCTCCTATTTTCGTATCTTTGAGCCTCTCTGTATTTCCACATACTATACTAGGATTCTAATAGCATCACTTACATCAAGCAGGTGCATAAGCGATGCCCTGGAGGCGGCTTGGGGTCGAGTCATGTCGGCGAGGACCTGGCAGAGGTCGCCACTCAAGCGGGAGGTGGCTGCGTGGCTCGTTAGCGTTGCCCTCTTCAGCGTCTCCCCCAATCCGTAAATCCACATCTGAAAAAATAATTAAATGAAATATTATTAAAAGAAAAAGTGATATTGCGTTATTTGAAATTGCAAATTAGGTAAGCCATCGTCGTAACTAATTTTCATAAACTAAAATATGAAAAATCATTTACATTTATGGTTATAATATTTAGTTTTATGTGTTTCAACCACCATTCTTCAATAATGTATAGTTTTGTGCGTAAAGAGCCCCTTACACGGTCAATATAATTGCGTCAATATCGTATTTCTATCAAGATATCAATCGTGGGCATATTGTAACGATAAGATTCATGTCAATAAAATTGAAACATATCAAATTAATTTGATTTTTATTAAAGCTCTTTCAATATATTGAAGGAGTTTCAATATTTATTATCTGTGTGAGGAGTATATTGAGCTATATTTTCATAAAATTGAAACATATCCATTAATTTGATTTTTATTAAAGCTCTTTCAATTTATTGAAGGAGTTTCAATATTTATTGTCTGTGTGAGACGTATATTGAGCAATATTTTCATAATTTTCCATAGTCGAGATCTTTGCGAACCTTACACAGCGCATCACAGGTCTCTTCAGCAATTTCTTCTTTTTCTCTTTTTCTTAAAGCCATAGCCAAAACAATTAGAATGACATTAAATTCACTATCATTCAATATTTAGGAGAAATAAACGAGGTAGGTACGTCTTTGGAGAAAGCAAAATTATTAACAGATACAATATTCAATATCTTGAAACATCGGTGAAAGGCACCTTTATTATAAAATCTTTAAATATTACCAATCTATTATATTTCTGTCAATATATTGAACGTGTGTCTTGCACATTAGTGAATTAAACTGCACTATCGCTTGTTGAGTAAAATTAACAATTATTATATATAATATTTCAACAACAAAATTACAATAACATGACAACGATTGTAATCGCAACTTTACCCATACGAGTGTAGCAGTAGATTTGCCTTTAGGGACAACTGTTGAAATAGTTGATATTAAAGCTTCCAAACATGACCCTGTGGCAATGCTCTTTTAGAAGACGGAACATGTCAAGCTATTATGCTTAAAATAAACATATATTATTCAAGAGTAGTGTTTAACTCTCGCCACGCACAACCCATAAGTCACAACAACAAAAAATTACATTACCACCTGTCTACACCCCTGATATATATCTTATAGATTTTATAGCGACATATACATGTTTTCTGTATTATTAAACTCGTAAATTGTTCTCTAAATCCGTCAAAGACACAATACACAGATCGAACGTCGCTACAAAGCCTTCCATTCCACCACTCGCATTTGTTTCCGGATATTTTCCCGTATCTTTCCCCCTTTTGTCGAGGCGGTGATAAATTGCGACGGTACCAAGTACACCGCTCGCACCCCCAGCGGCAATCCATCGCTGGGACAAAAATGCGTATAAATCAGGCCCGAAACGCGCATCCATCAATCACGGCAGGCGTGAACAGTCGTCTCGCGCGGCTATTAATAATTTAAGGATGAGCCACCGCGGCGGCGATAAAAGTCGTTATAAATTATACGAATTCGGCCCGCATACGAATCGCATTGCAATCGAGTGGGGCTAGGGGTTTACGTGCGTACCCACATCAATCAGTGCCCGGGCGGATTGTTTATGTGTGGCGATAAGTGAGGAATTGGAGCAGTTTTAATTGTATAGTGGGAGGAGGATTTTATAGTGCGGTGGTGGTTTACTGTTAGTGTTTTGTGATAAAGTTATAGTTACGATACTACTATGTATGTGATATCGGTATCGAAATGCTATATGAGATTTTTGATGGATACATTACGCACTTGGATGTCGCGATATCAGGGATTATAACCGATGCAAACTCCAAGTGATTCCGAGTGAATTGCTGTGTTTTGTCATTGTTTTATGTGTAGATTGCATACAAATTACAAGGTTTTCGATATTCTCTACGATAATAATACTAATAATAATAATACACCCACCGTCCCTACATAGAACGCTCTCCATCTTGGAGGTATATCCAAAAAAACTGTGATTCTTGAAACTTGCATTAATAACTTGCAAACTACTACTCATCGCGAAATATATTTGAATGGCATCTTGGTCCGTTGAATAACGTCCGGTGTGGGGTAATCCACAATAAGAAGGCAGTCACGACTGCCGCAGTATCCCGTTTCCACCTGGAGATTCCTAACGACTTTAAGCGTCTGGCGTCTTAACCTGCCGAAGTAGGAGCGAGGTACCACAACTAGACCCTGCCATAATCGAATAAGGCTTTCCCGCCATTTCGGCTCGGGAAGAGAAATATTTAAGCTGGAGAACATATACATCGTATCACGGCAGAAGACAAGCGTAATTCGTCCTTAATCGGGAAAATTCATCGCTGCCAAACATTCGGGCACTCCTCTGCGCAAACAGCCACAGCAATACAGCCACAGTACTACAGCGTGTAATTCAACACGTAAAACCGATCCGGCAAAATGCAAAAATTATGGTGAATCCACCTAGCCAACTATCGCGGCTGCCCCAAATTCCCCAAACAAAGTCATCCCGCGCACTCCTAAAATGCCCAAGCTACACACAAATTGCATCCATCGCGCCTCTAGCTTCCATGCCCACTACAACTCCCACCGCTACTAAATGCTCCCATACACGAGCGATCCATCGATCCAAATGGCCCGGAGCCAAACCAAACTCTCACCGTGTGTGAGGAAACTCGGATCGGATCGTGGACTAGAGCCGCCGAGTTGGATTTTCAATTATTCCAAAATCCATGGAGCCGATCCATCGAGCCAGACCTTGGCTATGCCGAGTATGGTGAAATCCCCAGGCCATCGATCCAAACTGCTGTCACTGTCACTGTCTTTGCGCTGTGACAACGTATATACGCTTGTTTCTGTGTGTACTGCAAATTATGGGTACTAACGGTCATAGTTTTGTCTTGGAGGTAATTGACAAATACATAAGCAATTAATGCCTTTGGCAAATTAAAAGTGGACATTATCATGATACAACTAAAAGGAATGCTGCTTTGGATGACATATTATCATTATTTCGTACAAAATACCTTACAGCAAACAGATAAACAGTACAAGAAAAAGTAAAAACCTAAAGCCTGAGGTGAAATAGCTGTAGGAAATTTTAGTTCTACATATGAGTATCCACTTGCTAAGTACCGCAATGTAGCAGTCAATCTCTCGTGAGAGTGATGGCTTCTCTCATATCGGTGTCCTTCCTCTTGATCAATAAAGCAACGTATTGTACGTCGTCTCATCCATCCCTAGGTAATTGTTCCAATCAGAAGGCTCAAGTGAGAGTTGTTGAACCAAATTTAAATGACTTATTTGTTTTCTAGCTGCAAGCCATCCTTTCTGCCATCTGGTCTTTCTATAATATTGTTAAATAACTATAACGCAGGACATCAACCATATACATACACAGACCGACTGGAATAGACTGACTGGCTCGATCGTCAGTGGGTCCTATATTTGGACTCGAGACAAATGGACTCGGACCAAATGGTCGTTTGGACCGATTGTGCATGGGGGCCTTTAGGCACCCGTAGAACCTCTGGCATCTGCTGCCTCAATGGTTTCTTCATCCCTTAAGGCACCCCCCGCCCAGAAACCCTCCACTTCTACCATTCCCCTAGCGGCCAAAATAGATTTCAAGAAATTACTCGATCTTATTAAAATGAACCAAGGTGTCACTGTCAAAGTACAAGACTCGTTAATACACTCGAGTACCAAATTTATCACCATCATAACCAACAGACCTAAAACTTGCGAGGCCACAGTGTTGCACATCAGAACGCTGTGGCCTCACAATTTTTCAAGTTAGCATCCGCGGAATGCAGACAGTTTAAAGTCCGATAAACATGAATTAGAAGATTTATTAGCATAATATTGATGGTATCTGCTATATCAGCTCTGGCGAAAGATGTGTACAACCAGGTTACAATTATTTTCGAAGGAATAGAAGTCAAACCAGCAGGAGCAGATTAATATATGCAAGAAGGGCACTGGATCATACAGCGCTCGACTTACCGTTGTTGAACAACTGCTGGAGGTCAACACCATAACAATAAAAATGGATAACATAGAGTCAGTCGCCATTGTCGCTTGTTATAAATGCCCTGCAAAAAGACTACTGTATGAAGATCTGAACTTAATTCAGCCCAGCGCACTGGACTTATTCTCACCGGTGCCTTTAATGCGAAACGCGTGGAAGGAAATTGTCGCATGACGACAGTACGACGGAGGGATCGTGTCACTACTAGAAATGGCGGTGTATGAGAAAACCCTAAAGGGCGTGAAGTGGCAGGAGGTACAGTCGATGCTCCAGTTGGAGAGAGTGATGGCGGCGGCGTTGGTGGTGAGGAAGAGCGGAGGCCAGAGGGAGTGTTGTTTCGACGAGGAGTGTAAGATCAAGCAGACGAAGTAGCGGAGGGAAATGGCGAATTGGAGGTACGGCAGATGTGCAGTCGAAAGAGTTAATCAGGCGAAGAGGGAGTTTGAGAGTACGTGCCAGAGGAAAAAAATAGAGGAGTTGCAGAAAATGGAAAAGAGGTTGATGGAGTGTGTGGTGGAGACATGGATGTGGGAGATCTTAAAGGGAAGGGTGAATCAGGGCAAAGTGAACATAGACCTAGCAGAGTGGGAGAGGAGTTGTAAACAGATGGCGGGGTCTGAGGTGCAGCTGGGCAGTTCGATTGCGAGACAGGTGGTACGAAGGGAGGCGTTTCCGCGGAAAGAAGTGGAAGTGGCCCTGACACAGTTAAAAATAGGAAATGCAGCGGGGAAAGATGGGCTGAAGGCGGAGGCTTTCAAAAGGCTACCGGAGGAAGGAAGGGAGAAGGTGCGGCAGATTATTAACAAGGTGTGGAGTAGAGAGGAGGAAGTGCCGGAAGAGTGGCGTGTGGGGGTGGTGGTCCCGGTACATAAAGGGGGAGCGGCCTCGGACGTAAAAAACTATAGGGGATCACCATTATGAGTGCCGGTTATAAATTGATGATGACTATGGTGAAAAATAGAATGGATAGGGAAGTGGAACAAAAAGGGCTGCTGCCGGAACGCCAGGGTGGGTTCAGAAGGAGAAGAGGGACGAGGGAGCAGATTTTCACGCTGGTGAGAATGGTGGAGGAAGCACTGGAATGCAAAGGGAGAGTGTATGCGGTGTTTGTGGATTTAAAAGCGGCGTATGACTCAGTTCCTAGGGGGAAACTGGTGGAATGTATGGATAGATTGGGTATAGAAGAGGAAGGAGTGGAGTGGGTGAGAAGGATGTATAAAGAGTCATGGGCAAAAGCAAGAGTGAATGGAGAAATATCTGAGAAATTTAGGGTGAATGTGGGAGTACGGCAGGGGTGTCCGCTGAGCCACCTCCTGTTTAATCTGTACACGAACGAGTTGGAGGAGGTGCTGAGGAGAGGACAGGCAGGAGGGTTCGTGGTGGGTAGATTCAAGATGTGGATGTTGGCGTATGCAGATGACGTGGTGCTGGTGTCCAAGAGAGTAAAACAGATGCAAGAGGTGTTGGAAAGAATGGGTAGGTACCTGGATAAGAGGGGGCTAGTGGTGAATATCGATTGTGCTCGATTTAGTCTCGATGAACCCATCCTTTAGCATAAGGCAGGCTTTAGCTCATATATAAGTGTGAACCTACCTCTTAGCAATCTACATATCTAGATTTCGATGTTATTAGATCTCATCAGTGTAGCTCAGATAGTGAGGATGAATTCACACAATATCTCGAGTGGTTATTTATAAAAAAGCACAGCTAACCCCCTAGGAGGAAAGTTAATTGATGTGGTGTCGCCGCCAGATGGCGTTTAACTTTCCTCCAAGCGGGTTAGTTGTACTTTTTGTAGCCCTAATATTCTAGACATTGCGCAATGTAAATGTCCCTAGTAATATGACGGTTTAAAATACCCTTAACTCGGGCCATATCACATTTGTGGTTAACCTACTGCAGTAAGCAAGCAGGAAACCCCATAAAGTTAACCAACTAGTTCACTGGAAGGAGTTCTCGCAACAACCTTTCCATACTTCCTCCGTTGGACTATATTTCATTAACGAGAAATAGATCATGCAGTTACTGAAGTAACTGTCGCCATAACTACGGCTAGAGGTAGATCTACCAAGACTGGCGGTGGGGGTGCCTCGGAGAGAAATCTCCTGGAATTTCCTGCGGACATCCGTATAGTCATCAAAGCTAGAGAGAATTATGTTACACGTATTTATAATAAATACCGATTACTTGCTGACAAGCACAGCATGCTTAATTTGCAGAAAAAAAGTTTGTTCCGCGGTACTAAAGCTCAGGAATCATCACTGGCTTGATCACATAGAATCTACAGAGGATCTGCCCCAGAAGCTGTGGAAAGTTTCTCGCAACCTAGGAAGCGCAACAACATCCCCCACGTACCTTCATGGAAGCGTCGGTCTACACACAGAAGCAGATAAAGCAGAAGCGCTTGCACTTGCACTTGAAAACCAATGTGAAGTAAATTATACCAACATGAATATAGATCATGTCCGTAGAATCATACATTGTTCACTCGCGTTCTAGTAGCCTAAGATTTCGATGAACGTCAGCCAAAATTGGTCACGTCAGTCAAAATTGGTCACGCCAGCCAACAAAGGCAACGAAGGCATGACTTTTTACATGCCTTCGTTGCTTTTGTTTATTACCCACTATAGTATTGGTGGCTAATTCAGATCTTCATTGCAATGCACTGAACGTTGAATTTTCCCGCGTAATGGAAAATTGGGACAGTCGTGATGATTCCTAAACCGGTCAAAGACAATGTTTTCTCAAAGTCTCTCTTCGGAATCAACAAGCTCGTCGAGAGGATTCTATTTCGCTGTATACGCGATTTTGGCGAGGCAAACAATATATGTCCGAAAATCAGCACTCTCACAGCTCACCTTTCGGCACAAAACCAACTCACCTAAGTTGAGGAATACGTTCCAAAAGGTTTTAACATGAATTGATCCATGGCTGCTAAATTCCTAAATGTTGAGAAGGTGTTCCTCGGAGAGATACCGGCGAGTAGGTATCTGTCCGAGGAACACCTTCTCAGCATTTAGGAATGGCGTACCCCAAGGTTCTGTAATCATCATACCAACTTAATGTATATTTCTCGGATATCCCGCGGCCCCAAAATGTAATTGTCGATTGCAGATAACGTCGACGTTATAGCGTTACTGTATCTCTGAATAAACAAGTCAGTTATCGCTGCATGCCTGCAATAAGCCACCTCGAAGTTGTGGGTAAGGATTTGGCGGGTTCAGGTGAATCACAAGAGCATTGCGGTTTTCTTCTGAATGCGACTGACGAGTCCAGAAGACATCCTACTATTTGATCAGAGCATTTCGTGGAGTGACTCTGAGAAATACTTGGATGTTATTTTAACACATAAACTAAGTTGAAACACACATCTGGAAGCAGCCCTCGCCAAAAGCAGACAACCACTTGGTAGAAAGTAGGTTATCTCTTTAATTTGGAAGATACAATGTTCTTAGTTTTCCGTAATAAGGTAAAGATCTTCAGCTCCGTGCTGACACCGAAACTTATGCTTCTGTCTGGGTTGGGGGCCTAGCCAAAACAAATTGCTTGAACTATTCCAAAATAATACTCTGAGAATGTTCCTTGAATGCCTATGGTACGTCAGAAACAGTCAAATTAGAGATGATCTAGACGTGTTTGATATTTGATCACATATTGCCACAGGCTTCCACGAAAGGTTGGAAGAGCATCTAGTGGAATTAATAAAGCCATGTTGATGATTATGATGAAAATCACAATTGGAAATATGTTAGGCCCAAGTTGATCATTTTAAAAGAACTGCCACGAATTGTGCAAAACTCTAAAGTTAAGCCAGACTGACCAATTCTCAACTTTCCCATGTGATTTCACATATTGCCACAGGCTTCCACGAAAGGTTGGAAGAGCATCTAGTGGAATTAATGAAGCCATGTTGATGATTATGATGAAAATCACAATTGGAAATATGTTAGGCCCAAGTTGATCATTTTAAAAGAACTGCCACGAATTGTGCAAAACTGTAAAGTTAAACCAGACTGACCAATTCTCAACTTTCCCATGTGACTTCTACTGTTTGAGACATACACAAAATTACCTTTTTCGTTATGTTGCAAGAAGACAGTGCCTTTTTAGTCAGTAAAAATCTCACACTGTCTTCCTTCCATAGTCATCTTATGTTATATTATTAACGCTCCTCAAATGACGTCAAAACAACAAATAAAAATGAAAATGGTTCAATTTCTTCCTTCCATAGTCGTCTTATGTTATATTGTTAACGCTCCTCGAATGACGTCAAAAGAACAAATAAAATGAAAATGGTTCAATTTCCACCGACCCCAACTACAGATAAAACATGGATATTGTCTCCGTTATTCGAATATTGAGAATATTTAATGTTTTCAGCTTTTGCCATCAGAGATATCGAAAGAAGAACAAACCATCACTTCTTACCTCGTAACTCCATACCAAATAGCACGACTTTGGAAAACGGAAAGTTTCAAGACTTCAATACAAACAATCAGCAGGATTTGATTTGGTAATAATAAAAATAATTTGGTAATAATTTGGTCATACTTTTAAACAAGTGCCTAAAAAAGCATTAATTGATCTTATATACATTTTTAACGCAATCCTAAGAACCAGACACTTTCCACTTAAAAGGAACGTCGCACAAGTCCATATTAATTCTAAAAACCGTAAAACCAGCTCCATCGTAGAGACACATTAGTCTCCTAGATATCTGTCGAAGTTATTTTAAAAACTCTTTACGAAGAAATTAAAACTTGAGCTGGAAAAACTAGTCTATTACCAGAACACCAGTTCGGATTTCGTAAAAGATACTCTAATCGAGTAGTTCAAACCTTTTACCCCAAAGTGTAAAAACTTTCAAAGTAGAAATTTCTGCACAGTCGCTTTCTTGAACGTCTTTAAGCCTTCGAAAATGTTCGGCACCAAGATTTCTTTATAAATTAAAAGAATATTTATCCGCACCGTATTTTGAACTATGATATATATATCCTAGTATCCTCGTACCTGACCAACAACTATTTAACAGCGAAGTAAGATTTAAAATAATAAACTGTTTTTACATTACTAAACGGAACATCATTACGTCAAATCAAATAGCACGCTTATGGCTGAATTTGCGGATGTGCCAAGAAATTGTTTAAATTGCGTCAAATTGAAATCATAAACTATCAGCCCATTTATGAATGCGTGGTACATAACATACAGTTAAAGTAGTAATAGTAATAATAAATAAAAAGTCTAAGTGATTGAACATATTAAGATCAACTTATTAATTCAATATGTTCAAATAATCACTTAGACTTGTTAATTGTAATTTTAATAAACTGTATACCTATAATTGGATAAAGTTTAGTTAAATAATCATCAAATTGTATACATTGCTATCACCAAATAAAGCATCCGCTAGTTTAAGTCGCCTATAGGTACGGATAGTACACTTGCGGAATTATACATATAATTGCTACTCTTCGTGGGCAATACATCTATGAATATATTGTAGCCGAATACGGCTCCAACCATATTAACTTGTATTGAATGCACAAGTTCCTTATAGACGACATGGCAAATGTCAGCCAAAGTTGGCATTTGTGAATGTTGATACATTAGAACCAATATTTGCAGTATGTATGTATTTCCATATGGTAATTCTACAGGATATGTGCAGTGTTAAAGATTATAGGAGAAACTTAATATGAGTGCCACAACGATTGTGTTTTTATAGAACGTCCGTGGCTCCTTAATTTAATAAAAATTTCATAAACTGAAAAAGAATAGCGTGGTAGAGGTAGTGAGTGAGGGAAACGGGTATAGCGGAAATGTGAGGAAGGAGGGAGGCTATTTTTAGTTTATTTCAGTATTCTAAATTATATTGTTATATTGGATAGGATTTGTTGTATTTTATGCGATGATTGGTTTATGTTCGTATTACTGAGAGTTGTTAAGGAATGTGGTGTTATAAAACTAAAGGTTTTTTCTTTAATTATATAAAATTTCATTATTAAATAACATAGTTTCAATATTAATTAATTAATATGAGACTTTCAGTGTAAAAGTGGACTAACCAAATTTAAAAATCTAAGTTTATATTATTACTAATCATAATTGTAGTAGTGCCATAAAACTGTTTTATTTTTAATGGTGTTAGTCCACATTTGCAGTTAACCCTTCATATAATAACAGCAAGTCCAGTCAAATTTCAAACATAACATTTGACTTTAATTGAATATAAATGTTTATACATTTATTAAAATAAAATTTTATGAAATCGAAAAATGGTAATAATAATTTGAGAAGTTTAAACTAGCAATCTAACTCTTCACATGTACATATACGTCGCGTGGAGGGGTAAACTGCTTTGATGTGTAGATTATTTACGCCTAGTAAGCATACGTTTACGTCAACATTTGTGTGAGACATGGTGTGCAATCAGCGTTTTCTGCACTTGCCCGACTTTTACCGTTTTCCGTCTGTAGGGAGCTTAAGTCAAAGATCAACATGTATACTTTAAAGTTTAATATTATCCTAGAGGAACCCACTTCGTATCCCTGCAATGGGGATGAAAAAAAAATACTGCTGAGCGCCTGGGTGAAAAAGATATCAACATGGATAGAGTGCATATTCCTGGTATACATGGTGATGTCAATTTAGCTATGTTTAATAATCAGACATTTGTTTATTTTTTGAAATGATGTGTTGTAGAATTGTATACATATATTATTACATGTTTCATACTCGAGTTGAAAACTTACTTCAATAGAAAATATACAGTAAACATTTTGCCTGTGAGTTACTTATCCCACACAGATGTCTGTTTATTAAACATAGCTTTTTTTGTTGGTTTGTTGGCCTTGATCTATTGATCACACTAGCCAGTAAACTATCTATTATTAAGTTTATAAACTCTGTATATATAATTACTATTAGACGAAACCACACACTAAACTAAAGACAGACAACATCCATGGATTAATAGATCCAAATTCCGAATGAAAATTGGGATCTATTAATACAGGATTCGAACCGGTGACGGCGCGAACCAAGTGGCTTCAGACCGTCGCCTTAGACCACTGCACCACGACCGCCCCTTAAACACAGCCTAAATATGGATAAACATCTTTACTGCACAAAAACAGCGAAACGAGTGTGGCTGAAAATAGACGTTTTTATAAACTCTCTTGTCTGACCGGTTTGATATTGATAACGGCGGCGAGCATGAAGAGCGCGATCAGCATAAACCGCAGACGGGAAGGAAGGAACGAAAATGGGAGTATGGAGGCTCTAAAATTATGGTGGGCGATGGTGGAGGAACTAAAAGAGGGGTGCCTCTTATGTGTGAAGTGGGCCTTAAGAAGTGACTTCCCAGCTGAATAATATCTGCAGTTAATCTCTGTTCTTGTAGAAACTATAGTCTTAAATAGCCCGCGCCTCATCACCTATGTAAACATGTGGTGCAATGTCCCACCATAGTTTATAAGCATCGTGCCGCTCGCCTCGCCGGCACCGCGTCTCCACTTGTATGTGAATTGGGCCTTAGGAAGTGACTTCCAAGCTGAATATTATCTGCAGTTAATCTCTCTTATTGTTAGAAACTATCGCCTTAAATATAGGTTTCAAAATGGACCCACTCTTTATCCGTACTACCTTTCAGCCAACTATCCGGAACTATCCATGAAGCACAACTGCGTCGCTATATCTTACTAGCTCGCATTGTAAAACACATGTCAAACTCTCCTTCTTTCGGTTAGTTGCTGTATAAAAATGCTAAGCAAAAATAAAAATATATAAACAAGTGGCCTATTAATGTAGATCCGGTGATTGTATCCTACTTGATTTTATACAACGCGTCCTGCCCCACTCTGTAAACAATAACGGGAAATTAAATTTGGTAGTTATATTTTATGTAACTAAATACGATAGAATCGAATTTTGCTTTGCTTCATATTTAATGTTTAAGGGTTTCCATATATAGCCACTCCCTAAGAAAATATTTTTCCGTAATATTTAATCTAAATACATCAGTCTTTTCTGCATAATACAGATTGTTTTTATTCCTTCCAATCTGAGTATTTTTAATTGATACTACGCTCTCCGTGCTGCAGCTGTACAATTTACATATATCGACCGGACGCCAACCAGTTAAAAAAAACCAGATCCTCCGATAGCACAAAAACAGGAGTGATTTATTTTTAATTTTTAATTAAAGCGTAATCACGGCCCGGACGTTTCGCCCTTTTGAAACAAATCGAATCATAAGCCCGAGGCCAACGCAGATAAAGCTGTTGCGGACGTTTTTTACGCTCTTGCACACTGAAGACGGAAAATAATCTTTTGCGAGTGCATACACCATAACTAATGAATAAGTCGGGATAACAGGAATATAATTGTATTGTGTGAATATGTTTATTGTTGTGTCCTTGAGTACTTGTGTCCTCCCGTTAATAACATGCATATCAAATGGTTCTGCATATATGCTTCTGCATTTAATTCTTCGTCTGTTGTTTATTGACATATGTTATTTATAATATAGTAGCTATTGTTGAATAATTTGTTTCCGTGTGGTTATGAGTTGGTCACTTATACATCGCCACCTTAGTACTACAATTACAAAACACATTTTTCAAGAGATTGATTTGAAAACATATGATTTCAAGTTACCTAGTTCTAGTACTAAGATGAGAACATTATTTCACATATTTATTATTTCTTATCGTCTCCGTTTATTTATGTATTACAATTAGTAGTATTATGTATTAACTTTTGTGGTACAAGGATTCTAGTACTGTTCAATAAATAAACATTCTCTAAAAATGATTAATTTTATAAAGTCGAGTTTACATGAATTTAACAAAATAAATATAAATAAATTGTTTATTTCATATCACACTGTATAATATGGTGTCCAAAAAACCCTAATAATTGTGAAATAACATTCAGTTCGATCGCTTCCAAATCTTGGTACAGTCATCGTTGGCACCTGTTTGTAGTTCTACATCTCTTTTACTTTGCTAGCTAGAGGTTAGTATTTTCTATATTTTCACCATGTTAGAGACAGATACATCAACGATAAATTCAGTTTTATCGGTGACCGTGTGGGGTTTCGCTAGTCCCCCATCGTGCTCCTCCCCTGATGGCCCCTATCTGCCAGGCTCGCCATGTTATAGGGGGCACCAGCAGCGACCACCAGTGCTATTATATAGCACAAAGAAAATGATCCTGGCTCGGCTAATCACCTGGACTTCCACAGGAAAGACTACAGTCTCGAATGGCTATGGTACTGCGGTGTAGAAAGTACATGAGAAACTAATGCACATTCCCAAGAAAAACACCACATGAAACACCATGAAACCACGACCCCAATCACCAGAAGAACAACAAGAAAAACAGCAAAAACACAATATAACAATAGAATTTCTTAAAATACGATTAGAAGTGACACAACTTACCATACAGGTATTAATAATAAGTGAAGCTCGATGGTCTGTATCTAGATACACAACGAATAACGGATATACCACCGGCTACTCTGGGACTCTAGATAATACCCATAGGAATGGAATTGCCATAATCATAAAAGAATCAATGAACATATCTATTCAGGCATTCATTCCAATCTCCGATCGTTTTATATTACTACAACTAACAAGAAACCCAATAAATGTATAACCTGATACAGGTATATGCACTAACGACAGACAAGAGCGTAGCCAACATTTATAAATTATACCCTAGGAAACACGATGTGTACATAATACTGAATGACCTGAATGCAAAAGTAGGCAACGACAAAACTCCGGGAGGTACTGGTTGCCATGGACTAGACAACAGAACCCAGAGTCGCTCTCCCCAGCTGATCAGCTTCTGCCACAAAGAAACTCACCATCAGCAACACATGGTAAACATTACCGAAAAGACGACTTTACACATGGCAGACCAATGGAAAAACATCGTTAGAAGACAGCAATTAGAAACAGAAAAAGTCTATAAAAAGCCTAGTAAGTAACGTGGAAGCAAAATGCAGACTGGTGTTAGCTTAATTAAGAGAAAACGTATACAGCGAATCAACCTGTATGGCTTTTATCTAAGACCCTCCTTTTCCTCTTTCGTCCCTTGTTAGATGGAAACTTTATACAGCACATTTCAGGTGCTGTATATAGTAATTGGAAGATATTACTTATATAATGCGTTTTATTTCTCGTCACTGCGCTTTAGTCTACCTTTGGTTTCCTAAGTTATACGACAGGAATGGAATGGCATATGTATTAATTGCCAGTTCGGACTTCAATGTTTGCTTTAGACTATAAAATCGTGCTCTCTACGTTTCCCTTCCGCAATTCATATCCGACGTATTTAAATAGCTCAGTTTGGTCCATTCCCTCTCGCCTTCCTTCAGATAGCTGCTGAAACGTCGAATCCTTTATGGCAGTCCTATCCACTTACCATCGCCGCAGTTTTGTAATTCCAACATAATAGTCTAGGTAAATAACATGTCTGATGTGAATTTTGCCATTGTTCTATCCTTTAATAGCCATGTATAATATGGCCGATAGAGGGTTAGATGCTAGGCAAAATATTATGGTACTTATATATGCTTCTTCTTATGGACATTTCTTCAATTTGTTTCTTTCCTTGTGCAGTGGTGTTTATAGGGGCGGTAATCATTTTTCCGTAGTTGGTCCTAGGAAATTCATGATTTTTTTCATATACTTTGTAGAATTTTAGTACTCAAATTAACAATGAGTGAAGGGTTGAGCTATATGGGTTCTCATAATCAAAGTATGTAGTGTAGACTGCCCTTTTGTTTCTCTTTGCATGTCTATAGTCCATTGCTCTTTGCACTTTATTAATCCCTTTTGGAGACATGTTATAGGTTTGGTATTTTTCTGCTGATGGGTTTTGGTGTGAGATAGGAGATGAGTAATGCCGTTTTCTGGGTTGGAAATCAAATCAGTAGAGAGGTGTGGTATGTGTTGGAGCATAGGTGTATTCTTCCAGTAGTATCGCTCTTAGAGATTTCCAGTGAGTTCTGGATAGTTGGCTGGTAGTACGGCTACGGACACCACAAGGACAAGCAATGGGCCCATTGAAAACTCCCTTCATGGCCAGTCACTGATCCCGCCAACCTATACAAGCTGCAGGACCAAGGAGGGCCATAAGTTCCAACTCTGTCCATACTAGGCTATGACTTCCCTAGTACTCTTTGCCTAACCTTTAACTAGATCTGGGGCATATGGTATGTTTTGCCGTTCCTAGTTCTTTATTGCAAGCTTTACACAAATAGCTGTCTGCCTGATAGTGGCCAGTTCGGATGGATGTTTGTCAATAATTTAAGAATAGTTCTAGATCGATATAGGCTAGCACTGGTTGCTGTTTTACAGAGTTCCAGTTATAGCTGAGAATTGTTTCTTCCTTTATGTTTTCTAGGGCGATTTTATGGTCATACATTCTTATTACTTTATTGGTGCTTACCTTGAAGCTCGTTTCCTCATATATTCTGCCAAAACGTTGTTGCTGCTCTATGTCGTTGGGATGATAATTTTGTTTCTGTGTATTAGTTTGGTGTACCAACCTTTTGTAGAAATGTTTCAACCTGTTATAATATTGTTATTCTTCTCTACATTGGTTGTTTTTTTAGAAATCATTGTCGCCTTTTTGCAGAAGCCCCAAGCGTTTGTTCTAGGTAATCAATGATTTCTTGTGAAGTTTTAACAAAATATTCTTTTTTAGATGTTTTTGATGCAGCATTTTTCAATCTTCAGATTGCTGTACCTTCAAAGATTTCAAAATTATACTTTATTTTATTCAGATTGCTGTACCTTCAAAGATTTCAAAATTATACTTTATTTTATGTTCCATCATCTTTTGATTAAGGATAGTAGAGATATTGACTCGAATCTATATAAATAAATATAACCATGGCAATGGTTATATTTATTTAGATAGATTTTGTCAGATTCGAGTCAATATCTCTACTATCCTTAATCAAAAGACGGTTTCTGGCCAACATTCCTAAGTCATAGTTCCACAGAGAGCCGATAAATAGCAGCACTTCACTGTGCCTCAATCAAGATCAGCTATTCTGTCAAAGCCAATGTCGTGCAAGTTTGAGTAACGTCTTCTTCCAAGTCAACAACACCCTTGAGATTTAATAAAATAGATTAAAAAATGTATTTTTTTTGAAATGACTGCATTTATTAACATTTTTCCCGATGGAGAAAAAGAGCGTTCTTTCGTGGGCAAAGTGGCATAAGTCCTTATGACTTACGCCAAATTGGATGCTTTGGAAAAGTGGTATAAGTGCCTTACTTACACCACTTTGTTGTATCGTAGTCTATATTTTCAAATTCAACATTCCTGATAAAGTGAATTATGTGATTACACCTTATTTGGGAAGTGAAAGCTTAGTTAAAGAACTTCTTTTTACTTACACCACTTTGGCTTTAAACGGTCCATCTATTACCTCTCGAGAAGTGGACTAGGTATTCTACCTTTCTAGCTTTGACTCTTAAGTGAATCACACTAAGAAAAAGTTATAGTGTATTGCTCATGAGACTGATGAATCTATGGTTTATAATTTTTTAATTGCTTGGATCAACACAAAGTCTTATTCCATAGTCGATCTCTTCTCATGGAATCCGCACTGATATTCTTTATTTCTTGTAGGCTTTCTTCTGCGTATGGTCCAATTTATTCGTAAATCACGTTGGAGAGTACTTTATATGCATAGCTAAGTAACGTAATTCCTTTATAGTTGTCGCAGTTATTTTATCACCTTTTTATGTGGATCGGGCATAAGATGCCGATTTTTCAACTTTTCGGCATCTGCTTTTTATCCCATATTAAGCATATCATGACTAGTGGTAAATGTTTTACATTTTTTCTTCTTCTTCTTCATGCTTCTTTGCTAAGATCTACATGTTAGGGACATCTATAGTAATGATGAAGATAGCTTTCGTTTCTGTATGGGTGACTGTTATCGAAGCTCGGAGTCGACGGGGTTGGTGAAGGACGCTGCAGTCCGTTGCCGTGGTCAGCTCTTCGTAAAACAGGCACCTCTCACCCCTTTTATGGGACCTTGTAGTTGATAGCCTCCTCCTGGAATTAAACAACTCAGGATACTATGCCGTTGGCTATGGCGACGACATAGTGATCATGATAAATGGCAGTTCTGAAGGTGTACTCTGTAATCTCATGCAGAGTGCCCTACAGATTGTTGAGAACTGGTGCGATAGTCATTCGCTAACAGTTAACCCAAAAAAGACAGAGCTGATATTGTTTACGAGGAAGAGGGAACTCGAGCTCATGAACATGCCAACTCTTTTTAAGGTCCCTCTGACTCTCACAGATAAAGTAAAATATCTAGGATTAATCATGGATACAAAACTGCACTGGAATGAGCATATAACATCCAAGCTGCAAAAAGCTTGCATCTCATTCTGGCAATGCCGCAGGGCGGTTGGTAAAACATGGGGCCTGTCTCCCAAGATCACCCAATGGATATATACCGCGATCATAAGACCAACTATCGCATATGGTGCAATAGTCTGGTGGTCGAAAACCAAACAAGTTACAACAATCTCAAAGCTATCACACATCCAGCGGATGGCGTGTCTGGCCATCACCGGTGCTATGAGAACAACGCCCACAGCAGCTCTTGAAGCACTGTTATGTCTACAACCACTCGACCTTCTTATAAGGGAGACTGCAGTAAAAACAGCATTAAGGCTATCTTCACTCAACCTGTGGCATGATAAAGGTAGAATCATTGGATACAGGAGCATACTGAGTGAAGCTATCAAACTAGACCCCCTCATAGAAGGTAAGTGCGACAGAATTCTACCCAAATACAGTTTTGTCAAACACATTCAGACCATCATCACAATGGATGGTATCCCACAAGGCGCCAACATAACCATGTATACTGATGAATCCAAAACTAAGACGAGAGCTGGCTATGGAATATTCTCACCAGAACTCGATCTCAAGATAAGTGCACCACTTGGAAGACTCACGTCTTCCAAGCGGAATTAACAGGAATACTAAAATGTGTTCAAATTTTAGCTGAACGGAATATTAGGGATAAACATATCCAAATACTCTCCGACAGCAAAGCAGCTCTAAATGCACTAAATGCCAACACATTTGTGTCGAAAGAGTTATATGCATGTCTACACAGCCTGGAGGAGCTAGCTAAATATAACAAACTAGAACTCTGCTGGATAAAAGGACATAGTGGCATCAAGGGGAACGAAATAGCAGATGAACTTGCCAGGAAGGGATCCTCAAATCCTCTAACAACCCTAGAGGATGAAATACTTTCTGCAGGTACTCTGAAAAAAATTATAAGAGCATAGGTCACATGCTCTACACAAGGTAAGATGGCGAGAAACGCCGGGCTGCAAACAATCAAAGGTAGCAATTAGGCAACCTTGTCAAATTGCAGCCACGGCCCGCCTCAACTTATCTAGAACTAATCTGAAATTATTGACTAACATCCTAACCGGCCACTGCCGGCTAAACAAACACCTACACACGATGGGTCTGGTGAACAGCCCGTTATGTAGAGGGTGTAATGAAGAACTAGAAACAGCAGAGCATGTAATATGCCTCTGCCCAGCTCTAGTAAACACCAGGCATCTAATACTAGGGGAGTGCTGGCCTAGTATAGTCAGCATTGGCAGCCAGGGTTTTGCAGCTTGCACGCAAAATTGACTGGTGGGACGAGTGAGCAGCCTTAAAGGGAGGTTTCACAATGGGCCCATTTTGAGGCCTAAGTGTCTGTAGCTATGCTACCCTCCAGCCAACTATCCAGAACTATCCAGAAGACAGGCATGGGTAGGGCTATAAAACATCAGGTCGCTTTACAGGAAAGATAGGACGTGCTCGAAACGGTTCTCTGAGTCGTGGTGACGGAGAACGGGCACAAGAGGGCAAAGCTGCAAGGAAATAAATCGATCCTCTGAGTCTTGGTGAGGGAGAATCCATTTGCCAAGGGGTAAAAAGTGAAACTAAAATATCGGGTAGCGATAGTCGGGTAAGGTGAATCGGTCCTCCTGAGTCCTGGCGGGGAAGAACCGAATGCGGTTTAGAGGCGCTTCCGCTTAAAAGGCACACGCAGACCTGTTTTTCTACCCTACTAAGAGCGTAGATTAGGAATAAGCGGCACGTTCGGCAAACGGTAACATACCAATATCAGGTATATTACACTGTCCCGTTTGGTTGTTGTTGACCTTGCGCAGCAAATATTATTGGGCTTATATTCGTAATAAGGGACTATATTTTTTGCTATATTATTATTATTTCTATCAGATAGAATAGAATTTGACCAAGTAGCTTCTATAGAAAAAGCATAGAAAAAGCATAGTAAAAATGAAGAAAAAAGAAACTGTAAAAAGTAAAAAATAGAAGAAGCTTAGAGCTTAGGGCTCTAGATAGTTTTTTTTAAATTGCTGACAGTTGTTAACAAATATTATTTACACTGTTCAATTTTATTTTATTTGTGCACGTTTGTTAAGGGCCGTTTGCAGTGGCGAGCGGTAGGGGTAGCATAGCGGCAAGAAATATTTGACACATTTAGAAGAATGAAAGCGTTCAGAATAGCACGGTAGCGTTTTGGTAACGGTAAAGACGAGGTAAGCGTGCGGCTAGAAGTTCAGCATGCTCAACCTTTTGCGGGTAGAACAGGCAAGGGCCGACCGGGATGACCAATAACAATCAATCGTCAAAAGCGGTAGACTAGCATAGCGGCAAGAACTAATTAACACATTTAGACGAATGAAAGCGTTCAGAATAGCACGGTAACGTTGTGGTAACGGTAACCAGGAGGTAAGCGCGTGGCAAAAAGTTGAGCACGCTCACACTTTTGCGGTAGATCAGGCAAGGGTCGACCGGGTCGACCAATTGCAATCGTCGGTCGCGGTCGCTGGAATTCCCAGCTGTTGGGTTGTGTTTTTATTTTCGTTACCTCAAATGTTAAAAGATTGAATTCATTGTGAAAGACAAGGCCCCTTACGTTACGCCAACACTACTCCAGCCGTTGGAATACCACAGCGTTACCACTGCATGTTCCATCATGAATGCCCCTGTAGTCGTTCAAGCACAGACACAGATATCATAATAGTAAAATATTAGTTAACAGTACATTACCTTTTCTGCTTCAGTGTCTGTTGCATGTTTATTCGGTCGATATTCAGGTGCCAAATAGCCTGTCAAGTGAGCCGGAGGGCTCGGCGCTGTAACCGACGGGTTTTGTTCGAAACGAACTCGCCCTCGAGTGGACAGCGAAACGCTTGCGGGCGTTACAAGCGGTATACATGTACCCCCAGAAGCACCATCTGTAATCAAATATTACAAACATATTATATTTGTTATATTGTTTCCGAAAATTAGTCACATTTATCGCGATGATTGAAACGAAAAAAATCGAAACAATTATGAAAACAAAATTAAAAATAAATATCTTCCAATTGATAGCATCAGCACTCAATAAAGTTGATTGGTTTTATGGTTCATAGTAGTAGTAAATTTCTCAGTTTTCGGAAAACAAAAAGAAATAACTAAAAATTCATATTTCTCTGAAAAGCAAAATAAAATCAATTCAATTTAGTAATCGGTAGTAAGTAAGTAGTATGTTCGGTAATCTATACAATTATTTTATATAGGTGTTAAAATGGAAAAAATTAAGGTTCCACCGAGATTTGAACTCGGATCGCTGGATTCAAAGTCCAGAGTGCTAACCATTACACCATGGAACCGCTGTGAAAGTATTTAGACGGTAGACGATGGCTAAAAATAATTAAGTGGAATTCAGCTGACTTAGCTTTCTATTTAAATCGCAGGTCAAGTTCAGCTAATTTTAGATGTACGCGTATAGCAAGATTGATTGTATTGCAAAAGTTCCTGAGTTTTATAAATATGTATTATATAATATTTTTATAAGTATTATATAATATATTATTATTTATAAAAAATTATATGTTTTCCATAAAACCCTTGCTGTTTAAAATATGTAACATGAAACGCGAACACAGATCACTTAAACGACAAGAGAGATCACTAAACGGTAATGGAGAAACAATTAGGGAGTGAAAAACCGGATCAAATTCGTGTATCGATATTTCGGTAATTAATCAATAGATAGATCAGCAACCTACTACAAAGAAAAAAGACAAAATTTTTAATCTTATTATTATTATCCTAAAAAATAACTATATCCATGCAAATTTGACCAATTAGATCAGTTTCTTATAGCAAAATTTAGTGCGACAAAAATACCTTTTTTATATTTAGGACGAGGAGCATCTATTATTACATTACTGTAGTCGTAAATTTGGTGAAACAGTTTTTTTAGGTTATTATTCATTACAATCAACTTACAAACACTTACACAATTTGAATATGTTTGCAGCACCCTGTCTGTGCCGGAATCAGATTTGTAGTTAGAAAGAAGGGAAAGAGGGACAAAACTTCGAAATCACCATGATGCCTTTTTTCATTATTATATTCAGGATGATATAGCGAAACAATGCTGTTTTTTGTGTCATTTTGAAATTAAGGCCATTTTCACCCTGCAGCTAAAGTAGTAATAAAACTTGTCTCCTTCATAATTAAAATGTAATAGCTCTATTTAACATGATATACACACTAGGAAAAATTATATAGCATTCTAAATGAAAGTATTTTAGTACTAATCCAGACACATTTATGCTTATAATGGAACCCATAAAACTGGGCCGTTTACTATTATTCTTTCCTCCGCTGCTTCATTCGCACCGGGAAACTCCCACACGGCGAACACCTGCTCGCCGGGAATCGTTATGAATAATCCGCGATTCCGCCCACGGGCCTTTCTAACAGAATTGTTCCCTAAGAGACACATCCCCTTTTGTTTCCGTAATTGTAAGAAACTCGCGCACGTTGCAGAACAAACCGGTAACGATTTACTTTGTGAAATCTACAATTCCTTAGTCAAAAGCAACGGAATAAATTAATAATTGTAAATGCATGTTTCTGAGAAAGTTACCCCTGCAGGAGTTGTACATGCATTAATGTATGCATGAGCCATTTGAATGCAACTAAGCACAGTAGTGGTTTGTCTTGTACCTCAATATAATGTGCTACATTATACAAAAGGTTAGAACTCCGGGGAGATTGAATAAGTGATTTTTAACTGTTTTCAACATTTTTAGTTAATGTAATTATTTTTAACATATTAACTGAAAATCTCTATGGATTCAACTCTTTAACATTATGTCCTGTTACCGGCCTTTCACACAATTAAATATTGCTTCATCTGCACGAGTCAGTTTTCTAAAATGTTTGTTTAGGACGAATTGATTTCTATCTCTGATTGCTCTTCAATTCTCAGAGGGGATTTAATTTGTGTATATTACAGAAAACAACACGGTCGCAGCGACTAATTTACACCGGGTTAACAGTCGCGCGAAAACTGGCGCCAGGCATAAACTAACGAATAAATTAGTTCCTGCGACCATATTGTTTTCGGTATTACACAAACTAAAATGTGCAAAACAAACATTTAAGAAAGGTGGTGATTTATTGCTTTCTGTAGTGCCTTTCGTTTATCACTCTGGACTGGTACGGGCTTATTGTTTCTTGTTCTATTTGCCGTTTCCGATGCGCATAATTCTACATCGGCCGTTACAACCGGCGGCGCACGACCGCAAGACCTGAGCGATACTGCACGCCCCGGGTCGACTAGCAATGATAAACCATGCTAAACGAAAGCGCCTTGTGTGAACCCGACGTTATTCGTCCCGCACGGACGAAACAATCAAGATTATCTACGGAAAAATAGATATATTTTATCGGTCGGCTTAAATGGTATAGTATAATAGAGAATTTTCTACTATAGATGCTTTTTGAATAATACAAAAATCCCGGCCGCTATACGCTTCGTACTGGTTTACCGTAATCTTGTAATTTTTATCACACGTAACTAAGTAAATAAACAAAGAAATATGTAAGCATTCATAATTTTAAATAGCGTTAATAAAGAAATAGTTACAATGTGGAGCACTGCGGTAAATATTACTTGACAAAGTGCTGCTGACACTGACAAAGCTATTTCGAACCCGTCGAAGAGCGATAATGGGGAATTGATAAATATTACTTTTAAACTTGCGACATATAAAAGCACTTTCATGTCTTAACATTAATAAATGTGCTGCTTAGGACTACGTATAATTTTGCATCTCAGAGACATCAATTTTACAAAAGTGTTAACACAAATGTTAGACCCTTGAATTATCGTGTTTTGCTTCTATACATACAAAAATTACGTATATTACTTTATCTTACATATTATATCAATTAAAAGATATATATATATATATATATATATATATATATATATTATATATATATATATATATATATATATATATATATATTATATATATATATATATATATATATATATATATATATATATTATTCTTTAAAAAATCACGTGAGCTTTCTAAAAATGTATATATGCTCAATATTTAACCTGAATAATTTATTGTTATAATTTTTCTCTCTATTTTTATTAAATACCGATGTGAACATACTCGACATTCTTTCATTCTGCAAATTCCAGCCGGCGTCAACCTTAAGTTCATTTATCGTACACATGAAAATAATAAACAATACAGGCACATGGCCATATAAAATCAATATCTACTGCTCTTGGCGTATACATCAAGCTCCATCCAAGTTTTGAGGTGGTCCATCGGGCGTAAGGGACAAGGAAAAATTGTGAACATCGGGAGCGGCTTGTAAGGAAAATAGAACACGAGACTATCACCCCGCTACTCCAAAGCGGTGAACGAAAGCAGCTTATATCGGCAAAGCTTATTAGCTTGGTAGCTGCGGAATATTTTCTGGTATCATAAATGTATTTCAGTTAGATGGCATCAATAAGGATGGGGTTTGCATATGTTAAATTTTTATGGAAGTTTGATAGCCAATAGTATTAGCGCATACGTTATTTTTGGACAGTTCGGTCATAGAGTACGTATTAGTCAAAGCGTTCCGGGATGAGCTAGTATATTTCAGAGCAGAAAAGCCTATAGGGGGATCACGTCAACAATGACAATGGTGGTAAACAGACTAAAAGATATAGTGGTTAGAAGAGGGTTACTAGGGTTAGAAAGGGAAGAAGGACTAAAGAGCAGATTTTCATCCTGACAAGAATAATGGAGGCAGTGCTGGAGTACGAAGGTAGAATCTACACGGTATTTGTGAATCTAAAAGCAGGAAATGACTCACTTCCTTGGGATAAGCTAGTGGAGTGTCTGGAAAAGTTTGGGATGGCAGAGGAAGATTAGGAAATTCGGGACTCTATATATATATATATATATATATATATATATATATATATGTAGTCCCGAATTTCCTAATCTTTACAGCATCTCTTGTATCTCTTCCACTCTCCTTGGCTACAGGTAATACACCATCGGCATATGCTAACACAACCTACCACAACCTCTCCCGCTTGCTCTCTCCTTAGCACCTCCTCCAACTAAGTCTGACCTATTCTACCGCTTCCTCTGCCATCCCAAACACTCCACTAGCTTATCCCAAGGAAGTAGTAGTACACTTTATAATTTTTGGTTTATTTTTTAATAGTGATATATAGTATATATTTTAATAAATAAACAGTAAATCAAAACGCACCTTTAATTTTTTAACAAAATTATAAATTTGTAAATCTTCTAATTTATTTTTATAAAGTATGAAGCATGTATATTTGTTAGAACATCTTTTTCTTTTTTAATCTTCTTATAAATATCCCTGCAATTTTCATCCCATTTTGGTGATTAACGTACCCAAAGTGCCCACTAGTCGCTCAGTTGCAGCATTAGTGACAGGAAGACAAAACATAAACTCTGCACTGCATAAATCAATATATCTATTTAACTTTTACGTTCTGACACTACAGGTTTTCGGTACAATTCCGGATAAATGCTATAAATACGGGGCCAATTCAGGACTGTCCCGGAAAATTCAGGACGTATCTATTTTGACAATAATGCAAACAGCATTAAGATAAAGTCCACCTTAATGCTGTTTGCATTATTGTCAAAATATATAAAACACAGTAGGTGAACATGGAGCTATCCGCGATGGATACACATTTAAAACGAGCACAAAAATAAAAATAGAATGCATGATTACAATACTATATAGTTACCACCGTTTCCATGGCTACTTAGCTGTACGTATGATAAAATAAATATGCTTCCGTAACTCAATCACTGGCCATTAGTTTGAATGTAAGGATTATAGAAAAATGGCATGTTTAAAATATATAACATATATTCAAAAAAGTGTAATGGAATGGCAGACAAAATGTTTAATTCTGTACATCATTATTTTCTAGTATTTAATTTACAACAAAGAAATATTCGCCTTTCGATGCTATTAACATGTAGAATTATTCTAAAAATAACTAGAAGCCTGAACATTATTTTTCCAAATTTTAAACAATACCAAATTACTTAAAATGATCTTTATTCTCTTTTAACACCATAGTGGTTGATATTTAAACTGATCACCAATTAAAGCATGCATTTGTATATATGTACTGTATATATTGTATTCTATTAATATAAGCTAATAATACATTAAATACAATCATGAAATAAAAATAATGAACTTTATTGACGGCAAAACGCTTTTAATATAATAGACAAAAATCATTCTAGTCGAAAAGCCGCTTCCACACGAACACCTCCAACATATAATTCAGTAGCAATTAATACCTCATTGCTGCGGTAGCAATCTACAAACCGGATTATTGTAGTTGTAATTTGCAGCGGGTTTATTGAAACTAGAAGGATGAGAATTTACGCAGTACCTGGATAATGATATAGAATAGGCGAGGGTAGTTCAGAAGACGAAAGTAAAATAGAAAAAGACAAATTTTGGGAAGAGCTACAAATATTATACGAGAAGGCATGAGAAAATACTAACATTACAGGAGACATGAATGCAAGAATAGGAAATATAAATACAACGATAGCACATATAATGGGGATTCATGGAGAACCGACGAGAAACCATAACGGAAACAGATTAATAGGCTTCTGCATCTTAAACGACGTCGTAATACTAAACCCATAAAGAAATACACAAATATACCAGAGAAGTAAAGAGTAGAAATGAAAAGTCCATAATAGACCATTTTTTAACAAACCCACAACAAAGGAAGGTAGTTAATGATGTGCGGGTGAAAAGAGGAGGCGATATAGTGATAGAAGTGATCACTATCTAGTGGTAGCAAACATCACAATTAAGGAAGAAATAAAAACAAAAACGATGACAAGCGGAAACGAGATAGAAACTAGAAAGGATAAGTACATGAAAGAAACTACAACTGAGAAAGTACCAGAATTATATTAAACTACTCACATGTTATTCAAAATCTAATGATGTAATGTAATGTAATGTGTAATGTAATAATGTGGAGGAAATATAGAGCAGTTTCAAACACATAATAACAGAGGCTATTAAACGCGCATGCGGAACAACCAGACAGGTAAACAACAGAAAACAAACACGATGGCGGACTATAAAAATAAAACAGAAAATAAAAGAGAAAATAAAAAAGAAAAAGCAAAAGTGGATAAAGCACATCAATTCCAAAAAAGAAGAGGACTACGAAGCATATAAAATACAGAGAAAATGAACGAAACAAATAATAAAAGAATCAAGGAAAAGGACATGAGAAGAATTTTGAAAACACTAGAATACAGTTTTAACGAAAATAAATAGTTGGCTTATAGAACACTAAAGAATAGCAAGAACGAGAAAGTACAAATAACACTATGACAACTAAAGGATAAACAGTGAACAATAATAAAACAAGATCATGATATAATGAATGGATGCAAAGAGCACTTCGAAGAGCTTTTGCAACGAAGGAAATGAGAACGCACATGTGGAAAATATTCTGAACGAAGAACCAGACAATATAATAGAAGCAGAAGTAAAAGAAGCAATTATAAAATTAAGAAATGGTAAACCAGCAGGCCTTGATAACATAAAAGCTGAACAACTTAAAAATATGAGCAAGGAAGGTGTACATTTGGTAAAACAGCTTCTAAACACTATATGTAAAAGAAGAAAAAATGCAAATGACTGGGAGAAAGCAGACAACAAAACCTGCAATAATTACAGGGAAATATCACTAATATGCACAACTGCTAAACTGTATGAGGTTATACTAGAAAGTAAACTAAGACAACAGACAGAACCGAGGATGGAAAATGCACAAAGTGGCTTTAGGAAGGGCCACTCAACGCAGGACCATATATTTATCCTAAGAAAACTGATGGAGAAAATAATGGGTAAGGACAGTAAACTATTCATAGCATTTAAAACCTGGAAAAAGCGTTTGACAGAGTACCGAGATAAACGATGTAGAATATATTACAAAACAGGCAAATAAGCAACTACAAAAAGCAATACAAGGTATATACAGGTATATTATGGATCCGCTCTTTATTGATTTTTATTACGTCAAAATACCATTATAAACGTGATCAGCGACAACTACAATACCTGCATCATTAACAAGTGTATAATCATCTAGTCTTAATCAATTACTCTCCTTGTCGAAACACTTATTAAGGTAATCTCATATTATTTAGATAGCCGCACGTTCCCCCTGGCTTGTTGACAAATTTCCAGCATAACTAGTTTGATAATAACTAATATTTTCAATGAAAGATATACAACGAGCTCGCGTATCAACTGTCCCAATAAAATCGGTCGTCGTATCGCTTTAAAGTTGCAAGTACTGAACGAAATGATTTGGTTGAAAAATATATCTCTCCTGCTATTTACTTGAATGATCGCAATGAATACCTACTATGTTGGGGGTGCATGGAATACATTTTCTGCATATGGCCTATTTCGTTCTCTGTGTTTTCAATCAGTAATAGCAAATTAATTAATTAATTAATTAATTAATTAATTATAATTTTTTCATATGCTCTCACATAAACCGTAATTTAAATGGGGAAAGGTTTAAATTATGTCAAGAGCTACGAATGCTGTAAACACTAAACTGCGCGCACTTATTAGGGGAACATTTTCTACTTTAAAACACGCCGCGTTGTATAAAATAAATATTAAAATACGAATGTTGTTTAAAGTTGTTAAGAAAAACGTCGTTTATATTAATATCATAAATAACAATACAATACTGTGGCTATTTGCTAAAAGCTGATATGTCTATTTCTATTATTCTACTTAAGATTGCCCTCCTTGGCGCTTGCACCATCGGTTTTACATAAATCGCATGTAAGTTCGCAATAAATATAGATATATTTTAGTACATCCCTATATAATGCATCTTATATTTGTATGGCTGTTTGGGTTACAATATATTATTAAACAAAGAAGTTAAGCTAATGAAAATTGCTTTAAATGTATGTAAATATATATATATATATATATATATATATATATATATATATATATTGGCTTCTACCTTTCGGTGTAGGCTATTACATTTACATTATTAACATTATAATTTTCCATTACTGTTGTTTATACATTTGTAAATTCTTTCCACTGTTTTCTGTTCTTCGCCAGTTCTCTTGCTTGCTTGACTGCCTTTCCTTTCTTGATTATTATTTCCTCTATTATGTTGTCCCAGTCTTTTCTTGGTCTACCTCTTCTTCTTTTATTTCCAGTTATTGCTTCCCATACCTGTTTGTTTGATTCTTTTTGTCCATCCTGATTAAATGTACCCACCAGTTTAGTTGTTTCTTTTCTATATACTTATCTACAGCTTCAATTCCCAGTTCTTCTGTCATAATTTCTTATTCTGTCTCTTCTCGTAACTTGTTTTACTCCTCTGAGATATTTCATTTCCATTGCCTGTATTCTACTTTTATCCCTCTTCGTTAGTTTCCACGTCTCGCTTCCATATGTCAGTATAGGTCTATATATGCTTTTATATATATTTATTTTTGTCCTTCTCCTGATCTCTTTTTGTTAATCAGTATATTGCTCAATGCGTGGTATGTTTTAACTGTGTTGTTTATTCTGTTGCCAAGTTCCATTTTTCCGTCTTCTGTTAGTGCTACTCCTAGGTATTTGTATTGTTCAACTTGTTCTATTTTGTGTTGTTCTATCTTTATATTTATTTGTTCTTTCCGGTATCCTATTACCATCACTTTTGTTTTGTTATAATTCATTTTCATGTTATACTTTTCTAGATGTCTGTTCCATACACTAAGGTTGTGCTGCAGATTACCTGCTATCCCTACGACATCATCAGCGAATGCTCCTTCCGATATTTTTACAACTTGCATGTTTTTGTACCCTATATTTGCATTTTTTTATTTTGTTTATTAATTTCAGTAGGATTTCGTTACCAACAGGTCCCATGTGCTTGATCATTTCTGCTGTAATCTGGTCTTGTCCTGGTGCTTTCCCTATTTTCAGTTCCCTTATTATCTCTAGTATTTCTTTTCCATTGATACTCTTTATGTCGATTTCCGAGTCGTTCTGGTCTCTTGTCTTCTGTTCGTTTCCATCATTTTGTGATAGTAAGTCAAAATATTCTTTCCATCTTTCCAGTATTTTTTCGTTGTCCTTCAGCAATAATCCTTGATTGTCTTGTATATAAGTCACTTCTTGTCTTTATTCTTTTCTGTTTAGTTTTAGTGTTTTATAGAATAATTTTTGGTTTTCCTTTGCATTTTTCTCCATTGTCGCCCCGAACTTTTCCCATTCCCTGCTCTTTGCTAGTCTAACCTTCTCTTTTACTATTTTCCTCTTTAAACTGTATTCTTCGTAGTTGTTACTATTTTTATCATTTAGATATCTTTGCCATGCTTTTTTCTTTTCCTTTATTTTCTCTCTTATGTCCTGCGACCACCAGGCTGCTTCTTGTTTGTGTTTTGCTTTGTCCCACATGTCTCTTGCTGTCTCCAGCATATTTATCTTTAATTTATTATATATATATATATATATATATATATATATATATATATATATATTATTTACTAATTTCGCCTCTATTTTCTCTTTATAGATTTTTTGCTATTTGTTTTTCCCTTAGTTTGTATGTTCTTATCTTGTTGTAGTTTATTGCTATATTTAGTCTCTGTTTTTTTTTCACTAGCTTGGTAGTCTTCCTTTATTTTTGTCTCTACTAGATAGTGATCACTTCCAATTTCGTAACTTCTCTTTACCCTTGTGTCTATTATTTTGCTCCTTTTACCATGTTCTGCTAGTACATAGTCTATTATAGATTTTTCGTTCCTGCTTATCACTTCCCTGGTGTATTTGTGTATGTCCTTGTGTTTGAATAGTGTATTCGTTATTACTACGTTATTCATTCTACAATAATCTAGCATTTTCTTACCATTTTCGTTTAGTACCCCTTCTCCATATCTTCCTCTCATCGCGTCATTATTTTTTACTTCGTTTCCAATTCTGCTGTTAAAGTCTCTTATATATGTAAATAACTATGCAAATCGGAAAAAATATGAAACAATTTTTATAGAGAAATTATGTAGTTTTGTTCAAACTGTGCCTTTAAATATCGCGAAAGCGCCACTTATAATTTCGCGCGCGGTAAATATGCTCTGCCTAATAGTGGCACGATACGTTGTCGGAGCGAAGCTTCTTTAACTACAGCTTTCAAATATACTAGTACGAAATATGTTTATGCCCACGAGGACACCAGACATAACTTTATATTACCACATTTTCTGTTACATAAAAGTAATCATTTACATATGGAAATGGAACGTCCGACTTTCATTTCCATATATAAATGATAATTTTATTACAATTCCAAATTAATAATAAAACATCTCATTTATTAGTGAGTGAATTTATGGAAAATGTATGGAAAAATACACATATCAGCTTGTGTCAATTAGTCACAAAATTGTATTTCCTTCATTATTCAACTTTTGATTGCTGCGGAATCAATCTACTACATGGCTTTGATACTTAAATTATCAATTGTTGCTTGCATTTTATACAAACCAATAACACATTAAATCTATCCACTTGTACTTTTTTTTATCAAATTAATATAATTTTGTTTGTATAAAATTGTAGGGTCCTAACAATTTATTAGTGCCCAGGGATTCATAACCCTAAGATGACTCTCCATGTATAATACATATCGATATATCCCTCATATTTGTAAGAAGTAAGGTGAGAATGGTATTTGAGACAATATTATTTCTTGAATCTGCTAACATCAATAACAATAAACGCCGAATAGAATCGCAGAGAAAAAAAATATCTAAAACCATGCCGATTTGAATAAAAAGTTTAGCATTTCCCTACTGTATTCCATCGTGCGAACAAAACACAACTGTTTTCCATGGCCCTCGCCCTTCGGTAACCTGCTTAAATATTCCTAACAAAAACCGTCAGACTCAAAGGGTCCACCCGGAATTGTAGCCGCGGCGTGTAAACGATCTCCGGATGCATGTCCGTTTTACGAACACCATCGATCACTTTTAGCCGGAGGGAGCAGGGCATAGGGACGGTGGTATGTAAAAGCTCTGCGGCTGCAGCTGATTTCATAACAGATACACAAACATTTGTATAACAGCGACACTTTTGTTCCGAAAGCGTTCGCCGCAACCAGAACTCAAACAGTAATTAATAATAATTGTATACAATTTCACACAGCAAAATATCCACCCATAGCAAACTGAATGTGTCTGTAAATAATATTTGTATTAAACAAGTTTGAATCTTTGCAGCGTATAAAATGTAGTTTTCTCTAATAATCACATAGTCTGATTACACTAAATTACTACATATGCACAAATGCTGAACACTACATCCGATGTAGTGCAATGGTTAGTAATGTATTTGTTACCATTCTGTAACTGGCTTTAGACCTTCGGGTCCTTCTGTCATGTGTTAGTGCATGTGTATGTATGTGACTTGCCGTTTCAGAAAATCGTCCCAGGGTGTTCTATGTGACGTTAATATCTCCGACCGACAAATATAACCGACTACAAGATCCGGGATTAATACCTGGACCACCCGTTTTTAAAGTGGGGTAAGAAGGTCCAGGAGTGATTTCGCGAAATCGTTAAATTCACGCAGTGGTACTAAAATAAAATGAATAAAGAAGCAAACTCGTGTAAAAGCTCACTTCAATGTTTTATTTCAATAATGGTATTATTATTATGATTCCTTTTGACTAATTACAGCCATGTTTCTTTCCAGGTCCTCAAAAATTAGGCCACTCCAGAAAATTTCGTTTCTGTGCTTTTAATTCCATTAGCGTTTCCCCACCTCCATCGCCCCCGGCATTTCCCATTAAACATTTCTTAACGCGCAGCGAGGACTATAAATCACGGCCGCCCGAACCGCGCCGATTTAATAAAGTAATATTTAATAACGGTTACGGTTTTCCCCCTAAATTTTTGCGCGCCATTAGCGGTAAGCCCGTGCCTCCGGAAAAATCTTAATTTAAAACGTTCCCTGTGCAACCACCCAGGAGGGCCGTAATTCTCTTCGTTGAGGTCGTCTTTAATTCGCGCTGCAATTACAAGGGGTTGGTAATTGTCGAGTTATTACATTATTTGAACTTAAATCATGTAAAAGGGGTAACTTGAAATTCACTACTACTTCCATGATGAATTGTTCTGATGTGGGAACTTTATTCCGCAAGAATCATTTATAAACGAATGAAGAGATCAATCACTGTATTATTAATATCAAAGTATGCAATCACAATAATGCACCAGATATTTGACGGATACACGGAAGTGATTAATACACACAACAAAGAAATAAACGCATACCCTTTCAACAAACGGTAACATAGGATTAGGCTTCAATGAATAAATAAATACAAAAGACTAGCTGTAGTTGAGTGCGGTCCAGCTTGTTTATATTTTAAACGTGTGTAGTGTAAAAGATTTTAGAATAGAAAATGGTATATATTTTATCAAAATAATGTACAGGACATTAGCCATAAGCAGTAGGGCGACTTTTATATTGTTTGATATTGTCTCCTGTTTCAACATGAGACAATATCAAACAACAAAAGCTTGAAAGCGAGTCTCTAAAAAGGAATTATTAATATATGTATAATAATATAATTGCAATATAAAAGTCGCCCTAGGGCAAATACACAGGGAACAGGGCATGAAAAGCGAGTGTGTAACAGGTAAACGTAATCAGTACAGTCACAGTCTAATAACCAGTAATTGTTTTAAAACAATTAAATTTAAATGGATTTATTCGTATTGTATTCAGTGTAAATAATTTTGTAAAAATAATTTTAAAATTACATACAAATCGCATTAGCAATTTATGTCAAAATGTGGATGTTTTGTGTATAGTATAATACAATCATTAAAAATGTAATTTCCAATAAAAGCTTCGTACGACAATGTAGCCGTTGTTTTTTTTATTTTAATTTAAAATTAAAGTACAATTAGACTGAAGTAGTGGTTCGCACCGAAATTATCGTTTTATGTGATTAATTAATGTTCATATTTTCTTATATTTAAAGACATATTGTTTATAATCATGTTAATTTCCATATTTGCATGTACTGATAGGGAAAATATATTTCTATAATACAATTGTAATGTATTATTGTAATTATAAAAATAAGATAAATTAACAAAACTGAATTCAGTTAAAAAATACGAATCAAAAAGAAAGTAACATAGGTATTATAGCACTGTTTCGTTTTGACACTGGCAATGTTTAAACGAAAACGCAAATTTACACCAATGTACGCGAAAAAGTCTAGTAGTCTACATCATACAAGAGATCAAGAGATGAACAAGTCGATAAGAAATGTCGGTATCTTCATACTTTCTAATTACATACAATGTAAGTTTTCAATTTTCTTGTTGTTGTGTGTACTTAAGCGATGCCCGATTATCTGGGCAGATAAGCCAATCGGTGGAAAGTCACAACGAAACCCTAATGACTACTAACCCATTAGAAAGTGTAATTAGGACGACACTGAAGAGGAGAGAGTAGCAAGAGTACCTTTGAAAGACACAGTCGCGGTGCGACCAAAAAAGCCACACTACACATAGTCTTCACCCAAACAAGATCCACAACTTTTCAACACCACAGCAATAGTTTTAGTCCTCAGTCATTGAGGTGGTGGCAGCGACGCTTCCAGTTCCTTCCGACGACGTTCCAAGATTTAACCAGTTGGTATCCAGCGGTGGTTCCCCACAGCATTGGCGGCATCGACTCGGCAACTGGACCTCAGCATTGGCGTCATCGGCAGGATCTTTACATCGTCACACATCATTGTATACACAGATACCCCAGTTGTTTTAATTTTACGTCAAACAATATTACGTTAACAAGTCCAAGTGTTTGGAAATTTCCCTCTTCATGTTGTAAACTGACGGTTGAAGCGAATAATTTTTAAGGTACGAACAGTACGATGGCAACACACGAAGTTATCGTCGTAAAGTCTCTTCTATCCAATCCCAACACTCAACTGCACGTAGCCCAAGCGATAGGGGTAAAACATGATCGCAAGGAGAGTTGGAGATAGGGTACAATTCTCTATCCTATAGACTCAAAATTACGGAAGTTCAACTATTTTCCTGTACTATACATATATAATCATGGAAAATAATTCATATAAAACATCGAATAAACCCTTGGTATAACAGGCATTTCCAATTATAACGGTAATACTTATTGGACTTATTCAGGACTGAAAATATTTATCATATAAAACAGAATAACTTAGATATTACAGATATTTATGAATTTAGATAAATTCAACATAAAAGAAAGAATTAATACTCCTACATGATCTACATAGAGCGGAATGAATCAGAGTAGAAAAGCCCGGAATTCCATGACCAGAAAAAAGGTGGGATAATCATGGAAATGAAAAAGTGGGTGGGGTGGTTAAGGGAAGTAGCAGGTAGGAAGAAAAAAGGACTAATGATGACAGAGGTAATAATGGATGTAAGGTGGATGATAGTCAGAACTGTATACACAAACATGAAGGCGCTGTGGGCTTTGTTGAGTGACTTGGAAGGGGTGGGTTAGACTGATCCTGTTGGGGATTAGACTGTATCTGTGGGGAACTTGGGGTGAAAGTTGAGAACGTTAACGGTCGCACCATATGACTGTTGTAGTTGTTATAAATAAGAACTAAGAAAGAGAAGAGGGATATAGGAAAGTTTGTAGCAGCGTTAAAGCAATTTTGTGGCAGGATACGAAGACAATAGAAACAATAGAAGGTAACACCTTTGAGTAAAAGAGAAAATCACAGTCAGAAAGAGGAGAAGATATGGTTCGATAAACTATGTAGCGGGAAAAAGGAAGAGTAGTATAATATTACAGCAGATGGAGAAATTCTCGTCATTCGAAAAGTGGGATTATACAAACAAAACAAGAATATGAGAACATATGCGCGCGAATAAAAGAAGAAGAGTTACAACAATACAGTTTGCTTTAGTGGAAAAACTAGGGAACGTATAGACAGCGGGGAAGAAGATTTCTTGATGGGAGAGTTGAAAAAATACAAACAAAACAAGAATATGAAAACATATGCGCGCGAATAAAAGAAGAAGAGTTACAAGAATACAGTTTGCTATAGTGGAAAAACTAGGGAACGTATAGACAGCGGGGAAGAAGATTTCTTGATGGGAGAGTTGAAAACGACCCTTGTCAACTAATGCGAGGAAAGACTGCAGGTGGAGATTAAGTAAACTATCACAGAGGAACCACGAAGTAACACACCTTGTCGTGCTGTGTAGGTCCAATAAGACGACATCCGAAAAACGCCCTACTATGGAGTTAGGACATAGCAAGGACCAGGATCGCATTGCTAAGTTGTTCTAGGGTCCCTCACAACTGACCTAGGCTCCCTACTAGAATCAATTTCACAATTTTGATCTGTCTCTCTTGGTCAACTCTTCAGCCGTACTTGGCTCTTTTCGACCGTGTCGGTATTAGGTATCTCGAGGGTGGGCGAAGGAAAAAAAGATTCAAAATTCAAAGCACGTGCCCTTAGCATTCCGAGTTGTTGGCCTGGTCGGGACGGTAAGTCCCCCAAGCTGGCAGAAGTACCCGTCCAGGCGCGGAGTTTGCTGATAAACTAAACCAAAGGACAACGAAATAGACAGCTCGCACCAGGAAATTAATGTTTAAAGTACAGTGGGGATACCCAGGTATCGGTCGGTGAGGGCATCATGGTGGGTGCCCTCGGCCGTCAACAAACTACCACCAAAAACTCAAAAAATGACAGTAGACGTTAACCCTGCGGATGACCCCACTTCGGCACCAGAGAGACAACCTGATGAAACGGAGAAGGAGACACGTACTGATATGATGATACGATATGCTGAGGAGTCAGATAACAGGGGAAAACTATGAAAAGAGCCGGATCACGACCCCCTAAGGAGGCTAGCGGAGATCAGAGACGTTCCCCGAGAGGTTCAGTCAGAGGCGATGAAAATTAGGAAGCTGTATGTGAAGATAAACCGAGGACCCCTCTCATACTTCCCCAGCCCTCAGTGAATCCAAAAATCAGGGTCCAGATGTAGAGCCTAGAATCCTATAAAAGGGAATGGGACCGCGAGAGGACAGAGATGGATGAGGCGCTGGCGGCGATGAGCAGGCAACTGGAGGCACAGAAGGTTCAGCTAGCCGAAAGTGAGGAGGACGTATGGAAGCGAATTCGGGCCTCCTTCAAGACAAACGCTGAAGAAGTACAAACCGGCATGGTAATTTACTGGCCGGAGGGGATATACGTGGTAGTCTCTGTATAAAAGGGTAACGCGGTCTAATCAATCAGAAACGAAGGTATAGTAAGAATTATGGATACGGATGGAGTACCAGCAACAAACAGAAGAAAAGAGTAGTACCGGAGCTAGTTGGGTTGAGCCTGAGCCAAGGAGCAGTGGAGAGTGTATGTGTGGAGGCCGGAAACAAAAGTAGTAAGGACGACCTACTATATGAAATGCGACCCATCAAACAAAGACAACGCTCAGGATATTAATATACTATGGAGCCAATATATGGCAGAAAGGCAGATATTAGACGCAGAAGATATCAGGGCACTCATCGTGCAGGCCCCAAAGGATACCAGGAAGCTACTCGAGCACCAGTTTGTAACGGTCATCTGGCTAAAGTTGCTCGTGTGTCGGTTTTTCTGTAAGGATATTTTTCGATATTCGCTCGTACAATAATATTTCACGGGTAACTCGGTGAAGTAGGGTTCACCTTAGAATTTCTTTTTCTGTGCGTAAATGTGTATTTTAAAATGCCTCGAGCGCCACCGCTTAATAAAGCGAACGATTATTCTGAAAATAATCTAGGAAATAATGCAAAATAAGAATTATGGTTAACTTTGACAGATTTCATTTAAATAAAATTAAATGTTATGAAATATATAAATTAAAAAATTAAATAAAACAGTCAGGAAATAATACTTAATTCTTGGTATAATAAATAAGCGGCAAATTCGGGCAGGGCGGTTATCTGGAAACCGGACAGGAATAATATTCAAAAATAAGATAGAGTGCAAACCGAAGCCGCAGAGTAGCTTACAGACACACACACTAAATTATATTCTGGAATGAAAATCGGACAGGGACTATGTTCAAAAATACGATACAGTGCAAACAGAAGCCGCAGAGTAGCTTACAGGATTACACAATAACATATATTAAACCAAGACAGGGTACTAACCGAAGCCGCAGAGTAGCTTACAGGACAGTATTGAACTGTGTAGAATTATGATATGTCCAGGCTTTTATACCAAAATTTGGTATACAAAAAATACGTAAAGGGTAGGTGAAAGTGGGGAACAGTATGCGCGCGGCAGATTGAATGTAGTAGGGATTAACTATTTTTGAATATAAAAATAGTTCAATCCAGAACGACGGGAAAATTTGAATTTACGTTCTGGAGTAACACGGTTTGTTACAAGTTCATGGGATCAAACATTCCAATAGTACTGGATGAAGAACCTCCCACAGCACAACCCCAACAGGAAGCCTCCGAGATGTCAACAAAAGCCAAACAGACCAAAAGCTAGTAAGAAGCATTTTAATTAAACCTGCAGAAGGGCGTACGCGGATGTAGTTAGAAGCGTACGAGAGGCGGACCTGGGGATAAATTAGATCGCCAGAGCCGTAAGTACAGATAACGGCTACCTGCGGATCCATGTTAAGGGCAGCGGGGTGAGAGTTGGCAGGCTTTGTGAAGCTATTGCTCGTAAGACTCCGGATTCTGACACACGCGTTAGAAGGCCAGAAATCATACTTGAGGTCTAGACATATTAACTAGAAGGATGGAGGTGGACATAGCCGTGCAAACGGTGACCGACGTAGAGGACACCTGCACTGCAGGGTGGGGGGAGTTGAGGCCAGTCCGGAACTCCACGCAAGTAGCAATCATTTCAACTAGCGAGAGAGAGACGCCGAGAAACTAACAGCCACCAAACTTAAAATTGGATATGTGCCAGCCGTAGGGAGAAGCTCCCCCGGCCACTGCACTACCCCGTGCAAGGGGCAATGGGAGACTGGCGGAGGCGGCTAACCCACACAAGAATAACATCGATAGGATCCAAGATACTACTGGCAAAAGTGGGCACGACGCAGCCCACCAGCTCCTGCTTGCCACTACCGCGTCGGGGACGGAGGCATATCGATAATAGAATCCTACATATCCTCGTGTTGCGGACGAACACACGCTAAAGAATAGCTACATACTCTGGAACGAATGGTGCGAACAACGAGTGGATAGGTCGTCGTGGTGGGCGACTTGAATGCCAAGTCGTCCGCATGGTGATCCCCACATTCGATCTCAAGGGAGAAGCAGCAATGGAACTTAGCTTCACACTTAGCCTATCGGTCTATAATGAGTAAGGTATGCGGACCTTCAAGAGGAGCAACTCGACATCCTTTATAGACCTCAACGTGACATCTGCACGGCTGATGAGAAGAGTGCGAGAATGGACGGTACTAATGTATCTCTATTTCTATCTCTACTATATTATATACATGATAGAACCTAGCAAAGTAGCTACCCAACTTCAGACACAAGACCCGGTTCGATGGTCGAGTGAGTAGGTGGGTCATAAAAAAGATGCGAAATTGCTTAAAGTCGCATTAGAAGGAATGGCAACGCGCGAGATCGGCGACCCGGAAGAAATTGCCGAGGCCCTAGACATCCAACTACAAGAGGCTTCCAAGATCGCAATCCTGTCAAGTTGTCAAGTGTATCAACGACAGAATGGCGCGTAACCTACTGGTGGTGCCAGGAAGTTGCCGTTGCAAGTCAGCAGCCAACAGAGCAAGGAGGAAGGCCCAGCGGACCATAGCAAACGGTGCCCCAACTGACCACCTCCAGGGCCACTATGATGCATGATGGGATGAGACCACGGAAGCATGGACAAAGAAAACGTTTACCTAAGTCAAAAACAAACAGTTCACAAAAAATCTAACCATTGGCGCACCAAACACTCTCAAAACGGGTTTTCCCATAAACATACCAATAAAAGATAGGAAAGGCTACATTGATCAAATGCAGGTACTGCTTCGAGACCCATGACACGCAACACGCACTATGCCGTTGCCCCAGGTGGTATCGAGAACGGGCCAGGATAGGAATGGAGTTGGGGGTAGAGGAGCCCATACTATAAAGAAATGTACAACTAATGTTCAAATTGCCGGAACCTTGGGAGTCAGTGGTAAAATTCGCCAACGATGTGATGCGATATATGTTCCAGATGACCTACAGATGTAAGACATGATACCAAACCAACAAAAAGTGACAATTAGACAAGACGGACGAACCGCATGACGACAACACGACGGGCTTAGGGTGCCTATACCCCTAGTGACTGAACGTGAGGTTAGATTTTAGTCGGTAGGCGTCCCGCGTTGGATGCGGGGTGAATCTGACACTAACACATAGTAGTGATAGTGAGGTATGGGTGCCTTTGAAAGATTTCCTACTCACAGGGCAAACAAAAATAGAGGGAGTGAAATACTGCATAGTATACATAAAATTTAAAGTGAAACGATCAAAGTTAAGAACTGTCGATTATATTACGATGCACAGGAGGGTATATAGGTGCGATGAAAATGTGATTATTCTATTTCCATAAGCCGGCTAGAGTATCATGGATGTTGTATGAAGTAAAATCTCGAGTGACCGCAGTGCACACAACTAAGGGACTGTAAAGAATGTGTTGGATGTGTGAGTAAAAGCTATTATGTTGTATGGTATCCAAGAGTGGTGACAACGATTGGGAAGTGATTGAAAGAGAACAGGTTTGGTTTCCGAAATATTTGCTGCAGAAATTAGCTTGTAAGGAACTAACCGAATGAATATATGGTGGAACACAAGTGGGTAATTGGTACAGTATGCAGGGTAGGGGAGACAATTTGTTAGAGCGAGAGATGTCGTTCAATTATGGTTGCTCATCATGGTGTTGACGAGTAAAAGCAGAAAAATGTATGAAAGAGTGTCTGTAGAATAGGTGAAAATAAAATTGAGAGGTGGAGTAAATCTTAGAAGGGAGGTAATAAATAGATAATGAAATGAGTCGAATCACAAGAGCAGAAGGAGAGAATCAGCATGTATAACTCAGTTTAAGATGGGAGATAGGTGTGTGGGGCTGTGGTGAGGTACTTAGTCTAAAATAGCAAGAATATATACCTTGGCATGAGTAAGGTCTGGTTTTAGAGAAAGATGTAGGAAGATGTTTATGGGTGATTGTTATATCAAATGTGTTGAAGTATGTGGAGAAGTTTGTGACGAATGGTGGCAGTTTCTACAAAAAAACAGTGAATGTAAGAGAGAATAGAAGTTATTGAACGGTTAAGATACAATGGGCCTGGCGATTGCATCAGGATGAGGTAGAAGAGAAGGTCTTCAAGGAATAATGAAAGTTATTAGTAACCGTAGCAGATGATTCTGTTTATATTAGTGTATTTAAATGGTCTTATGTGATATGTGATAATATATATATATATATATATATATATATATATATATATATATATTTATTTTGTTTTGTGGTTCATCATGTTAGATATTGATATATCGATAAAAACTAGAAGCAAGGATTCAGATAAGAAGAAAAATGCTGACTGCGAACAAGTGATATTTTGGTATACTAAAACACCTGCGATCGTGTCTTCTAACCCGAAAAGTCAAGATGTTTATATACAAAAACCTATTTCGACCAGTTCTGGTTTATACGTATATCCTATTGGCGATTCAAATGTCAACGGTTTTTGTCGAACTAGTGGGTAAACAGCTGATCTTTGTTATTGTTTGATCAGCTGATTAGATACAAATTATACGATTTTGATCACTTGGACAGTAATGCGTGGTTGTTAATAAACTTTTAATATATAACTAGACAAACCTTACACATATTATCACATATATGATGAGAAATAAATTTTATGCGTAGAGATTACCCACTAGATTTTAGTTCATTTTCTGCCACCAGATAGAGTACCGACTAGCTTGAATTGCCCATAATTTTGTCCAATCGTCTAATCATTTCGCAAAAAAGCACGTGAAAACCAGCGCCAGTATAATTTAAAGAAGTAAAACCAATAAGTTAAAAAATATGTGTGCAGTAGTAGTAGAAAGTTCAACTAATATAAGTACGTACAAAAATAAAATAAATTGCCTTAATTAAGTCCTCAACATTTCTCTGATCTTAACTAACAATATACAATACCATTTCTGATTGAGTAGACATTAGTTTGTTAAACACCTCAATATATACTAAATTATTGTTGTACTAACTGCTACGATACTTTCAGAAAACCTGGAATGGCCACGTTATATTTCTTAATATAAAATATATTATATGTTCCTATATTCTGGGTTCATAATGTCATTATAATATTTTTACAATTTGTTTGTTGTGTTTTTCGGGTTCACAAATTGTTTTCCTGAATGTATAGATATAAATTCGTCCAGTTACACCGATTTTATGGTTACAGTATAATATTACATGCAACTATAAAAGTATGTAAACATTTCTTGACAATATGGGTTAAATGTTATTGTTACAAATTTTCCATTACATACATAAACTGCACTGCGCCACGGCGTATACTTTCACTTAAACGAAATAGTTTGTAGTTACAACGTTACAATGTAGTTTCCATCAGTAGCTCGAAGGTTTTCAATTCGCGTTTTAAGAACGCACATATTGAAATTTAGATACTGTGCTGCAAATACAATTTAAATATCCTTTGTTCGTAATAATTTATAATTAATTTAAAATTGAGGATAATCAAAAAGGCGCTTATATAATAACGCGGCTGGAACTAGCTAGGTGTCGCTCTTTTATAATCCTCCACTTCAAACACCTCTGACACCTCTGTGTGCCAGTGGCCTTTTCACGTCGCGGACGATCATTACGGCTTTAATCCGCAATATGCGCATGGGGCCCTTGACGCGGGAGCAATTTCATCCTGAAAGAGATGGAGGGACGTTGTAATGCACCCCTAGCGGGGGCGATATCTCACACTTGAACCGTTTTACGTCCTCGTTAACGTGCACGCCGCCGCCCTGCGAATTTGCGCATTTTATCTCTCGAGTTACATCCCACCTGGCGGTCGTTAGAGTAGAAATAATTGATTTTATATGGTAGCTAGTGGAATTTTCTTCGTCCCTTGGGGAGCTTAATGGGGATTATGGTGTTTTTCAAAGATTTTAAACAAATATTATTGGTAATGTATGGATTTTATTCTTAGGCAAATAATGTCACAAACTAGGTAAGAATATTATAAATATAATTTTCTATTATCATTATTTATATACAAAGTGTATATTAAACTAGATAATGTAGATATATCGATAAACACTACAAGTATGGATCGAGATAAGAAGAAGAATGCTGAATATAATAATATATTATAGTAATATATTATATACAATATATTTAAAAATGAAGGGCTATTTTACCAATTCTGTTCGAAAATCTTTATAATTTCTTCAGTAAAATCATCCAAGGCCAAAATCTTCGGCCTTGGATGATTTTACTGAAGAAATTATAAAGATTTTCGAACAGAATTGGTACTTTAGAAGAGAAGATGCATCCTAGCTGGTGGAAGTCATTTTAAGCAGTTTTTGGAATTAAGAATCTAGAAAGTAACTAGATTCTTAATTCCAAAAACTGCTTAAAATGACTACCACCAGCTAGGATGCATCTTCTCCTTATTCGCTCTTCGGCAGCTATTCGCTGGAGACGATGTTGAAATGACCAAGTTCGTTATTAATATATTTTTAGAAAGATATATGGAACAAAAATTCCTAACTGATTATTTAGTATTTTTCAAACAATTTCAACTTATTCATGAATGGTAAGCAAGGAATTTGAAGGGGAATCGACACAGTAATTTAAGAACTAACAAGGTGAATATGGATGCTTTGGAGTATAGTATAATTTTTTTTAGAAAAATAGAAATATATGGTATCTTACAAAACGCACGCAAGGATTCAAACAAATGACAACATTTCGTACTCAACACTCTTGGATATATCACTTGGAGGCCCAAAGGAGAGCACCTTTGGCTCCCTATTGTTTATAATTCATATTAGTGATGTGCCTTCATTTCTGAGTGAGTCATACCATGATGCTTTTAACTACGCCTATACTACAATATTTTTAGAGCCAAGTTATAGGTTGCACTAAACATTCTTGTCGGGAATATTCAATTTTATATATATATATATATATATATATATATATATATATATATATATATATAAAGACTGTTATTATTGCCAAATAGTAGGCTATAAATATGTAATTGCAAATTCTCTAAAAATTTCACCCTCCGGTGGGAATCGAACCCACGTCTCTGGCTATCGCGGCCAACGTGCTAACCAATTACACCACGTAGGGTATTGATTGGTATCACGCGAGATATTCGTTATATAGGTTGGTGAATTCGTCACACACATTTGACATTTAACCGTTTGGAGAGTCCGATGGTTTTTCGGATTTCACTCCGTGCGGCGCGTCGTGGTGTGATAAATTCGAGTGTGTGAATTTTCAGAGTGATTCTTTCCATCTCAGGAATACGTATAACGTAATTAAATGAAAATTTAAAGACTGTTATTATTGCCAAATAGTAGGGGTTCGATTCCCACCGGAGGGTGAAATTTTTAGAGAATTTGCAATTACATATTTATAGCCTACTATTTGGCAATAATAACAGTCTTTAAATTTTCATTTAATTACGTTATACGTATTCCTGAGATGGAAAGAATCACTCTGAAAATTCACACACTCGAATTTATCACACCACGACGCGCCGCACGGAGTGAAATCCGAAAAACCATCGGACTCTCCAAACGGTTAAATGTCAAATGTGTGTGACGAATTCACCAACCTATATAACGAATATCTCGCGTGATACCAATCAATACCCTACGTGGTGTAATTGGTTAGCACGTTGGCCGCGATAGCCAGAGACGTGGGTTCGATTCCCACCGGAGGGTGAAATTTTTAGAGAATTTGCAATTACATATTTATAGCCTACTATTTGGCAATAATAACAGTCTTTAAATTTTCATTTAATTACGTTATACGTATTCCTGAGATGGAAAGAATCACTGTGAAAATTCACACACTCGAATTTATCACACCACGACGCGCCGCACGGAGTAAAATCCGAAAAACCATCGGACTCTCCAAACGGTTAAACGTCAAATGTGTGTGACGAATTCACCAACCTATATAACGAATATCTCGCGTGATACCAATCAATACCCTACGTGGTGTAATTGGTTAGCACGTTGGCCGCGATAGCCAGAGACGTGGGTTCGATTCCCACCGGAGGGTGAAATTTTTAGAGAATTTGCAATTATATATATATATATATATATATATATATATATATATATATATATATATATACATAGATAGTTTAAATTTGTGAATTCGGCCTTTATGACATACATTGTTGAATGCCTGCACTATAGGCGGACATATTGCAGAGTAAACTGTTTTCCTTCTAGTGATTTCTCTATGGTATTGGTAATTCTATGCATTTAATCTGAACTAGTGCACATATCTTCGTCCCACAATAAATTACCAGAAAGATCATTCACATGAAGTGAATCTTCACATGGGAAAGGAAAGGGCATATTTTTATAGAATGAGTTCCATATTAAAAGTCTTGATTTGACAATAACGACAAAATAACATTGCTGTGATGTTAGGTGTTCTCTGTTCTCTTCTATGGGGTCGAAGCATGAACACTAACGGAGACTACAAGCAAGAAATTGGAACAATACGAGATGTTTGTCTATCGTAATTCTCCGGAGAATGAAAAACAAGAACTACTGGCCGCTGTAATAATATGAAAGCTAGATTAATTGGAACGCTCGTTCAAACTCTCAAGCAACGACCCAAATACACTTGCAGCTGCAAGAGGCATGTGAAGCCGCGATTCCGACCATCACTTCAGAACTCGCAAGAGAGCCACCTACTAGCGTAACCACTAAATAGTAGATGCAATTCGAGAGGCCAAGCGGTCTCAGAATGAAGTGAGGAGGAGGTGATGGCAACTTTAATGAAACTGCGTAGCAGGAAGGCAGCTGGCCCTTATGGCTTACGAAACGAGATACTTAAAGTAGCAGGGCCACAATTATCGGAAAGCCTAGCTAAGATTGCAAACACCTGTCTTGAAATGGGTCATTTAACAATAAGATGGAAGATGCCCGAGCAAGTCATGTTGCCGCCTAAACCCGGGAAATCAGCAACGGACCCGACTGCATACCGCCCGCTTTGCGTTCTTGACGGATCAGCAATGATTCTAAAAAAGCTCTTAGCGGGAGGTAGTACAGCTTCACCAAGGGGAAATCCACCACGGACGCGATTTGAAGTGCGGAAGATGGTGGACTAACTGGGGGATATGGCGAACAAAGAGATACTGCAAGATGGTCACCATGGACATTGCGAGTGCATTCAACACACTGCCAAGGCCATCATGCAGGCACTGAGGAAAAGAAAGGATTCCAAAACCGCTGGCTTATCGAAAGATATGTCAGTAATCTTTAAGTGACATACACGACACATGACGTACAAACTTGCTATGAGGTGACGGGCGGTGTTCCGCAGGGGTGGGTACTTGGCCCGCTCATATGGAATGTCACGTACGAGTACGTACACATAATCGTATTTCCGGACGATGTAACAGCCGTGGCGTTCGCGGATGACTAATCCCTGGTCCGCGGACGGGAAATTGAGAAAACGGTAAGCAAGGCCAAGGAGGGAATGGAAGCGATGTCCAGTCTGTCACCGATGTCACTGTGATGGGCGAAATATTCCAGATACAAAGGCAGGTGAAGGACCTTGGGATTATAATCGTAACGAACAAGAACCACAACAGCTCCGAGAGCACAATTACTATATGCCGTTCCTGGTATGCAGTTAAGAGGAGAAGAAACGCGGCTCAGATGAAAACGGCCCTACGCACTAGCCAGAATCATACGACCGTACATGATAACCTCTACTAACCTGGCGGAGGCGCTTATAGCTATAACGCCGAAGAACCTCCTCGAGGAAGAAAGTATAACAGTCTCTCACAAGACTAGAGAGGGTCGGAGCCCAATGCATCAAATGACGAGGCTAGAGCCCACACTTTAACAAAATAGCAGACGAGGTGGGAGGCGATATGGACATGACAGATCTTCCCCCAGATAGTTCCACTTGTACTATATGCCGTTCCTGGTATGCAGTTAAGAGGAGAAGAAACGCGGCTCAGATGAAAACGGCCCTACGCACTAGCCAGAATCATACGACCGTACATGATAACCTCTACTAACCTGGCGGAGGCGCTTATAGCTATAACGCCGAAGAACCTCCTCGAGGAAGAAAGTATAACAGTCTCTCACAAGACTAGAGAGGGTCGGAGCCCAATGCATCAAATGACGAGGCTAGAGCCCACACTTTAACAAAATAGCAGACGAGGTGGGAGGCGATATGGACATGACAGATCTTCCCCTAGATAGTTCCACTTGTAGACAGAAAACACGGACAAATCGACTACTGGCTGGCGCAGCTACTGACGGGGCACGGTTTTATACAAAATTATTTGCACCGGATGGGAAAGGCCAGAACAGCCAAGTGTCTATACTGCGACCAGATGACCCGGCCCATACGCTGTACATATGCCACAGATGGCACAAAAAAAAGGACCGGCTCTACCGGGAGGAAGAAGGACCGTCGCCACGACGACTAGAGAAACTAATGACAGACGCTTACAAAAACTGGGATCCGGTCAGAACTTTCTTAAATACATGAAGTACAAGTATAATGGCGACCCCCAGAACTAAGAAGACACCGCCACCCAGCCAGACAAAGAGACGCGATTAACTGACCGACGCCAGACAGTGCATGGGGGCATTCTGAGGCGGGTAAGCCCCTTGTGACAGAATGTGAGGATGGTTTTAATCGGTAGGCGCTCGGAGATAATTCTGGGCGAATCTGACGCTACATATATCATAAGGTGGTGATATTGAGGCGTGGGTATCTTTTGAAGACTTACTCCTCACAGGACAAAATATAATACCTAGACACAAAAGACCGAAAACAACAAACCGGCGTATATGTGCTTTCTAGAATTAACCAAAGCGTTCAGACGAGTGAGGTTAAATAACATCAAAACCATACTGAGACAACACTCCAAAAAAAGATTGTCAGAACTATCGAAAATATAAATACCAACGCACAAAAACTAGCTTACTTGTTAACTACCGTTTGACCTTGGAAGTACCAATCTCAACAGGAATAAGGAAGGGGGACTCACTAAGCCCAACCCTCTTCAACCTAATTATGACGAAAATAATAGATGACGTCAAATACGTGGAGCATGGATTGAGAACTAATAAAAGAAAAATAGCAACTACAAGGGTCACTGCATCAATTTCACTTAACGTCGAAACTTACAATATGTGGATTGCCGTACAGAAGACATATGCACTAGTTATGGCAAAAGAACCCAATATGCAAACTAGCTGTTAACGACGAAATAATAGATATTGTCATGATCTTTGTTCATTAGATACTTAGGAAAAAAAAATAACCGCTCATCAATGGTTCTGGTTCTTTACTTCATATCTCCTATTCTGAAGTAAAGAACCAGACCGACAAAGCATCTAGAATAGGCGGGCGCTTGAAAGACATATGGAAGAACCGGATCCTCAAACGAGAAGCAAAGACCCGAATATATAAAGCATGCGTTAGGACAATAATCACATGTGATGCAGAAACCAGAGCAGACACCAGCAGATCCAAGGGCATGGTCCGAACGACAGAGATGAGGATGCATGATGGTACCAGAATTGCAAATATCGCAAGAGACGGAAACCCACGCTCTAGAAGGCCCCCAGGTAAACCACCATACACATAGCTGGGCGTCAATTTTGCAAGAAACATATTAAGCTGCAAAAACAGCTCTAAGCCTACTAAGAGGAAAAGAATAATAATAATACCTAGGACATATTATGAGAAACAAAAGCAGTCACTGAATAGTTTCCTACGACACTTTCCTGTAAAATACCTGCAGTGAATACTGTAGGTATTTTACAGGAAAATGTGGTAGGAAAAAAGAGCTGCGGGAAGAAGATGAATTTCGTCTGAAAATCCTAAGAACCTGGTAGGCTAAAACCATAATCGAATTATTCAGAGCAGCGGTAAAGAAAGTGATGATAGAAAAGATGATTGATAACGTCTGGAATGAATAGGAACCATGATGAAAACGAAGGTAGAATCGCTTATTAAATAAATAGCGCTCGCATTTTGCGATCTAATATTTGCATATACAGTCAAAATATTATATTTCACAAATTTAGAATCACAAATTAATTAAATTATACTGTATTTTTTTGGAATAATAAGTCTTGTTCCAATATGACATGGGTTTTCCAAATCCAGTAGGGTATGTTAAGAGTATGCTTAAGTTGAAACATACAAATAGCTGCAAAGGTGTATTTAGAGAAAATTGCACAATGACAATGCCAGTATTATTCATATATAGTATTTATTAAAAAAAATAAATATCTGTCCGCGGAGTGTAATATGTGTATAATACAAAAACGAAGAATTTTAATTTACCTACATATGGCCTAACAATGTTCGAAGAGTCTACATATTATATGTGTTTGAAATTATACAATGCCTGCTCAACGATGAATAGGGTTTCAAAGCTATAAGAACAAAGTTTTCAACATGTTGTTGGATTTGGAACCCTATTCTGTGAGTGATTACTTCAAAAAATAAATGTGTATGTGTTTTTGATGTATTTCCATTTTATTCTAATTTTGTGTGTGTAATATATTGTCAAAATAAATGTAATTTCTATTCTATTCTAATACGACTCAAATGATTACTGTTCCAATTTATATAATTTTCAATAAATCTCTAGTAAAGAGTGCTTTTTATAATACTTGGTAAAGTAAAATTTTCCATTTATAGAAATTAAATAAATGTAGCCATATATAATATATTATACCAATATTTAGATAATATTATTACGTCATGTATATAATCAAAACTCGCTTTTATTAGTACGGTTTGTACCCAGGGTATGGATACTAATGTAAATATTAAGTTATATGATTAATTGTAATCATGAGAAACAGTTCAGTAACCTTTAGCCGCTTTCGTTTATCGTTCGCGAGCTGATTAGGACTGGTCTTAGCTGGCGTGGAACAGTTGGGAACAGTCCCGAATGATAATCGAAAGCGGCTTTTATATAACCCAGTATTTTGTATAATAAACGACTGTTGTAGGTAGACATGCACTGTAGAGTGCAGTTGTTTATTGCATTAAACATCTCGCATTAAAAAGATTTGCTTTATTTATAGTAGTTTTTGATCTTTGAAACCTTTCACAACTCTTTTATAGTTAAAAGTCTTAATTGAAACCAACCCGGGCAGAAATTGCATTACTCTTTCACTTCGGCGAACGCGTCACTCATTTTAGTACCCTTGCGAAATTATTTGAGTTTATCCATGCCGCACATAATGAAAACGCACAGGACGGGCTGACCGCCGCCGCAATGGGAATTAATGTCGCGCGTCGCCATTGTGTGCGCCCACCGTCCGTTCCCATAAACGCGGATAATCAAGTGCGGGGGCAGCTAAGCGCGATAACTCAACATTTACTCCAAAGCCCGGCGACATGTCTTCGTTTGCGGCGATACGTGAAAAATGTAGGAGGCGGCTAGTTCTTACACGAATACTACATCAGAGTGAATATTTACGGGAGGGAGTGCAGGGCAATTCGTTATCTGTCGAGAAAACTTGAAGTATTCCAGCAAGATTCATATGCGGAATTGGTTCTCATATATTTCAAAATGTTGAGTTACCTGTAGTATACACAACAGCAATGTTTATTACATTTGGGATATGTTTCCTCGTATTGGAGGATGATTGAATTAGAAAAGTAATAGCTCAACTGTAATTTATATGAAAATCAAATATCATACTTTCGATTTTCTATATTATAATACATGTACGAACGAATTACTCAATAGTAATAATTGTCAGATAAAGTTGAGGTTGTGTGCACGTGCAAGCGAGTGTTTAAACGTAGTATGAGGCGTAAGAGTAGGACGAAGAGTTGATGAAGAAATGATAGAGGGAGGTTGTATGTCTGAGGTGTGGGTAGAGGAAACGCTGAGAGAAAGGGGAAGCCTAGGAACTGAGGTAAGCGTGAGATTGAGGGATACTGACTGGCAAGAAATGCAGGTGAGAATGACTGAGAGATTATACAACCCTGGCTACGTAGAGTGGCAAATGCAGGGGAAACTCCCGAGTTACTTAGCCAGGGGAGAGTGGAGTAGGGAGGACAAAGTGTGCATGGCAAGAGCCAGGTGTGGGTCAGAAACCCAGCAGCTAGCTTCCGCTGCCCAGCCAAGGCGGAGGCAATAGAAAGACGCAGGAGGGCCGCCGGAGGGAGTGCGCCCAAACAACTACTAGGATAATCAAGGTCCTCCAAGCCAACGTTGGCAGGGGCAGGGCCGCCCACCAGCTCCTGCTAGCGGAGGCGAGAAAGATGGGGGCGGATATCATCATAGCCTCCGAGCCCAACCACGCCAGGCTGGACCCATCGTGGGTGACTGACGGGCCCAAGGGGGATGTAGCCATAAAATCGTTTGGCAGCCTCCATGGGCGCATTAACGCCTTCATTAACACCCACGAAGGGAATCACATGGGTCCGCTTTGATGATATCACCATAACGGCGTGCTACCTGTCACCCAACTGTGGCAGGGAACAGGAACGCCGGTGGCTGACAACACTGGAGGAGACACTCAGAGAGACAAGAGGGGCATACGTAGCCGCAGACGACTTTAACGCATGGGCACCTGCGTGGGGCTCCCGTTCCACCAATGCTAGGGGGAGGCAGTGTGGGAGCTAGCAGCAGCACTCAACCTGTCTGTCTGCAACGAGGCAAGGACGTCAACCTTCAGAAGAGGGGAATCGACGTCCCACATCGACCTTACAATTGCATCACCGCAGGCAGCCGGGCGGGTGCACGGGTAGCGCGTGTTGGGCGAAGAGACACTGAGTGATGACCTCTACAACATCGGGGTAGGAGGCATCACTCAGATCGGAGCCCAACAGCCCCAGCTCCAGCACACCACGACCCTCAGCAGAAGGTGGATACTGGAGAACGTAGACGGGGAAGCAATTGCCCAGACTATCCTGGAGGCAGGAGACGCCCCCCAAGGTGACGCGGACGTGGACGCCCTGGCTATCCGACTCGTACAAAGAGTGACCGAAGCGTGCCACACCCACGTCAAGTCAAAGGCGGCCACCAGTAGCCGGAGGAGAGGGGTCTACTGGTGGTGCCAAGAAGTAGCGGTCCTCCGCACCCTCACGAACAGGGCCAGGTAAAGGGCCCAGCGCGCTAGAGCAGCAGGTGCCCCCACCGAACATCTAAAGGCGGAGTACCATGAAAAACGGAATCAATATCGGAAATCGATAGAGAGAAGCCAGGCCAAATGCTGGAAGCAGCTGTGCAGAGAAGTAGAGGACGACCCCTGGGGACCCTACAAACTCGTAACAAAGAAGATAGCAGCAAGACCACCGGGCCCAGAGGCGTCTGTACCGGGAGGGATCGAGGAAGTGGTCGCCACCCTGTTTCCGCCAAACCATCACCCCAACCCGGAGCCCCCACACGATGGGGATGCATGCGAAGAACCCGATGAATGGCAAGAGGAGGAGACCCTTCAAGCACTAGGGAAACTTCCCAACAAGAAGGCACCAGGGCCGAAGACGAAGACCAAAAGGAACGCAGAGAGGCTACGGCGGGCGCTGAGAACCAGCGCGCTCCGAATAAGTATGGCGTACAGGACTGTATCGACTGATGCGGTGGGCAGCATACCCGGCGACCTTCTGGTCATAGAACGCGCAGGAATCGACGAGAGGAGGAGGGGCGGAGCAACTCAAAGAAAAGCCCAGCACCAAGCCAGGCAGGACACCTACCGAGCGTGGCAGCGAGGTGGGAAGGCAGCCGAAATGGTGCATGGACGAGGAGGGTGATCCCGCAGATCGAGCCGTGGGTCACGAGGGGCCATGGGGACCTGGATCATTGGACCACCCAGACCCTATCCGGACATGGAGTGTTCCAATCATACCTCTACCGAATAGGGAAGGCGGAATCCGCAAAATGCCGATACTGTGGTGGTACCGATGATCCGGTCCACACCATATTCCATTGCCCCCGCTGGGAGACCAACTGGACACACCTTTGGCTGCAGACAGGAGAGACAGGACCGGAGAGTATAAGTACGAGTATACTCGAGGACAAAGACAAGTGGGACGCGTTCGCGGGTTTCTCCCGGACAGTGATGAGAGTATTGGGGGAATTTTGTTAAAGGGAATTGGTGTGCGGTTATACCAAATAAAGGTCGTTTTTTTAATAATTGTCTATACAAAGGATAACTGATATTACAACTAATAATACTAAATACTAGATAAAATAATAAAATACACATAAATAAAACTTAACTCGGTGGAAATTCGAACCCGCGACTCCTACTTTTGAACTAACAGCACAAAATACATAAAAGACAAGTCGGCCGGCTTCTAAACAATGTCTTCGTTTTTATATTGTAGTAATATAAGGGAATCAAGCAAGAACTTAAGATTGTTATTTAATGTAAACCTTATTGGAATATAAAACATACTAAATATATTTATTATACAGTGCATGCCGCTTAAAACTTGGCCTAAGCTTTTTGATAACAATAACCGATTCATAATAATATCCGAAAAACAGGATTTTTTTTAAATATAATATTAATATACATAAATGAATCAACTGAAATATTTGCACAACACAAAATTGTTATTCGCTCTTTACACTTCACTTTGCGCTATCTGTTTTTAACATGTATGTATGAAGTGCACGATAGTAATGTCTCATCTCCATTCAATACGTCACTGGGAGTAAATTCCAAAGCAATTTTTTCTGCGTCTTTTGCATCTTTTTGTTCGCCTTGAGTTGGTTGGAATACAATATTTTCTCGTTTTTTTCCAATGACGCCAACCTTCTGTAACAACAAAATTGTCCCTTGACGTGCATTATGTCCACGGACATTAATAAATCATAGTTTCAAGGCAGATTCCACTTGATGATCCTACACAGTACGTTTTCTTTTACTGTCTGTTTAAATTGCAATTTTTCTTTGCGTCATATTCTATTCAACACGGTTTTTCAAAATTTCTGAATGATTACTATATTTGATGTTAAGTAATATACATCTGGCCCGTTCTTTGTAAAAGAAGAATCCGTGATTCCGCGGCGTCCACTATTATAGTAGCTATTTAAACACTGCTGTGGGTGTATTTCTAACAAAATTGTCTATATTCGGGTAAGAATTCTTATTTTGTATGTTGTTCTGTAAATGGATGTAAATCTGTAGAGTAATAAAACTATTATTATTAAGAATAAAAAATGCATTATTCATAAAATTTAGCAATTAAGTTTTATGTATTCGCCTATTAGTACCTGGAAAAAGTAAATTTTAAAATTGTAAATTGAGTCCTAGAACCGCTACCTGTTTTGTACCGTTTCTCATAATTCGCAACATCGTTCAACTTAATAGCGTCCCGAATTAATTCTGCCGTTGCAGTTATCAGCTGCGACCCCGAAGTAGTAAACGCGCCAACAAGGGTATCTCTTTCGCGCGGGCCGTCCGCCGACGGAATCAATTTGCGCTAGGGGGTCGAACAATAAACAGCCGGCGGCGGCGGCTAATGAACGGCGCGGTCCCCCGGGAAGAACGCGACATCTGCCCCCGGCACGTTTATCGCCGACGCGACAATCCCCTAACGACACATTCGCGCGCGATAAATTGTTAATTAAAGGGGCTGGCGGCGGTGGCGATGATGATGGTGGTTGTTATGAGCTGGTGATGTTCATTTTATCGCCGTTTAGGTGCAGCGAGATTAGATTTTGCTGGTAGCAGGGCGTTTCACTAATACCTCGTCATTATTGAGTTGTATATTCATAAATTTTGAATGTGAATTGGAGCAATAGATATAATGGATATAGGTAGAGCCATTAAAAAAATATTTGTGTAGTACATAAATTATAAGGGCCGATAAAACACAATTATAATAACTAATTATTATTTTGATTGCCCCAAAATAGATCGGTTTATTTAGATAAAATGTGTTATATGTGTGACTAGCATGATGTAAATCAAATCATAAGTGAATCGAATTATTTTAATGTGTGACAGGCTTGACTCAGTACTATTGCGACAATCAATAAACAATTCATGCGTCAGCACAGTGTTTTAATTAATCCGTTAATCATTCACTAATATTCTAAAATGCAATCACATAATTTTGATAACAAATAGTAGTATACCTTATAAATTAGGAGTGGCCAAATCGTCGACCGCGTAACTATATCTAAGGTGTTTTCGTTTAATATTACTAGTCGCCCCGTGGCGTGCTGTATCGCTCCATATTTTGCAGTCGTGCGCCGGTTGTAAGTGCATCGGGAGCGGCTTGCACGACAGATAGAACAAGAGACAATAAGCCCGGAGCAGCACACAGTGATAAACGAAAACAGCTCTAGTCGCCCGCCTGTCTGATAAGGACACACACAGATGCCCGTTCCACACAGCGAATACATACGAAGTTTGTAGACCACCGCCTATAATTTCAAAAGCAGTTCGCCCAAAGTACAGCATTATAGCATTATCCTGGTGTATGTGATTAAAAGATTGACCACCCCTGTTATAAATGATAATTTGATTTTGTGTTTAACCATATTTTTATTTAAATAACATTTAATATTCCACTCTTATAATTTCATGATAAATTACAAATAAAGCTTGTTGTTTTTTCGTTAACTTAATTTATATTTGGGCGAAGAAATGATAATGCTTACTTATATTTCCTGATCCGGATTTAAAAGTGGAATTACTTTGTGAACGCTGAAAATATAATTTCGCACAAACAAGATGTGAATTATTGTAATATCACACTTAAACCTGTTTCTGATTTTGTCGAATAATCGCATATAAGATTCATCCAGAACAAATTAATTTATTCTTCTAAATGTTTTGAAATTAAATCTCGGATATTACACACCGAGATTATGATACAACTAACCCCCTAGGATTAAAGTTAAATGCCATCTGCCGGCACCACATTAATTAGCAATGCACACCCATATGGTAATAACCGTCAACATGCTCATGTCATCAGGACTGGGTAGTGCCCTCTATGGAATAATAACCTAGATTAGTTTTTCCTCAACTATTTTCTATAAATGGTAAGAAATTATATACAATTCTTTGCTCTAGTATTGTCAAATGACCAACTATTTTATAACAGTATTTTGGAACTAATTCAGACTTTTCTACACTACCTTCTTGTACTTGATTCCATTCTTTTAAACCTCAATAATGTATCGGTTGAGTTTAAATTATTTCTTTCTGATCCTTGCATACTTGTATTTATATTATTAAAAATAACAGTAATATTCGATAAGTAAGAAAGCTTAGCACACCATGTTTTGCCGTGCAACAAGTAAACAAAATCATTATTATCTTGTTGAAAAAAATATGTTTATCTCGTTTTTTTTTAATTCAAGCACACGGGATAAAATCCCTGAACAATGATTCGTATTTGGACTGCCGTAATTGGCGATATACGCGAGTTTTTAATGGTCTTGATTTGATATAAGAGAATCTAAAATTAAAATGTATGTAAGAATTTAAGTAAGTTAAGACGATACTGTGACATAGCGAGCTGTGCCGCCAGTAAATAAGCAACCATTGAGACTGGACGACGGCGGAGCAGATAGATTTCGATATGGCTTAATTCCCAACTTCACCAGGCGATAACTGAATATTGGCTTCCGCGATTGGTGTACTGCGATGAGGAAGGCAACGGGAAATCACATCATTATAATCCCCAGTATAATTATCGTATCAAACAACACAAAACAATCGAACCCCACATCTTAAGTGATCAGTAGGTGCGAAAGAACATTAAAAAATAGGAACATGGAATGTAAGAAGTTTTTTTTAAGCAGCAAAAATGTATAATTTCCTGTAGAAATGGAAAAGTTAGGAGTTAATATACTAAGACTCAGTGACATACTATGATGTAGCAATTAATGGTTTAAGATTATAGAACAAAGCTGTAAAAACAATTTATAAACTACCATTATCAACCCCAACGGAACAGTTATACACTCAAAATATATTACTGAAATAAAATAAAAATGATTCAACAATGCACACACATGCATACAATTATGAAACTTGGGTAGAAATATAATGTTAACCTTGTAAAGGGTAATGATATCCATGGCATATCCACCAGACAATCAAGAAAATTAAGAATGTTTAAATGCTATACTTTGAAGACGTATAATTAAACATATAATAACTGCATCAGTGAATATAACAAATTAAATCTTGATATAAAAAAAATTACAACTATAAAACAATTTAAATCTAGGCTAAGAAAAATGATGTAGATGATTAAGGTTTCTTGTATTATAATTCTATGTTAGGTTATTCTTATTCTGATTTATTTTATGATTTATTGATTCTATATATATTTTTTCCCTTGTGGTTTCTCTGTTATTTTATTTTAATTTAATTGTAATTTTTTTTCTTTATAAATTGATTATTATTTTTGGTAAAGTGTAGGTCCTGCGCACCAGTTTTTGTACTGCTTACAGGCACTATGAAGAGGTTAAATAAATAAATAAATAAATAATGGTAGACAAATGAACCCAACAATCAGTATCACCCTTCGTACCACTGTCGAACGTGTTACTCTCTTACAATTACATACACAAACTGAAAAGTTAACTATAATCCAGCTTTATGCCTCAACATTAGATACGGTCGAGGGAGAAATAGGAGCTTACTATCATGACAATTGAGAAACACGAGATATGCTTTATGATGGGCGATTTGAACGCCAAGATCGGCAAAGGAAGCCACGCGGATTTGGTAGGGATTAGGTGAGAGAAATGAACGTGGAGATCGCCTGATAGAATTTGCAAAAGAAAATGAAATGCCTTTATCAAATACATATTTTAAGCTAGTAGCTAAAAGACATATTCACAACACACTGAACACCACATAGTAAGAAACCAAATCTACTATATACTATAAAATAATTAAAAAAAGGTATAGAAATAATATACTATCCGCGATAATATACTCAGTTGTAGCTGTCGCCTCTTACCTCAACCCTGTAGTTGCTACCTTAGAGTGATACTCAAGAAACAAACAATACTAAAACCTAAAACCAGACTAGATGTTGCAAAACTTAGAAAACAGACAACCAATGGGCACGTAGAACGAACGAAAAGCTTAAACGGTTAAAAAAGAAATATTAATTTAATAAGTGCCAAATTACAAATGGGGCACTATGACGCGAAAGTGGAGGAGAACTATTAACTAACAAAATAATGAAAGGTGAGCGGATGACTAACTGACTGAATAAAATAATAAACCTGACGGAGGAGAGAAGAAGACACAAACCAACAGATGCAGACAAGTATAAAGAAGAAATACATAGAGAGATTACCCAAAAGACCGGCGAAGCAAACGAAACATAGTTGAATGAAAAGTAAGAACAACTGTGTGCAAAAAATCATACGATATCTTTAATATGTAGAAGAAGATAAAAGAAATAGTTGGAAATTCCAAAAGTGCATATAGTAGTGTTCTGGTCAATACCAATGGTTATATCATAACAGACATCCAAGCGTAGATGGCAAGAGTATATTAAACAACGATTCTAAGACATAGGACCTGGGTGACACAGTGGATTACCACCAGAAGATATAGGGCGCAGAATAATAAAGGAAGAAGTCATATATGCTATCAAAAATGTGAAAAATAGAAACGCGCCTCGTCCTGATAATATCCCGGCAGGGATAATTTTTAAACACATACAAGCCGATCAAATAGGAATAGTGAGTTATTTAACGTTATATATAATACCGGTATCATAACTTCGAAATGGCTCGTATCAATTCTCGATCGATCCCCCCAAAAAAAAAACAACGCGAACAATTGTGAAGACCATCGCACAATAAGCCAGACAGGCTATATACTAAAAATCGTTATAAAGTAATATATAAGAGAAAGTACAACAAACTGGATAGAACCATAAATAATACGCAGTTTGGCTTCGAGAATCGGGTTGGACACGAGAAGAACAGTTTAGTTTCAATGTTATCGTACAGCGTTACCTTGATGTGAACCAGGATGTCTAGCATCGCCCTGCTCTCCACTAAGAGAGCAGGCGTCTACGAGGCCACCAAGACCATCGAGCTATTGGGAATAAAACAACCCATACCAAGGAGGATTAAATACCTGGGCACAGTCCTGGAATCAAACCCACACCACACTGCCCAGGTGTTGGAAGCGGCGGCAAAAGCCACACGGACGCAGGACGCATCGGCGAGATTACTCCCAAACCTAGGAGGCCCAAGCATGGGAAGAAGGAGACTGTTGGCGCTGTTGTCTCCCGTGCCCAGCTCTCATACGCTGCCCCGTCTGGGTGGAGGCAACGGAAACAAACAGGAACGTGGAGAGGCTACGGAGGGTACTGATAACCAGTGCGCTCCGTATAAGTATGGCATACAGAATCGTATTGACCCATGCAGTGGAGGTAATTGCCGGTACCATACCCGGCGATCTCCTGGTCATCGAACGGGCGGGGATTGACGAGAGGAGAAGGGACGGAGCAATACGTAGAGAAGCCCAGGACCAAGTGAGGCAGGTCACCTTCCGGAAGTGGCAAGCGAGATGGGACGCGACAACAAATGGAGACTGGACCAGTGAGTCCACGAGTGGAGCCGTGGGTCACCAGGAGTCACGGACACCTGGATCATTGGACGACCCAGACCCTATCCGGGCATGGAGTCTTCAAAAATACCTCCACCGGATAGGGAAGGCAGATACTGTGGTGGGATCGATGATTCGGTCCACACCATCTTCCATTGTCCCGTTGGGAATCTAACAGACAAATTCTCTGGTTACAGGTTGGCGACACCGGCTTAGACGACATCGGTACCAGGATGCTCCAAGACAAGGACGCTGGGACGCGTTCGCGACTTTCTCCCGGACGGTGATGGGGAGGAAGTTCGACGACGACCTGCGGACCCCACAGACCAACGGGCGAGGACGGACAACAATGACAGCCTGCGTCCCCCTTTTTTCATTTATTTTAATACGTTAACCGCATTTTATGATACAAGAGACATAACGGCGTACTAACGGTAGACGGTCCGGGGGGCTTAGGAATGCCTGTTAGGCGGACAAGCCCCTCGTCGACAGAACCTGGGTTTTGGTTTAGTCGGTAGGCGCCCCGACCAATACGCGGGGCGAATCCGACGCTACCCATGCCTATCACCACAGTCTTTCGAAGATTTCACCACAGATGACAAAAAAAAAGCAATATACGCTACACCGATGATACTGTGTTACAGGTTAGAAGATATGCGTAGTATTACTTACAGAATATGTTCAATACTTAAATGAATATCAATAATTCTAAATTCATGTTAATAAGCAAAAACACAACAAACAATACCACACAGCTAAGGGCTATCACTACAACAACGAAAGAGTCCATTAATGCAAATACCTGGGTACGTGGGTAAACTATAATAACGAAATAGAACTTGAAATAAGGAGTAGAATCGAACAAGCTCACAGCACTTCTGCAGTCAATATCTTAGTAACTCTCTTAAGATTAGAATGGTACGATGCTAATTGTTTTTCGTCTTTTATATGGTATAGAAGTCTCTATGCTTAAACAACAGACTTCTCGGGTCTGGAGAATATGATATTCTCAACTAAACGTAATCCAGTGGTTCGGAATCCACGTTAAACTGTAGGTCCACCTGTAGTATTAGTTGCCAGCACTATAGGCAGAGAAGAGACCAAATCGCCTGCAGTGGCGTGTGATATTGATATAGGTTGAAGGTTGTTAATAATATTATATTAACAACCTTCAACCGATTCTGCGATATCTACCTATTGGTAGATATTGCAGAATCCTCAAAATATCATGGGCCGAGAGAGGTACTAATGAAAAGATCCTGCTGTGAATGGGAAAGGAAAGAGATATTAATTATTATTATTAGCAATAATTAAAACCAGAAAACTCGACTATCTTGGTCACGTTATGAGAGGTGCCCAAGCTTTTGCAGCTAATTATCCCGGGGAACCCGGAAAACTAGCAAGAAGAGGTGTGGGAGGAGGAAAATATTGTGGGTATGAAACCTCGTGTGTGGTTCGGATGTACCTTGAACCAACTATATAAGGCAGCGGTGAATAAGGTTCAGATTGTATGTCATTATGGTCGCCAACCTTTGTTGAAGAAGGCACACCAAGATAAGAAGATCTTGCACATATCTTTATACAACATATGTAAATGGTTACAAAAAAAATGGAAAGTGTTATAGTGTATTTTCTTGACATTTTCTATTTTCAATAGTGTTGTAAACTCATAGAATGTATGTTGTCCCAAGTTTCGTTTAAAGTGCGTCAATTTTGCAATAAGTGGAGACAGTTCATGCATAACTGAACTAACAGTTCAAATTGTAATTTCAAATTCATTTCGTTGAATTTTATGAACAAATCTTTTAAATACGAAATATATATATAGATATATATATATATATATATATATATATATATATATATATATATATATATATATATATATTCCCGAGTTCAATGACAAACTTGCATTTTAATTTAAATCTCTTAAGTTAGATATATATATATATATATATATATATATATATATATATATATATATATATCCGCTGGACTTTTCTACCATAGTGTGGTGTAAAAGTAAGTTTTTATAACTTGTGAGAAGTAACAGTAGTAGTTACTGTATTTGTTACTATGTGCAACTGGCATCGACACTCCGGTCCTTCTGCCGTGTGGTAGTTTATGTGTATGCAAGTGTCAGGACTTTATATTCAGAAAATCGTTCCAGAGATTTCTAAAAGTGTTGTTAATTGTATTCCAGCGACTATCCGTGAAGTGACAATATTTTGAAATGTTCATAATTGATAACACATTGGGTAACATAAAAGAACTAGTTACTGATGCAGTCAATGAAAAACTCTTGAACATTGACGCTACCATTAAAAGTGAAATTTTAGCTCACACCACCGAATTAAAGAACGCAATGGACTCAATAAAAAATACAAATATCGATATGATACGTCTTCTTAGCGAGCGGCCTCCAATGTCTAGAATAAAGCAAGTGGACAAGGAACCAACTCATTCGAATGTTACCTTTCACGATTGCTCAACACCCTCTATCCGATCTATAGCGAAAGAGATTATTAATCACGAAGGTGTCAAACAAGCACAATCCGCGACCCCAGCACCAATTATGCAGAAGAGGGGTAGTCTTTCACGAGAGAGCACTGTAATCAAAGGATCAGCTCCTAACAATGACATTTTCAAAGCCGCCCCGAAGGGGAGAAGGTGGATCTGGGTTGGTGGTCTGTCTAGGGATACTTCTGGGGAATGCATTCTGAATAACCTTAAACAAATTTTTCCCAGCAAGGATGTTCTTGTATTCGATCTAAAGTCTAAAAGTCTGAAAAAGTGCTTCAAAGTGGGATGCATCGATATACCTCTTGAAAATCTTCTGGATCTAGCTTATTGGCCGGAGGGTATATACGTCGATAATTTCAATCGCCACAGCAAATGACATAATCCTAATACAGTTAGTGTAGATACACACACAAGAACTCGTAAATATATCTGCCAAGATGTACATGGTAAAAATAAATCGAGTAAGAATTCGAAATCAGTAAATAATCTTAATATTTATTTTCAAAATATAGGTGGAATGAATTCAAAAATTATTGATTTTTCCAAAAACGTACTAATTTGCAATTATGATATTTTTATCATCGTTGAAACATGGCTTACAAACAAAGTAAATTGCAGCGAATTTAAACTAGATCAGTATAATATATTTCGACAGGATCGTTCAACTCTCACCAGTTGTAAAAAATCGGGTGGTGGAGTAATGATTGGGGTCAAAAAGCATTTGACCCCAATCATTTTACCTCTTGCTCAGTCTGATGTTGAGGAATTGTATATTAGATTATCAATTGAAGGAAGTTGCTTAGTTATTGGAGCGTATTGTAGAAAAATATCACGCAGAACAGCTTCTGATATGTGGCGATTATAATCTGCCAGGAGATAAATGGGTTAATGATGAATATGGGGTCAATGTGCCAAGCAGCTCCAGTACCAAGGCACAACTCTTAGCCGATTCCATGGGTTTCTTAAACCTCTCCCAAGTGAACAATTTACCAAATTCAAATGGTGTCTTTTTAGATCTCGTATTTGGAGATGCAAATTTAGTAAGTGTTTCAAGTGCGCTAGAGCTACTAAGTGATGGTGCTAACCATCATTTTGCATATTCCATTGTTGTGAAGGGTAATATTATCTGTGATATCATCTGCTGTGATGTCCTTCGCTACGACTTTTACAAAGCCAATTTTATTGAAATCAACCAGTTTATTGCGTCGGTAGACTGGATATCTTTGTTTGATAATTGCTGTGATGTTAATGAAGCTGTGATTTCGTTTTATGATAGTTTGTACCGATCAATTGATCTGTTTGTACCTTTAAAAAGGATTTATAATAGTAACTACCCAAAATGGTTCACTAAAGAACTTATAGATCTAATTAGAATGAAAAAGAAATTACATCGTAGATATAAGCAATCAAACAATCATGGTGATTACGTTGAATTTAACAATTTACGTTCTCAATGTAAAACTCTAAAGGACTTTTTGTATAGATTGTACATAGATCGAATTGAAAGCGATATACACAGAAATGCAAAGTCATTCTGGGGTTATGTTAATCAATTTAAAGTAAACAAAGACCTTCCGTTAAGCATGTTTTTGAATAGTAAGCATAGCTCTAGCTTAGACGGTTCTGTGAATCTGTTTGCTGAATATTTTTCCACGGTTTATAATAATAATAATAATAACAGCAAGGTTCCTTTATATGACTTCAAAAGTTCTCATCCTGTGGATTCATGCTTTAAATTTTATATTGACTTTATGTTAGTTTTTAATGCCATTAGCAAACTTCAATCGATTATCTCATGTGGGCCAGATAACATTCCGAATTTATTTTTAGTTAACGGTATTTTTACAATTCATTTATCAATTTATACACATCCTCTAACAGCACTGTTTCAGCGGTCTATTGTTGAGCAATGTGTTCCTGATGTCTGGAAGGATAGCGATGTATCGCCTATATTTAAAACAGGAACTCGCCAAGACATCTCCAATTATAGGGCAGTTTGCTTGCAATCGGCGATCCCAAAATTATTAGATGGTATCATTGCACAACAGTTCAAATGGCTATTTAACAGCACGATAATTGAAGAACAGCATGGGTTTCATTCCGGCCGTTTTACAATTACAAATTTAATTACATATGAAATGTTTTTGGTAGATGAGTGTCGGGGTCAAGTAGATTCAATATACCGACTTCTCCAAGGCATTTGACAAAGTCTCCCATCAAATTCTGTTGCGTAAACTTAATTGTCTTGGCTGTAATGATACAATTATAAAATGGTTACAGAGTTTCCTTTGCAATCGTAAACAATATGTAAAAATTAATAATTGCGTTTCTAAGGTTATCCGGGTATCATCTGGTGTACCCCAGGGATCGCATATTGGGCCAATTCTATTTAATGTTTTTATCAATGATATAGTGGATGTTATTAAGCACTGTAGGGTGTTGCTGTATGCAGATGATATGAAAATATTTAGAAGTATATCTAATCTAGATGATTGTAAACTGATTCAAGAAGATCTCGATCGTATTTTAAGCTGGTGCGAGAAAAATGACTTACCTTTGAATACTAGCAAGTGTAAAGCTATTTCTTTCTATCGTAACAATAATAAATCAGTGTCTGGATCCTATTGTATAGGTGACGCTGAAGTTGAAAGAGTTCTAGAAATTAGTGATTTGGGTGTATTATTCGACTATAAACTAACGTTTAAAGGTCACTCGAAAAAAGTCGTAAATCAAGGGCTTAAGATGTTAGGATTTGTATATAGAATTTCGAAAGATTTTTCGGTATCTACCGTTAAACACTTGTACTGTGCTTTGATTCGCCCTGGAGTCGAATATGCGTCTTCGGTATGGGCACCACACCACTTATATAGGACCAAGGAAATTTATAAGGTTCAAAATAAATTTATTCGAATGGCAGCGTTCAAATTAAAGATTAGCTTAATTAATCTAAACTATAGCAAACTTATGTCGTCCCTCAATTTACCGCCCCTGGACGTTAGGAGAACTCGTTATGATCTTACATTTCTTTATAAGATCATTAATAATCAAATTGATTGCCCATCTCTTCTCGGTGGCATTAATTTCTGGGTCCAAGAGGAAGGCATGAGGACGCGAAGCCGTATAATTTTTAGGGAGCGCTTTCATAAAACAGATTTTGGATACAACAATCCATTATCGAGGTTAATGAGAATAGCAAATATCACTTTATGTGATTCAAATCACATCTCAATATTCTCGGATGATTTAACACGTTTTAAAAAGTTTATTATCTCATTAAACCTAAATGTTTGTGAGGCACGATTTATTTTGGTTACAGTTAAGCTTATTTTAGTCATGTAATCCATGTATATATGTTGTATTTTATTGTATTTTATTGGTATTTAAGGGTTAGACCCGTTTAATAAAGATTACTATTATCATACATGATTGCTCAAAAAATGTGATTTACATTTATTGAAAGCAATCAGATTGAAAAGAATTATTCAATCTAGCTATCAATGAATTATGCAATGAGCAACAATAACATTCGGTTCAGCTTTTTTCAAACAGTACCTGCCCGCCAGTCTTGTAACCTATCGCCCGCTGCCGACTCTGATGCATAAATGTCCTTCAGATTGGTTCAATAGCGTCCAGAGGGCAGTACTGCTCACTTCGAGAAACACTGCTTTACATATGTAACCAAAACCGGACTTTTCGTGCTTTAGTTATCCCTGACATATGGATGACGTGTTATCTCCTCAATCAAATTATTCAGTAATTAATTGCTATAATCAATAACAAGAATCAAGATTGATTAGATAATTATAAAATAAAATAAATTTAAGCTTCATGGCACTAACATAAGAACATTTTAGCCGCTCTATTAAGGGAATAATAAATTCCGAGACAAGGAATGGGGCAGCTACCGGAGAACAACATGCAAATTGTGGAATGTTTCGTTCAGAATAAATTACCAAGCAGTAATAGCTGTACTTACGTTTCAAGATATATTTAATTTATTTCTATAATTAATCCTATCTAGCACTATGTAACATGATGCAACTGCATTTGATAATTTGATAACGTGTTATTTACCTTCGAATTAAAACTTATAGCATGAATTAAGAGGATCCTAAGGATGTAAAATTCACGAAGCTTGGCATGAAATGCACCAGGCAGATATTGATAACCTCATTGCTAGCACACCTTGACGTGTTATTGAGTGCCTTGAAAATCGTGGCAGTCCCACACATTATTAATTGATATTCGTTGGTTTTTGTTGATTGACTTTTTGATCATGGATATATTTCGCTAAGATCATCAAATCAAAGTTCATTGACATAGTTCAATAAATACTGTTCTGATATTTTTGAAAACATAAAATAATACAAAAATACACATATATGATTGCAATCCCAAAATAATTCATGATTTATAGTAAATTAATTTATATTCAATATTTAATAGAGTATATACGAAACATTGGATATCCTTAAATTACAATTGCTCTTTATTTTTATTAGATTATATAATAAATAATCGTTTATATATATATATATATATATATATATATATATATATATATATATATATATACAACAAAAATAAAAAAAATTAAAAATTAAAAAATTACACCGGGAAATAAATAATAATTTCAAGGGCAGAAATATTTATCTCGTTCACTTCTCCTCCATAACGTGTTTCTTTAATAATTGCTTATATACTGATTACAATCTTTTAAATTCGACTGTAAGTTATTAAATTCTTATTCACAAACTGTGAAGACATATTACATATAATAATGTGGTTTAAAATTACATTGTCGTATTTATCGTTACCTAAGAAAACTATTTGTCTTATCTAGGAAATGATTTACTATTCACGCTACTTATTACATAATTGATATGATAAATATTGGACATATTACATATAATAATGTGGTTTAAAATTACATTGTCGTATTTATCGTTACCTAAGAAAACTACTTGTCTTATCTAGGAAATGATTTACTATTCACGCTACTTATTACATAATTGATGTGTGATCAGAAATGCTGATTCGAATAAAAATAAACTGATGTAGGCGGTGTAAATTACTTTATCAACCGAATTATATAAATTGAAGGGGCATATGCTGTTTTAGAAAAATAACATGTTTGATTTTCAATTTCATATAATATTCAAGATTTTTTTTGAAAATGTGTATTACATTTCCAGTTTATACTTATAAAAATTATTTACCTTTATAGCTTTTCCCTTGTTTTTTTGTAAAATGCAAATTGTTGTTTGTTAAAATAGAAAAGAAAAACTTGATGAGCATTTTGTATTGCTTTGTTTTTTAATCGAAGAAATCCAGTTCGTAAACTAGGAGTTTTCCCGAGAGTTTTCAACAAACACCAAGAAGTCATATGTGATAATAAGTATATGTGAATTTTATCCTAAACATATAACGATTATCCCGACAAAAATATTACATATAGAGCATCCGTGCACGACTTAAGGTGGTGGAGAACTTACATTTATTGACAGATAATTGTTCTTGTGCTATCTCATTGCAGTTTGTATGTTGTTTCATTATAGTCTAAGGCTAAATCGTATCTAATTTATCTGTACCTCTATTTAACATAGGCGTTAGCAATAAAGTATCGTGTTAATCCGGAATAGTAATTTACATTATTAGTGCAGGAAGGCAAGTTTCCCGAACGAGAGAATAAGTTTACATGGTATTAAGAGCGAATACGGGAAACGGCATTATCACACGAGTGCGGGAAGTAGTATTTCCCGCACCCAAATCAATGCGGGAAATGACTTGTCTGAGGATACGAGTACAAAAAAGCCATTACGAAACGACATTCGCATCTGGAATTTAAAACACAACAAATACCACGCAATTGTTTCTTGTAGTTTACGGTGTAATGAATACATATTCGAAACTACTAATGCACATAAAAATCCTGTTCAAATACATTGTTAAAGATTAAGTTTAAATTAAAAAAATAGTTTTTAATATATAGAATCGGTCATATAAGCAGGGTAACAATGGAATTACTAAAATGACTCGTGAATTTAAATGGTAAACCGATATTCACAAATGCAGGGTATAATACAAATTAAACTGTTGACTCTACAAGTAGACCCTTCAGTGTTTCAGGTTATAATTTACATGAGACCCCAAACCGAAAATCAATCAAACCGCAACATTTTTAAGCAATTCAACGCCCCACAATTCTCCCATGTCCCAGGCCAATTTCGTGCAATTTGAATGGGATAAAAAGCGGTTTGAAATCCGTACACGTCCCCGCTGTGCAATGCATGCATTCAATTTCCACCCCTCACGTCCCGAATCCATCTCCGAGGGCTTGTATCCCCTTGAAGTGTGCTTCAGAAAGCGGGCAATTGCTCGGGAGACATCCGATTTCGCGACAAGAATGTAGACGCATATCAGTCAAACCACAACGCCATGTCCGGCGACCAACCACCCCCAAGCATGCGGATTATTAGCAGAATTAATCGATGCACGGGCGTAATTATGAACATACCGGGTACGGCATTGTTCGCGGTTTTGACAAAATTGAAATGGCTGCAAGCATGATCTAGGAATTATTTTACATGAGTTTCATTTTGGCATAAAAGGTACAAGGGAGCAATATTTTTTATTAAAATAGTGGTTAGTGATTTATAATTGTGTATACGATCACTACTTAAATTACCCATTAAACTCGTGTATAAAGTGTATAAATTAGAAACATTCTCACTTGAACATTCAGAGGAAACGAGCGTTTAATAATTTGTTTTTTTTTATTGAGTATTTTTAAATGTCAAACGTAGGTTTTTTAAATACGTATGTTAGGTCAATGGTCGGCAATAATTTTCAGCAAATTTGGCTGTGACGTAATTTACAAAATTCCTCATGTTTTTTTTTAATAACGTGGCACGCCGATCCATGACGGTTGCCGGCAGCGGTTAGGAAATATAATATTAAATATGAGCAAAACCAATTAATAATTTGTACTCACAAAATGATCATACTTGCCCAAGTTATGATAATATAAATATCAATCACCTGTCTAATTATATTAGCGCGTTTCGCCGCTGTAAATGTAAAGGTCACACGAAGAAAGATTGAGGCTCATTATAACAACAATAATTAATAAATTTGCATTTGAATTGGTTAATTCATAGCAGTTCATATGTTGCCGGTTCTCAAAATACAATTAGTATTTCCGAATCCACGAAATAGTAATGTTGTTAAATCGCTCCGTAAAATCAGCAAGGCGGTTAAGTGTCGGTAGAAATGCATCTACAGCGGTAGAGATCAAAATACCAAGTCCTTTCGGATATATAGCAGGAAAATGGTGGGGTCCTACTAATAAAAGACCCGTGCTATGTCTTCACGGTTGGCAGGTAAATCGCATTATTTAATTAATAACGTCAATAACTAGCATTGTTGTTTAATTTCAGGATAATAGCGCTAGTTTCGATCCTCTTATTCCACTCCTTCCGTCAAACATGAGTTATTTAGCAATTGATATCCCGGGACATGGTTTATCAAGTCGACTACCACCGGGTGTTTTCTACCATCAAATCAATAACGTATTTACTATAAAAACCATTAAGGATTATTTTGGGTGGAACAAAATTGCTTTGATGGGACATTCGCTTGGTGCAATTCTTGCATACACTTACGGGTTTATATTACCACAAGAAGTGGATTTTATGGTGTGTCTTGACGCAGTACATCCTATAGTGCATAAAACTCCTATTGACCGTGCAATACGTTCAATTAAAGAATTTGAAATTTACAGTCGACACGCTGCTTTTAAAACTGAGCCTCCAAGTTTCACAATGCAAGAACTGTGCGAGAAATTGCACCATGCTAGTTTTAAATCGATAGATTTACAAAAATGCGGTTTGATGCTACAAAGAAACACTGCCCCTTCCAAATTACACCCTGGGAAGTATTATGTAACTAGGGACCCTCGTGTTAAGACAGGATTTATGCTTACATGGACCAGAGATGTCCTTCTCGAAGCTGCAACACGTGTTACATTCCCTATTTTAATTAATAGGAGCGCTGGAATGCCTGTGCATACAAATAAAGCTCAATTTAAAGAGTATCTGGATATTTTAAAGCAACATTCTTCCGACTTTGAATATCATAGAACGGCGGGAACACATCACGTGCATTTCAATCAACCGGAACTATTGCAGGGGATACTTTACCCATTTCTCGAGAAACAACTTCACAAGGAGATAGAAATGAATGAAATTAATAAGGATATTATTATGGCTTAAAAGCGGTAAAAGGAAACGTATTGTGTTTATATCGATCTTCGTAACTTCAGACAGTAATTATTGACCATCAGTATATCTTTTCAAAGTACGAAGTGTAGCGTAGGCAATATAATGAGAATCGAGATTTTTATTATTCTCATATATACACTTTGTGACAATTCACTAATTGGGTATGTACTTAAGTAAAATGTAAATAAAGATAATATGTATCCTGACTTTAGCCCAACTAGGAATTTGTTGCATAATTTCACTAAACACCAATTCATTAGAGGCTATAATCTATTTGTATCCAACAATTTTTGCATAAAAAAGTACCTAATATGCTGTGTACAGTAGAAAATATCCACTATTTATTCGGATTATTTTCGAATATAATAATGGAATTAATTAGGTAAAAAACGTTCTATTCATATATTTTATAATATATATATATATATATATATATATATATATATATATATATATATATATATATATATATATATATATATATATATTACGGTAACACAATGCTGCATGAGGAAAATGTTATCCTGAATGTATACTTTTTACTACTAATATTGACATATCTATATGTTTCATGACTATTGAACTCGAAATATACTATTTAAATAACTTACTGTTTGTGTATTTGTGTACATATTTCTGTAAACAAAATTGTGGGCGACCAAATTCAGTCCGGGCGGCGCACACCTTGCATGCCCGCTAGGACCGTGCCTGGGACTACTCGCTAGAGGTAAACAATATGTTTCTCTGTAAAATTGGTTATCAATATTTTATTAATGACAAGATTCAATTACTTTTTGAAAATGTTTATTTGAGGCCTCTAGAATCTGTCAGATGCTGTATGAGAAAACAAAAACAATTTAAAGTAATCCAACATTCTTCTGTTCCGTAAAGGGTTTTTTATGGAATGAACAGTACACTGGTCGTTGGAAATATATTTAATAATATAAACAAACATAATATGAACAAAGTCGAGTAGCCTAACCGCGCACGAAAACGGGAGTTCCAAGCGAACTTATCTGAATCTTGATTATAAACTAACTAAAATAACAATAAACAATTTCTTACTAAACTCATATAGTAAGGGAAAGGGCGCAACATATCACGAAAGAGGGGCGGCACACAAATATATAATATATAATATATAAATATAAAGGGCTTAAGTCCTTTGAGGTGTGGCTAGATAAGCAATATTGCCGGAATGGGCTCCACTCACCGAATTGAACTGTCGTGCCAAACCACCGAAGAATCCTGATACCATCAAAAAAGTAAGTGGACATCGGGCTTACACTCGACAACTCCAGGGAGATGTTTTTTTATTATTAAGGAATTGACTGCTTAACTTGCACTTCTCACAGATGTTATATAATACCCACCCCTAATTTTTTTCTGGCCCCGATCCACCCGAAAAGGATTTCTTATTTAGTAGCCTAATAGGCCCTCCGCCGAACCAGGTGACTGCTTCCGGTTATGCCCGGTCGGGAGGAAAACTTCAAACCTCCACTAACGAGCCCGTTTCTGGGAACCCACTCGTAAAGCCCGTCACGAAAAAACCAACTTCCGACAAGAAGACTAGAAAATCTTCTAGCAATAAGCAGGTTAAACCGACACTCACTAGCTAGGGCCCTTCCAAGCCCAAAATAGTTCAAGGCGCGGACATGTTCGTTCTCCTAGATTGAGCCCATGCTCAATCGAGCCCATGCTCACTGACCATTGGGTTCCGAAAAGAAAGGCAGCTGACGACCTTTCGCACGCCAGCCCCGTCTGACGATGAGTTAGACTGAGCTCGCGAAGGGGTATTTCAGTTCCCGAAGTCGAAACAAAAGTGGCTAAGCACCCGAGAACATAGGCCATATTCGCATCTGTTCCCGCACAAATCTCAGTCTCTGCAACCCCTCAGGGCAGAGGGAAAACCTCTCCCCCGTAGTCCTTGAATCTAAGAAGGGCTACGGGCTCATCCTTTGCGAAATTAATATGAGCAAAGCGGTCAACCCTGCTAAGGGTGTGCGTCTCCACCCAGTGTCCTCCGACGATTTCCGACGCCTAACGTCATAACTCGATGAAAGGGGTTCAAGATATCTTACTTACACTCTAACCTCCGAAAAAGTCCTCCGCGTAGTACTCCGTGGCATTCGCGAAACCTTATCTGCAGAAGACGTACTTGAAGACGTCAAAAAGCAGGGTTTTTCCGCGATCGCGGCTAACCAGATGGGCCAATGGTAATGCTAACATTACCTTTGACCCCAGCTATCTTCCAGCTGACAAATATCTTTACGTTCCAAATTATCGACCTGATTTGGCCTGCGCTAGATGCGCAGACTCTCACTCTCACACGGCGTGTACGCACACTCGTGAAGCAGGTCCCGCTACACGCGCAAATTTCGGCGGCAGTCATCCTGCTAATTATCGGGGATGCTCAAGCTTCGCCAAGCGTAAAACCCAACCTGAAAAAAAAAGAGGGACGGCAAAATCTATTATAGATTTGCCACCCTCAGGGTAAAAACCCATGGCGGAGAGGAAAACTCTGGGCTGGCAGACTCTGTTGAAGCGACAGCTGAGACAGGTAATGCTAACCCGGATACAGTTCCATCCCCTCCATTGCTAAAATAATAAAATGGGCCTGGTTTTACAAATCACCCAAATTAATTTGCAGCATTCCAAGGTGGCAACTGCTAATCTAAGTTGTCATCTACAGAATATGCAATATAGCATCGCGCTGATCCAAGAACCCTGGATTGTTAAAAACAGGGTATGCGGACTCGGCAACAATAACAGCAACCTGCTTTACAGTGCTGCTGGAAACAAACCTAGGACATGCATCTTAACATCTTCTAAAGTTACAGGTACACTCCTACACCAATTCAGCTCTGCAGACCTCACAGTTGTCAGACTGAAAACAGACGATGACGCAGAGATCTACGTAGCCTCTGCGTATCTACCGTACGATGCAGCTCAACCACCTCCCAGCCCAGAACTGGTAAACTTGGTGGAACACTGAAAAACTAAAGATTGACCTCATCATCGGATGTGATGCCAATCCTCACCATGTGGTGTGGGGCAGCAGCAACATCAACAGCAGAGGAAAGGCTCTAATTGAGTACTTAACCAGTACAAAAATAGAGATATTAAACAGAGGGTGCGAACCAACGTACGTAACACCAAAATGAGCCGAGGTGATAGACATCAGTCTGACACTGGGCAATATCTCAAGAAAAATAAAAAACTCGCACGTATCAAGTCAGGTATCCATGTCTGATCAACGACTGATACGCTACGACCTAGATTTCGTACCACGTGAACTACCGTCCTACAGAAATCCACAAAAAACTAATAAACAACTAGTTTGCAGATACCTATCGGATAGGATGGAGTATCAAGCAGTAGACAAAATTCCAGAATCAGTGGACGACTTGGAGGCCTGTGTGAAACACCTCCAAAAATCACTGATTTCATCATATGAGGACTTCTGTCCCATAAGAAAGGCGGGCTTGAGAGCCTCTGCACCTCCTTGGTGGAGTGCAGAGATCAACTGTCTCCGATCTAAGGCCAGAAAAACTTTCAACAAGGCCAAAAATAAAAATGATATAGTTCTATGGGAAGCTTTTAGGGAAGCCCGTAGACAATTCAAAAGTGATGTCAGGAAGCGACAAAGAAATACATGGAAAACCTACTGCAATAGCATTGAATCCACAGCACCAGCTGCTCGTCTGAAGAGAGTAATCTCAAAAGACCCTGTACAACAACTTAACTCGCTAAAACGGGAGGATGGCACCTTCACGGTAACACCCTCCCAAACTATCGAGGTACTCCTAGACACCCACTTTCCTGGCAATCAACCTGGAGGTCTCAACTTGGCAACTAATCCTAATCTACCTGATGAGGAAGATTGGCTGCTAGCTGACCAAATGATAAGTATAACTAAAATAGAATGGGCAATATCAAGCTTTTCATCTTTTAAGCCTCAGGACTAGATGGTATATTCCCAGCACTACTACAATGGGGATGGGGGTTAACCTACATTATAAACACATTGCTGTATATATTTAAAGGTTGCATTGCTTTTAGGTACATACCCAATACATGGAGAGAGGTCAAAGTGACCTTTATACCCAAACCAGGCCAAGTAGATTACACACTTGCCAAGTCATTCAGGCCCATCAGCCTAACCTCATTTCTATTGAAGACGTTGGAAAGGCTCTGTGATCGTGAAATCAGGGACGGGCCGCTGAGAACGTACCCCATACATCCGAAACAGCATGCCTACCAACCAGGTCGCTCAACGGAATCAGCCCAACATCTGGTGACCTCTAAGATAGAGGAAACACTAGAGCATAAAAGTTCGTTCTTTGCCACCTTCATTGATATTGAAGGTGCTTTTGACAAAACAACATTTAAGAGTATTGATAATGCTCTAACATCTCACGAGATTCACCCCACTATTAGGGGCTGGATAAAAAATATGCTTGGTCTAAGAACAATCCAAGTAACACTAGATGACGTAACATCAAAAAAAGTTGCAGGAAGAGGCTGTCCTCAAGGTGGAGTCCTCTCACCCCTTTTATGGGACCTTGTAGTTGATAGCCTCCTCCTGGAATTAAATAACTCAGGATACTATGCCGTTGGCTATGCCGACGACATAGTGATCATGATAAATGGCAGTTTTGAAGGTGTACTCTGTAATCTCATGCAGAGTGCCCTACAGATTGTTGAGAACTGGTGCGATTGCCATTCGCTAACAGTTAACCCAAAAAAGACAGAGCTGATATTGTTTACGAGGAAGAGGAAACTCGAGCTCATGAACATGCCAACTCTTTTTAAGGTCCCTCTGACTCTCACAGATAAAGTAAAATATCTAGGATTAATCATGGATACAAAACTGAACTGGAATGAGGATATAACATCCAAGCTGCAAAAAGCTTGCATCTCATTCTGGCAATGCCGCAGGGCGGTTGGTAAAACATGGGGCCTGTCTCCCAAGATCACCCAATGGATATATACCGCGATCATAAGACCAACTATCGCATATGGTGCAATAGTCAGGTGGTCGAAAACCAAACAAGTTACAAAAATCTCAAAGCTATCACACATCCAGCGGATGGCGTGTCTTGCCATCACCGGCGCTATGAGAGCAACGCCCACAGCAGCTCTTGAAGCACTGTTATGTCTACAACCACTCGACCTTCTTATAAGGGAGACTGCAGTAAAAACAGCATTAAAACTATCTTCACTCAACCTGTGGCATGATAAAGGTAGAATCATTGGACACAGGAGCATACTGAGTGAAGCTATCAAACTGGACCTCCTCATAGAAGGTAAGTGCGACAGAATTCTACCCAAATACAGTTTTGTCAAACACTTTCAGACCATCATCACAATGGATGGTATCCCACAAGGCGCCAACATAACCATGTATACTGATGGATCCAAAACTAAGACGAGAGCTGGCTATGGAATATTCTCACCAGAACTCGATCTCAAGATCACCACTTGGAAAACTCACGACAGTCTTCCAAGCGGAATTAACAGGAATACTAAAATGTGTTCAAATTTTAGCTGAACTGAATATTAAGGATAAACATATCCAAATACTCACCGACAGCAAAGCAGCTCTAAATGCACTAAATGCCAACACATTTGCGTCGAAAGAGTTATATTCATGTCTACACAGCCTGGAGGAGCTAGCTAAATATAACAAACTAGAACTCTGCTGGATAAACGGACATAGTGGCATCAAGGGGAACGAAATAGCAGATGAACTTGCCAGGAAGGGATCCTCACATCCTCTAACAACCCAAGAGGATGAAATACTTTCTGCAGGTACTCTGAAAAAAATAATAGAGCATAGGACACATGCTCTACACAAGGTAAGATGGCGAGAAACGCCGGGCTGCAAACAATCAAAGGTAGCAATTAGGCAACCTTGTAAAATTGCAGCCACGGCCCGCCTTAACTTATCTAGAACTAATCTGAAATTATTGACTAACATCCTAACCGGCCACTGCCGGCTAAACAAACACCTACACACGATGGGTGTGGTGAACAGCCCGTTATGTAGAGGGTGCAATGAAGAACTAGAAACAGCAGAGCATGTAATATGCCTTTGTCCAGCTCTAGTAAACACCAGGCATCTAATACTAGGGGAGTGCTGGCCTAGTATGGTCAGCATTGGCAGCTCCTCACCCGCCAGAGTTTTGCGGCTTGCACGCAAAATTGACTGGTGGGACGAGTGAGCAGCCTTAAAGGGAGGTTTCACAATGCGCCCATTTTGAGGCCTAAGTGTCTGTAGCTATGCTATCCTCCAGCTAACTATCCAGATCCAGATCCAGAAAACCCAACCTGGCTCATCAACCCGGCTAGGTACCTCTTACGCCCGCGCTACTGCACATAAGGCAACCCCTCCAATACCCCAGCCCACCTCGGTCCCACCGACAACTAGTGCCCATCCGGCAGCATCCGTAGTAGGTCGACAACCCCTGCCTCCTCGACAGGCGCCCCTCATTTCAAACGTAATGACTTAATTGATCCTGAAGTTTCACTCGATGATCGTTTTCGTCGCCTGGATGCTCACATTGGCTTTCGAATCTGTTAGGGCGCTACTATAGTTTGGAACTTATTGTCAATTCACCACGGACCATAGCTCCTGAGCTATTCCCCCGCCTAAAATATTCGCGAGTTGCCCAGTGAACATTGGACAACTCACGAATAGGCCAACTACCGTGAAGCCCCCGGGGCTGGCCAATCCGTCCTTCCACACCCCATCATCCCGCGAATTTAACTCACCTACAGTCTCCCATATATAAAACTAATGTTTTCCCTAAGTTGCAGGTTGTACTGCTTTTTAGTCAGTAAGAATCAGACACTGTCTCCCCCGCACAGAGAGGGGGTTTGTCTTTTAGAAGATTGTTTACACTCCCGGGCCTTGCGCCCCAAAAAAAAGGTGTCGACTCTCCAATATTGGGTGCTTTCACTACATCTGACAATCCCCGAATGAGCCGGAGACGTGAGGGCCATTTTATGATTTACTATCCTCGCAGTATGGGTCGCTAATAAATAATTCTTTACAAACGGCTCAAAACTAAAATACAATTTGCATCGAAACGCACACGTTTGCACCATAAAAACTTGGGGGATTTCTAAACCTAATAAATAATAAAAAACCAGGTACGGTGTACCAAACAACATCAATTAACAATTACCAAATTAAATTAAATTATTATTATTATTAAATTAAATTAAAATTAAATTAAAATTATGGGTGTGATGGTATTATACGTCAACATGGTCATGCCATCAGGATCACCGAGTAGTGCTTCTACTGGAATAATATTCAGAGTGTTTGAGATATCATCACAACATCAATCTTATAAAATATATAAGTGAAGATAGTGGTAGCGATATAATTTTTAAAACGAGACCAAGAACAATTAAGATCTCCAAAAGTAAAACCAGAACCAACTATGAAAGAAATACTGACAGGGATTCAGATATCACTATCACAGCTATCCCGGGAACTATGAGAGCATCAAAAAAGAAAAGGAAGAATAAATTAATTAATCCAAGGAAGCATATAGTACTAAAAAGAAGTAGAGGATCTATATAAAAACATAAAAGGAGAAACAGGGATATAAACCAAATAAAAATAAAACGATCTAAAGCGCTAAACAGAGAGTGAGGATATGAAAACACAAGTAGTAATCTAGACAATGAGAATTATTGATAGCCAAGGCAGCAACAAAATACAAGAAGACGAGGCGAGGTGAGAAGAAAAACTAGAAAAGCAAGAAAAAGAGAAAATGAAAAACAACATAATCATAATGGGATTACTGATCGATGAAACCAAGATTAACATAGCTAAACAAGTTGAAATATTCATAAATAAAAAATTAAGTGTAAACACTGAAATAAGCCAAGGCTAGACCCTATCAAATCCAAATAAACTAATATTGGCGAAATATAGATATAGATAATGAAGAATAAATACAAGCTAAAAACTTCAATATTGTTTTGCATAATTGATCACTTTTGGTTTATATCTCACGTTATATGTAAGTCTTTTTTGGTTTACGCTCATTTTCTCTAATTTTCGAATTATATTTTTAAAGATTTATAAAAGTAGTAATAATATAACAGCGCACACGATTACAGGCTAAACCTAACACTGGTTATCGACGATCATAGACAAAGAGTGGAGATAAATCCGTAATTCCTCCCCTTCCTCCTCGCCCTGAGATAACATATGGCGTACTTACCTTCAGTGGCGTGGCATATTTTTTTGGACTATAAGACGACCTCATGTTTAGAGACCATTAATTGAAAACAAAATTAAAATTACCTTCGACGCACCCAAAATTTTTCTATGTAAAAAAGCGCGTCTTATAGTCCGAAAAATACGGTAGACATAATCTATTTTAAAGTAGAACTATCTTAAAACAACAAGGTTCTTAATAATGTAAGAATTTACTAGATAATTTTATAATATACACTCAACATCCTAATATGTTGATTTCCACATATGTTTTCATATGTTATTAAGTATATGAGTAGGACTGATTTTGAACCTATAATTAACATACATTTTAATTTTTTACAATATGTCACTTTTCTATCAACGGAGCGATCATACTTACATATGAGCCTGTGAGAATGAAAGTGGTGTAAGTAACTTGTGAAAAGGAGAAGATTTTGGGATTGGTTTTATGTAAATCGGCGTGCGCAGTTACAGACTTTAAATCAATTTATTTATAAGTAAAAATGTAACTGCGTATGTTGATTTACATAAATACCAAACGTAAAATCTACTTTTCACACAAATTCAAAAGTGAATTACACCATTTTCATCCTCAGGCTCATATATACATATATGAATCATATACACATACATGTTTTTCTATATAAAAATATTCAATCATTCATGAACACAGGATGGAAATATTTCATAATTTCACTATTTTCTTCAGTACATTTCGAGTCGTCAATATCAAGGGAAGTATAAATCAAAAGTGTATTTCGTTAATACTCATCAGACCTTTCGATGTAACAATAATCTAGTTAGAAACCAATACAAATTATTAAAGAGAAGCTTATTTTCACCAGTCCATTGGAAGAACATACAATAATATTGTTGTGTATAATAATTGCTTACAAATAGAATTATATCTAGAAGTAATAGCACCAAAGCAGCCGTTCTAATACAACCGTTCCAGGCAACCCTGGATTCAAAATTGTTTTACTATAGAGGTATTTTTTCAATTAAGCCATAGTCTGCGCCCCTAGGAGATGTAAATATATGTGAAATGCCATCAAACTAGATGTAATATTATTTCTGTGTCGTTTGGAAAGCTATTGGATGTTTATGCTCTACGAATTGGCAGTCGAGTAATTAACATAATTAACACAGCAACAACTTTAAACTTTTCAGATCAGAAGAAATAGTAATGCAAGATAATATATAAACGCAAACTTATTGTTACAAATGGTCAGAAATACGCGATGATAATCCGATTTACTCACGAATGAACCAAAATTTAAGATTATAATCGATTATTAATATTGTTAAAATTCTAGCAGGTTACTGGGGAAAATAAGACACACTACATTGCAAATAAATTATATATCTGTATTATACAAAATCTAGCAACATACTGGTATTAAATTCAACATTTTCATGCCTCAAAACAGGAGCTGAGAAAATATTGGGATTTATGCGTGTCAAGTGCATTGGAAATGCTGGCATAGATAGGCTGAAATGTATAGACATTCATAGTTGTTTCTTTTATTAAGACGGCTAGAGTTAAAAAAATAATAATGATATAAATGCCAAATAAATTTGTTTAGGGTTTATTTTATAAATTTAAATACATTTTCCGTTTCGTCGTACGTTTCATTAGAACTAAGATATATTTCTTAATTCATGAAATTAATTGTCTTATTTATCTTATTATTACAGCCATGGAAACAAAAAAAACTTCATAAATGCTAACACAAGCAATATCCACACTGTGACCTAGTATATCACCTATAAACTGAATGGAATCAGCCGCCGTAATCCCACAATCGCACATTACGGCCGCCGCGGCGGCGGCTTTGTCGCTACCATGTAGCGCATAAATTATGAAAATGCGCTGGCGAATACCATAATTGCTGCCAATTACAACGGCTGTAGCAAAATAAATTTTCCGCGAAACCGCGCATTGTTTCGATCATCCGCATGCTCATTCAATTGGAAATTTATAAGCACCCCTACCCCGTACGCAATTAATTACAGAATTTGCAAACAATGCTAAATTTTCTGATTGTTTACCTCATATGGAAACAGCGTATTATTACTTCTATCTAGAATATACATATTTTAGGTACGAAATAATATCATTTACAGTAAGTGGTAGAAGCACGAAGGGTAAATATATATTTATGGATACTCGAATAAAAAGAATGACACTATCGATAGTCATGGCACTATGGGACTATAAATAATAGCAAGTATTCTATTCTGCATTAACTTTATGATATGATAAACTAAAGGAATATCAAATAAGGTGTTGAATGTGCAAGAGCTCGATTTATTTCTGTTTATATAAAGACGATGTCGTACGTACATGACATAAGTGTGAGAGTACGAAATAATGAGCAGAAAAATCAAACCCTAACACTCCATTATCAAATTATCACGATTATCTTTATTCATTATTATGCAATAAAACAAAATTAGTATGTCATTTACCATTGGTTCCCTATATCGCAGTACAATTTTCGATTCTTCTGCGCAGCGAGGAAAAAAATGATGGTAAAATGTCGGTGTGTGCTGGATTGTTTTCAAGTGGGTGAATTGGGACATGTTATATAGAGCATGGGTGTTTCGCGTCCGTCAGCTATCCCTTTTGTCAGTTTTCATTTAGTTGTTGTGGTTAAGATTTGTGCTCTTTTCTGCTGATACCGTGTGGGTATTTATATTCTATTATCATTCAACAATGCCTATAAACCTATTATGGCACTTTTACCATGACTTATATTAAATAACACACACCATGCTTTAAGAACCAACATTAAAAGAACGCACTAGATTTCCCAGTACATTTAAATTCCCACCCATATTTTCGTAGTAAGACGTTGCAGAAAGATTCTGAGCCGCAACGTACCATATTCTAGTAATAATAATAAGAATTGAACTACGCTACTGGATTAATTTTGTTTAAAGTTGGGGGATTCTAAATTGGAAACGATTCGTAAGATACAACAGGTTTTCGAGGATGAAGCAATGGGAACCACATAGATAAAGGCTGTGTACAACTGCTTCAAAGATGGCGGCACACCATCGGAGAGTGAAGCATGCTCTGCCCGGCCCTCAACATACAGAAATGAGACTGTCATTGGTCAAGTGAACACCATGGTGATGCAAGATCATCGAGTAATGATCAGAGAACTTGCAGCTAGCATGAGAATTTGAGCCACAGGAGAATTTCAGCGAAGTTCGTGCCAAAGCTGATGGCGAGTAATAGCAACTCAGTTAAGAGATCTCACAGATTATGCTGGACACTGTGAACAATAATTTCACTTCCCCGGGACAGTGATTACTGGCGATGTATCTTTGGTTCATGGGTGCGACCCAGAAACCAAGTTTTAGTCTTCACAATGGACAACATCTAACATCTCCGAGGCCAAAAAGAGGCAAGACAAGTCCGCAGTAATGTCTTCTTTGACTCCAGTAGCGTGGTTCATCACGAGTACGTACCATAAGTTACAACCATCACCAAAGAGTACTATCGAGAGGTTCTGCGTCGTCTTAGTGACGGTGTGTGGGCAGCGGGCAATTGGCAGCTCCATCACGATAACGAAACAGCCCATTCTTTACATTTGATACGGACTTTCCTGGTCAAACACAGTTTATTCGTACTCCATACTCTGCCGACATAGCACTTCTGGCTTTTTACCAAGCTGAAAATGCCTCTGAATTGAATCAGATTTCAGATGTCATTATGCATAATGCGACGGATCAGCTGAAAGCCAAACCAAAAGAAGTTTTCTAGCAGTGCTTCCGTCGGTGGCAGAACCGTTAGGAAAATGTGTGGCTGCTGAAGGTGACTACTTTGAACGAGATTAGTTTAAGATTACTGTATCTGAATATCAGTATTTTTAGTCGGATACTATTTGAACACACCTCGTATATGCAATAATCCCTATCCCTATAACATAAGAACGAAGGCAATGTATTCAAGCCGACCGACCTGCAATTATCACTTTTGTGCTGTTAGTGCAAATATTTTTACTACTGAAAGTTTTCTTTGTCTAATGGGGATAAAAACAACTCGATAGTAAGATAGTTGCGTCTATTGTTCTCAACAACAGTTGCAACTGCATAGTTAGAAGAAGAGGAAGAATCATGCACAATATTACGGTTGATAATGTTTGGAGAGGAAAAGTATACAAATAGTCAGACGGGCTCAGAGGAGTTGGTGAGTTAGTTGGTTCATTATATGCCTCCGATCAATGGGAATTTAACTTTCTATTCTCAATGTTCCCTTTCCTTTTCTATTGGAGATTGGAAATTAACATATACAGCAATCTTTATTTTAATTACAGCTGTTTAAATAATTGATTAGATATTAAGCCGAACCATTGTTATACAGATAGTTATCAGATTACCTACTGTTAATCATTGTTCCTCTGGGAGTCGGTAAACCCGTAGAGAACGCTACCCTAGGTGGCGAATAGAGGAATGCTTAGCAGATATGCTGGGTAGGTGGGAAATGAAATATCTCCCGCGGACCAAACAGCTAGTTATATAGCGTCTGATCCACAGTGGGCGGCTAGATAATTAGAACAGATGGAGGGACCACTTTGTTTCCATTACTATCCCTACTTTTTGTGCAGCTGCATACCGGTTAAAGAATTCTCTTAACTTCTAAGATAGTTTCAGATGCAACGTACTTGAATAGAGAGTTGCGTATTGTTTCCGGGTTGTACGTTGTTACGAGTCATATTTGACCCACCATACCATAAGCGCCAGCATATACTGTTTAGAAACAATCCACCAATTATAAATACAGGACGTAACACCCCGAAAAATCATTGGTTTTCTTCGATTGAAGTGAATAAAGTCAATATAACATATACGAACTCTACGAAAGGCCAAATGCTATATACTACTTGAATAAAATCCTCATAAGGATCGTCATACCTTATCTTCAATAGACGTAACCATTTTATCGTACGTGTCAAAAAGGCGTGATAATGTTATCATCACTACATCATACAAATGCGATTGAGGATGGACCAAAAAGGTCCACAGCTTAATGTATGATAAAAAATGACTAAAAGTATGATGACACAAAACACTTTTAGAAAGAAATATAGTTTATCTTTTTCTTTCAGATATTATGATGACTTGGGGTGTTAGCAATTAGAATTAAATAATAGTGCAATATTTTTTAGAAACCAAATATTACAGAGTTGTGTGATTTCTTCCTTATTTCTGTGATTTACTTATTACTTTAATATGCATAATTTCACTAGTAATGCTTAAATAATACCCTAAAGATATAGTAATCATCGCCCAAATATGTTTACCGGCAAAACCTTTGACACACAAAAAAATGATAAGAGGATGGGTCAATCTTGACCCACCATACCTTAAGCGGCTAAGTAGTCACCATACCAAATGAGGGTTAAGAAGCTCAAAATCACTACATATAACAACAGAACGCTATTCTCAGCTGAGAAAATGGAAGAACTAAAAGAGGAGCTGAAGCAAATTAACAGGGACATACCTTCTATCTCAACGGAGACCCCGATAGAGCACTCAGAGGTGTAGGATTCTTGATCAACAAGTCACAAATCAAAATCTTAGTCGGAATTTCTACCAGGCTATGCACCCTAATCATCCGAATATCGAAAAGTTATACAGTCAAAGTGATCCAGGTCTACCAGCATCTACCTCGAGCTAAGACGATGAACAAGTCGAAGAGTTTTACGAGGATATGACCAAAGTTATAGAAGAAACCCCAACGTAATACATACATCTAATGAGCGATTTCAATTGAAAACTCTGAAAAATAGAAGATAATAGAGAAACCAACTTGGGTTTCTACGGCTTGGGCATTAGAAACGAGCGGGGAAAATTAATTCTAAACTATATGCAATGAACTCCTTCTTCAACAAAAAAACACGGCGGAAATGGACTTTAATCACCCCTGATGGCACCTATAAAAACGAAATAGACTACATTATTAGCAATAAGACGACCTTTGTTCATAGTGTAACTGTACTTAAAAGACTCTCAACAGGAAGCGACCACCGCGTGGTAAGAGCGTCTGTCTGGTTCAACATTGGCAAAGAACGACAAAAACTATAAGTATAGAGAGTATAAAGAAAGTATACAGTATAAACAAACACACTGGCATCCATAATACCAAGAATAAAAATACATACACACTCCAAATACAACACTCTAAATATCTAAAATGGTCGAAGAAATAACTAGGCGTGCACCAGGAGAAGTCGACGTTGTAATAGAGGTAATTAAACAAGGAGGAGAAGCCCACATAAAAATATTAAAATCTCTTTTCAACATGTGCTTCGAAACGGGCATAACACCAACCGAGTGGAATACAGCGGAGATGATAATAACCCATAAAAAGGGATACAATACAAAGTTATAAAACTATAGACCCATCAGTCTACTAACACAAGTATACAAATTATTCATGAACATAATTATTACAAACCGGCTTATAAATAAGTTAGACTTTGCCCAACCAGTTGAAGTCGAAGAAGCTTTAGCACCAAGGATCAACTTCTAGTCATGAAGTTCCTGATCCAAAAAGTAGTGGAATATAGCAAACTGCTGGTGTTAATGTTTGTCCACTATGAAAATACCTTGGGTTATGTGGAGATATGTGACAATAACAGAAGCTTTAAAATGAAGCCGGATTAATCACAGATATTCCCGTATACTTCAAAATGTCTGCCGGAACGCTACAGTGGTCGTGAAGCTCCACGAAGTTCAATATAGAACGAGATGTTCACCAGGGAGATACTATATCCCCAAAGCTTTTTACTACGGCACTAGAACATATCTTAAAAAAAACTGTATTGGGTACGAAAGGAATAAACACTAACGGTGAAAGACAAGCCCATCTAACGTGCCTTTCGTTTATCACTCTGGGCTGGCTGGCTTACTGTTTCTTGTTCTATTTGCCGCTTCCGATGCGTATAATTCTACCTCGGCCCTCACAACCGGCGGTGCACGACCGCAAGACCAGAGCGATATTGCACGCCACGGGAACGACTAGCAATGATAAACCATGCTAAACGAACGCGCGTTAAGGCGGAGTTCTGACGGCTGAAAATAGATGCACAAATATGCAATTTTAGTTTCGATTTAGAGATCATTCAATTGTAGGAATTTGATCAAATGTGTAAAGTTAAAGTAAATTATAAAAGTTATTAGGAATTACTTTTTCATTTTTTGTATTAGTTTCTTTAAAAATTAATTCATAAGTATAAATTAATGCATCTTCGTGATTCTTTGCCAACGTGCACTATTTTGAGAATCTAAAAGCTAAAAAACTTTCTATTAGGTTTATTTTGCCTATATTTAAAATTTGAACTAAATAATAAGAATATAATTGCAATAATAAAACACCCATGTTTGCGATCATTCACGCCTAAAATTATCGAGGCCGCGAGTTGCCCACCGTTCTCGTTGATTACGCACCACCCCCTTTTATGCTTCGGCTCGTTCATTTGTCTTCGTGTCGAATGATTCGAATTCATAGTTACGGTGGTTGCGGCAGGTATGTTGCGGATTCTAGTTGTGCGATTTGTTCTTTTACATCATTGATAAGTATACCCATTTAATTGCGCTTTTTTACTTGTTGCCTTTGCTAATGCCGAGACATAATAAAAACGGAAAGCTTTTCTTGTCAGCTAGACGCAAAAATAATAGAGATGCAAATTTTAGGCAGCAAGTATATTAATTATAGGAATTATCCCAAATGCCACACTAAACTAGCGGCCATATTGAAAAATAATGGAGTAACGATGATAATTGTGTTAATTCCCTTTGTGTCAGGAGATAATCTAATATAAACATAAATACATCACCTTATTTAAATAATACTGCACATTTTTAAATTATAGGCTCTACTAACATATTTAAAGCATATTCATTTTGTCCTGTCCATATAATTCACATTTCGCTGCTACGGCCCATGCAATTCGCACAATGACCGTGTTTGGATCGTATAAATCCCTGGTATCCATCTTATGATGGGATGGGCATGTGTACAACCTCGCGAAACCGAAACGCCTATTTAGTTGATATGATTCTAGCAATCACCCCACTCTTTGTTCCCCTACATTCTTTCTACTCCAGACCCCACTACGCAAAGGGCGCGAATTCGGGGATTTTTCACCAGAGCTCCACCTTAAGATTTGCCGACGACATAGCTATTATATGTGACAGAATCGACGAAGTGTGCATAATGCTGCAGGAACTAAACTCAGAATCACGAAAAACTGGATTAAAGTTGAACCTGGAAAAAACGAAAGTTATGACTAACCTGGTCATAAGTAATAGTCTCCTGGTAGATAATACTATAGTGCAAGTCAAGAGTCTAGAGTATGAACTTATGATTGGACGAGACATAAAACCAGTGAAATTTAACGACGCATTGGACTTGGCTGGATAGTCTTCAGAAATCTTAGATCTGTTCTAAACAACAAGATACCTACATGCATAAAGAAAAAGGTCTACGAACAGTGAGTCATGCCAATCATCACACGCGGAGCTGAAACCTTAACTCTCACACATAGATCTGGTGAAAAGTTAATAGTCTGCTAAAGAGCAATGCTTACGTAGGAGGGACCGAAAACCAAACGACTGGATAAGACAACAAACAAAAGTATGTTATACATACGATTTGCAAACCTAAAGTGGAAGTGCGTTGGACATGGGGCGAGATCCAAGGACCATAGATGGAGAAAGAAGATTCTGGAATGGAAGCCTAGAAATACTGCGAGAAACAGAGGAAGACCACCAACCAGATGGACGAACGACATCAAGAGATGACTCTTAGTTGCATTAGATAGAAGACAATGGAAAGAAATATGCGAAGCATAGGTCCAGCAGACAGACAGGAAATGGCTGAGGATGATGATGATAATCATTGCTATGGATTTAAATGTATTTTAACTATACTATAAATAGAACAATTAATACATAATCGAATGCATACGTGGGGTTTCACTTTAATCAATCTATGAATGCAAAACATGTAAATCTAGTATTGATATAACTTAGTAAAAGCGTTTCTTTTTTCGTGTCCTATGTAAATTTTAGTTGGATTCGCGTGTAAATTTGCTTTATATTATACCTTTTTTAGACGCTGGACACTGGAGGCGTCCGCAAATGAGCAAACGTTTGTCTGTTTGTGCTGCCATCGTTAAAAAGGGAAAAGGGAACATTTGCGTATCCGATTCGAATCTTTCGTCCTAATTGAAGGCACATAAGGGCGGCACAAATGTGATATCAGGAAGGAAAAGTAACTACATTAAAATGCCAAACTTATATATAACATATTAAAATACGCGTGTTTGCTACACGTTATATTATCAGACAATCATACAAAAATAAACCACTTACAAAAACAAATACCACAATTTCTATCGAAATGGGCTAATACCAATTTCGATAGAAATTGTGATAATATATTAATGTTCTAACCAATGCTATACGGTGATATAAAGTAAACTTATGCCCTGCAAAGGTTCGTGAAAAAAGCTACCTACAAATTGGTACAGGTTTAGTATATAGGGGAATCTACTAGTATTTTTAAATAGATGCCATTAATACGGTTTGATATGAAAAACTGTCGATCTCTGCTCCGGCAAGGTACAGTTAAGAAAGCGTATATTTTTCGAGGATTCCAGGATATCAGGGTATTTCAAATAAAGTTAGACTGTATTACATTAATGATAGAACTTTTTCATAATTTTAGGTAATTGTTGCCAGCTAAACATATTTTACTAATAGTATAAAAATTTTATATATATATATATATATATATATATATATATATATATATATATATATATATATTAAACACCATTAGATATTAGATACAATTCTTTAGAAGCCTTCCTCATTTATTTAAATACTTTCGAGAAGCATAGACAATATTATACGATTATACGATTATCGAGGATATTGTTAATTTAAAACTTAACAACGTTTACATCAGTTTTTGTTCATTTGCTAAAATCGTGTTTAGCTTCAAACTAAAGGAATTTGTTCTGCAATGGTAATACATTTTTTTTTGGCCAGAATTAGATATTATATAAAATTCTCCAGAGACCTTTCCACGTATGTTTATATAATTACGCGAAACATTATAATATATGATGTAGTACATCGAGGAAATAGTCTAATTTAACATATAATTTTATCACATGCTAAATCGTCACGACGTGCAAGGTTGACTGAACTGTGGTAATTTCCGGCGATCCCAATCATAAATTTATAGTTCATAACATTCACTAACCTGAGAGAAATAGGTCCTGCAAGGCCTGAACTGCTTGACATAGTACGGCCCAGCATTCTGGCTCTGCTAGGCCTGCTGGGCGGGCTGTCAGGAGGTTTCCCAAGTTAGGAGCACCCGGTCGGTGGAGAACCGGGGGCGGCACGAGACGACCTCGAGACATGCTGTAACCAAAAAGAGATAGAGCATAAATATGCATTTAAATAATAAACCAAACTTTTAGTACATATACACAAAAATCTGTGCGTTATATTTTCAGCAAATTACTGAAACGTGCCTTGAATTTAAATAAGCGCTGATGGATGATATCAGTATTGATGGCGCGTGGTGGCTGTAAAAAATATCAGTTCGACAGAACGTCGAAAATGATGATGGAATGCAGGGCGAGAAGATCAACCGATGCTGTCAGCGCACAGGTGTATTTGCGCGGATTTACTGTGGATAACTGCAGACATGCATTAATAGTACAATTCATCACATGCACATGCTCACTGAAACATCAAACTCTATCCCTTTCGGCTAAAATAGAGCTTCAGGTCTTAATACGACCCGCAGAATGCAACTGGATTAACAATGAGCGGTCGTCACATCTGCGTATTAGTCGACTAGTCTATTAAAATTAGTAGTCGAAACTGCAGAACTTTTATGAGTTTCATACTGGAAATATGTATATATGATATAAATTACATTTAAAAAATAGGTTTTGGAGATTAAATAAGAAAAAATAACATCCTCTCATTAAGATTAGGTTACATAATGGGAGGTTGTTATTTTATTTTATTTAATCTTTAAAATCTATTTATTATGATTATAGATTAGAGAATATATAGCTACTAATAGCGATTTAAATGACAACTTTTTTTCTAACCAACCTATGCATGGAAGACGAACCTTGTTTGGTAAAGGTTCCGGTTTAAATAAAATATCAAGTGTCAATAATTAGAATAGTGGATGTAATAACTTGTGATTACTACTGCTTGCATTAAGTAAAAATTCACATTATTTCCTTTAATATAATTAACAACCCAGCTAGTGGTCGAGTGGTTAGAGGTATCGTTCGTCTCATGCGGAGCATTGGGGAGCCTGAGTTCGATACCCAGCGGGGACCGAATTTTCGCGAATCATCTTTCACAGTTTTTCAGAGGTTTTCTGTGAAGTTAATGTAAATACCGGGTGATTAAACTCCTCCGAGCTTCTCCCTTGACCGGCAGAAAAGTCTCACGGCTGATAGCCCTATAAAAATAGAAGTTTTTTTATAATTAACAAAAAAACAGAAATGGCAATTTTACGTGTGTCTATTAAAAAAAAATGATACAAGTAATGTATCAGTCGACTCCAGTTCATTTTGTTGTATTTAAAATTAATTATAAATATAAATAACTCAAGTAGGGCAGAGATAATTTTAAAAACTAAGCCAAATGTAAATCAAACTAGTTATAGAACGAGGCGAATGTGTGGATGACAAAAATGTTTACATATACGGATATGTGTTTGTATGGTCAGGGATACAAACACATATCCGTATATGTAAACATTTTTGTAGTATTGTATCTTTAGAAAACTATAATTGCTCAAAACCTTTCGTGTGACATCTAAGTGACGTCACTACTATTACTTGATGGATACACCCAGGCAAATAAGGCATAAATTTATTTTTCGTTAATTCGTTCAATTTGTTTGGGTTCTGACAAAGCACTATTATGTACATTCATTTCACATAAACTAACGTATAACGCAATTAGTAGTAAATAGTGGGGCGAACCTGAAGTGGTACGTATAGTGTCTACTTTACGCTAAAATAAAATGAATTAATGAACAAGGACCAAAACAATGAACCGAATACCGTGCAGAGGAGGAAGACCTCAACACTGGCCTATGGATAACACCAACCCATTTGGCAGCGGTGGCATAACACCAAGGACTCCAACGATGAAAAGACAAACGGAATTAGAACCAAGCAAATAAACGAAAAACAGCAGGGTCTATTGGTTAATGTTGTGAAAAATATGAGCGCCTTTTTGAAAAAAACGGAACCTTGCTAGAAATTCCTCAATGCGGCAACACGTAAGGCCTCAAGCACCAGCTGGAAGACCTGAAGGCAGAAAAGCCCGATGGGGCAGGGAGATGGAGACACTGAGAACACAGATGAGGGATATGCAGGTACGGCTAGAGTAGTTGACCAGCCAAGCATGCCAAATGGCACCAAACCCTACACCAGAGGGAGTAGAAACAATGGGGGAGACCATAGCCGGAATACAGAGCTCATTTGTCAAGACAGCCACCTACAAGGAAGCAGCCAAGTTTCAGGGTAGGGCACCTTCCAGACGGCGAAGGTAAGGAAGGAAGAAACCAACTGGGCTCCGAGTGTCGACACAGTTATGCTAATAGACGAAGAATACAGAGCAGTGGCGAAGTGGCCACAATTGGCGAAACTACCTACAATGGAGAGCACCGAGCGGTATATACACTATATAGTATGCCATACTACCAGTAAGCAGAAGATGAAGTAACGCATCTATTATTTCATCTGACACGTAAGGCTAATCGCAGAGACCAACGAGAGGAGTGAGAACAATGCCAATGCACGCGAAACATCATTAAATACTATTTTGCGGGCTTGAATGTACAAGAAATCATCAAGAAACTGGAGGAACAACGCACAACTGAAAATCCCCAGGGGATAGCAATATCACCAGGTTCGAGAAAACGGACGCCTCTGGATTAGGGTGAGGGGCAGCGGCGACAAGGTTGACGCACTGTGCGAGGCTATCCGCGTAAATAATCTGTAAGCCGGGGCCGACACAGAAGGCCGGGTATAACCCTACAGGTAAGGGACCTAGGCCTATTTACAACAAGAACAGATGTTGGGACTGCCACTAAGGCGGCAACTAAGAATAAGGAATATTACAGGGTAGGGAAACCCCGAACGACACGAATATCAGTGATAACATCTGAGAAAAGGGCGTATGACCTAGCAGCAATAAGGCTAAAGGTGAGATGGATACAATCCAGAGTAACAAGGGGAGAAGAACTGCCGCATGGTTGGTTGAACGGCGACCGGGTCCCAGTGGGGAGGACAAAAAAACTTGTGCCTGAGGCGAGAAAGGCCACAAGAGGTTGCACTGTATTATCTGGTGAGACAGTGCAGCTGTGCACTATGCAAAGATCATGCCGCGGTGGCCTCCGATACCCAATGCAGAGAAAGGGCGTGGGACGAGGCGAAGAGTAAGGCTAGATGTGAAGGCGGAGGGGGAAACGGCGAGACAAACAACCCTGACGAGCCGAGATTCCAGCCCTAGAGCAGCGTGAGGTTAGTGTACCTCGAAGGCGGTTAAGCCTCCCGTGTGGGATGTGACAAGGTTTAATCGGTAGGCGCCCCGCCAAAATGCGGGGTGCATCTGACACTGCCCATGCTCATCGATTAGAGCATGGACGTCTTTAAGAGATTATTCCGCACAGAAATCTAGAAAGTAGTCTGTATTCGGGTTAATTGAAATAATTAGACGAGATATAGTTTACTTGTTGTTTCTATAGAGTCAAGACTGTTGTCTTCTGTCACTGTGCCGCTGCCTACTGTCTTCATAGATAGCAATAACATTCTGAACGTACTGAGCCCTATTTGCCATATAATTATCACATCTCTTCTATTTTAATCCAACAATATTCCAAAACACTGTCTACTGTACTCCATATTATATTTAATAACTCATTACAAGTAGTGAACGTTTCCAAATAAATTCATGGACAAAGTTAACGCACCACTCAAACAAACTTATAATTACAACACTAAAATTAATATTGCAATAACATTTTCATGAAACCCGGCGTTATTTTTAATAATTTTTTTAATACAAAACTTTTTTTCTTGGAAACAACGAAAACATGAAACCAAAAAGACAAACGAAAGCAATAGAATTTATGAACTTAGAGCTATTCTAATATCGTGTATGTCCTCCTCTACTCTATGCGTCTTGGCATACTGGAGATCAAATTTTGAATGACTACTACAGAAGTATGTTGCCATGCTTGAATTGCTGTGTCTTCCAGTTGATTGTGGTTGGAAGATAGCAATCTTAGTTAATAAAAAGGATTTAAAGTCGTACACCACTTTAAATCCTTTTTATTAACTAAGATTATGGAATATACGATAACTTTCCGGGAAAAAATCTACACTATAAGGAAGGTATTATTATCGTCAACAATTTAGAACCAAACATTAAATTTTTGTTAAATTTTACGCCTAATATAGTCTAAATAAATTATATTTTTACGATGTATGTCAGTCTGGTCTAAGATTAATCCTCGTGTCACCGGAGAATAAGACTATCTTCCTTAAAAATCCAATCTTGATGATTTCTCGTAAAGCGTAATCGTTGAATTGTGTGCTATCTTGCGAGCAGGAGTTTCTCGGCCGGTTTTCTGCTGTCTAATCCATCTTCATTTAGGCGCCTACTAATCGTTCTGGAAGATAGAAGAGGATTGTGAGCAGCTACAAGCTCATCTTTTAGGATGTTACTAGTCGTTCTCCTGTTTCTTAGAGCGGATAGTCTAAAACGCTCATCCATTGGTTTAGTTTACTGTTTTTTCCTTTGTTCCGGCCTTCGTAAGTGAAAAACTGTCTCGTTAAATCGTCTAACCAAGCGAATTATGCTGAAATGGCTTCTTCCCATTACATTAGCAACATTACGCATCGAATGTCCTCATCCAGCAAAATTGAGACGCCTACTGCTTGCTCTACTGACACATTTGTTCTGCGATTGTCTACTAAAATTAATTGCACTGATACTACCAATATTAAAAACTTGCGTAAAGACAACTAGCTTTAATAAACATAAATTGTACTTTCAAAACAACAAAACCCTTGCAGACAGCATTTACTTGAACTATCCAAGTTGGTCCGCAGTCTACTTGTAAGATAGCTAGAAAACTAAAAATCATAATTATTGTATAGTAACACAAAATATATGCGGTAGTGCGTTAATACCACTCTATCCCACCACTAGTCCCATATTATCCAGGCACCTTCCCATTCTTTCCTACATTTCTTGCATATCTTCCACTATTGTGGCCACCAGCACTACATCATCTGCATACGCCAACATCCATACTATCACGACAGCTTCTACCTGTCCTCTCCTCAGCACCTCCTCTGATTCGCTCGTGTACATATTGAATTGAAGGGGGCTTGGCTTAGCGGGCACTCCTGGCTTGCTACCACATTCACCCTAAATTTCTCTGATACTTCTCCATTCACTGTTGTTTTTCTTCAGAACTCTTTGTACATTCTCAATCACTCCACACCTTCCTGTTCCATACCCATTCTATTCATACACTCCACAAATTTCCCCCTACGAACTGAGTGCTACGCCGCTTTCAAATCCACAAACAAGGGAGAGTACGACCCTTTGCATTTCAGTGATTCCTCCACCATTCTCGCTAGCGTGAAAATCTGCTTTATCGTCCCTCTTTCTTTTTTAAATCCATCCTAGCATTGCGGCAACAGACCTTATCTTTCGACTTCATCCAATCTGTTCTTCACCAATGTCAAGATAACCTTATATACCGCACTCACTGAAATCCCTATAGTTTTTACGTCCTAGACTACCATCCTCGCACGCCACTCTCCGCACCCTATAGATAACTTGCAGCAACGTCTCTGTTCCTTCCTCTGGTAACCTTTTAAACGCCTCTGTTTTCAGCCCATCTTCGCCCTTCCGACTTCGCCATTTCGCTGGGCCACCTCGTCTTCATCATCCTACATTCCTTGTCAAACCACATCTCTCCCCCCCACCCCTCGTTCTCACCATCACGTTCCCCAACTAGAGCATCGAATACAAGTGGGACGAGCACTTAGCGCCTATGGCTTTTTCTCATACGCAACCATTTCTGGTTCCTCCATCCAAACTACTGCTGCCCCTTCCTCTACTATCCATTCATAACGTTTCTCACTCTCACGACCAATTCCACCGGTACATGAACCTAGCCCCTTACATTTTCCACTTTGCAAGCACTACTCCCCCCTTCCGATATCTTTGACCAGCATATAGTGCAAAACCGAACCTTCTTCTTAAACGCAGAAAGCCTTTTTCCCTTGCCAGTCCCTTTGCAGCAACCGTTCGGCATATCGCACCCTGACTTTACCTTCTATGATCCATTCACTACCCTTCTGGTTGGCCACTTTATCCTTTACCGCAACACATTTTCGTTCCGTGGAATATATGTATAAATACTGTTTAATGTTAAGTTTAGCTGATATTTATAACTAAAAAATCCTTATCTCTTAGTCACTTCTAATAGTGCACTCGGTTGGGTATACGTAGCATTATTGTACTTTATTGGATCCTGATTTGGCTAATTTTAGATGGCTAATAAACGTTTTTTTTTCACTCAGCGTGTTCTTCAGATTTGTTTAACACGCCTTGGTCACACAATCCTAGTATAGTCTGAACTAATTAAATTTAGTATTATCGCATTAAAACCATACCCTATATTACCACGCTGAGTATAAAGTGATGACAACTGCCACTATGACTAAAGTAATGAGAAATCAAACTAAAAACTATTTTAAATATTAATTTTAACGTTATCTTAAACTAAAAAAGTTTTATTGCTATCGGTAGATATTTCTGTACTTACATTGCCAATTCCAGATTTTATTTGCTTTAAGTGTAATGCTGTTTGTTCCACATAAATGCATATTTTGTAACCATTTCAATTAGTTTTTCACGTACTATGGCCTGTTTCAGTGAGTATTTTTTAGATATTAAACGTTGCGTCCAAAAAAATAGTGAATGTGGTGGACATTTGCCTTCTTTGAGTGCTTGCAGTGTGGTATAAGCTGCATTTAAACTAAACTTTCCAAACCGTTACGAATTTATCACAAAATCGAGGCAGATTTCGTTTTATTTTTTTAGCTTTAGGGTATGAATAATATTTCCAATCATGCATACGTTAATTTAAATATTTAACTTGTACGTCCATATTTTAGAGCATGTAAATAATTCTGTAACGGTTCTCATTATTTATTCTATTCACGCCAATGTACATTGTTGATGCACATATTATTCTGGCAATATTTTTTAGTGATTTTCATTTCTCAAACTATTGATCAAATTTAAAAATAGATTTTCTTGTTCTGCCAAGTTTATTAGTGTGATTTGTTTCCATTAAAACCCTGAAGTAGGAACGTTTTAACAAATACGGTAGACAATAATACAAATTTGGGACAAACAAATGAATAAAATTGATGTACATTTGCTGTGTAAAATATATAAATTATCACTTATGGAATATTTAAATATCTTTGTATCTAAAAAAAACTTTAAAAATCGATTCTATTAGTGTGATATGTATAATAAAGTAATATACACTAGCCATATCAGATTTTTTTTGATAATTGACATTGTAGTCAATATTGCAATTGTCTCACAGCAACATGGTTATTTAGGGTAACATAATTCCATGTATGGTAAATAATAGATTATTGACATGCAGAAACTAGACAAGCTGGTAAAACTAGGGGAAAAAGCGAAGAGCAAGGGGAGAGAACGGCACCGGAGTGGGTCCGGGTGGTTGAAAAAAAGGTCGATACAATCGAGAAGAGGGAGGAAGCCAGGCAGAGGATGGAGAGGAAAAATAACGTTGTGGTGTCAGGTATAGGAGGACAAGGGGTAGCTACAATGCTGGAGAAGCTGAGTATCTCAGTGCCAATACGCAAGGTAGTAGTAGAGCTAGGGAAAATAGGTGACCGAGTCCTGATGGAATTAACCAACTGGGACGACAAAATGGGCATAATGCGATCAAAATATAAACTAAAGGGCACGAACATATACATTGATGACGATCTAACCGTAGAGGAGAGGGACGTACAAAGGAAAATTAGAGAAAGAGCTAAGGAAGAACGAGTCAAAGGATTGGAAGCTAGGGTGGGATATCGAAAACTGAAGATTGTGGACGTCTGGTGGGTCTGGCAGGGGGACTACTTGTCAAAAAAGGAATGAAGGGGGAGAGGTGGACGGGACGGGAGTATGAGTGGAGCAAGTGCAGGGTGGGTTTTTGGAATGTTGCGGGTCTAAGGAAAAAAGTGCTAGGGGGAGTGTGGGAAAAGGAACTGGAGAAGTGGTTCATCTCAAAGTACATAGTGGGGCTACTGGAGACGTGGATGACAGAAGAGAAGTGAAGGTAGGTAGAAATCTGCATGCCGACAGGGTGGGACTGGGTAATGCAAGGTGCAACGAAAGAAGCGAGGATGGGGAGAGCCAAAGGAGGAATCTTATTAGGAGTGAGGAAGTCAGTGGGACAATAGATTAGAGAGTCTTCGAGGGAAGCGGCGGGATTGGTAATAGGGAAGGTGGAAATGGATAGAAGGTCGGTGTGGGTAGGGGCCGTGTACTGTAACAAAAACCGTTTAGAACTAACGGAGATACTGACTGGGCTCGAGACGGAGGCAGATGAATGGATCGTCGGGGGTGACTGGAATGTGAAAGTGGGGGAGTTGGAAGGAGGAATCGGAGAGGGCGGGGAATGGAGAGAAAAACGATCGCAGGATAAAGTGACCAACGAGGAGGGTAGAGAATGGATCCAATGGGTGATAAAGTCGGGGTGGGATGTACTAAATGGCTGCTGTGAAGGGGACTGGGAAGGGAAGAAGACGTTCTGTGGACACGGAGGAGGTTCGGTTTTGAACTATGTGGTGGCCAAAGGTATCGGAAGGGAGGAGTTGGAGTGCTTCAAGGTGGAAACTGTGGGGGCGTCGGACCATGTGCCGGTGGAGGTGGTCTTGAGAAAGACAAAAGGTTTGAAGAGGGAGGAGAAAAAGGGGCAACAAGGGTTTGGATGGAGCGAAGTAGAAATTTCGGTGTATGAGAAAAACCTAATGGGCGTGAAGTGGGAGGAGGTGCAGTCGATGTTCCAGTTGGAGAAAGTGATAGCGGCTGCGTTGGTGGTGAGGAAGAAGAGTGGACGCCAGAGGGAATGTTGGTTCGACGAGGAGTGTAAGATAAAGAAGACGAGGTGGCGGAGGGAAATGTTGAATTGGAGGTACGGCAGATGTGCAGTCGAAAGGGTTAATCAGGCGAAAAGGGAGTTCGAGAGTTCGTGCGAGAGGAAAAAAATAGAGTAGTTGCAGAAAGTGGGAGAAGAGGGAGTGTGTGGTGGAGAAACGGATGTGGGAGATCTTAAAGGGAAGGGTGAATCAGGGCAAAGTGAACATAGAGCTAGCAGAGTGGGAGAGGAGTTGTAAACAGATGGCGGGGTCTGAGGTGAAGCTGGGCAGTTCGAGTGCGAGACAGGTGGTACGAAGGGAGGCGTTTTCGCGGAAAGAGGTGGAGGTGGCCCTGGCATAGTTAAAACTAGAAAAGGTAGCGGGGGAAGATGGGCTGCAGGCAGAGGCTTTGAAAAAGCTACCGGAGGAAGGAAGGGAGAAGGTGCGGCAGAGTATTAACAAGGTGTGGAGTGGAGAGGAGGAAGTGTCGGAAAAGTGACGTGTGGGGGTGGTGGTCCCGGTGCACAAAGGGGGAGAGGCCTCGGACGTAAAAAACTATAGGGGGATCACCATTATGAGTGCCGGTTATAAATTGATGACGACTATGGTGAAAAATAGAATGGATAGGGAAGTGGAACAAAATGGGCTACTGCCGGAATCCTAGGGTGGGTTCAGAAAGGGAAGAGGGACGAGTGAACAGATTTTCACGCTGGCGAGAATGGAAGAGATGCAAGAGATGTTGGATAGAATGGGTAGGTACCTGGATAAGAGGGGCAAGTGGTGAATGTGGAAAAGACCAAATGGATGTTGTTGAGGAATAGGGGCAGGAGGGGTAAGAACGAAGGGCTGAAATGGAGGCTGATTGAGAGAATGAATGGCTTTAAATATTTGGGCTTCTGGTTTGGCTGTGGAGGAGGGCTTAGGATGCATGTGGAGTGTATGCAGGCGAAAGCAAGAATGGCTTGGGGGATTGCGTGCAGAAAATGGGGGAGTTTGTGGGGTGGTAACATCGTAATGGCGTGCAAGATGCGTGTGTAAAACCTATATTGTTTTATAGAGTGGAAGTGTGGGGATTGCGTGAATGGGAGGTAATAGAAAGGGAGCAAGGTTGGTTTCTGAAGAATCTGCTAGTGCTCGAAAGGTCGACACCGAGGGCAGTGCTGTTGCAGGAGACAAGTCGTATGAATATGTGGTGGGAGTCGTGTGTGAGGGTTGTGAAGTTTGAGGAAAGATTGCAGGATTTGGGCGAGGAAAGACTGGTACGGGAGGTATGGATGAGGTGTAAGAGTAGAACAGAGAGTAGATGAAGAAAGGATAGAGAAAAGATGTATGAAAGAGTCGGTATGTGTGAGGTGTGGGTAGAGGAGAAGCTGATAGAAAGGGGTAGCCTATAAACTGAGATAAGGGAGAGATTGAGGAATATTGAGTGGCAAGAAAGGAAAGTGAGAATGGCTGAGAGCTCATACAACCCTGGCTACGTAGAGTGGCAAGTGCAGGGGAAACTCCCGAGCTACTTAGCCAGGGGAGAGTGGAGCAGAGAGGACAAAGTATGCATGGCAAGAGCGAGGTGTGGTTCAGAAGAGCGAGGAAGAAAAGTGTGGATGGGGCTGGGGTACACCGCGTGTGCGCTGTGTAGGAGAGGAGTGACACGTGGTGGCACCTTAGCAAAGAATGTGAGGGAGTGAAATAAGAGTGGGTTGGAGACTGCAGGAAGCTGAACGAATGGTTAAGAGAATGGGAAAGGCGTGAAAATCTGCAGGAGGCTGACATGGGAAAGGAAATTGGCGAGAGCAGAGGGGGTTTATTTTAGTGGATAGAAAAATGTATTTCATGTTAATTTGTATTCTTTTTTTGTGTCTTTTTTGATTTCTTTCTGTGAAAGTACTGTTGTTTTTTTGGATGGAATGTGTGTAAAAGGGAAGGGTTTGGCTGATATGCCAAATAAAGGTAATTTTTTTTTTATTGACATGCTGGCGGTAATGTAGATAGATAAAATAGTGAATAGTAGTGTTTATGCTCCGAAAATAAAACCTAACCCATACTTAACTAAAATTCATAATTTTTTTATTTTTATTCAAATTTTCTACAAAAAGAAACATATATTTACAACTAGAGAGAAATAGTGAGAAGACTCGAAATCATGAGCAGGTAGACTTCTGATTGCAAATTAATCTGCCCAGTGTTAAGTAAGATATCGCGGGTGGAAACCCTTATATCTAAAAAATTGCCGCAATCTAAAGCTTTTAGTGTCTACACTCCCATGCCCGGGATAATATTACATTAGAAAACAAAATTATCTTTTATATTCATAAATTTAATTTAAGTTATTGCTTATTCTGACGTGATTGAATACAATCCTTTGTAAGGCGTGTCGAAACGTCCTTAGCTGAACAGGTCCGTGCTATCACATTCCAATAAAATCTAGTTGTAATCATAACCTTGTTTTACAATATTTAACGCATCGTTACGCTCAATTCCATAAATTACCATTTAATCATCGACAATTTCCGAGGATTTCGCACCGTTTAACTTTCGAGGGTGCGAATTTCCCCGCGCGACTAATTCCCATTGGGGGGTACGTTGGAGCAGCTATAATTAGAGGCAGCCTGTTTCAAATAGACTTAACGCAGCAAAGTCTCATTAGCGACAACGCCAGAACGCCACCTGCGAGCTCAATGAACCTTGCTCACCGAACTAATTTCTACATATTTCACATAGCGGTCAACCGATTAAAGTGAGGCCCCAAAGAAGTAAACAAATAATTTAAGTGACCGTCGCTAAAGCAATTTGGACGCTAGAAAACTGGCTCTCAATAAATATTCAATTTTAATCAATCAAACGTTAGAAATAAATACAGCCTGTAAGTTTAATGCTCATTTAATAAAACAGCCGCCCCTGTTGAGTTAAACGCGTGTTCGTTTCCATTCGAGGCACGGTCGCCCATTAAGTTTTAATGTGCAGTTATTAGGGCCGCAAATTAAATTACGGCGGGCGGTGGTAACCGCCGATCGATAACATCGGAACACGGCAACACTTTTAATAGCGCTTTTCATGGTAAACGAACGTAAAATGCGTTCATTTATGGCGACGGCGCCGGTCTACATTCCCATCCACATACCGATGTGTATGATATTTTAGGAATTTATTTATGAGAAATGAAAAAATATTAATTGTTATACTATATTTTCTTAGCAATTTTCAGTGAATGCTGTGACGGACAGCTTTATAAATATAATGATACAGACGTGTCTGATTCTGATTTTTGTTGGATCGCCCGACGGGTTAATGGAAGGTAGAAAATGCAATTAGCGGAAGTAAACTAGAACTAGTCGTGGTAATTAAATTTGAAGGAAGCGCTTGCTATACGAGCCGTGGAAAATGCTTTTAAAGTGACGAGCCAGGTGTCTCGTTCTTTGAGTGTTCCAATATTTTATTCCACGCGTCGGAAAATTGAACAAGGCAACTGGAAGTGTCTAAAAATATACGCCCCAAAAAGAATGGCACGGGTGGTGAATTGTATATCACAGCTTAGAATTGTAAATGATGTATCTGGTGGAGATTGTATAAAATACGTTATGATTTTAGTCCATTTCATCCTTAGCTCGGATTAACGACCCTTTAAACGTAATACGGAGTTTCCGATATAATTATATCAGATGAAAATTGTTGCGGTAATAACTACGCTCCGTCCGTCGTTAAGTAATTAAGCACGCTTAATAATACACTAGGCCGATGTCGGAGGGTTGGAAGAACCACTGGTACAGGGATGAGCGCAACAAACTCGCACAACTTCTATGAGATAACTAATGGTTATTAGCGAAGTTCGGGCCGCCGCCGCCGTTTTCCGACCGTCTAAGCATTTTCAAAGGACTCCTATCGAAGATAACTCAGTTATTCAATGGGGAATTAATCTATTGGACCAGTTCATCCTCGATGAATTTAATTTATAAATGTCTGTAATAAGAAAAATTAACACAATTCGGCACATTAATAGTACAAAGTTGTTATCTTTTTCGTTAATAGATATTACGGAAAATAATAAAAGAATCTCGTAAAAACCTTGGTTTGTTGTCTAAATCTTTTGACACACAAGAATTATCGAAATGTTTTCATTTCTGTATTTTAATTTGTATTTATTCAGAATTACGATCAGCTACCGATTTACAAAACTGCTGGCTGCTAATAACTATAATCAACACATTTTATATTATTGTTTGTGTACACACTCTTTTTAACATTTAGAAAGACGTACAAAGTCAATATAATTCCAAGAAAATAATAAGAATGGCCAATATGTGAGCTTTATTTGGAATATAAAAAGTAATATTATTTAAAAACTTGCTAAAACTAATTACCACTATTAAGGTAATTAGTTTTAGCAAGTTTTTAAATAATATTACTTTTTATATTCCAAATAAAGCATTGTTTATGCGGTGGTTTTTTCATTCTCATTAGTTTAATTCCTTATGTGTATTGAACATAAGCCATTAAAAAGATTATTATTAATAGATTTCTGAATAATAGGCTGCATACGTTAGCACAATTACATAGATATTATATCATTAACTATTATATACTAAGCTATTTTACATTTATGTTTTTTCGTATCTGTTTATCATTTGTTTGTTTCACTGTAAAGGGGCCTGGGCATAAAAAGTGAAAGGAAATGATATAACATAAACAGAATCATCGAATAAACAGGATATCATGAAAAACAAAAAATCATTTACAAATAAGAGCAATAGTGTTAGAGTGGAATATCAGAAACTCAGTATAAATGATCTAGAATTTTAATGAATAATAAAAAACTAGGTCACTAATGGTGGCATCATCACGGGAGTAAGGAAATAATATCAGGAGTGGAGGGCAGATTGCCACAAAGAAAGAGCTACTAGAACAGTCGATAGTAGGAGGAAAAAATGGATAATCTTCACAGTGTATAATAATAAAGGGCGAGCTACGGAATTCAGGGATAGCATCAATGGGAGAAAGGGCGAGTTGAATCTTCTAACTCAGTTATAGCTACTGAAAGGTGAGGTATAGAGAAGTAACAGGTTATATGTGAAATCAAGATGTACTGTGCGTATAGCGCGCATCCCCGGATTCAGTGGCGAACGACGGAGAAATAAGGAAATTGGAATAGGCAGAGAAAGAGTATATATATATATATATATATATATATATATATATATATATATATATATATATATATAATTCAAAATAGAAACCGATGTTCCTAGCTTATTAGGGTGGTGCAGCAATAAAACGATATTTAGCTCAAGTACACTTTTTTACTTTTTTTGCCAATATTTCGTTGCTAAAACAGCTACTTCATCAGGGCTTGGAGTATGTGAAATTAGCTATAGAGATGTTACATGCAACCCACAAATGGTAGTCGCAGGAATGTAATTCCTTAGAAAAATGGCTGACGATGACTAATTAAGACTCGATACATAATATTTATATCGAGTCCAAATACCTAATAATGGTCTTTTTCTGAAACATTAAAGAGCATAATGACTGTTTCACGAAAAAAGATGCATAACAGGATAGTAGAATGGATGGACTTAAAATGTATTAATAGAATAGAAGCTGTGGGGGCTGGCAATCCGGTAGTAGAGACGCGGGGAAGCATGCAGGAGTGATATTGAGAGAAGTAGAAATTGAGAGTATAACAGCAGGAAGAATGAAGAGTCGAGGAAGAACTAAAAACTAGAAATAGACACAATAAGAACCAACTCTGGAGTAAAGAGTAAAAGAGAACAAAACGCCAAGCGGGCAGTAAGCATGGTATAATTTGAGAAATAATTCAAGGAGCTCTTTGGAATCGGTATTTTGCGGAGCAAACGTAGATATGGAATGGACTGCGATTGCAGGCCAGAGGAACGCGAGAAGGTGCTAAACCGGTTTAAAAGTGGAAATGCTTGGTATAAAGAACGAGGCATGGGCACTGCAGTGGCAAGGAGGCGGTTCCCGATTAATCAACATAATATGGAAAGGAGAAGATACTAACCCAGAGAGCTGCAAGGAAGTTTTAACTGTACCGGTCCTCAAGAATAGAAGTAGCAGCAATGCAGACAATTATAGAGGAATCACAGAAATGAACAACATCTACAAAATGTATTCTACGTTAATTGCGAGAAGACTCCAGAATGAAGTGGAAAACAGTCAACATATTTCTGAGGTGCAATGTAGTCTCCATAGCGGCAGGTCACCAATGGATCATATCCTTACACTTCAGCTGATGGTGGAAAAAGAATTGAAGTCTAAGGGAGGGACATTTGTACGCTTTTCGCTGATCTGTAAGCAGCGTATGATATAATATATAGAAGGGAAATGAATCATTGTTTGATGTAAATTGGGGTGTCGGAACAAATTAGTGAAGGTGTGTCTAATCCGTATGCAGAAAAGTACTGACCAGTGAGTGTTGGATGAGCAAGTATCCATATATTTAGGATACGCAAGGGGGGAAATCTGGAGGAAGTGTTAAAGAATGAAGCAACTGGTGGGGGCTGGAGTAGGCAGGAAAAAAGTTTGGTTCTTGTCATACGCAGACGATGTTGTAATTTTGGCCAAGTACTATAGTGAGTTAGAAAAAATGGAGAAGAGGCTAGAGCACAACTCACACAAGGCGGGGAATGGAAGCAAATGTTATAAATAATAAAGTGAATGTATTTCAGGAAGAGAAGTGGAAAAAAGATTGACGTGAGGAGGGTAAAAGATCGAGAATGTGCAGTGCTTCAAGTTCCTGGGCTTCATGTTCGCTGAAAATTTAAAATTGAAAGGACATATCCAGTATCTCTCGCATTAAGCCCAAGTGGCAGTGGAGCGAATGAAGGTGTCGCGGGAGAAGGAGTTAAGTCATTGTTTTAGTGGCCAATTTGTTATATGGGATGCGTACGCGAGGTCCATATTGCTGAACAATGCAGAAGTATGGGGTATAATGGAAGTGCTAGAGGTTAAAAGGGTGCAACTGCAGTGCTTGAAGCGATTGATAGGCCTAAAACGCTAAAGCCTAAGGTATATAGTACTGCAGGAAGTGTGGTGTCGAGAAATTAACGACGTGAGGCGTGGCACGAGCAGGGCAAGAAGACGAGCCCAGAGCGCAAGATCGACTGGAGCCCCAACCATTCTCCTTCAGGACCAATAATAAGAAAATCGATGATAACCCATGGGACCGAAGATTGATCACCGAGGCGAACATAGGCGCGTTCGAAATTTTTTCGATGCATGATGATCACTATGGACATCGCAAATGCATTCAGCATGCTACCATCATTGGTACACAAAGAAATTAAGTTGATAGAAGGACACCTTAAAGATCGAGAGGTAATATACGAGGGCCCGGTAGGCATGACCAAGTATGAAGTAACGGTGGAGAGACGGGAGGGGATGATCCACAGGGCTCTGTCCTGGGCTCCCTCTAAGAGAACGTCGCGTACGACGATGCAACAGCCATCGCGTTCGCGGATGACATAGCGATAGTCATCCGCTGATTCGACTAAGGGGACACCACAGCAAAGACCAAGGAGGTGGCGGAGACGATGACGGTCTGGATGATGGGCAATGGACTCAAAATTGTCATTGGCAACACCGAAGCCGCCCTGATCTCCACTAAAATAGCAGGAATCCAGGCCATTGCTACGGGGCTACGTTTTCCGTAATGCGGAAGCTAGAATTCCTGGGCACGATGTTTAAATCCAACACCAATCACGTCGCACGGGTATTCAAAACAACCAGAAAAGATGCCAGGATGGAGGCACTCCTCCACACAGCTCCGGCCTGGGCCAATGCTACAAAAACCCAGTGAAATATGGAGAGATTGAGGCGGGCGCTGCGCACCAGTGATCTTCAGATCGCCCGGACGTTCAGGATGGTTGTCAGCTGATCTGATGGTGGAAGAGATCACGGCAGCATACTTTGCGATCAAGCATGGCAGCGCAGGAGGAGGCCAAGAGCAGGACTACTATAAAAAATTGACCATTGGATACTCAGCTTATGACAGGATGCCGGGTTTTCCAGAATTATCTTTGTAGAATTGGCAATGCAACCACCATCATATGCCGATACTATGACCAATTGGAAGACGCTGCCTACACGTTATACTATTGCAGCAGGTGGTTCGAGGAGCGGACCATCTATGGATAGAGTTGGGGAGGAAGACCCCGAGCCCCGACATGATAGCGACTGCTTAAAATTGGGATGCGATCGTCAAATTTGCCAACGAGACTATGAAGCGTTCTGCACACGTAACGACGAGACTAACAAGACGTGATATCCAGACAAGAGATAAGACTTAATGACCAATGCAAGACGGCGCGAGGAGCTTAGAGTGCCTTTGAGGCGGGCATGCCCCGAGCGACAGAACGTGAGTCGGTAGTCGCCCCTGGCAGAATGCAGGGTGAAGCCGACACTATCCATGCCTCTAACACCAGGAGGTGCTAGTGAGGTATGGGTGTGATTTGAAGATTTCCTCCTCTCAAGACAAAAAAGATGTGAAAGAAGAAGTGTAATGAATGAATGAGGTGTATATGAAATATAGGGTGTGTGGAGAAGGTACGGATAAGTGGGAGCAGTGGTTTGGTAAGTGTATGAGTACGCATATTAGTGAGGGGGTGAGAATGGCGGGAGGAAATGTAACGACATGCATGGACAAGGATGGAAGTTGCCTGGAAGTAATAAGGTCGATAAAATTTAGCATGGGGATTACAGACACCGCAGCTTTAGAAGTTAAGATAATTTTATTATCTAGTAATTTGTAGGGTAGTATTAGTTATGAAATTGAAAGATATGTTATTTAAGTTAATTTTACTGCATGCACTTTGTAGAAGGTTGCTAGAATGCTAATTAAGTTCTATATATAGTATAGTTGGTATTCATATAAAATTAGATATAGTTGTGTTACAATATATCCTTTAAGGTTACAATTCATAGGGAGTATCACGGCAGTTTCTTATATCGAACACATTTTGGAACCACACGTAATGCCTTAAACAGTATCTTAGGGAGATAAACATCAGCACTATACGATGGCCAGCTAGGAGACCTAACCTTAATCCAATTGAACATCTCTGGGACGACAACTTAGAACACTTCCTCGTCGCCCAAACAACCAACAAGAGCTGGACAAAGATTACAAGAAATTTGGGAATCTTGGTATCACCAACAACTCTATGCGACCCTCTAAAGTGATACCTCCTCACACAATTATAGATACCCCACCAAACAAACGAGTCGGCACAATGTTACATTATGCATAACGTTCTCCTCGCCGTCTACACACAAGCATTCGTCCGCAGTGATGGACGAAAATGAACAGAAAATCTCATCACTAAATATAACGTTATCCGAATCGGCCTCCAAACAGATTATATGGTCTCTAGCAAAAGTTAGCCTGACTCTACGATGCTCTGCGGTTAATTGTGGGCCTGTTGCAGGTGTCCAAAGAGTAAAATTTAAACCACGTAAACGATTTTTGATGGTAACGTAACTTACAAAAACGTCATGCGTCACTTCAGGAATATTTTGTAGCCTTGGAAGTAATAAACCGTTCTCTTAACATTTGCATCAACAAAAAACGATCTTGGTCCGCATTTGTGGTTTGTTTTCTCCCTTATCCTTCTTGAGTGTGCATGGGTTTCCCGATGTCTATTCTTAGACTTACGATTTGGTTTACACCATGTCGTTCACTGATATAGCGCTGACTCCTACCTTCTTCAGCAAGAGTTATTCGAACAGCTTCTTCACGAGTCAATTTGCGATTGTGACGATTATTATTATTCATTATTCACTATTTCACACCTTACGTCTAAACGTTATAAAAAACAAACCGAAGACATATCAAATATAAATCACACTTATTTGTTGTGAAAATGGTAATACGTCAGTTTTTTTATTTATTGACAATCGTTTTGGGTATATATATATATATATATATAAATATTTTGTTTCCTCTTTGCAACCGAATCCGGGAACACATGGTAGATATATATATATATATATATCTACCGTGTGTTCCCGGATTCGGTTGCAAAGAGGAAACAAAATATTTGTCATTTTAGACAAAATGCAAGAGGAAATACCTTCTCTGCTTCATTTATAAATATGATTCCAACTGTTTGTAACTTCGCAGTACTGAGCATTTTTTTAAAATTCATCGCTCTGTCAGAAAATTATGATTATCCTTGGAATAAATCTTTCGTGATTTCTCTGAAAGCTGGATTTGTCAAGCTCCAGTGTCGTTTTTTTGAGTTGCCACTGTCCCGTTGGAATTAAATATCGCTTCATCAGAAAATATGATGTACCGATGAAACTGATTCTGAATATTTTCAAAAATACGGAATCCAACCCATAGTCAAAAGTAAAGCCATATTGCGTCATCACCTTCTTCTAACGTGTGAATTTTTACTGGTTTGTATGGATATGAGTCTCTGATTCCAGTCTTGTCGGATCGGTTTTTTAGCGGTAATCTTGGCCTATCATGCACAGAGTTCAGGACGAGGACTGTTGCTGTATCATCTTGATCAAGAATCCGCTTTGTCTTTTTCACATCCCTCACAGAACCGGAAGACAGGAACCTTGTTAATTAGTTTTGTAGCTCCTTGGAGTGAAATGTGAGCTTCTGGGTATTTTTCATGGAAACTGTCGACCACATAGTTGATGCTCGCCTCGCCTGTCCCGAAGCACTATATTTGATAAATTCTCTATTGGAGTCTTAAATTTCTAGCACAAAAATGCTTCATATGAAAACGTATCTGTTTAAAAACGTCTATCCTATTGCAACATTCCAAGACTACCATAGTTTTCTGACACCGATAACTTTTCTGATATTTTTTTTAGAATTTTAAAAATTTCTTAGTAGTGCCAGTACTGCGAAGTTAAATCTGAAAACAAATAGTAGGAATCACATTTATAAATGAAGCGGAGAAGGTATTTCCTCTTGCGTGTTTCTCTAAAGTGGCAAATAAAATATCTCTCTTTGCAATCGAATCCAGGAACACACGATATATATATATATATATATATATATATATATATATATATATATATATATATGTGTGTGTGTGTTTGTGCTTACTGTGAATGTTAAATTCATGTATCTAATTATTATTAATTAAAATAGCATACGTGTTATTAGCGCAAACTATTTGTATATTACGTTACGTTATTATATTTATATTTAATATAATTTAATATTCTCTATCTATATGCACTATATATGTACCATCCGCCGTTTCATTTATAACCAATATTGGAAAATCTGCGCATATTAACTCAACATCAAATGTCAATTTCAATTAATTAGATTACGTGGACAGTCAGTTTCCGCGGGGAAGTTTAATTAAACCATCGGGACAGAAGTGCCTGCATCGTCTGTATATTAATTATGTACGGGGCGCTATTTAATTAACTGGGCGAAACGGGACGAGACGAGTGCTAATTGAGTAGTGAGTTGTTGGAACACATAAAAATCGTCATTAATGTATTTAAGAGCGAAGTTTTATTTGTGTGTTATTGGACGTGCTCGGCCACGATAGTTTATTAACGCGTCGTTTCTTTTTCGTATACTAATTAATTTACTGTGCTGTGGAGAGATAAATCTAATATAAAATTAAATTAAACTTGTAAGTGCCCATTATTTCCGCACTAATTACGTTCCAGGATGCTATGGTTTTTCTTCTTCATTTTGAGGGGTATGTATAGCATAAATTAAGATTATTTTAATAATAAGGAAACCAATTAGAATATCCTTGATAATGTTAATGCATTTATACATGTAACTCAGCATACCCCGCTAGCTTTTGCGATATATACTTTAAATGTTGTAATGTAAGAATTGTAGACTGTATATCGTGAAACACTTAGGGCCGGTGTTATAAAAATGAGTTGGCCTATGGTTGTAGGTTAACCAGAGGGCCTATTCTGTAAGTTCAGACTGGTCTGTTACCCATGGCAACCAAATAAACAACTGTTGGTATTCCCCAGGCTTTGCAAACGCTAGTGTAATACTGTCTTATGACAAATGTCACAAAGTGATATTATAATCATTGACTAAAAAGTAGGTTATTAGTCAATGTTATAATAGTGAAATAGATTATTATTCTATCACTCTTGACAAATGTGTGACATTTGATACACGACAGTATTAGACTAGCGTTCGCTAGTAAATAAATATCTCAAAGTCCGATGTTACGATGGTGGATCGGTTATAAAAACTGGGGACAGCCAGGACAGGAACAACAAAACCTAGGAGTGTGTGGAGACATACGGTAATTTCAAAAACCATAAAACTCAAGTTAGTTCAAACCCATATATTCCCAATCCCAACATACGCGGCCGAACCATAGACCATGAGGCAAGCAAACAGAAGAAGATTTGTGGTCTTTGAGATGTGGTTATATAGGCAAAGGCTTCAAATATCGTGGGCAGCACTTAACAAATATTTCCATCTGAACTACACTAAAGATTCGCCTGTCCATGTATGAGTCAAAAGTACCTACAATATTTCGGTCATATATCAAAACGAACCGTTAGCGTTGAGAAGCTCGTGATCCAAGGAAAAGTCAATGGGAGAAGGTCAAAACAAATATCGCCGTCACGATGGGTGGATTAAATGCGGCCACTAATCGGACAGAGTTTGCAAAAGGCAACCGAACCCTGCATTCCTTGAATATTTTTCCTTGAGAACGGAAGTAGAAAATGAGAGCGATAACAAATCGGTTTGAAAAGTATTCGGCGATATACTCCACGATCAGAATCTTTCTCCAATTCACTCTTACGATTGCCAACTGCATCAAACTATGCCCGTCCACTATTTTATAGACTTGAACTATACACTACATTGTTATCAATTATTTTCTCTGATTCAATTGATTTCATTTATTAATTTAAGACTAATTCGTAACAAAAATGTCAGAAACAATGTAGTGCATAGTTCAAGTCATTTGAAATTGTGGAAGGGGATAGTTTGGTTGGGGGGACCCCCGCCCACCCCACCTTCGCTCGCATACTGTTATCAATGGATACAGACGTTATATATTGTTTAAACCATTCCAAGAAGACTGTTATCCTATGAAAAAACTATGCGACCAAAGGTGGGATGGGTGGGTGTCCCCCACCAACTAAACTATCCCCCTCCACTGTTTCAAATTTCTCTACTAGACGATAAACTCAAAATAATTGTAGACTAAACATAAATATCTATTAGTAAAGACAACCAAATCTGTGAGATCTATAATACATTAGGCCTAAATGTGCTGCCTTCGGAAAATTGCGCAATATCTTTAAATCAGACATTAAGCCTAAAAGGACAAGTGTTCGACCAGTGTGTGATGCCTGTGCTTACTTATGGAGCTGAAACACTCACCCTCACTAAGAACGCTACAAATATAATAAGTATCGCGCAGAGGAAAATGGAAAGGTGGATCTTAGGCATATCTCTTAGAGGCAGGGTCCCAAATAACAGAATAATGGACAGGACCGGAGTGGCAGTTGCTGTTACCCATATAACAAGTTCAAAACGGATCTGGGCCGGAGATGCCTACCGAAATAAAGGCCAACCAACTAGATGGGCCAACGACATCAAAAGGATAAAAAACAACTGGATAGAATCTGCACAAGATCGGCAAAAATTGATAGAATTATGGGACACCTATGTCCAGCAGTGGACGAAATTGGTTGATTGATGATGATGAGATAAACAGACCTAAGATTATGACTACATTACATTATAACATTTCACCCAAGTATATTGAGTATTGGCTTACGAACTACGGGAGTTAATAAAGGGGTATCTTCAGATACATAAAAGCATATATCAGATGGGCTGGGCACATTATACGAATTCCCAAAGAAAGAGAGCCCCAAGAAATCTTTAAAGCGACACACGGAAGAGGAAGACCAAGAGTCAGATTGAAAGACAAGATGAAACCCTGAAATGTAAGAGAATGAATGGTAGCTGTTGAAAGCAGATATAATTGGAAGGGGATAGTCAATGAAGCCAAGGCTCCGGGCCTGTAGATCTGAAACAAGAAGATATTAAGTATTAGTGGAATCAAGTTCTTGTGAAACTTCGTTTATGCTTGGCATGTGACCCATGCTCCTGGGCGTCCTCACTTTCAGCAATTAGAACACTCTTTAAAAGATTTGTCTCCTGCAACAGCACTGCCCTCGGTGTCGACCTTTCGAGCCCTAGCAGATTCTTCAGAAACAAACCTTGCTGCCTTTCTATTACCTCCCGTTCACGCAATCCCCTCACTTCCACTCCATACAACAATATAGGTTTTACACACGCATCCCATATCTTGCACGCCATTACGAGGTTACCACCCCACAAACTCCCCCCACTTTTCAGCACGCAATCCCCCAAGCCATTCTTGCTTTCGCCTGCATACACTTCACATGCATCCTAAGCCCTCCTCCACAGTCAAACCAAAAGCCCAAATATTTAAAGCCATTCACTCTCTCAATCAGCCTTTCCTTCCATTTCAGCCCTTCGTCCTTACCCCTGCTGCCCCTATTCCTAAAAAAACATCCATTTGGCCTTTTCCACATTCACCACTAGCCCCCTCTTATCCAGGTATCTACCCATTCTATCCAACATCTCTTGCATCTCTTCCACTCTCTTGGCCACCAGCACCACGTCATCTGCATACGCTAACATTCACACTTTGGATCTACCCACCACGACCCCTTCTACCTGTCCTCTCCCCAGCACCTCTTCCAACTCGCTCGTGTACAGATTAAACAGGAGGGGGCTCAGCGGACACCCCTGCCGTACTCCCACATTCACCCTAAATTTCTCAGATATTTCTCCATTCACTCTTGCTTTCCCCATGACTCTTTATACACCCTTCTCACCCACTCCACTCCTTCCTCTTCCATGCCCAATCTATCCATACATTCCACCAGTTTCCCCCTAGGAACTGAGTCATACGCAGCTTTTAAATCCACAAACCGCATACACTCTCCCTTTGCATTCCAGCGCTTCCTCCACCATTCTCGCCAGCCTGATAATCTGCTCCCTTGCCCTCTTCCCCTTCTGAACCCACCCTGGCATTCCGGCAACAGCCCTTTTTGTTCCACTTCCCTGTCCATTCTATTTTTCACCATAGTCATCATCAATTTATAACCGGCACTCATAATGGTGGTATGTCGATCTGAGCACCGCTATGCACCCTCTATAGACCAAGTGGGTAGCTCTGATACCAGCCAGGTGTCCCATGTCCATATAGAAGTATTGGTATGCGGAAAATAGTTCAGAAAAATCGCGCGACAATTTCATCGAAGCGACTTGATCCATCGTCCAACAGTGACGACACAGTGAGATAATAGATAATTGGACGTCGTACTGTAATTAGAGACCCTGTGGAGACTTCTCTGTCTGTAGGAGGAGAGAAATGGAGAGAGGTTCTGATCGTGGAGTGTCGATAAGTACAGTTTATCGTCCAATACGGTTTTTCTAATTGATTTCTTATCGCTCTAACTTCCTTTCACTAGGGAACACTTTCATCCAACGCTTCTATGGGCCAGAGAGATGTTGTATTTAGTGACACGAAAGCAGGTCACTAAATACAACATATATAAAATCTCTTTATGGCGGGCTGATGGTAAATTGGGCATAAGAAGGGCAAGAGGTTATTGACGAAATTTGTTATCTATTCAAGTGCACTAGGATACCGCCTAGAGTTATGGCATGGGGTGGCATTTCCCATGGACGCCGATCACCTCTAGCCTTCCTTGATGGCAGTTTGAATGCCCGTCGTGACATTGACCCAATTATGGAACCTGTTGTATTACCATATCTTATAACGTCGTTGAAAGAGATTTTCAGCAAGATTTAAAAACATTCTGCAGTAATGTCACGAGCCCTTGAAACGAATAATGTGAACATTTTGAGATGACCCGCCAGATCTCTCGATTTATCCCCCTTTGACCGTATGCTGGTTATGATAGCGCGGAGATTGCAATGGATACTGCATCCCCCAAACAATGTATTTGAAATTATATAGCAATTTCAGGTAGTCTGAGTTGAGATTAGCTAAGACATTTAAATGACGCAGTGTATAAAAATGCGAGATGTTTTTGTTACCTGGCTAATTATGTTTTTGTTTTAGTTTACCCTACAAACTAACAAGTTTCACAATCTCTAGAGGTCTATTTTCATAGTAAATAGAATCTCCGTACATGTACGCTCAATTTAACCAACAGTAGCATTTATATTTATTTTTTAAATTGAATTAATTTAATTCTGTTTTCAGCGCCATCTTAAAACTATTCGCCGTGCTTGGAATGGTAAATAGCTGCATATAAATTGACTTTTTTAAATTTATAATACGAGGTTGTAAAATCAATTGCTCTCGCGTTTCTTACATTACTTCCGGGGTAGTAATAATTTTAAAGGCTCTTTGCATTAATAAGTGTGTAATTTTGAATCACAATAAATATGTTGTATTTCAATTAATCAATAATTATATACTTTTTGCACTAGAAAACATATTATTTTGCCTGACAATATTCTATATATTTTCCAAGTATGACTAACAGGAACAGCATCATCATAATAACAATTTGAAATTAGTTAGACTGTAAATTTAATTTACTTTAGTTTACTTGCCATAAGTCAGGGCAACTGAATTGTTTTTCAACATTCATATGTTGTACAGTTCCTTTAACTCCCGCTCTATATTAATTTAAAGCAGAATTCTCGTTCTTCAAAGGAACTTAATGATAAACTATCTGGTTGAAATATGAAAAGTTAATGAATATAGCACAAATAAGTTATATGCTCTGTGCTGCAGAAAACAACTTATAAAAGGTTTTTGAAATATGTAATGACAATGAGCCATGGAAGTGGATATACTAGAATATGATATGAGTTTTAATCTAAATTATCATGTGCCATTAATTGTGATGACTACAATTGATATTACTATATTGAATAAACTCAGTCAGTTCATATGTTAATGTATGGCACATGGATACAGATATGCAAGGTGTGTTAATCTACTTTGTATTGTATTCACCCAACCTTAAGCGCCCATTAATCGGTATATCATGCATTAGATACGGATACATGCGCAGATCCGTATGCAAGCATTGTGCTGAACCGTATTAAGACACAAATCTATCACGTTAGACACGATACAAATCATTTATATATATATATATATATATATATATATATATATATATATATAGATATATGCTTAGAATAGCTTCTGAACGATAAACGAAAGCTGCTCCAGTATTGTTATAGACCACACGATACAAATCATTTTTATACATTAAAAAATTTTGCTTTTGTAATTTTAGTCATATAATAGAGTAATAATAGATAAACAATTTAAAATATTATGATGTCTTAACCTTCAATCCGAACTCACCGAAATCACTTACGCTAGTTATCTGGTTATTAGTTTAAAAAAAAAACTTCTATCTTTATAGGGCTATCAGCCGTGAGGCCTTTCCGCCGGTCAAGGGAGAAGCTCAGAGGAGTTTAATCACCCGGTATTTACCTTAACTTCACAGAAAATCTCTGAAAAACTGTGAAAGGTGATTCGCGAAAATTCGTTCCCCGCTGGGGATCGGACGGCGCCTCTAACCACTCGGCCACTGAGCTGGGTTATTACTTTTATTTATAGAGAATAAATCATACTAATATTTCTTGCACTGTAATCATAGTTTCGTAGGAAAATAGTGCTATAAAATCAGCGGTAAATGTCGTAAAATACGCATTACCGACATCAACATTAATATGCTATGCTAGAGAATGTACACGTCACCCTAATCCACTATAGGTCGTCGCTTGTTATTAGCGGCAAGGTGTACCTAGGAACTTTATTCATTGATATAATGACCTTACTTGTCGGATCCCAATAACAGAACTATGTCTAAAACTTAAGGAAAATATGGCCAAATTTACGTATAGACCGCCACGCCAGGATGTTTAGATTATCATCCCATGCTAGGTCTACGGTGCATGGCTACACATTGTTTATAAGATGAGCCTACGTCAAGAGGAATCCTTGACATATGAACAGTATAAGTATTTCTATCTTAACTTGTGTGTATACATTTAATGAACTTTGATGTGGTATTTAAATGAACATAATACAATATATAGTAATATAAAATAAATTATAATCTTTCTTCTTCTTATTCAGCCATTTTCCGTCTACTCCTGAATATGAGTCTCATCCAAACTTATCCTGGTATATCTGACTTGTGCCCTCTGAACCAGATGTTGCCTGCTGTGTGTTTGATATCGTCTGCCTATCTTTTTTAGAATCAAAATTGTAATTTAAACACATTTAAATTAAATTCAACCCATAAAATTACTTTGTCTTTATTATTCTCATACTGCTACCGCGTACATAAAGATATAGAACTAGAAAATGCATTTGATTCAGTCTAATATACAGAATAATAATTAAAGAATATAAATAAAAATCAAACTATATCTAAGCGCTGTACAATTATAATCTATCTAGAATTATTTCGTTTTTAGGCTAGGCACTGGCGGAATAAATAGTTGCACATTTATCTCAAGGGTACTAATTAATAGGATAATGTGTTCATAATATTCCTGAAAATCGAATATGTTAATTTGGGTGAAGTTATCCCTATTGTACTCCGCTGCCGTCAATTATGGCTGGTGGCCATCCAAAAGCTTTAACGGTTTTGCTAGCTTAAGCGATAATAGTAGCGATTTAGCGACGACACATGCTGTTCTCAGCCATTTGTTGCTGTTAACTTAAGATCACCTGAAATTAAGTTTCTGGTATATATTGGCGAGTTACAGTTATATGTAAATGATAAACCATTATAATGTGTTGATATGTTTATTATCAACACATTATCATGGTTTATCATTTACACACAACTATAACTCGCCAATATATACCAGAAACTTAATTTCAGATGATCCTAAGTTAACAGCAACAAATTTGACAAGATTCAAACTTTAAATTAGTACTGAATTCGATTAGGACAGAGTAGGTCGACCTAATATTGATTTAATCGATAATGATTCTAATTTGTCCAAGACAGATTGGGGCGAATGGCGTCTATTAATTTGTACCTGAAAGGAAATTCTGAGGAAATGAAAAAGCAGTGATTAATTTGTCCGCTAAAAACTGCTGAATGCCAAAAAATTAATAGACATAATAACGTCTTTATTTTTAGTATAAAATCAATTACCTAAAGTTAAATCATGTGTTTTTAATTAATTAATTAATATATATATATATATATATATATATATATATATATATATATATATATATATATATTGAATTGAATTTAAATGTGCCTATTCTATTAAAATTTTGATCCTAAAATATATGCGCAGACGATATCAAACACACATGAGGCAACATCTGGTTTCAGAAGACAAGTCATAAATACCTGGAAAAGTTTGGATGAGGCTTATATTCGGGAGTAGACGGAAAATGGCTGAATAAGAAGAAAGATTACAATTTATTTTATATTACTATATATTGTGTAATGCTCTAAGGCGTTTTGCGTTTACATACCATATCAAACTTCAGTAAATATATACACACAAGTTAAGAGATTTAAGAAGCTAACTTCTCCTTTGCTAGCTGCGGTCCAGACTCGCGAGCAACCAGTTGTGACTTGTTGCAAGGTATTTTTTTATGATTAAACAAAAAAAATGATATGATGCAAGTCATTGATGCATAACTGGTTGTTCGCGAGTCTGGGCCGTAGCTACCAAAGGAGGAGTTAGCTTCGTTGAGTTATTTTGTTATAGGTGTTGATGCACAATATTTTTTATTAAGTTATGCATGGGCTAACAAGTGGCTTCGTAAAGGGATAACACGTATATACAATATGTAAATTAATCAACTTTTCTATATATAAACAATTATTGTGAGCAATATGATACCTTCTACCTAGCAACGTCACTGATGTGTCATAAAAAATTCAATGCACGTTAAACATTATCACAAAGAGCCATTGTAAACGCAAAATAGAAAAAGTATCTATTCTAGAGGAACATTACATAAGACTGATGATCCCTTTATACCCTTTCGGGTGTCGAGATTATTTAAGCGTATTATTAAGTTAATGTATTTTCTGTAGGAATTCCTACCAGTTCTACCATTTGCTCGCCATTGTCCTTGCATCCTGCCATCCAATGCCATTTCTTGTTAGTATTTCATGTATGTTGTCTTCCCATGTTTTGTGTGGTCTACCTCTTCTTTTCTTTTCTTGTGTTCCATACTCTTTTTGTCTGTCTCCCTTCTGGCATGCGAATTATGTGTCCATACCATCCGAGTTGTTTCCTTTCGATAGTTGTCTGTATACTTTCTATTTGTAGAGTTGTTCGAATTTGATCATTTCCTATTCTGTCAATTCTTGTGATACCTTCTATCCTCCTCAAGTACTTAATTTCTGCTGCTTGTATTTTGCTCTTAACTCTCTTGTCCAATGTTCCGCTTCCCTATATCAATGTTGGTCTATATATGATTTTTGTTTTCTTCGATACCTGCTTATTATTAAGTATTATTTTGTTTACCATATGGTAACTTTTGTTTGTTGCCCGTATTCTGTTGTTTATTTCTGGTTCCAGACTTCCCTTGTTATACCCAAGTATTTAAAATTTTCCACCTGCTCGATACTTTTTCCCGCTATTTTGATATTTGTTTCCACTTTCTGTTTATCGAACACCATAATTTTTGTTTTATTTGTGTTTATTGTCATGTTGTGTTTATTTAGTTTTTCGTTCCATATATTACTGTTCTCTTGTAGGGTTGCTTCGAATTTGGCTAGTATAACAATATCATCAGCAAAAGCACACTCAGCTATTAATTTGCGTCATTGTTTATAATATCCATTTTCCTTGTTATCTTTTTTATATTTTTTAATATATTATATAGGACTATTATAAACAGTAGAGGGCTTAATGCTGTCTTAGTCCTTGTTTGATTGTAAATTCCTGTGATAGCTGATTTCCTGTCCTTATATAATTGTAGAACATAATAATGATACGGAGTTTTTTTTTCATTCATATACCTATCAACAGCTATTATGTACAAAAATGCTACTTTATGGATAAAAAAAAATCTATATTTATATGGCTCAGCTATGAGGCTTTTCTGCCGGTCAAGGAAGATATTCAGAGGAGTTTAATGGCCTTCGCGGGGTTCGAACTTAATGCTTAGTATGAGACGGAGGATGCCTCTAACTACACGGTATGAATACATTATATAAGCCAGACCACTTCAGAGTAGATTATTTAAAAACACGATTGATTATAGATAAAAAAATATCACATATAACAACCCAGCTTTCGATTGCTCCATATATCTCACACAGGTCTTCGAGAGTATTACATTACCTAACGTTGAGAAGTGTTTTAAAACTAAAGGTATGAGCTTCAGAGTCATCAAAATAAACTTCATAGTCCTGAATGCAGACAATAGAATAAAATGCATGACAAATAAAAAGTTAACTAACGAAATACGCGCAAGCCCCTGTATCAAACAAGTGGATCGTGTATCTAGAGTATGCCACACTTCAATACCATCATTAATGTGATTATTGGAGTCGTAAAACCCATGAATATCGGATGCAGAATGGGCACAATTATCAGTATTATATGCTACTCAGACAACACAATAATCATGGAAAATTATGAAGATGGCACACAGAGTCTGCTGCATTCGTTCAACACAACAGCAACTCAATTAAATAATCAGATGCAATAGAAGGCAGCTCCATAGAAGAACTAATGCGCTCCAAGTACCTCGGCGCTGAACTATTCAATAAATAAGATTTAGAAAATGCTCAATATCAAATAAATAAAGCACCTAGAATTTCCGGGTGCCTACAGGAGACACAAATCAATGCAAAAGTAGAAAAAAGTGGGCATATAAAAGACCTGTTATAGACCGACTATGGCGTATGCAGTCGAGATCAGAGCAGACACCAAGTAGACAAAAAGACATGTAGACACTGAGAAATAAGTAAATGACCAACACAAACATTTATATAACTGCCTTCTACTAAATCATCCCAAAACCAATTCAATAAAATAAAATATACATATAAAAATTAAAAACCACATTCACTTATAAAATATTGCATGTCCTCTCCCACTGCCCTAGCCAATTTCCTCTCCCCCATCAGACTCTTGCCGATTTTCACGCTTTTTCCATCCTCTCCTAATCATGCATTCACCTTTCTTCAATCTCCAACCCACTCTATTTTCACACCCTCACATTTATTGCTACCACTATGGGTAGCTCCCCTTTTGACACAGCATGTGTACCTCAGCCCTCTCCACACTTTTCTACCTCTCTTTTGACCCACACTTCGCTCTTGCCGTACCTACTTTGTCCTCTTTGCTACAATCCCCCCGGGCTAAGTAGCTCGGGAGTCTCCCCTACACTTGCAAGGGTTGTAGCTCTCAGCCATTCTGATCTACATTTCTTGCCACTCGTTATCCCTCATTCTCTCCATTACGTTAGTACGGCTACCAGCTTTTCCTCAAGTCACACCTCAGACATAACCACCCTTTCATACATCCTTCCTCTATGCGTTCTCCATCCACTCTTCATCCTACTTCTGTACCTCATCCATACCTTCCGCACCAGTTTTTCCTCGCCCAGCTCCCGTACTCTTTCTTCAATGATCATAAGGTCTGACACCTCCCACCACATGCTCATCCGGTGTGTCTCAGTAACAGCACCACCCTCGGTGTTGACCTTTCAAGACCTATTAGACCTTCAGGAGCCACCTATTACAATTACATACATATATGACAAGAAAGGCATTATACACGTATCGCAGCTCTTGCACGCTGAGTTTGTCACCCTTTAAACCCATTTTTACTTCGCAATCCCCCAAGCTATTCTCGCATCCTCCATGCATCCTAAACCCTCCTCCATATTCAAACCAATAGCTCAACTAAAAAAAGGACCTTTATTTGGCATTTCCCTCACAAAAAGATGCTCTTCAACATCACCAACCACAACAAAAATACATAAAAATAAAATAAAAACTATTTAAAGTCATTCATTCTCTCAATAATTCTTCCTGTCCATTTCGCCTCTTCCACTCTAACCCTCCCACTCCTATTAATAAACATCATCCATTTATTCATTTCCACATTCACCACTAGTCCCCTCCAAGATATCTTCCCATTATTTCACTCTTGCACATCTTCCACTCACTTCAGTGTATGCCAACATCCACACCTTGCTTTTACCCACTACTATTCCTCCCGCCTATCCTCTTCTCAGCACCTCGCCCACTCGATCATGTACAGGTACAACAGGAGGGGGTTTATCGGGCACCCCTGCCTTACTCACACATTCACCTTACGTTAATCTGTTTTCCACCTTATCTCCGTATCTCCTTTACTTTTTTCCACTCTCACGTTATTTGAACTCTCTCTTTGCTTATTCAATAAATGAGGAATCACAATTCTAGGCATATGTAAAATGAGCGTATGTCTGCATCTGATAGATGAGCACCAAGTATACTACTCCGGTCAATACAGTAATTATCATACGAATGGGGTAGGCTTCGTAATGAAGATAGAAACCTCTCAAGAAGTCACCAAAATCATAGAGAGTGTGTTACATAATAGTATGTTTAAACTACAATCAAGTGCAATTAATCTTAGTATAATTCAAGTTTATGTACCCACAACAATAGCTACATAACCCTAACTAGTTTCCTATGCTGATTTACAACAGGAAACAGCAACTGTTATGAATAATTTCAATCCAAAAGTAGGCAAGGAGAAAATGAGGCTGATATAGTAGGAAATCAAGGTGCAACAGGAACGCGGAATCCACCTAGTGCAGCTCTGCCCAGTGGATATAATAGCGGTTGATGAATATATTTTTCAAACTGCCGTGTAGGAGATTATACATGTGGATTTTGCCTGCTGACAGCACTAATATATAATAATGTCCGTAACTAAATACATGTATTTGGAATAAATCAGCGTTTCCGTAATACAGGCAAACAGTGCAAAACAACCAGGAGTGCACCCTGGGAGCACAACTTACGTAAGGCAGTAGTATTGTTACGGCCGAAGATGCTTACAAGGCAATATATATCCGAAAATTTAAATATTCAGAATACAAGGAGAAAAAAAAACGCAGCTCCAACGGAATAAATTATACAATAAACAGAGGGGTATATATCAAACGGAGTGGCTAGCCATACACGAACGGATTTTTTTAACGGGCCAAGGATATTTTTGACCTGTGCGTTAGTGGTGAAGAGTCAAGAAAAGGCCGGGACCGACGAGTGGGACTTACACTTGATCACTTACGCATGGGCTATGCTCAGAGATTTGTCTGCAGTTCTTGATCTTTTATCAGTTCAATTTTGTTTTATTTGTTTTGTTCGTTGTTTTGTTTATGTTTTACTTGTAAATATTTAAGGGCAGCATGGTTAAGAATTAAAAAAGTATAGACTTAAAAAAGAAGGTATAAATTAATAAAGATGTACAAAGGCCTTCTTATGGAAATTGAATCATGAACACTACACAAACAAAAACATAAATACAAGAATTATGAAGAAATTGATGCAGAATTTCGGGAAAAATATCCTGATTTGAGGTTCATAGTCTCTCAGGTCCAGTAAAGTCATATGGCTGCTCTACTGTCTTTCAGCAATCCACTTTTTCTCCCACTTTGAGTTTTTTTTTAATTTAAGAAAAATAAACCCTCATACATACTCTCATGCACTCCTCTTGCAGCTGCCACGAGCTTCTATGCCTCGTTCATTTCAAAGTTACACACTGAAACACTGAAAACCGCGTTCCGTGGCCCGTGACCTTTGAAGCATTCTTAAAAGTCCAGGCCTGCAGATACATAATAAAAAAATTATTTTTACACCATACCCGAGCGGATGTAGATCGCTGACGGATTTGGTACTTGGGCGATAGACAGTCCGCGCTCCGCGGATCTGGCCCGCAAGCAAATCCATGGGTTTGGTCAGTCAAAAAATACGTCCGTGTATGGCTAGCTAAAAACTGAAGCAGGCTCGGCAGACAATGAAAGAAGATCACTCAGGAAATCCATGCGTACCTACGAAGATAATATGGGAAAAAATATGGAGTTAAGTAAAAACTTCAAAGAGAAATCGGAGTGCTAGGCTACAAAGAATAAAACCGCTTAGAGATAATAGAAGGATTCCAAGTAAGACATGATGTCTTATGTAATCTTATGTCATAAAAAGATTAGAAACATTACTGGAACCCGAGAAAGCTTAAAGATATATACGTTGGTAGACAAATGAGGACAAATAGTAACAAATATGAAAAAAAGATGGACACATAGAAGGAATACATAGTTGAACTGTTCCGAAGACAATATCCTGAAACGGCTGATGCATCAACGGATGATAAAGCAGTAGCGCCTGTTAAGGTCCAAATTGAAATACTGAAACTTGAGGCTATTGATGAACAGGTAGATAAGCTTCAAATATGTGTTTGACATTTTAATGCAATTTATGATTCTAGAAACGTTCCATTAGGCCCAATTCACACATAAGCGGCGTCGGGCGCGGGCGCGGTATAGGCGAGGCGCAGGCGATTGTGATGTCCATATGCAGTGAAGGGGTGGACATTGCACCTTATGTTTACATAGAGCGGCGTTGAAGAGTTATGCCTTTCGCCTCTTCACCGTGTCTTAGGTGAAGAGGCGAAGACACGGTGCCGGCGCTGCGAGAGGCACGACGCTTCAAGCCCCCTCTATATAAACATGTGGTGCAATGCCCACTTATGTGACGAGGCGCGGGCATTTGCTTCGTGCCTCTCGCCGCGCCGGCACCGCGTCTTTGCCTAAGACACGGTAGGCGAAGAGGCGAAACTCTTCCACGTCGCCTCTATGTACACATAAGGTGCAATGTCCACCCCTTCACTGCATATGGACATCACAATCCGTTGTGCAAAATCGCGCCTGCGCCTCGCCTACAACGCACCCGCGCCCGACGCCGCTTATGTGTGAATTTGGCCTTAGATTGTCTCAAATCTAAGGATGCATTTTTCGCTTCTACTCTTCTTAACATTCGGAATATCTAGAGGGGAGAGGAAAAAATTAGAGGAGTTGCAGATGGTGGAAAAGAGGTTAAGAGAGTGTGCAGCGGAGAAAGGTCTGAAGAAATCCTGAAAGGTAGCGCGAAGAAGAGCAAAGTTAATATAAACTGGCAAATTAATTGAGATGGCAAGGACGGAGAAGGATCTGACGAGTTAGAGATAGGTGGTAGGACAGTATGTGTTCTTCCAGAATTGGGTGGTAGTGGCTCTGGTACAGCTGAAACTGAAAAAGTCAGGAGGCGATGGGTTGAAGGCAGAGACGTTAAAAAAACTTCCAGTGGAAGGGAGCGAGAAGCTGCCATAGGTGATAAATAGGGCGAGTTGGGGTGGTCCCGGTTAATAAAGGGAGAGTGGCCGCGGACTTGAAGCACTATAGCAATCACTATGGTGAGTGCGGTATATAACGTTATGATGACAGTAGGAATGAACAGATTGGATAGTGTACTGGAAAGAAAAGGGCGGCTACCGGAATGTCTGGGTGGGACGAGGGAGCAGATATTTACACTAGAGAGAATGGTGGAGAAAGCGGTGGTGTAGTGGGTGAGAATAATGTATAAAGAATCGTGGAAAAAGCAAGACTGAATGCAGAAATTTAGGGTGAATATTGTAGTAAGGCAGGGGTGCCCGCTAAGCCCCTTCCTGTTCAACCTATACACGAGCGAGTTGGAGGAGGTGCTGAGGATAGTACAGGCGGCAGGAGTCGAGGTGAGTAGAAACAAGGTGTGGATGTTGGCGTATGCGGAATGTGTACTTTATTTTTATTTGTATATTTTATTATTGCTTTCGGGTGGATTTTGGAGATATCTAATAGAATTTTTGTGACGGCTTTGCTTAATAAATGTCCTCTTCTATATGACAATAACAAAGGAAGGAATCCGTCATAAGAGTTCTGGGATTACTCAGCAGAAATAAAAATAAGGACCACTCGCGCCTTCACGTGCATTCGCTCCATGCTATGCACTCACAAGCTAAGCCTAAAATGGAAAATCCACATTATCAAATATTACGTATTATCTATCTTGTTATATGGAAGGCTCGAAGAAAATAGAGGCGTTTGTTATGTGGGTATATTATAGAATCTTGAAGACAATAATGCGGGAAGATATCAGTAGAGTTAGTGTGATAGTATATTAATAGTAATGATAATGATAAAAAGGCGATATTAAGAAAAATATGAACATTAATTCAAATAAATATTATGAAAAACTTCGTAATATTTTCTTCTAATTTTCTAAAAATTCAGTCAGGTTATATACTTATCTTGATACTCATATTTCTGAAATCTCTCAACAGTTATTTTCAAAATAAGATTAAAAATGCTACTAATTTAGAAATAGAAATAACTGATTTTCTGTCTGATGAAAGATACAACAATAATCCAAAGAATTGGATGGAAAATTGTCGATGAGAAAAACTATCTACTCTTAATAGTAACATTTCATAGTGAAACTTTTCCTTTGAATTAATATATCTTTACGAAAGCAGTTAATCAATAATACACGTGTTAAGCTTTGGTTGATGTCAGTTCTTGGATAATAATTTTAACAATCTATATCTATCTATGTTTACACGACGTTGGTGATAAGCAACCTTGATTTCTAACCTTATATATTTAAATTAATATAATTTAGTAGGTAATACATACTGGTCATTGTATTAGACGTGGTCAACTGGTGATTTCTGCACGCCGGCGGCCGCAACGGTGACATAGCACTGCAACGGCCGCTCCTCGACGTAATCGCCGGCGGCAGACGTCCTCCTCCCAGGCAGATAGTACACCAAACAAGTGACCCCTATCAGGAACAGGAAGAAGACGAACACGATATCGAACATGATCAGCGAGTTCCACGTCAGCAATCGCATCACAATAAATTCGTGGACGTCGTCGTCTGGCGGCGCCCGTCGTCCACGCGCACCATCACCAACACCGACACCACTTTTTAGAACTATTTTGGCTGGAATCCCCGAAAGTTCCGCACTCAAAGTTCGCACGTTGCGGCACTCATTATTAAGCGACACGTCTGCCAGACGGCTTATTTACACAGGCGGAAAGGGAATTAATAATCCGAACTAACAAACCGATTCGGGGTAGTTGGCCGACTGAAAAGAGCATTGCGGGGTAAGATTAATGGCCAATCGATGCGCGCTTTGCATTGAACTTACGGGAGTGTGAAAGAAATAAAAAGGAAAGAAAGCGTGCGGCACTTTTGTTGAAAGTTAAAAACAGTTTGGAACAAAAAGAAAACAGCACAAATGAATTTTAAAGGAATATCGATTTACTTTAACTTTTATAGCCTTTATGGACTCTAGTTGGTTTGAAACTAAGAAATACATTGTTTTAAAATACACAAGGGTGTTGTTCGTACATTTTCTAAGCTTTTACCACTTTAATAAACTACTTTAATTAATAATACACATACTTAAACAGAGTAATAGCATCAAAGTAGATTTTTATAACTTTTTTTGTTTACAAAGGGTATCATTATTTAATTCCATATTTTTTGTAAAAAACAGATCACGCCCACCAAACAATGTTCTAAGACAAACTTAATTGTAATTGCTATAGATACTAACTAAAATAATATATAAATAAAGGAGGGCAACACTTTAGGCAATATGAAATAAAATGTATGTAAGGGTACTATAATTAATTTACATATTTTTTTCTTGAAAAAAAAAACCTGTACCCTTCAATTTGTATCATACCATTCTTATATTCTTCAAGTAAAATACAGACGTACAAATAGCTTCGGAATCAAAATTTGTCAATTAAAAGTCATTAGGACTGTTATTGAGTAATGGTCTATAAAGTGCGCTATCTTTTATTATATTGAATCTATTATATTGTAGATATATTTAACATATTTAGTTGTGAGTAGTGATGGACATAATCGAATAAATGCGTAAAGTCGATAGAAACGCAACTCGAAAAACATTCGTATATACAAATTAGTATTTAATAAATCGCCATCATACAAGTTTAAATAAATCCATGACTACATCTCAGACTAGAGAAGTGCTCATCAGTTGAATAAAATGCTCCCGCTATAAGACGTCTTTACGCGGTCTCTGAATGAGCTTACTAGTAATTTTTGTGCTTTGAAATTTAATCGGCAATGCTCTTATTATTTAAACCCTTTATAATTGTTATACACCATTTGAATGGTGACCGAAAAGCATTCAAATATATTGAGAATACCTAGTGTTGCTTTTTATAAGAAATTTATTTGGTAAATAATAATTTAGTTGTAATATTTTGTATATAACAATATTCTAGTCCATACTAAGATAGAGTGGTATAGGTTCAACTCCAACGAAAACCCATTCGTAAAAATACACAATGATTTTCTATTAATAACACATAAAAGAAAATCAATTATTTAACGGTGTGCAAACATTACCAAGTTATAATTGTTGTCCATCTTGTATAAGATGTACAATCACCTGAATATCTCCGTTTTCTTTTTCAATGTTTTATTGTTCTAATGTCAAACTGTTTTGAAATTGTAATTGAAAAGGAAATAAAGACACTATATTATTATTATTATTATTAATATTATTATTATGATTATAAAATGACAACCATAATAAAGCTATTGATTACACTTATACATAGTTATTTCGTGCATTACTTTTATGGACATATTTTCTTTCACTCCAAGTAACTCTAAACTAGCTGTTTTGCGAAAAATTCAATTTCTCTTAGACGAACTTTTCCAATGAAACTAGTCGCGCATAAACCCCTCTCGGCGAATTTTCTCGCGTAGCAAACTTTACAAGACAAAAAATTGGGGCGACAGTTTACATCGCGCTAAACAATAGTCTCATTCATATTAATGTCTGCGCTATGCCCGATATGCCGCCGGCCGCAGGCGGCACCCTCGTTGAGATTTTTATGCGCCTTGCGTGGCAGGCGGAGAGCGAGGGGATGCAACAGTTATATTATTAAGTTCGGAAGGAAAAAACCGAAATCTTTGGGGTGAATTTTTAACCGAGAAACGTCGGATGTGGAGCGTGAAAATAAACTGGGTTATTATGAGTGACGGGTGGATGGGAGTACTAAATCGGGTAGAGTTCTTGGGGCGGTATTTGTCGGAGTTTGTTTTCCCAAGCAGTTATCGATTGCGACAACTCTATGACGTATGATTGAAGGGAACATACATTGATACTATAAAATATATCGTATTTTCTTTAGATTGGAATGTGCAGAAACAAATAGGTTTGGTTTACTGCGACTGTTACTACGAATTTTTATCAGGAAGCTTTCCACGCATAACAATGAACTGCTGCCTCGGCTATATTGACAAGTGCAAAGTTTAATATTACTAATAACGGAATTATTATTGTCAATGTAGTTAAAGCCATGAGGACAAGTAACCGATAAAGTAATTTTGTTTTCTTCAACATTATTAATAAACTAGTAGTAATAGTTGTAATAGTAGTATTAGACGCTGTAGTTGTAGTAGTAGTAGTGGTAGTAGTATTAGCAGTAGTAGTGGTAGTAATATTAGACGTTGTAGTTGTAGTAGTAGTAGTAGTATTAGTAGTAGTAGCAGTATAAGCAGTAGTAGCAGTAGTAGTATTAAGCGTTGTAGTTATAGTAGTATGGGTAGTAGTAGTAGTGCTTGAACCAACCCTGGTAATAGTAGTAGTAACTTTTATTGACATACCTACAACTTCAATTATCACTGTACGATCTTAACGAATATCTAGTATGAATGTCAGCTGATTCATTTATTTTATTGTATATATTTATTAATCCACTTATTTTTCAAGTGCATCAATTTTTTTGTAATGAGTTAAATATACATTTAATAGAATTTCATTTCTAGGTGTATGTAATATCATTTTAAATACTTGTATTGATATTATTGTATCAACTGCAATGTAATACATGTATTTTAGTAACGTTAATTCTTACATGTGTGCAGTGATTTTTATGTGTTTCTTTTTTTTTCTTTAACTTATATGTTGCAATTCCCGTTCTTGTAAAGACACAAATACATACATGAATATATCTATATATCTATCTATCATTATATTATTATGAACTATATTTATAGGACTGTCAGCCAAAGGGTCTTTCCATCGGGAAACGAGAAAGTCATGAGAGTTTAATCAGCCCGAATTTACATACACTTAGTACACAGCCTGCTACAGACCAAACACACGTTTTTGTTTATCGAAAATATCTGTGGCAGACACAATTAAATAACACACAGTTTAGCTGTATTTTATGGTTGGTAATTATTACATGATTTTAAATTATGATAGAAATTTCGAAACAGTAAACCTCATTTAGTTATAATTTTAGCATTAAATAAGCTATAGAGTTTTATTAAATGTAAAAGAAACGTGTCCATATTGAAAGAGCGTTAAGCGTAGCCATCAATCAATGTCAGATATATTTATTAATTAAACGACATCTAATTTAGCAAACTCCAACGAATATGTATAGCAGAATGAGTGCTTTTAGAAGTTTTAGTTCAATTTCTAAAGGAAAAAGCGACACAGAAAGTACAAAAAGTATGAAGTTAGTCGTTTATAAATAAGTTCCCTAAACTGCATTCCAATTAATTTGGTATTTTATTTCACTCCATAATGGTGTATTGGTGATTTCTCTGAAATAAATGCCATAGCGAGAACGATTGACATGCACCCTTTTTATTTCTATAATTTTCGAGATCGTCAAGGTTTTCATTACGAAATAAAAACGATAACTATTCAACAATAAATATATTTTTCTATAGGTAAAGTACGAATGTATGTTTTGAAATATTGACACAGGTAAAAAGTGACTTCTATAAGGCACCTTACACGATCAATAATACTGTCAATATTTTAGAATAATGACAGTATTATTGTACGATAACATGTTTAAAATATTCATTATTATAAAATATGGACAGTATTACTTATCGTGTAAGGAATAGTAATGATGGGATGAAGAGAATTCTGATATTTCTCGGGATATTTGATTACTTGATAAATATAAAAGGAGGATTGAAGCAAATACTGACAGTACTAGGACTGACAGTATTATTGACCGTGTAAGGTGCTTTTATAAGGGATAATTTATTCTAATGACATTACTAATAAAATACTTAAATTAATGTAGAACAGTTTAATACAATAACACGTAAACAAAGTGATAACTTTTTTAAAATCGAAAATACCACAAAAACATAATCAAGACTATGATACATGAGATAATATACAAATATGCGAACATTGGTTTGAGATATGCAATCGTTTTTCTTAAATCACAGAGGAATCATTTGGCACAGACAATAGACGAGCTCACATTTTCACAGAGATGGTCTTGCCGCATAGTCTATCAGGGCCGAAGGGGGCACGATCCTGATTGGGTATGTGAACGACGTGGCTACAAGCAGATCCCAGAAATATCTGAGGACGACAGTGAATAGCGGTCTGGATGCATTCCCCTCACCGTAAAAAAGAGATGGCCTTAAGGCTCATCCTAATCTTTCGGGAAATCTTTTCAATATTACTAAAGATATTTGAAAAAAAAGCAAAATCAATGAACTAAAATTTTCTAAAAAGAGTTCTTTTTTTTTGTACAAAAACTTAAATATTTAACATACGCATGTATATTTAAAAAATAAATACCAAATGGATAACGCTTTTCATCATGAAACTGTAGTTGTCTTTTATAATTTTGATTTTGATTATGACATTTTAAACGAAACTAAAACCAAGTTTCTTGACTGAAACTAACTTGACAGATCAACAGCTTGCTATTTTCGTTTTTACTTTCTAAAGTATTCAATTGTAGGGGGCATCTGGTGTGAAAGGAAATGGGCCAGGATAATATCCATAGAACAAATCTTTTAGCGGTCATTGTAAAGCAAAAATGTAAACGAGACATGCCTGTACTGCAATACGATATTGATCATATTAAACTTTAAAATTTTTGAAGAATGATATTAAATTACCATGAAACTCCAATAACTAAATACAAACAAATGCTGCAGGTATCGCCCTAATGTTATAGTGCAGAAATATGAGATTGTGAGGTTTTAAGAATATGGGATGGAGTTTAATAGTAAATTCCTGGGCGAAATTAAGTCAATTTCAGCCCTTTTGAGGGTTACTACCTATATTTGAAGTATAAGTCAAACTCTTTGATTGTAATTTCGAAGAGACACATACTTCTATTGAACTGGTTTAGTTTAATAACGATTTTGAAGTAACAAATGGCAATAGAAATCATTTCTATTTGTATAAATTAACCCTACAAAATAGCCAACAGTCTGGCGACTGAACGACTACAGGAATAAGTGGTCATCTCTTGCCGGTCAAAAGTTTCTAGTGGGTGAGCTAACAGGAGCTAAAGCAACTCGCCATGTGGCTGGAAAACAGTAAAAGAAGAATATTATATCGACTATAAGAGAGAGATATTAAAATATGCACATGGAATTCTAGAATATCCAGGTACCGCGAGCAAACTAATAACATTTAAGGACCGTGTCTACAATTCGGAAATTTCCAACGAGGCTTGTGCTTTTGATTGCCGTAGTAACACGCAAAGCAATAACTAAGGCCCTGTCCGTTTCGCTACTACTAGTGACTAATAATTACCGCCACGAAGGTTATCTCCCGCCTGGGGCTTTATAGTCCCCTATCTGTTACCTTACCGGGTGGCGAATAGGGAAATGTCTCCCAGATATAGGTCGTATTTGGGAAGTGAAATACCCAATGCGGACCGAAACTAGTACTGCAGCGCAGACCGAGTATCTGCCGGTATACGCAGATGGATTATGGAATCGATACCGATATCGGACAGAGTAATCCTAATCCAGCTCAAATCAAAACCATTTAATACCAACATAATTAGGTGTATATACCAACATCAACAAGTAGTGATGAGGAGATAGAGAGCTTTTATAAAAATCTCAATGAAGCATTAACTCTTGTAAGAAAGGAACATAACATCATAGTTATGGGCGACTAACGCAAAAGTGGGAAAAGAGCAATGTAAAACCATCGAGGTACTCCTAGACACCCACTTTCCTGGCAATCAACCTGGAGGTCTCAACTTGGCAACTGATCCTCATCTACCTGATGAGGAAGATTGGCTGCTAGCTGACCAAATGATAAGTATAACCAAAATGGAATGGGCAATATCAAGCTTTTTTTCTTTTAAGTCCCCAGGACTAGATGGAATATTCCCAGCACTGCTACAATGGGGGTTAACCTACATTATAAACACATTGGTGTATATATTTAAGGGTTGCATTGCTTTTACGTACATACCCAATACATGGAGAGAGGTCAAAGTGACCTTTATAGCCAAATCAGGCAAAGTAGATTACGCACTTGCCAAGTCATTCAGGCCCATCAGCCTAACCTCATTTCTATTGAAGACGTTGAAGAGGCTCTGTGATCGTGAAATCAGGGACGGGCCGCTGTACCCCATACATCCGAAACAGCATGCCTACCAACCAGGACGCTCAACGGAATCAGTCCTACATCTGGTGACCTCTAAGATAGAGGAAACACTAGAGCATAAAAGTTGGTTGCTTGCCACCTCCATTGATATTGAAGGTGCTTTTGACAAAACAACATTTAAGAGTATTGATAATGCTCTAACATCTCACGGGATTCACCCCACTATTAGGGGCTGGATAAAAAATATGCTTGGCCTAAGAACAATCCAAGTAACACTAGATGACGTAACATCAAAAAAAGTTGCAGGAAGAGGCTGTCCTCAAGGTGGAGTCCTCTCACCCCTTTTATGGGACCTTGTAGTTGATAGCATCCTCCTGGAATTAAACAACTCAGGATAGCCATTGGCTATGCCAACGACATAGTGATCATGATTAATGGCAGTTTTTAAGGTGTACTATGTAACCTCGTGCAAAGTTCCCTAAAGATTGTTGAGAACTGGTGCGATAGCCATTCGCTAACAGTTAACCCAAAAAGACACGAGCCGATATTGTTTACGAGGAAGAGGAAACTCGAGCTCATGAACATGCCAACTTTCTTTAAGGTTCCTCTGACTCTTACAGATAAAGTAAAATATCTAGGATTATTCATGGATACAAAACTGAACTGGAATGAACATATAACATCCAAGCTGGAAAAAGCTTGCATCTCATTTTGGCAATGCCGCAGGGCGGTTGGTAAAACATGGGGCCTATCTCCCAAGATCACCCAATGGATATATACCGCGATCATAAGACCAACTATCGCATATGGTGCAATAGTCTGGTGGTCGAAAACCAAACAAGTTACAACAATCTCAAAGCTATCACACATCCAGCGGATGGCGTGTCTTGCCATCACCGGCGCTATGAGAACAACGCCCACAGCAGCTCTTGAAGCACTGTTATGTCTGCAACCACTCGACCTTATTATAGGGGAGACTGCATTAAGTCTATCTTCACTCAACCTGTGACATCACTGAGTGAAGATATCAAACTAGACCCCCTCATAGAAAGTAAGTGCGACAGAATTCTACCCAAATACAGTTTTGTCAAACACTTTCAGACCATCATCACAATGGATGGTATCCCACAAGGCGCCAACATAACCATGTATACTGATGGATCCAAAACTAAGACGAGAGCTGGCTTTGGAATATTCTCACCAGAACTCGATCTCAAGTAAGTGCACCACTTGGAAGACTCGCGTCAGTCTTCCAAGATGAATTAACAGGAATACTAAAGGGTGTTCAAATTGTAGCTGAACGGAATATTAAGGATAAACATATCCAAATACTCACCGACAGCAAAGCAGCTCTAAATGCACTGAATGCCAACATATTTGTGTCGAAAGAGCTATATTCATGTCTACACAGCCTGGAGGAGCTAGCTAAATATAATAAACTAGAACTCTGTTGGATAAAAGGACATAGTGGCATCAAGGGGAACGAAATAGCAGATGAACTTGCCAGGAAGGGATCCTTACATCCTCTAACAACCCAAGAGGATGAAATACTTTCTGCAGGTACTCTGAAAAAAATAATAGAGCATAGGACACATGCTCTTCACAAGATAAGATGGCGAGAAACGCCGGGCTGCAAGCAATCAAAGGCAGCAATTAGGCAACCTTGTAAAATTGCATCCACGGCCCGCCTTAACTTATCTAGAACTAATCTGAAACTATTGACAAACATCCTAACTGGCCACTGCCGGATAAACAAACACCTACACACGATGGGTCTGGTGAACAGCCCGTTATGTAGAGGGTGCAATGAAGAACTAGAAACAGCAGAGCATGTAATATGCCTTTGCCCAGCTCTAGTAAACACTAGGCATCTAATACTAGGGGAGTACTGGCCTAGTATGGTCAGCATTGGCAGCTCCTCACCCGCCAAAGTTTTGCAGCTTGTACGCAAAATTGACTTTTGGGATGAGTGAGCAGCCTTAAAGGGAGGTTTCACAATGGGCCCAATTTGAGGCCTAAGTGTCTGTAGCTATGCTACCCTCCAGCCAACAATCCAGAACTATCCAGAATGTAAAACCATAGCGGGCAGTTTTTGACAGGGCCAAAGAAACGATCGGTGATAGTCTTATCAAATTCTGCCAGGAGAATGACCTCTCTATAATAAACACCTATTTCAAATTAATTATATCAAAGAAGACTGTACATCTGGAAGTTAAACGTGGAGTGAAGGAAGTCACTGTCCTGAATCAAATTGACATGACAAAGCAACGTTTTAGAAACAGCATAATATCCATCAAAACATACCCAGGAACAGATATCGGATGTGATCACAATCCTCTAGTAGCGGTAACTAATACCAAGATAAAGAAAAATATCAAAAAACAAAACCATAGACCGTACACTATTAAAAGCGGAACCCCCTTGGTGGTTCCGAGAACAGCTGCATAGATGCCTTACAACTAACAACGAGAGTGCGACAGACGCAGATAGAACATCTGCCTAAGACAGCTTAAAGGTAAACAACAAGATAAGAAAAGATCATGGATGACAGATGAAATATTAGATCTACTGGAGGAACGTGTGTTTAGTAGCCTAAACACAGCAAAAACGGGTACAAAAATAAACGGGTACTAATAAGATAGAGAACCTGGGAAGTAAAAGCATCTTATATGGCCAGGCAATGCAAAGAGATAGAAGAACTAGATGCGACATATAATTCCTTTAATCTATATAAACAGATCAAGGAAACAACTGGCAACTCAAAATCAAGCGGAGCATGGGGTGTACTGTACGGTGAAAGTGATAAGTTAATACTGCAACAAAAAGTAACCGAGTAGACCAAATATATTACCAAACTTTTTGAAGAAGACAGCACAGTAACACCGCCGGTTCTGGAGGATGCAAAAGGACCACTAATTACATGTAGTAGAATGACGTGGAATATGCTACTAAAATTTCAAAAAGCCGCAAAGGGCCAGATAAAATTCCTTGTGAGGTATATAAACGAAATGATGACCAAAATAGTCTTAAAGCAGTCACAAATCAAACAAAACAAAATATACACCAGCGGAAAACTGCCAAACGGTTGACTTAAATAAGAAAAGCAACTGGGTTCTGAAACGGCCTCTGCATCAGGCTTTGTTAGTAAAAAATATATGGAATATAAGAAGAAGAGGGTTATATACGTGGAGAATGCCTGTGGATACTGCAGAAAAAAGAATACAAAATTAGATTTATTATATCTCAATGATCAAAAGACATAGAACTAGCTGTACTTTCAAGACATATCGAGAAGCTGAGATTTAATCAGACAGCTCTAGTTATGGTATTCAAAGTAATAATGAAAAACGTAAGAAAGAAAATCATTGGCAAATATAACTAATGCAAACTCAAAGAAACATCGACAAGTAGTAAAGTAGAAAAGTACCTTACCAATTAATGCAAAACACATGCACAATTATAAATCTGTTAATATACCACTAGAGTGGCTAAAAACTGAATTCATTACTTTGCCCAAAAAACCTGAGGCCACATAATGTGAAGACATTAGGACCATAAGTCTTATGAGTTACCTCCTTAAAATATTTGAGAGATACATAGGAGTCTTATGAGTTACCTCCTTAAAATATTTGAGAGAATACATAGGAGAATACAGACAGCAAAAAAAAAACAAGTATGATCAAGTCAATTTGGGATCCAACCTGCGTGTAGATGGAGAGAACATAGATGAAGTAAAGATCCTACGAGGAGTAAGGCAAGGCAATATACTATCTCCATTAATATGCAACATACATTGAGAATATTTGTTTAGCGAAGATCATAGGATTACTAGAGCGTCCATATGATCGGCAGCAACTAGAAGTTGCTCGATATAAGACCCTGTTATGGTCACAGTATTGGCAAGGCCCAATAGAAACTGGTAGTGGCCCTACTGAGCCAAAGCTGCAAATCAAAGACCAGCAGCAGGTACCGAGTAGCAAATACTCTAGTATTAAATTCCGTGGCGGCGCTGAACAATACTAGAATACTTTCAAAAACAGTTATATTAAAAGTGATGAACTGCTACTCGCAACATACAACACTACCATCATGACAATCAAACAACACTTAGAAGAACTGGAACATGATAAAAATATCAAATGGAACATTGTCGGGTTATGCCAAATGCGCCTATTTACAATAGAGAACTAGAGAGAAGCAAGTTAATAATAAGTTTTCTCACAGGCAAAGAACTAAAGCTGAAACAGGAAGAATATGAGAAAGATCTGCAAAAAAGATTTGAACCGATAGGATATCTAGACAACATGGATATAACAAATTTTGAGATTAACACTCTCCCACGAAGAAAATATGCTCAAAATCGTAACAAAAATAAACACACCGCACAATTATGATAAAAAAGGAAGATTTACTGACAGAATATAAAAATCTGAATAAATCTTAAAAAAAGAAATCAGAAAAAATATCAAAGGTTACAACAATGAACTAATAAAGAACGCGATTGAAGCAAATGAAAATTGAAGTTTTTAAGATCAAAATTGTCAATAGGCCGATCAAGATATCCATATATATATATCCAATAAAAAAGGTAGTAGAAATCATCGAGAACTGAATGCCACAAATTCGGACGAGCCTAATCCAACCACCAGAGAAACGATTCAAATTATAGGATCAGAAGATATACCAGATAAATCAGTTTCAGTAACAAGATCAGCTTTGAGACAAATGAAAATCAGTCCCGGAGAAGATCACATAACCTCGGAAATGCCGAAGAAAGGAGGGAAAGGCGTGGGACAAAAACACACCTGTACACCTGAACAAATGTGCAAGAACACAAAATACTTGTGGATTGGTACAACCCGGAGGTTATTATTTTGTTTAAAAGGAATAACCTTACTATCGCAGCTGTACAAACTATTTACAAGAATAATAACTTATGAATAAATTCGACTCATACCAGCCCGTGGAGCAAGCACGGGTTAAGGCTACAGCAGAACAGACCACCAACAGACAATACGTGTCAAAACCACACAACATAATATCCCTCTACCTTTTGCATTTATAGATTTCCAGAAAACATTCGACTCGAAATAAAAATGGTTAATCCAAGATTGTTATTGTAAAGCGATGGACCGTGGCGGTATAGACTCAAGGTACTCAAGGATCCTGGAATATATTTATGACAACGCATGTTTCCATGTCAAAATAGGCGAAGAACTAATATCTAATAAAATTTGATTGCAAAGAGAAGTTAGCCAGCGAGATCCTATCTCCCTAACATTATTTACACTAGCGGTACAACATATTTTTTTAAATGTAGCATGGATACACAAAAGCGTAAATTTAGGTAGGTCTTACTTAAACCACCACCGATTCGCAAACGAGATAATTTTTAAGTCATCCAGAGATTTCAGAATAAAGTACTAAGAAGGCGTATTAACCCGCCATGGTAGGTAAGAAACAGCTCAATGCACTACTATCTTAAGACTGTGCAACAGACAATCGCCAAATGTGCCAGCAGGCATGCACAACGCCTGATTCAGCATGTAAACGCTGTCATCCAACTTCTCGATAACACTACTGTAGAAAGAAGGCTCAAGAGAACGAAATCCTTTGAACTAGTGAATAAAACAAGTGCAAGCAACCAGCAAAAGAAGAGCTTAGTATACATGTACAACGAGTAGAACCTACAGGAATATTACTGAATGAAACAATAGACTCCATACAAACTCTATTAATTTAAGTTAGAATAGAAATGCTCATTGATCATCTTTCTGACCAAATTGTGACATAAATTCACCGTCGGATGTCTTTAGGTAATTATAAGTAAATAAAAAATACGACCATGTTACAAAAACTAAACGATGCATGTAAATTAATCGGGCTATGGATGAATTTGGAGAATAGAAATATTGTCAGTCCCAGGGAAGTGATGGTCCAGATTGACAGTCATTCTATTGAGAACCTCGATAAGGACGTATACCTAGGCCAAAACCATAATTGGAAATGGGGAGGACATGTTGCAAGACAACAGAGGGCAACAATTGGTTTCAGACGGCGCAAAACAGAAACACCTAGCTTATGTTCTGGAGTAGACTGAAAATGGCTGAATAAGAAAGAAAAAAATCACAGCTGGTTGTGGGCTTCTTATCGATAGCGGTTATCGATAATAATAACTAAGTAATGGACTAATTTTGTCGCAGTGTATAAACAAGTAGTAGTAGTTTTCTAAGCAAAGGTGTCTGTATAGACAGATTTGAACTTCGTGTGAAGTTAGTAACACTAGTACATATTATAAATATCTCCCATTGCAAATTATTTACCATGAAATTACTATTGATTTAACGCGTATGAAGTAAATCCATAACTTTTTTGATTCACTTATGCAGAAACTTCGAACAAAGCGAGTCTTTCAGGAGATTCGTTCCGATCGAAATTACAGGGCTTGCGTATACACGTAGACAAATATTGGAGGCGGTTCAACTTATTAAAAGTTGGCCTGGAGGAGGGCAAAACAAACGCGCGCCGCTGATCGAATTTCAGCGAGATTAATTTCATGGCGAAGTTAACGAATTAGGAGGACCGTTTTCAAATCCAAGCTGATATAATTAAACGTTAAATTAAATTAATACTAAAGTTAATATAGTGTATAATAGTCAATAATCCATTACACTTGAATACTTGAGACGTATTATAAAATTCATAAATCATAAATCACTCAGATATCAATCACCAGATTTTTTCATTTGATATGTTAAGACGTGGGTTCGAGACCCACCGGATAGTAAATTTTTAAGCTTTAACATATAAGGAATGTATAATTTATCTTATATTGTCAGTGAGGGGAAATAATACGAGTTATAAAGGCACCTTACACGATCAATATTACTGTTAATATTTTAAAATAATGACAGTATTACTATATCATGATATGTTTAAAATATTCATTATTCTAAAATATTGCCAGTATTACTGATCGTGTAAGGTATAGTAATGATGGAATCAAGAAAATACTGATGTTTATCCGGATAATTGATTACTTGACAAATATAAAAGGAGGATTAAAGCAAATACTAACAGTATTAGGACTGACAATATTATTGACCGTGTAAGGTGCCTTATAGAACTGATCTGTCAATCTGGAATCGCGTTTGAAACACAAAAACAAAAATAACTAGGGTGATAATGAACCAAAAGCAGTACACATTATAAAAATAACAACTATAATACTAAATAATTTTAACCTTATAGCATGCAGCCACAAAACATGTATACTTTCGACCATACATGTGTTAAGATTACAATGTTGTACTTCTTTTTCTATTTTCAACTTTACGTGTCCAAGTCTCTATAAGTTGAAAGTTTGTAATTTGTTATAACTATTTCTTTCAGATTCTATGAACATTCCCCTAGGACGCCGTTTTATACTCACCATGCATACTTCTTCGGGTTCAATATTACCTATCATCCAGGAAAATTGCATAATGATATGATTTGATTGAGTAATAGAGAACAATTCTACAAATACAATATACGAAATAATTTAGTAGAATTTTGTGTATATTTGAAGAACATTTCTAGAAATATTTTTTAAATCTAAATATCACAGTATGTAAACAAGGTGTCGATGGAGACTTATTTTCACCAAAAAGTAATACAATACTACAGCGAAACATGAAAACTTACATCGAATAATAATAATTTTCCGATCGAGCTTAGGTTTCGAGATATGGAAGTACAAACTTCAAATAGACGTTCACATCGACTATGAAAATCAATATTTCACAAAAATAATAGTGGGCCATAGAAAAACAATATTTGTTGTTGTTGAAAGCACGACAACTTAAAATCAGTGAGTTTTGAATTTTGTCTCAATATTGCTGAGTTTGGAATTGAATAGCATTCCAAATTTTCTCTCGCAATTTCATTTCAGTATGAATTTCCTCTGCCTGTCTCTCGTTTAGAGTTGCTTTGTGTGGTCTCAGAATTAAAAAATCAGTGAATTTAAGTACGGCGAACTTGCAGACCAATAAACAGAACCGAATATAAGTTCCTGCGAGCACTTGTTTAAAAATTCAAAATCCTGGAGCATTTTCACCAGATATGTTCAATCAACACGTGGTGTGGGATTTTTAACCGCATCGCCTAAATGGTGCGTAGGAGCAAGACACGTTACTTACATGGATTCGTTAAAAAGTTTTTTTTTCAGAAAAGATCAGTTTCTGTGAAAAGTATAAAAATTAAAAATATTAAAACACATTATTTAGAATTAAAATGGAAAGGATACACATTTTAAATAATAATCGCCTGCATTTATAAAAATTATGGCTAATTTTAACATTTAAATAGGTAAGAGGTAAAAAAATACATTTGAATTTATTACTTGAATATAAAATCCATTCACTACACCCATCGAACGCACCCGCAAGGAATTCTCTGCGCGCGGCATTTGTAATTTTACGGATGCCGAGTTTGTAATAAAAATTGAATTTGCGCGTCAATTAATACACAAACTACAATTGATGGAAAGCGCCTACATTCCTACGATTATTATTATTATATTTAAAACTAAAAAGTACGAATTGCAAAATTAAAGCACGTTATACTTAACAGGTATAGTAATTAAGAAACTTCTTTATATCGTAACTACGTGAAATGCAGGTGGTGATTTTTAATTCGCAATTTGTACAAAAATGTTCAATTTCTACAATATCCCGCTGGTATAACCCAAACTATCTACTAGAGTGAGCATACAAAAATAGAATTTTAATCTCATTATTATCCAAACTATTTGCGACAGACGAATAAAATAACATTTTCTAGATAGAGCTTGTTGATAGAGCTTCGTGAACTTGTGTAATTAAAGAGATCAATTTATTTTTTTAGCCAGTTATTATCCATCGGTATAGGCTCAGTCTAATAAATAAACATATTTATTTATTAGTCTGGGGGTATAGGAGTCATTTGAATCTACAAAAAGTCTAAGGGAGGGATACTGTCAATCCCCGACCGCTGTTCAAGCTCTTAAAAAATGGACACGCAAATGTAAAAGCATGGGGCTCTAGGTGAGAAAAGATCACCCACAAAGAAACACACTTTGTCGTGGTATGGAGTCCAATATGGCGAATTCCGGAAACGCCCAGCTATGGAGTTAACCAAATTCGCTTTGAGCTAGAAGCGATATCAACGGAGTCACAATACTTGGACATCAGAGAACCGATGTCCAAGTAGCGCCCGTTCAAGTTACTCTAGGGACGATACGAAGAGACTCCCCGGTGCAGAAACAGACCCCACCCCATCCACCAAACCGAGGATGCACAGGGATGAAACAATACTAGTCAACTCGCAGATGGACAAACGTACGCGGACCTACTAAGAGCGACCAGGAAGGCGATTCACAAAGAAGGTAACGTGGTGAGAATACACAGAACAGAGAATGGGCAGCATGCGAATTAAAGTGAAAAGCAGCGGTGTAAAGGTTGATGCCTTTTACAGAGCCATAACTAACGAGTCTGCAGGGGCGTAAGCAAGGGTGAGACAACCAGGTGTTACCCCGCTCATTCGGGGGACGGACGTCCTAACAGCAAAGGAATAGGTAGAAGATGCGAACCAACCCAAGATCGGAAGAGACCTGAGGAGGCCCAGCCAGGCACCCAGGTTGTCATGGTGACCACGTGCGGACCAAAGGCTCAGGATTGGCCTGATACTATGCAAAGCCCCGTGACGCGAAGACATACCCTATAGCTTTGACCAGTGCTGGTTCGGAGGGCAGCATGCCTAAACGTGTACTGGCGAAGATAGACTCGCCTAGTGGCCAGCTTAGCCGCATCTCCATGGGCCTCGGAGATGCGACGAAGCTGGCCGCCAGGCGAGGCAGTGTCAGAGAGAGGGGCGAAGGAATCATCGTCACAGAGCCCAATAATAAGAAGCTTGACTGCTCGTGGGTGACAGATGGGCTCATGGGGGACGTGGACATCAATTGCATGAACAGCGTATCTAGGGAAATTACGTCTCACGGCTCACCCACGAGGGGAATAGTTTGGACAAACTCTAAGGGAGTAACACTAATTCCCGGGAGCACCCTACGGCATGGCTTAACAATCTGGAACAAGAGATAAGCGCAGCGAGCGACCTGGTCAGTATCTTGGGGATCGCCCGCTCCCGACTGGAGAAGCGGTAACAACGAGGGTAGCCACCAGCGGGTGGATGAGGAGGGCCCACTGGAGGTGCCAAGAGGTAGCGGAGAAACGAACGGAAGTGAATAAAGCTAGAAGAAAAGAGCATCGAGCTAAGGCGAGTGAAGTGCGGACTGAACTGCTCCGAGGAGATACAAGGGGAGACTCAAAGTATAATAGTGGGCGATAGGAAGGAGTCAGGCGGACATGATGAAGATTAGAGCCCGCCACCGGGACCGGAAATTACCGTACCTGGTGTCGGTAGTGATGGCTATTTTCCCGCCGAATACCAATGCCCGAAGGAGGAATAAAGGAACGACCCGCAAGCTAGTGCGACAGTTGCACCACCACACTGGAACCAGGACGAGATACTCCTGATGATAAACAGGCTATCTAATTGGAAGCTCCCCGACCTAATAACCTCCGAACGAGCTCATCAAGACAGCAACACCATAGATAGCCCCGGCCATATAGGCAATTGTAAACAAGTTCCTGGAGGAAGGGGCGGTGTTTCCAACCCGTTGGAAATCTGCTATCCCCAAACCGGGGAAGCCCGCAACAAACCCAGGATCCTACCGCTTGTTCTGCCTTTTTGATGGCACGGCGAAGGTATTAGAGAAATGGGGTCTTCTACCCGAGGCAGTATGTCTTCCGTAAATAAAGATCTATGAGCGATGGCATACTGGGGGTCCGCGGGATGGTGAAGGAGGCCAACACCAGGACATGGAGGAGGTGCCAACATTGCTTGATCGCCTCCCAGGACGTGGAAATTGCGTTTAACACGCAACCTTAGGGGGGCCATCCAGGCAGCGTGACTGAGGAGAAGGGGACAGAGGCCATAAAAACAACATAGTCGGCAATCGAGGGGGTACCAATATAGGCACTGCAGGGGCTCCAGATGCGAAGAGCGACGACGACGGGGGGATCCCGCAGGGCTTAGTCGTGGGACCCCTCCAGCGTTGTGTTCGATGACGCCCTGCGGCTGGAGCTACTTGCGGAGATGATTCCAAGATATTCTAGGACTACTTACACCGAATAGGGAAAACATACTCTATTATGGGGACGACCAATTCGTGATTGCAAAGCATGCAGAAGTCTTATTCTACATGTTCAGAAAATACAGGAATAAATACGAAATAAATCTTCCTCTAGAGCAAAGCGCATCGATAAAAGGCGAAAAATATAAGTACCTAGGAGTGCTCTTTAATAAACAAAAAGGGTGAAATCCAAGTATAAGTATAGTATAACTAAGGGTAGAAAATCATTGGTGTTTTCAACTCAGTTCTGAGGGAAAATGATACTCAAGAATAAAACAAAAATACAAATCTAAAAGGTCATCCTTCAAAGTATTATGACATAAGGGGCAGAATTGTAGGACTTCAGATAGAAATTAATGTCCACACAAATAGATTTAATCAGAAAAAGTTGTGAACAATTCAGACTAGCAAGGACAAGGAACGAAGAATCATGCACATAGAAAAAAAACCAAAACAAAAAATAATTATAGGGCTATCAGCCGTGGAGCTTCTTTCCCGGTCAAGGGGGAAACTCAAACTAGTTTAATTATCCGGTATTTAGCTTAACACAGAAAAATGCTGAAAACTGTGAAAGGTGATCCGCGAAAAATCGCCCCGATGGGGTTCGAACTCTGGCTCCACAATGGTACGGGACGGACGACACCGCTAACCCCTCGGATACTGAGCTGGTCAGAAAAAAGCATTATACATGAAATTGACAAAACACAGTTGAAATGATTGACACGGATGATCAAGAATGATGGGCATAAATAATACTAGAGTGAATACAACCAACAGAGAGAGAGAGAAAAAGGAGAAACACCGAACAAAAAAAAACCGTAAAGAAGAATTATGTTAGGATAGAAGGAGTTGGAAATTGGCCACGGAGAGGCGGCCCCAGTCGTAGAACGTCAATACATTAGTATACATGTTTCGCAATTCCTAAATGATCAGTGTTTGGTTGGAGGTTGTGCCCTACCCACTTTTGTTCGTATAGTTTTGTTAAAGGATAACCCGCTTATTATAGTTGTCGAAGCAATGCAATACTTCTGTTTCCATATAAGTAATAGTCAATAGTTTTGTAAAAACAAATCTTAACTAAACATTACATACATACATTAAATTCCATATAATTAACAGGCCAATTAAATTATGAATTATAATAACGATAAAAATAATTCAAACCATATAAATTAAATATAAAGTTATAATCTTATTTGTAGTCTTTTGTTATTCTTTGTCACTATCATAAAATTATAAACTTCACTTTTATGATAGTGACAAAGAATAACAAAAGACTACAAATAAGATTATAACTTTTTATTTAATTCATAAGGTTTGAATTATTGAATTTTAAGTTCTGGTTCTAGATTTGCTGGGGCGTGGATTGGACAAGCCTAGGCTAAACCATTAACATTACGTTATCAATTTTAATTCCATGATAATAAACGTGTTCGCCCAGTTCAATGGTCTGGTGGTTAGAGGCGTCGTCCGTCTCGTACTGATCATTGGGGAGCGACAGTGGGCAAAATTTCGCGAATCATCTTTCACAGTTTTCCAGACATTTTCTGTGAAGTTAAGGTAAATACCGAGCGATTACAATCCCCTGTACATCTCCATTTATAAGCGGAAGGGTGCTCGGGCTGATAGCTTTAATGATAGTGAAGTTTTTTATTTAGATTTATAATTATGGATTACATAATTGATGTATGTATATGTTCCATCTGTAATGAATAGATATATCTGTCTAACTATATTTGTAGCTTGATTAATATCTTTGAAGTATTGTAGTAGCTTTGTAAAATTAATTCCGTACAGGTTCAGAATTATGTTTAGCAATTTCGTAATAAATGCGGACTCATATTTTGCCTCGATCCAACTCTAAAGTTTTCCTTAAACAAAGCTAGTCTCAGAATTGCATGAAGTAGACGCGTGACAGCAAATAAATTTATTACTCCGGTAAACTTAAAGCCTGCTATATTTCACAATTCGATGCCGCCCAGAACAAGCCCACGTAACTTAATTATAACAACCGCCGCCGGCACATTATCAATTAATTACAACGAAGTCGTATATATGTATAATTAATTCCCGCGACACGTGCGGCCGTTCCACCAATTAATCATCGCCCGGGACATTTTCGCGCAACAACTTCGCTGGGCGATTCGAACTTTCCAGCGGGAATACGATTAAAACCTCATCAGTCAGAGGCGGCTTCACGGGTGGCGGCGCAAAACAGTTTTATATGCAATTGTCGCGCGCGCTTTAAGCGGCTATCTCGCGCGCGGGGCGCCGACATAATCCCGATTTAATTAATCACCCCAAAAATGGACGCGACTGACGGGAAATTGGATTGAATTGGAATGTTTCCAATGATTTGCAATCGCGGAAAAAGTAGTAGTTGCGAAACGATTTATAAATGGAGAGGGTTAAATTTGATAAATATTTGCAAAACGTGCGCGCGGGTATTAACATTTATGGGAATACAGAATTTAATCAAAACTAAAAATAACATTCCCTAAAATGCAAAATGGACCGTTCAATAATTATAACTGATTTTAAGGTTATATTGCACCGACTAAAACCATAGGCGGTTTAAATAGTCAGATACTATGTATAATCGAGGATTAGTGTTTCAGTAATCATTAAAATAATGTTGCAGCGAAATAACTACGATAACATAGTAAAAACGGGCGTACTAATGAACATTAAAATCAGTTGTAAACATTTTAATATCAAAAACTGTTTCATTTACCGGAGCCTAAATTTAACATTTATGAATAGGAGCATAAATGTTACGGTTGCATATAAAATGGAGAATTTGAAACAAATAGGAACTTAATTTTTATAAAGATACTAGCCGTAACTATTTCTTGAATGATTTCAATCAACGCAGTAACCGAATGCAACCAATGACAATGAATCATCTACATCATTTAGGTATTAAAAAGGTTTTAAAGGAAACAAAACAATGTAATTATACTTTTCAGATATTCTGTATGAAATTGAATTATTTTGAAAAGGAGAAAATTTTGTGGTTGGTATGGTATAATCCACATACGCAGTTTAATTTTTATTTATAAATAAATTGATTTCAAGTTTGTAACTGCGCAAGTCGATTTACATAAATACCAAACCCAAAATCTTCTTTGTTTGAAAATAATTCAAAAGTGACTTACAACACTTTCATTCCTGCAGGCTCAATTATACCAAAAACTCTATAGCATAAGCGAAGTGGAAAATTAATTAAATAATAGTACTTCTTATTATTTAATTAATTTTCTAAATCGCGTATGTTACAGATATCTTGGTATATTTGATATTTATTCAGAATATCTAAAAAGTATCTAATGTAATAATAATGTTAAACAATGTAATCATTTTTCTGCATACTTTTAGATTTTTCTTTCTACTCTTAATTTATTTATATATATATATATATATATATATATATATATATATATATATATTATGCAGACAATAGACTTAAGCTCGGTTGTATAAAGCAGTTAACTCTCCAGTTAATTTCCAATCGGACGTTGCCATATATAAATACAGATACATCAAACTGTCTGTACAATACACAATAAGGCAGAGGCGAGATCGAAAAACTAAAGGCCGCTAAACCAAGAAACGTGAGGAAATTAGAGGCATTCAACGGGAACTGCAGACACTGAGGAATCGGTTGGAAGAGCACCTCAAGACGCCAAAAGAGAAGACGAGCGAAGAGGCAGTAACGCATATCAGGAACTCATTTAAGGGTGAAATCACCTACGAAATGGCTTTCATGATATTGACGGAATAATGGCCAATTATCGTCTTCCGCAAAGTGACCCTGGTGAAAGGAAAGGAGATTAAACCCTCGCTACAAGTACACGTAGTCCGCCTACTAGACGAGGAAAACCGAACAGTCATAAACGGACCAAAGGCTGGTCGAGCAGCCCACGACTTAACAGACCCAGAGATCGGGGAGGTGAAGTCGTCACCATAACCCGAATAACTGAGGTCTTACTTTGTAAGGGGGCACATAAGAGGACGGTATGGACCACGCACTACATTATCTGCAAGACAATGGACAAAAGCAGTATGAGGAAGTCCCTATTTGACGGGGCAAAAAGACTTAAGGAACTAATGACAGAACGCGATACGTGGAAACTTCGCGTATTAACTCACCAACTGATATATTTAAGTAATCTTCAGGGCAGCGACGAAGACCGACGCCCTCCACCTATACTACCTGCACAGCAGGGACAATCAAGCCAAGCCACAGCAACGAAAACAAGCACGAACAAGGAGTAGACGATACTGATTAAGCCACCGGAGGGTCAAACATACGCTGACCTGGTCTGGAGAGTCTGGACCGTGGACCACGGTTCCAGAAACGTACGCCTTTTGGTTCGCATGGACAAGTACATCCGGATCTAGGTAAAAGGCGGAGGCGCCAGAGCCCTGTGTTTATATAATTGTTGGTAATCCTCCACATCTGAGGGCTGCACTAATTTACCACCAGGTAGGAAGTGGACGAGGCAATCCGAAACGAGTTAACAGAGACCGTAGAACCATACAAAGTAGGGGAGACCAGGACTGCCAGAAATGGTAAAAAGCAATTACTGTCACCACTAGAGAACGAGAGGCTGAAGCCCTAACGGTCGACAAACTAAGGGTCGGCCTGCTCACATGCAAAGTCATCCATAGGGAGGAGCTACTCTACAGGTCCAGTAGATGCTGGCTAGCCGGGCATGGTTACCTTTTACGAAACTGTACAAGCGAGCAGTCGAGCGGCAGGAGAGGAGGCTAACCAGAACAGCCAGCGGGCAAATCGTCGTGAGGAGCGACCAAATCACCAGAATGTGGTGCCCCATTTACCACTAGCCCGAGATGGAATAACCATCCTCAAATACCGACACGAAGACAGAAGGAAGAAACAACAAGATGGAAAATAAATAATATACAATACAATATTCTATGTAATTACAGCCGCCAGGGGTGAATAATAATGTTTATTGCGGCAGCACTGAATTTCTCGGTCTGCAACATCGGCGGGTGCCGACCTTGTGTAGCGGAGAGTCGCCTACCCATATCGACGTGACGCTGGCGTCGAGCAGGCTGATGGGCAGAGTTCAGAAGTGCCACGTACTGGACGAGGAGATACTAACTGAGTATCGTTACATCTCCTATCACGTCGTACCAGGCAGCGAGGTCGCCCAGCCCCAGCCGCAGAGCACATCAATAACCCTCCGAAAGAGACAGTGGAGGACCGATGAAACCGACGTCGAAGCACTACAACAAACCATATACAACATTCTAGAAACTGAGGGAATCAACATAAACCAAATGGCTGACGACCTAAAGGAGGCCCTCTAGAAGGCTAACACGATAGCCATACCAAATACACCGTAGAAGGACGGAGAAGGAAAATATATTGGTGGTACCAGGAGGTGGCAGAGGAACGCACCAAGACGGAGAGCATACCGGCGGGAAATAGAGCGAAGTCGAGGAAAACCCGGGGGGCCTCCCATACAGAATAATCATGACGAATCTCGCCCACCCGGTCCGGACTCTATGGTACATGTAGGAGTGAGGGCAGTTACTATTCCCACCCTCTACACTTACTACCCCTAGGGAAGTAAGGCAGCTCCAGACTACTACTACAACTGCAGAAGATAGCACAAAAGTGGGACAATGAGGTACTGCAAGCTATACTCGGCTGCCAGGCAAGGAGGCCCCTGTCCCAGACGACTTGCCTAACAAGGTTTTGAAAAATCGCGAAGAGAATACAACAAATCGTAAACATGTGTCTGGAAACGGGCACTTTTCCCCGGCGCTGGAAATCGGCACACCTAGTCTTAATCCCCAAACCAGCCGCCGAACCAAAGTCTTAGCGCCCGCTGTGTTTGTTAGATGGGACGGCATAAGTCACCGAGCGCCTGATCGCGGACGGCCTGGCGGAGACTTGATAACATAGGAGGGCTCCATGAAAGATAGGACAGATTCAAAACGGGGTAAGGCAACCAACAACTATACTGGTGGTCCGGGGAATGGTAAAATCGGTAAATGCGGGACATGGCTCACGAGAAGACACTTCATGATGGACGTGTCTAACACCTTGAACACCTTGTAATTGGCGACGATCATGGCAGCAGAAAGTAAGAAAGGAGTTCCGCCGGCGATCACGAACGTCATTGAAAGCTTTCAATTTGAATCAGGTTTGAAGGCACCGCTGGGATGAACGTGTTCGTGGTAACTAGGGTTTGTCCTAAAGGAATCCGTCCTCGACACAATCGTCTACAATCTGCGCATACCAGGAAACTCATAAAATCGAGAGAAGGATTAGCTACCTGGTGAACGTTAATCTCACGGCCCAAGTAATTCAGACAACCCAGAAAACCGCGAGGTGACACTGGCAAGACTACTTACTGCCAAGTATCGATAGCCCGGGGGAAAAGAAATGGTAGTATTTGGCAACGGTGTCGCGCGCCCACCTTTTGTAGGCAGCTCTGGCCTGGGTCAACCCTGTTAAGACCCAGCGGAATGCGGACAGGTTAAGTAAGGCGTTGCGCACCCGCGCTCTTCGCATCACCCGGGCCTATAGAACGATATCAACAGACGCGGCGGTCTCAGCGGATCTAGCAGTGGAAGAGAGAACGTACACATACCACCATACCAAAGGAGGCACGACCCCAGCAACCGCGCTAAAAGAGGCTAGAAGTATAACTATAGAGAAACAGGATGGGAGGAGTCTCAACACGCCAGATGCCATATTAAATAGTGTATTAACCCTCAGTTGGTATGGTAGGGTCAAATCTGACCCGAACCACTTTGTTTCCATTACTATCCCTACTTTCTTTTTTGTACAGCTGCATACCGGTTAAGGCATTCTCCTAACTTCTAAGATAGTTTCAATTGAGTATGTATCAAAACGGATCACAATAACGGGGAATATTTACAAAGGTCCAATTAAGAAGGCTAGACAAGAAAAAAGAACCCACAATTATGTCTACCCTAAAATTGAGTGAACCATGTTTCTGCACGACAAATCCAGGGTGTATATATTACTAATTGCTCAAGAAGTAGTCAATGAATGCGGCTTTAAGGAATTACAATATCCACCTAATAGTCGCAACTTCGCCTTCTGTGACTATTATCTATTATCTATTTCCAAAACTCAAAACAGAGTTTGTCGCTTTTTATCGAATGACGATTTGAAAAACATCGTGAATATAACAAACAAGTAACACTTTTTTTTACGAATGATATAAGTAAAGTTTTCCGCATATAAATACGAAAATATTATTATGCAGAAACACCGCAATTGGTAAAGTAAATATAAAGCACTGTCCATATTTGAATGTATTTACGTTTTTCGGGGCGTTCGACGAAAATGTACGTTTGTGAGGGAAAATGATGTTAGTGTGAACGAGTAAACAGACTAATTTGCACGTAGAGGCATATATTTACGAAGAGCATTGGCAATCAACTATAATATTAGCAAACTTAGGATACTATTTACTCCCATTTATAATTGAGAAATGCCAACACAATTTCTCCATTCGTGTAATTTAATATTTTTAATAATAATGATCAATTGACCTACAGGGCTAATCCTAATTACAGAACAACAATAAACAATATTAAATAATGTATTAAGAATAAAAAGTAGTATATAAAAAGTTATTACATTAAGAGTCTAAAACAAAACAGTGATCAATTTAATAAGTTAAGAAACAAATAACAATACCACACATTTAGTTGTAGATTGGAACCTATCTGTTTCTTAATTTTATTGATGAAATCAATAAAATATAATTCACCTATATAAGATGACATTGGAATTTAGATAATTAATAATTATAATAATATATTCATTTACTCAAAATAAGTACGTTACTAAAGTAGAAGTATAAATCAATAAGTGTCTAAACAGTATTAAAAATTCTCGTTTATATTACTTAACTTCGAGAGCTTGTGAATACTGTTTAGAGCGTGTATTTTACTTCCATGATTTAATTTCTGTATTAAATTCTACATAACTTAACGGTTCGATTTGAATCAGTATATTGCATACTTTTTAAATTTGGGTTTGTTGTTGTTTATTGCGTTTTTTACTAAAATTTTACTAACATTGGTAGAGAATTAAATATACAGGCTGTCCCTAAACTATGGAATAAATTTGATAACCCCTTAATTTATGAGTATTGCAAAAAATGCTCGGGCACGTCGATTTTTAATTTTAAATTGCCAATTTTTCATGGCAGTGTCAATTTTTGAATGAGCAATGACGTCACCGACAAGTTTTTCAAATGACAACCCCAATTTGTATAGAGGATTCTCAAAGAAATTATTTGAATAGAATTATTATATAGTGAGTATATTGAATGTATATAACATACACCCTCCTACCCGATGTGGTATTAATTTGAAAATGTATGCTATGAAAATAACGTCTCATCTCTCTTAATAGCCCTGGAGTATCATATAAATAGCTGAATCTTAGTAAATCTACTACATTTCTCATTACGCCCAACATATTTTTTCCCATCTTCTAAAATGTTATCACAGACGAAACCCGAGCCGTGCCCCATTTTTCTCGAGGCAGTTGTAATTCGCGTCTCCCCAGCCCCGTGACGGATCCCCTTTCATTTCCTGCTGCCGGCCTAATAAACCGCCCCCGGGTGCATCAATGCGAGCAGTGCGAAAAAATGGGGCTTTTCAGGCGATGACAATGGCTAGCATGCCGGAAATGGGGTCGCGGGGACTAATTAGTAAGGTGATAATTATAAAAAGCTCCATGGAGTTAATAAAATAATTTAAGACGTGATAAAAACATGCTAAACAAGTTAATTAACTCTCTTTGTGGAAGAAAGAATGTTTTTTAATGCGAATAATTTCGAGCAGAATAACATTACAATGAATGATGATTTTTTGTTTGGCTGACAATGGACAATGGCAATGTTTTTCAGACAAAGTTTAGATATGTAAAAGGCGTTTCAATTTACATAGATTTTCGGATAGAAATAATTATGATTCCACTGTATATTCCACAATATTGAATATTGTAAAATTTTGTCATTCAGTAATTGTAAAGAACTCACATATTTTAATGGCTTTATTGTATATCTTTCAATCACAATTTCAATCACACTTTCAATCTTACACATATATGAATATATGAATATATATATATATATATATATATATATATATATATATAAAACAAATGTTGAATCACTTCTAAAGCCATTAAAATATGTATTTTACAATATATGGCATATTTGCAATACACTAAGGGCCGGATCTACAATTGACAATTAAACCGCAGGATAAGGCTATTCGTGGAATAAGTTTGGGATTTTAACGCCAATATCTCAAACTTATTCCACGAATAGCCTTATTCCTCAGATAAATATCAATTGTAGAATCGGCCCTTAGCCGATAAAACTAGCCGCTCAAGTGCTGTGTAGAGATAGGTAGTTTAGGTAGTTCTTATTTCATTCTTCACATGACAATGATGATAATATTTGAAGAAAATGGTTGAACGAAGTTTTGTCAATTCACGTTCATGATCGAAAGAACCAATAAAAATCCCTAGAAGTGCATATATACACAATAGACCATTGTGGCACTGTTTTTCTTTATTAATATAGTGCCACAAAATAGCCATATTAAATGGGAAATAAAAATACTGGATTTCAATATCAAAAAGTCTCTTTACAATTAATTCTCTAATGGTTGCCGATCTCCAAACAAAACGTTGAATGCATTATCGGTATGAAAGGGCTAAATGGACTGTAAAGAACATATAAAATAACTCAATCAAACTTTAATGCAGCTGCAGCCATTAAGTCTAGTATATTTAGCGCTAATATTTTCTACTTAAATTTGCTCTGCTGTCACTTTACAGCTGCGCCAGGGATCTTATTCACCCAAATCGCTACGTCGGATTATAAATTCGCCGGCCGTTGCAGAATTCGCGAAGTTTGCGCGTTTTCCCGCTTGCGCGTCGAGTGGCAAGTTCCGCAGACGTAATTAACAACTTTTGCCGCCGGCTAGAATTCAATACCGGCGAACTAATGCTATTCTGAAGCAATTATTCACAATCGCGTGTTATTCGTTTTAGTACCAGATGATCGAATTTCGTGACAACAATGATACATAGTCAGTGACATGGAACACAAAGAAGGAATAAGATATTTTCAATCCAATTTGGAATAAATGTTTAGTTATAAATTTATGATTCATTTCATTTGAATCAAGTATTACTGTCAATTTTGGTTATGTTTCTTCTAATATTGTAATCTGGTATTTTTTTCCTTGGAAACTTTCATTGTCATTTTTCATATTGGTTTTTGGTTTAAAAAGTTGTTATTTTACCTAGAATAAAAGTATGTGGACATAATAACCAATTAAGTGAATTCGACTGGGGTCGTATTGTGGTCTTACGTACAGGTAGTTGTTCATATGCAACTAGATGCCTCCACAGTTCAAAACCAGAATGGAACTCCGCCTACTCCAGCTTAATATGAACAGGTGTCGAGCCTGTGGTTCATAGTGCCCCTCTCCGCAGTACAGTGCCGTCACAGTAAGTGGGCCAACGAGGTTATGGTCCAGAGAAATGGACAGCCGTGGTTGAATAAAAATATGGACGGGAAGCCACATAAAGACGAGGCTAATAGAGCGACGAGAGGCATACGTGACGGCTATGATAGACCATGTCCTGCTAGTCAGTGTGTATGTGTCTCCAAACAGCAGCACGGAACTACTTGAAAGATGTTTAGGTAGAATGCAGGCGGTGATCGCAAGCATCGCGGTGGCGGATTATTAATTGCAGGCGATTTTAATGAATTTTAATTTAAGTTCGCGGACTGGGACTGCCCAGTGGAGAACGAACAAGGAAAAGTGCTCGCAGATATCGTAGCGGGGACGGGCCTCATCGTTCTCAATGACGGCTCTCCAACTTTCGTCAGGTGTAACTACGAGGGTATCTTAACTCTCACCCCATGTTTCCTCACCATAGCTCGAACGGCCAGGGAGTGTATTGGAGACCCACAGCGACCACCTGTATGTAAGTCTCCAACGCCAGATACGAAACCAGAAGAAAACCGGCGACAACGGCGGAGATCAACGCCCAGACCAGTACCTCAATTGTTTTGGCTAGGGGGGCGAGAAGGGGGTCTGCAGAGCCGAGGGTCTTGCAGAAATTATGAACAACGCCTACATGGCATCTACGACGCACAAGAAGGACGATGGTATGAAGCGATAGCAGACCAACGGCGAACTTGCCTCGCGGCGCGTTTTCGCCAGAGCAGGACGCCGAGGAGCAAGGCACAGACAACAGGGATGCTAAGAAAACTCGGCAGACTGCCATCTAAGCCGCAAAAAGACGAGTTGGGACGACGAGCTACCACGATTCATCGAGGACGACATCTAGACGGACGGATATGAAATTTCCCTCAGACACCTGAAGGCGAAGCCACCACGACACATACTCAGTGAGGACGAACTTGCCCACATCGCCCGGGAGCGCTTTCCGGGGGGCGAGGAGGACAACAGCGCAAAGCTGGAGGAGGAGACGACGAACCTTAGGCCCGTGGACGTGGAGCCCTTCACATCTGATGAACTAAAGACACCAGTTAGGGGACTGGCCAGCAATAAGGCGTCGGGGACGGACGGAGATCCCCCAGAGGCCGTCAAGTTGTGGAAGAGTTCCCAGAAGACTTCCTGGTGGTGATGAACAGGGCGCTCATCGAGTTAGACTTCCCAGCGAGATGGAAGAGAGCGAGGTTGGTCCTAACCTACCCCAAGCCAGGTAAGCCCCAGGACAGCCCATCGGCATACGTACCCGTGTGTATGCTAGACACGACGGGCATGGTCTTAGAATACCTGGTTCTGGGACGGATTACAGCACACACTGAGGCGCCTAGCGGAACGTACGAGCACCAACCTGGGTTCAGGCCCGGCAGAACCACTATACAAGCCTTGGAAGAAGCAAGGGCGGCCATGGAAAGACATGGAGGAAGAGGCAGTTGTGCACTCTTGTGACGGTCGACGTGAGGAACGGCTTTAACACTGCATATTGGAGACTCACCGTGGTAAGGTGCAGGGAGATGGGGTTGCCAAACGATATGATGAGGCTAATGGAGAGTTATCTCGTGAGCCGGAGCAAGGAGTAGACGGGGGAAAGACCAAGAGCATCAACCGGAAGTGCGGTGTTCGACAGGGGTCCGCACTGGGACCCACCCTGTGGAACGTCATGTATGACGCCATCCTCGGATCCCTCTATCCGAGGAAGCTAGGGTGGTGGGCTACGCCTTTGATGTGGCCCTGTTCATGGGGAGGAGCTGCAAGGTGGAGTGCATGCCAGCCTGGAAGAGCTAAGATGCTGCATCGCAGTACTTTCCTCCGGTCGCGGAGGGAAAACGGAGGCGGTGCTCCTCATCAGCAGGAAACGTTGCTCTGTCCTCTTCCGCATTGGGACACGGACGTGATCTCTAAAAGAGAGGTCAAGTACCTGGAGATCGTTATATATCAGGACTTGACTTTCTGAAAACATTGCTGGCTGACTGGCGCGTGGCTTCCCAAATGCACTGGGGCCCTGATAGCGATCATGCCCAACCGACGAGGACTCGGGTAAATAAAATGGTGATGCTGGCAAGGATTTCCGAGAGTGCTACACGACGACCTGGTGTTGAGCCATAGGCAGGTACATCAAAGCACCAGTTATTGCATACCAATAGAGGAAAACTGCGCCACGGGTAGCGAGGGGCTACATGGCCGTGTTTAGAGAGGCCATACTGGTCATTTCGGGCATACCTCCAGTCGAGCACCTGATGCAGGAGCGCACTGACCGCTTCCAAGAATGGCAGAGCGGTCTAAAACGGCAGAGGAACTAGGACAACTTAGAAGAAAAGCCGGTTCAACGAGATGGCTAACCCCCGAGATACAGCTGTGGCGCAGGTCTATATCGGGGCACGGGTGCTTCAGGGCGTATGACAGATGCATGCGCATGGAGCAGACGGATGAGTATTCCTTGTGCGCGGCCCCGTAGGACCCAACCAAACAGTCCATCTTCATACGCGCCAGATTAGCGGCCCTGTAATGACTTTTCGGAACCTGCCTGACGCCAGAGAATATGGTTAATACCATGATGGATAGCCCGGAAGCGAAGACAGCAACTAACAATTATGTCACCACCGTTGGAGAATGCACCAGGGAGGAGCAAGAGCGCATGGGACGTCGGCGAAGGGCCGAGTGTTTTAATTTGAGTTTTTTATATATCGTTCGGAGTGAAGTAACTAATCTGTGATAAGAAAGGCATGTGATACGGAATGGGTCCTTTCGGGACCATGCACTTAGTAGCTTCTCGTCTTTCTATGGGTTTTCGTTTTCCGTAGATTAATAACCATTTATTTATGGTTCCTTTTTTTAAATTTCTTTCTCCGTCCTAGATAATAACAGGGCTTCTCTCTTTTTTCTATAAAGAGACACTGCGAATTTCAACTGAGGAGATGCGGCTAATCCTGCGGAGTTCAACATCGGTGGTCTCAATACATAACCTCCCTAAGGCGCGCGTGGCGCGCCTACAAAATCACGTCTTACTTTTTAACTGTACAAACAGATACTTCAAGACAAGCTCAGAAGGAGCAATAACACGCCCAGTCAGAACGCTACAATGAGCAATCGGTTCCGGTCTGTGTGGCAGAGCAAGGGCGGAGGGTTTAGTGGGTAGTCCTTGTACTGAAATATAAGACGTGTCCCACATTACCCGGCAAGAAGCGCCAGGTGGGCGTAAATGGTCCTTTCACAGCATTGGTTGATCGCAGAAAGAAAATGATTACAGGTGATTCGCTTTGTTTTTCTACACACCCATTTTTAAGGTAGTCCTTTGAAAATGTTAAATGCAAAAGGAGGTCGCGGACAAAAAAGTTTAAGAAACACTGATATAGGCCACATCTTGTGTTATAACAACTCAAAATCAGTAGCACTGTTTGGAGTGGTGCATGTTAAGACTGGATTGCAATCTCAAATGGCGCAGAGTAGTGTTCAGCGATGAATCAAGATTCTGTTTGGGAATGCATAGTCGTACGAGGGTTCGTCCAAAACTTGAAGAATGAATGGCGAAATGTTGAATTTTCAGTTCCATGGCCTGTCCATCGAACTATGGACATTATGGTACAGGCTGCTATTGCTTATGAAGGTAGATCCCCTCTATAGTTTGCATAGTGAATGAATTAAGTAATAAATACACGAGACGTAAATACTCAATTGATTCGTTGAGCGAAGTATAGTCTTCGTACAATGCAATATTATCGCTCGGTGAAAGGTCCGGAGATCTAGGTGGCAAGAGCTTAATCTAAACCTCAGGAACCCCATGTGAAACCCCACTTACGGCGGATAGAAACACCCCTTTCTTCAGAAATGTAATGCTCGCCCGCACATGGCTATAACTTCTCTAGAATTCATTACAGACGCTGGCTTACGCTCTTGCCTTGGCTACCTTTTTTTTATTTTTTTACGGTGAGTACAACCCCCGCCCCTGGGCTGAGTGCATTGCGGTCCTTCACGGACCTATTGTGCCATTGGTCATCTTGATTTCCTGTCCATTTGCTCCCTGACCCTGTAAGGGGCATGATTGGATGAATGCTAAAAAACTTCGAAAATCCTTCGCAGACATTAGTGGCTCTTCGCTATGATTTGCAAGTTGTTTGGAACATAACACCTCTAATAGACCTTGATAACCTACTGTAATCAATGTGACGAAAGATGAGGGAGTGCATATACAACAGGGGTGCATAAAGGCATTATATAAAATTAAAATTAAACATTTTTCTTTTATATCAAATTAGAATCAAATATTACTTTTCATTAATCAAAGGTTTCTACTAAATTTGGTTGAAACATTCTTCTTCCTTCTTGGTGATGCAATATTTATATCTGCTTGTCTTTGTTGAGACAATTTTAGATAGATAATCACAAATGACCCCTAATTATAATTCTTATTGTTTGCATCTCTAGGTCTGGAAACTAAATTGTGCTTGGGGCACGATTCCTGACAGCACACCTCCCGATCGTAAACGGATACAAGTCTACCCTCAGCACAATATCTACAATACAAGATTTTAGTTCGTCCAACGATGGAAATTCGTCAGGCAATAGAAATTCTATCACTTTGCGGCTGGACTATGATAGGAACTATACGCGTTTAGGATGAGTGCAGTCAGGAATCGCGCTGTTGGTCTCCACAATATTTCTACAAAACGTGTGTCCTTGGTAGGTTAAAAATCCAGTCTTCTAGATTGTCTATATTAAACTATCTACATTGTCGTAGTTTTTTATAATGACACAAGCCCCAACTATAAGTTTAATTAGGATGATCAATTGTCCCGGATTTTTATAGCTGTGCGTTCCGCATAGATAGGCATCCCGAAACATGTACCGATATTAATAATTCCTTTATTGTCAAAATACAAATAGTATCCACGGACGAATAGTAAGAAATGTTGACACTATCGTTGTGTTGTTATGTTAAATCTTAGAGAAAATAAAAATGATTTCTTGTGATTTTGATTTTTTTGTCGATACGATGTGATGTTGGCGGTTGATGGTAAAGAGAGCGAAATGACCACACAGTGGTCACCAAGTCAACTTAGGGGCGCTGTTATCGCTGACAAATTTAGGAGGTACGTATAAAGACAAAAATAACTAAAGGACGTTTTAGACAAGACAATTTCTTAACTCAAAAGTTAGAAATTGTCTTGTCTAAAACGACCTTAATATGACAAGAACAAACTAAATACATACGAAATAAAATAGACAAAATATACAATTTAACATTACAAATATATAGATTAGGGTAGATTTGCGGTAGATGTGCGGTAACAGCTATAAAGGCAATAGTAATAACAGTGAGCAACATTTTTAGATTAATCATGCATATATAACATATACTACAAGGATTATGTAATAGAATTTTTTAATTTTATGTTCAAGTATGTATTATATAAGCGTTTGACTGTGTATTACCTTTTGTTTGGCAAACTTTGCGAATTTGCAATGCAGAATCTGATGTTTTCCGGGTTCGCGATTTGATTCTAGATGCAATTATGCAGGCCTGTTAATTGGATTGTCTACCTGTTGGCGCCGGCGGTGGTTGCCAATGCGGGAGAATTACAACGCCCTCGCCCCAAAGCACAAGGGGGCGGCATTTTAAGCAACTGCTTCCGGAATTAACACCGCTCGTAAATTTTACAACGGGAACGGGGTGTTTTAGGGTATTAGAAACGAAAGTACTCGCTAAAGTGGGATCGGACTGAATAAATCCCGTATAAAATAGCATTAACTTGAACGAAATAAGTTTGTAATTGGTACGAAAATTATATTACACGGATTTATATGTAAAATGAATGGAATATAATGTAAAATAAATTGGATGTTTTGTGGCTCCATTGTATTCATCCATTATACCACGATTTAACAAGTCAGAGTTGAATCAGTCTTAGTGAAAAAATTAGTTACAATATTAAACGTGATATTACTAATAACCAAATATTCATTAATATATCAACCGACACAAAAAAGGCCGGTTTAGATGTTTATATACAGATTAATGTACACGATCATTTGATTATATCAGTAACACCTGAATAGCATTCTCATAGTATGTTGCATCATACTATCTTCATGTATCATATCCCATAATTTTGCTATGTTGGTGCAATTACGAAAAATTATGACCGTGATAGAATACAATTGACAAATTATTAATGAAAACTTCTGGTGCACTCTAACACGTAAAACGATGATCTCTATACGTAAAAAAAAACTTAGATATGATTAAAAATACCGGCATTTTAAAAATGAAGAGACAGGTCAAATATCTAGGTGTGACCCTGGACTCAAAACTGACCTTCAAGCTGCATATAACAAACATTACGAACAAAGCCATGAAAGATTTCGGGCATGCCGGTGAATGTTCTGAAAACCTGGGGACTTAAAATAAAAATGGTGTATTGGCTTTACACTCGAGTTATACATGACTTACGCACCAATAATGGCGGCACAAATCCTCGGACGGAGTAAGCAGGACGATACTAGACAAAGGGCAAAATCGCCTGTCTATAGATAACAGAAGCAATGGCAACGACACCCAATGTCGCAATGGAGGATATAACGTGAAGACAGATGCCACAATAGCAATATACAAACTTAACGCCAGGGGAAGATCGCACAAATTATCCACAGATCATACCCTACAATCATTATGGAAAACAGAAGAACACATTCTAAGAATGTGTCCTGAAAGGACAATAAACACACTCCACAAGATGAAACCTTTCTGGGTAACAATACCTGATAAAGCAGAATATGCAATATTCAATCTGGTTTGCCGTCCTGAAAGGACAATAAACACACTCCACAAGATGAAACCTTTCTGGGTAACAATAACTGATAAAGCAGAATATGCAATATTCAATCTGGTTTGCCGATAGATCTAAAATCAATAATGGAATAGGAATAGGAGTATATGAGAAAGGCTCGGCTGGAAGCACACATCTTCAAACGGACAAGTAAAACTTCGTGTTCCAAGCAATTCAAAGTTGCGTTATCACTGTATTGAAAAGAAACTATATACATTAATAAATCGATATTGTAACAGATATTTAAGCAGTGCTAATAGCGCTAGACTCCAGCGTTAATAACTGCACAGTTGTCATGGATTTAAATGAAGACCTGATGATACTGAGAAGCGTAAACAAGAATGAAACACTCGAAGAAAAGAGAATGGAGATGGAAGAAGTCCTAAAAGTAAACAGGAACCAATTAAGGTATGTTTTAGATCTCCTAACAGGACACTGCACGTTAAATAAACACCTGCACACGATGAGGATAGACAAATCACCAATGTGCAGAGGTTGTGGGGAAGACGAAGAAACCCCAATACACGTAATTACCATCTGCAAAACATTAAACGCATGGAGGAAAAAGCTCTTTGATAAAATGCGCATAAACCTAAAATGGCTCAAATCCCGCCCATTCATGAGACTTCTGGGCTTCATTGAAGATTCATGAATGAATACTAAAAAATGGGGAACACAATCAACCGTCACCGCAGTGCAGTGAGATTCAACTGAAACACTAGCCTCACCCAGGGAAAACAAGAATTCTATTAGAAAACAATTTAGTGCAAGAAACAGTTTTTAAATACACATTATATTACTACTCTTATGGAGATTTCAAAGCATGCATATAACAGTAGAAAACATATTCCAGTTGCGCCATATATAAATCTGTTACTTCCCTATACTACCTGTTTATTTTTTAAAACAATATGTATATATCACCCATCTGACAAACGACTCGAATTAACCCTGTCCTCCTCCACGCCCCATTGTTCCATTTTACGGCCCTCATAAACCTGACAGCGTCCTCCATCTATTTCTTGCGCGCAAAAAGGAATAATATTTATGTTGGTTACAGGCGGTAGGTAGCGAGCGGCGGCAGTGATCGTCGGGGGCCTTTGTAAAAATACTACTGAGACGTGCGCCTTTAAGCGGATCAAATCTCGCAGGATGATGAAGAAGCCCCGGGGGAGCGGACAATAAAAAATAAACGTAGTCATCACGGATGCCTCGATTAATAACTTTGCAAATTGAAAAGAAAACGCGGCGGGGGGATTAAGAACACTGCGAGTTAAAAACTCAATCGAATTTCGATTACTGCGACGAAGGGGTGGTTGGATTCGATTATCGGTGATAAGTGGATTAATTTATGACGGGATTATTCTACTGGTAAGGCATATAATAATTAAAATTAGATCTATCAAGGAATGTAATTGAAATCGGATAAAACTAAATTTTATATTTCAAAGGGATTATAATAGCGAATAATTGTTTATATATTGGTGTTCATTTAAATTACATGCTACGTATTATGATTTATATAATAATAAGCTGAATTTAATGTATTAATAATCTAATTACAGATAAAATTGTATTTGAATTAATTGCGCATGAATATTTTAATTATTAACAATTACGTAATTCATACTATTAAATTTCATATATTTATAGGTAATATATAATTAATAAAAAAAAACAAATATAGAAAACAATACTTCTATAATTTTTATTATTAACCCCCATATTCACCGACATTCCATAAATCTATAAGCCACCTTACACGGTCAACAATACTGTCAGTATTTTAAAATATTGACAGTATTAGTGATCGTGTAAGGTGCAGTATTGATGGATTGAAGAAAATACTAATAATATCTCACTGACAGTTGTGTGACAGTGTGTTTTGCGTACTCATATATTATTATTTATTTCTACAATAATGGATGATGAGACCCTTTTTGTCAGAAACATACTATGAAGAAGTTCCTGATGATAATGAGGAATTAAAAGACCCTAAAAAAATTATATTGAAGCAGTAATGTTTCATTCATAGCTTGACTTACTACTGCGGTGACATGATTGCAGAAAACCAGTATTTAAAGTACCTTCCCGTAGCGAGTTATCTTAAAGTAACTGCTACGGACTGATCTTACGTCAGCCGAAATGCAATTTCTCATGGTTGTTTCTAGCCTCGCCATAAATGTTTTTAACACAACAACTTTTTGTATGTAACACTCGGCGTGAGAATTTCTTTTAATAAAACAATGTAGGAGTACTGTTCACGCTTATTTAATCAATCATTCATCCATCTATTGCGCATAGTAGTACGTTTTGTAGAAAAAGCCAGAATGATTACGAGGAATGCTTTTTTCGATTATCCATATTAATAGTCTGGAACGATATTGACGAAAATACTGCCAATATGGAATGACCGTGTAAGGTCGATAAATATTGACGGTGGATTGACGTAAATACTGACAGTGCTAGTATTGACAGTATTATTGACCGTGTAAGGTGCCTTAAATATCCGGATTTCATCAGTATTTTGTTCAATCCATCAATACTGCACTTTACACGATCAGTAATACTATCAATATTTTAAAATACTGACAGTATTCTTGACCGTGTAAGGTGGCTTTATAACTTATGCGAGTAGCACGTGCTAGAAATAACAATTAGATTGAGGAGTGCCCTGGAAACCCGAGAAACTATTATTGCACCTCAAGTGTTTATTCAAAGATGCCGGATACGAGTGTTGATGTACACATATGGTGTAGTGATTTGTCTTATGGCTTTGCTACAGTGCAGCACGAAAAAATGGTCCACATTTTGAAAGAAACATGAGCTGATGACAAATATCTATGATCGCAAATATAATGGCATGAGAAATCAGTAAAAAAACGAGGGTAGTACGACTGACGAAATTAACATTAGAAATGATGTTCGGCAGGGTTATGTGCTCTCCGTATTTTTTTTTTAATGAATACTCTAAAGAAATGTTAAGCACTAAACGATGTAAATGAAGGAGTTTAATGAAATAAGTAAATATAAACAATATCAACATAGATGACGGTGCTATACTCAGATGGTTTGCAGATACTGATTAAACGTATCCTAGAAGTAAGCTGTAAATGATGACCTACAACTAAATAAAAATAAGACCAAATACATTACTAAAAATCTTGGACTACGGCTAGCAGTGAGAATCTTCTTCTGCGGTGGGGATACTAACTTAGAACGCATAAAAATGAACTCGTATTTAGGTGCAGTCATAAATGAAAACTGTGACCATATCATTGAAATCCGTTGTAGAATTGAAGGCAAGAGATGCCTTCAACAAAAGGAGAATGGCATTTTGCGATGGGCATTCAAACTTAGAACTAACGAACTGAGACTGAAAAATATTTCCTGAAACTATAACAAAATGGTAATCATTTTAAACCTGTTTGAAATATTATTTACACAAAAAACTCTTTGTATTAATCCAGTTAGTCATAAAGACACCTCACACGGTCAATAATACTGTCAATCCTAGTACTGTCAATATTTGCTTCAATCCTTCTTTTATATTTATCAAGTAACAATTATCCAGAAAAACATCAGTATTCTCTTCATTCAAACATTACTTTACCTTACACGATGAGGAATACTGGCAATATTTTAGAATAATGAACATTTTCAACATATTATCGTATAGTAATACTGTCATTATTCTAAAATATTGACAGTAATATTGATCGTGTAAGGTGCTTTATAAAGACACCTTACACGGTCAATAATACTGTCAATACTAGTACTGTCAGTATTTACGTCAATCCACCGTCAATATTTATCGACCTTACACGGTCAATCCATATTGTCAGTATTTTCGTCAATACCGTCCCAGACTGTTAATATGGATAATTCTATAGAACGTACTACTGTACGCAAGAGATAGATGAATGATTGGTTAAATAAGCGTGAACAGTACTCGAACATTCAAACTGTGGATAAAACATTACTGCTTCAATATACATTTTTTAGAGTCTTTTAATTCCTCATTATCATCAGTAACTTCTTCATAGTATGTTTCTGACAAAAAGGGTGTCTCATCATCCAATATTGTAGAAATAAGTAACAATATATGAGTACAAAACACACTGTCACACAACTGTCCGTGATACTGACGCTTGAATTACAAAATATCCTGATTCCGTCAGTATTTTGTTCAATCAATCAATACTGCACCTTACACGATCAGTAATACTGTCAATATTTGAAAATACTGACAGTATTATTGACCGTGTAAGGTGGCTTATAAAGATGTCCCTAAAGTGTTATTTTGGTTGATGTTATATATTCCCTACTCTGTGGAAGCACGGACTAAACAGACGCCGGTATGAAACAAGTTAACCCCTTTGAAATGCGGATCTACCGGCGTATTCTACTAATCCTATGGTCCCTTTCAAAATAAGGAGGCACAACACAGCATCATGCAACGGAAACTGGAATATGTAGGTCATGTGATAAGTAACAACAAAAAAATCTTATATTTTATAGGGCTATCAGCTGTGAGGCTCTTCCGTCGGTCAAGGGAGATGCTCAGAGCAGTTTAATCACCCGATATTTAACTTAACTTCACAAAAAAACCTCTGAAAAACTGTGAAAGGTGATTCAAAATTCGCCCCGCTGGGAATCCAACTCAGGCTCCCTAATGCTCAGTACGAGACGGACGACGCCTCTAACCACTCGGCCACTGAGCGAGTAACATCGAATACTTAATTTTTCAACTTATAATATAGTGAAAGGTAGACAGTAGGAGAGGCATTCTGTATTCAAAAACATGCAAGTGTGGTTCGGATGTCCATCCAACTATTCAGACAGGCAGTGGATGAAAACCCAATAGCTATCAAGGTCATTCCATTTAAAAATATCAAGTGATAAGGAATATAATTTTAAACTTTTATTTTCCAATTTTTGTCAGGGATTTGCATTACACTGTATACATTCTGCCAAAGAACAGTAATCGGGTGAACTGAGTAACTCGGTGATGTCTTTGTCGGTCCCAAGCCCGGACAAAAGAGGAGGGTTTTGAGGTAAGGCCAGCCACCTGCCTCTTGTAAAAAAAACAAAAAGGGCTCACAGGACCAAACAACAAGCCTTGGAACCGGACGCATAGACGTTGACGACATATGCAAGGAACAGGAAAAGAGCCCGGGAAACAAGAAAACGAAAGCACAACGCCCAACTTTGAATAGGATGCTGGGATGTAAGATCTCTCAGCGGCAAAGACCAGGAAATCCAAATGGAACTACATGAACATAAAATAGACATTTGCGCATTCGAAGAAACAAAGAAGCTAGCTAAGCTACAACTCAATACCCAAATTATGTCCTGATTTTTTTCAGGTAAGAACAAAAACCAACGAGCAGCATCTGGCACGGGGGTACTCATAACCAACAAACTGGCTCAACTAATCACAAACATAACATACACGAATGATAGAATACTTCAAATATCAATGAAAACGTATCAAAAGCAACGTCTGCACATAATATCTGTATACGCACCAGATTCTGGACTGCCACACGAACAGGCAACGTCCTTCTATGAAGCGCTGCAGGAAGTGATAGACACAATCCCACAGGAAGATAAACTTATAATACTGGGAGATTTAAATGCCCGGGTGGGAAATGACATAATCCCTGGTGTAAAGAACAGATTCAACGAGCCAACGCTAAATAGCAGAGAGAAATAGAGAGAAACACTAATAGACTTCTGTACACATAATGAATTAAGAATATGCAACACATACTTTGAACACAAGTTGCAGCACAAGATAACATTTACAGGTGCAAGAGGGCAATCCATAATTGATTACATTATTACCAACAAACACATAAGACCAGAGCAAACACTAGACATTAGAGCACTAACATCTGCTAACATTGGATCAGATCACAACCTGATTGTAGGTAAGTTCGCAGTAGAGACACCACAGTACAGAACAACACATATTGCAGCTAAAATCGAAAAGTTGAATATAGAATCATTTAGAAACGAAATCACAAAAACGCTCTACCAACAAAGACTGGCCCTTCAAAATCCCATCGAAGACAGTGAAACATCCCAAGCGGCATGGGAAAAACTAAAACGACACATAAACCAAGCAGCCGCAGAAGCGATTGGGAAGAGAATAATAAACATACGAAAGAAGATCCAAACCCTGGTTCAATCAGGAGGTAAAAGCTCTGGCACAAGAAAAGAAACAAGACCATCTTATTCACAAATCGACGAACTCCAGAGAAGACTACGAAAAGTATAGGGAAATAAGAAACAGAACTAACAACCGAATCCGTACCATAAGAAGAGAGAAGTGAGAACAATTTAGCATGGAAATGGAGAACGACTTATATGGGACACAAAAACGAATCTGGAAGTTTCTCAGGGGACTGAGAGAAGAAATGAACGAAACAGTACAAATAAACAGCGTTAGCTCGGACAAGCTAAAGTCGTTCTTCACCGAACTATAAGATCAAGAAGACACAGAACTTGAAAAAGTGACAATAACAACAAGACCACATCAGCCTGCACTCGATCAAGTCAATACCGAGGACGTCGAAGCTATCCTAGCAAAATTGAAAAACGGCAAAGCGCCCGGCCCTAATAACATCAAAAACTAAATGCTGAAACACGAGGCACAACCACTGGTAGGGCAGCTGGCGAAGCTATATAACATAGTTCTAACAACAACGCAACCGCCCCCCCCCCCTTGACTGGAAAGAGTGCCAGCATTACACTATACAAAAAAGACAGCAGGAATGACCCGAAAAATTACAGGTGCATCTTCCTGTTGGATGCACCTATGAAGACATTCACAAAACATCTAGCGAACATTGTAACACAAAAGATCACGATGCGGGAAGAGCAACATGGCTTTCGGAAAAATCGCTCCACCACAGACGCTGTGTATGTGGTGCGACAAATTGCAGAGAAGGCGCTGGAGTTCAACAAACCCGGCTATCTCTGTTTCGTGGATCTAGAAAAGGCGTTCGATAAAGTCCTGCTCTCAGATGTACTAAAGACGTTAATTATCAAAGACATACACCCCAACATAATTAAGACAATAAAACAACTGAACACAGACACCACGACCAAATTAAGAGCGACGAACGGGGAGGAAATTGATATTCGAATCAGAACTGGGATACGGCAAGGGGACAGCTTGAGTCCTCTACTGTTCAACCTCCTTATGGATAAGATTATAACAGCCCTTGACCCAATAGAACATGACTACAAACTGGGAAACAAACTCATTAAAACAGTGTGCTACGCTGACGACGCCGTACTAATCGCAGAATCAGAAGACGGTTTACAATGGCTACTGAACACGTTCAGAAAGGAGTATGAAACAATAAATATGACAATATCCACAGCTAAAACCAAAAGCCTAGTCATCGCAAATAATCCAATCAGATGCAAGCTAGCCGTGAAGAACATCATCATTGAGCAAGTCTCAGAATTCCAGTACCTGGAAATAACTATAAATTCCTACGGAGACCTAAAAACCAGTGTCTTAAACCAGGTAAGAGGAGCGTCCAGAATATCAGGAGCACAGTCTGGAAGAACAAAAACATAACAACTGAGAGCAAAGTAAGGATTTACAAAGCATGCGTGAGACCCATTCTTACTTACTCTGCTGAAACCAGAGCCGATACGTCAGAGACAAAACGTCGATTAAGATGCGCAGAAATGAATACCCTCAGATCCATCACTGGCTACTAACTTGCAGATCGAAAAACAAACAAGGGAATACGGGAACAATGCAACAAAGCGGATATTATAAGATGGGTGCGGGGCAGAAGAAGACAGTGGAACGAGCACGTAACACGCATGCAGGACGATAGAATCGCCAAGATAGTCCGAGACGGTAAAACATACACCAAACGCCCTCTCGGCAGGCCACCGAAGAGGTGGAAGGACAGCTGGTCGTCGATATCACAGGAGCAGGAGCCGGGATAAGAGTTTGGTCAAAACAAGCCACATGGCTTCCGAAAAGAAGAAGAAGAAGAGAAGAAGTATAAATTCCCAATTTTAAATCTCTCTACATATTTTTAACACAAAATCTTATGGATTAATGTTCATTTGGAAATATCGATTCAGGTAAAGTGCTGATTGTGTTCAAGATACATTTTTCCATTAGTTAATTATTATATTTTCACCCTCGTTTTTTAAATTAATGTAGATTTTACTATTCAGTAATTTTGATATACTCTGTATACTAGTGGATATTTACAAAATATGTATGATTATAGATGTCAGATTGATGCAGGATTTATTTTTGAGAAATATATAATCAATCATTTGATGTAGTCAGTGCCAATTAAATTTTCGTAAGTAAAAAAACTCCAAGCTTTAGATGGCTATCAGCCGAAAGGCAGTAAAGAGAGAAGCTCGGCGGCGTTTATTTACCAGGTATTTACCTTAACTTCACAGAAAACCTGTGTGAAACTGTGAAAGGTGACTCGCTCAGGTTTGAACCCGCACTCCCCAATGGTCAGCAAGAGACGGATGGCTTCTACAACCAATAGCCTACTGAGCTGGGTCATACGTATTATAATCTTTTTTTATTAAAATAAATATATTTTTTAATTTTTTATTTATTTCCTGAATTCCACTTGACGACAGAGATATACTGAAACAGCTTTCAAGAAAGAGAGTTGTTAAATTGACGAATCTTATTAATGCTGGAATTAAACTAAAATACGTCCTCTGACTCTAGAAAGTTGCATCGTAAGTAGTCATGATTCTTAAACTTGATACCAAATCATCAGTTTGGATTATGACAAAACCGCTACACTATAGATCAGCTACGTAGAGTAACATGCATTATAGAAGATGCTCTGGAAGAACAACAGTCTTCTCTGCAGTAGCGCAAGCATTCGATAATGTCTGACACGAAGGACTAAATAATAAATTAGATTTCATCCTTCAAAAACAATATACAGACATTATAAAATGTTATTTAACTAATAGACCCTATAGGATTAAACAGGATGATGGCTACTCCCATCTGAAAGAAATAAGAGTCCCACAGGGTAGCTGTGGGCCCGGGTTCTCTTCCTTTGGTTTATTCGTGATAAGTCTGTTCTTGTTTTTCTTGTTTATAATTTCTAAATAAATATTCAAGAAGTTGTTAGACCATTTTCCAGGATTTCGGCTAATACATTAAGTTTTTCGGGCTTGAAATTCTTTATAACTTTGGAATTTGAGTAATTTTTCTTAAGGCTAGAAGAATGACTCAAATTATAAAGTTGTAGAAAATTTGAAGCACCATGAACAGCGCTATATCTCACCCATTTCCCGCAAAATTAAAAAAAACTATGAAAAATGTTATTTTTACCATTTCCTGAATTTTGTTTCGCCATTACTATACTATATTTTTTAAGCTAGAAAGATGAATAAAATTGCTTGTTATAGGAGATTTTAAGCCCGAATTATGAACCTTTGGATGTTTTCCGCTTGCCATATTTTCATTTATAAGTCGTACTGCATGAGGAAAAAAAATTGTATCGTGGTTAATCTTAGAATTTAATACTGCATATGACGTATCTTTTTTCTACTGCAGTTATGAATCAGCCGGTTATATTCCATATACTCGTATATGTACATCATTTAAATCTACTAAATACCTTTTCGTGCACCAAGATCAAAGGAAAATACAATTTTTACATTGTGACCCCGGGTGGAATAACGAGTCGCAAGTGGATTGTGATTGTACAAAGAGAACCTATGTAATTAATTACTGAATCGCAATAAAAATGTTATTATAATTAATAAGGCAATAATTAATACTTACAGTTTGTAGACGGGTTGACTAAAGTATACATAAAATGTCGTGAATATAAATACCTATGTAATTGTTCCAGAACTACTTATGTAGAAAAATAATTATAAATAATGTTTCGTTAGTGAGAATATTCAACTCAAGTAAATAAAAAGAGATAGAAGCATTCATAATTAAGTTAATACTTATCTTAATAAGTATCAAAACGTACCTAATATTTCTGTAATATGCTTATATCATACGATGCTTTACATTATTACCATAAGGGAGAATACTCGTTCATATATAGATGCGAGAAACAATGAAAAAAATCTGTTGTATTTGCTTTGGAGTTTAGTATGACACCTATTTTTGTCCACGTTATTTTTGTTCTAATTATAAATATATATATATATATCTTACAAGAAAATAGATCTAACTTACTATACTTTCTTTAGAATAGTAAAAGAAAAACTTGTATCTTTATAGGGCTATCAGCCGTGAGGCTTTTCTGCCGGTCAAGGGAGAAGCTCAGAGGAGTTTAATCACTTCGTATTTAAATTAACTTCCTCTGAAAACTGTGAAAGGTGATTCGCAAAAATTCGTTCCCCGCTGGGGATCGAACTCAGGCTCCCAAGCTTAGTACGAGACGGATGACCGCTCGGCCACCGAGCTGGGTTTTTTGAATAGTATTATATAAAATATGTTAAATAGTAACAGGCCGGTCTACCTTTGTTTTTGTTTTTATTAATTATATTTTTGATTTAATCTTATTGTCATTGCATATAAAGATCGTTTCAGACAAGACAATTTCTTGAATCATAAGTTGTACAAGAAATTATCTAATATATTGATAATATTTTACTTGATGAATATGTATAAAGCGAAACAATTTCTGGAATAAGAGTGGATCCCCGATCATGCAGCTCCGTATAAAATTTATCCTTGAAGATTAGAACGCACTTTATTTTCCATTCAATCCAATTCAATATTTCATTGTTCACGATATCGTCTACCAATAAACTTCACAATCTAACAACTACCTCATAACACTGTTACCGCTGTACAAAATTTAACGATCGCGGATATTTGTAATTGAAATTTCAAATGTTATTGCTGCATGAGAGTGGTTTGTCTAGAGAAAATTCACATTTAAAAAATACATTTTAAGATTCTGGTTGGTGTGATGTAAAAGTTCAAAAGTTCCAATACGCTTTAATTAAGTGAAAAAAGCGCATACGAAAATAATACCGACTAATATGGATTATTTTCTAACATAATTAGCATAATCTAACCTCAACTAATTGCCATTGCATAAAAATTATTCTCGAATCAAGGGTATCTATTTTCTAAGAGATTCTAGTACGAGCTAGTTCTATATAGAGAAATCAATTGTATACTAGACGGATCATAATTATCCTGCAATAATTTTTAATATAGATTAGTGTCGAACGTTACTTAATTGAACCTAATGATCATCAATATTCTTAATATTTTTTCTATAATTCATTAAGTTATGTTTTCTCATCTTTTTTAGTTGGTATATAGATAACACATTTGCTAAGTAAATTATTATTATTATAAATTATAATAATATTATGTCTGGAATCTTATATGAATATTACGTTCTGATCTTAGTTGGGGCCATGCCTTGCAGATCAGTGGTAATAATTAATAAAAATTAAATAATTTAAGCACACTACCTTAATTATTTAATTATTACCTACTACCGTAATATTTAATAAAATTAAATTAAATTGTGATGAATCAGAAAAATGATTAACATATACATTAATAAGTGCCGTATGCTCACTCTTAAAATAAATATTAAAAAAAAACCTTCAAAATAGTAATAAATATTATTTAATTGCACGCATCAATAACCTTTTTCCTACAATACTAAATAAAAATTCTAATCAGATCTGTAGCTTCTCACTACGCAACAAATACACTTCTTCGCGCGCGTTTCAAGTTAGAATTCCCGGCGTGAAGACGCGTGCAGATCGCGCAAGAGACTGCCGGCTCGTGTGCATGCGGGGGCGGTGAACCGGCGGACGGGATGCCGGCGGTGGTGGCGGCGCGCGCGCCCTTCCACGCCGCCCCCGCGGCCTGAAATATGCACCCGCGTCGCGTGCACCGGATTTATCTTTTTCCTTGTCCGTTATTGGGTCAATATTTACCCTGAATGATCCCGACTGGGGTTTTCACGACGTTTTATCATCCCCTTGGCCGCCGCGTAGCGGGTTTAGCGCTGACGAGGGAAACGCGAGTGCTCTTAACGTCAATCGATCACCAAGGACGACAATAAATAGACTTCGAGGACGTGTTGCGATTGTTGCGACCGGCAGGAATAGAGAAAAAGGCAACTAAAGGCCATTAAAGGAATTGGAGGACAAAAAGGGATACTAATTCAATTGGCTGTACAAGTTTATAAGAGAATAGTAGTTCAATTAACATAAATTTAATGATGAGGCGGAGCTGCAACTTTATTAACGACTAGGTTATAATTATCCGTAGGGTAGTTCATTAATTAAAACATAAGTTATATATTATTTAATTAGTATCGCATAAGATTTCAGGAAACGGGAACGTTTTTATTCTTTTACTTACACGTGATATCATATTTTGTTTAATATGCAGTCGAAGAAATATCACTGGTATTTGGGCAAGTCATAATTTTTACGAAAACAAGATTTTTATGTCTTTTAATCAAAAAATCTGCTCTTTCCATTGGTACAAACGGCTTGTAAACTTTACATTTTCTAACTTACACCCTTTTGCCCAAACACCAGTGATATGGGAAAAATGAAATAAGCCAAGCAAACTAGGTTTCGTAAAACGAGAAGCAAAGAAATTATGGATGACAGCTGACATCCTCACCAGTAGTGGCGAGACGCATTAGAACACTAGTAACTCTGCCGGGCCTGAGTATAGTATGTCACACCTTTGAACAACAGGGTACTGAGTATTTTTACTTCGTACTAAAAGACCGTGGTCACTACTTCACGTGGCGGTTGTTGTTGAAGTTGAGTAGGAGCGACAGTTCCAAGCACTAGAGCTATCCGGAAAGGAAAACGAGAGGTTATATAGTAATCTTCCAACTTCATTATTTTCCACAATATGATGACTACATTCAACACAAAGTATATAGTTGCTCGATCGGATCTTCGGGGGGAATAGGTTTGAATGAAACCATAAGAAGCAACTTACGAAAGAAAATGGAAATAAGGACATGGAAAGTATGAAGTTGTCCGATAGGATCACTGGGGGAAGAGTTTTGAATGAAGCCATAATACTCAATTTACGAAAGAAAATTAAATTGGAATGTATGAAGCTTTTATGAAGTAGAAAAGCTGGCAAATCTAAGTCAGGAAGTAAGAAATCTGAACATAGATATACTAGGTATAGTATATACATGGTGGCCCGACTCAGGAAAATGTGCGACTACAGACAGTACTCCAGCAACCAAGACAGGAACTATAGGAAGGTAGTAGAATTTTGTTTATCTAACCACAGAGATAACTACGTCACCAGTCTTGAGCCTTACACGGATAGGATAACACGAATAAAAATCAGTGCCAAGCCTGCAAATATAAATACTATACAGGCATACGCCCCAACACAGGAATCAGCAGATACAGAGGTAGATCAATTTTATTATAACGTAAAAGGTCTAGTCAAATTCACGAAAAGGCAGAACGTACATTAGTACATTATAACCATGAGGACTTTAATGCAAAACTAGGAAAAGAAAGATTTGAGGACCCAGTAGGTCCCTCTAGACTTGACATATGAAATATATAAATTTATGCCAAGGAGAAGATATGAAGGTCTGGTTTCGACTACCAGCCGGACGACTATACATGTGAAGAGCCCCAGCATACCAACCGCATAATATAGTCCGAAATCAATGATATATAATAGGACATCCGCGCCTGGGTGTGTACATGCCTTCGTAATGGATGAGCCGAATATTTTATAAATTGGTATGATATTCGGCTCATCCATTACGACGACATGTACATACCAAGGCGCGAATGTTCTATTAGACCACACACTACTCGTAGCAGAAGTTATAATCAAGTTCTCAAAGAAAGTCAGACCACAACTCAACGTAGGATAGATCCTGATAAATTCAAATACGAACGAATAAGAACAACAGTAATAATCGATCGCAGTCGAAAATTGGAAACGAATATTCCCACAAACATCGAAGAGCCAGGCAATAACAGTTTATAGGACCAAATGGCAAGCATACAAAATAAAGTAGGTTTTAAAACAATATAGGAAGGTCGATGATGACACGTGGGGACTTCCTTATAAGATAGAGATGAAGAAAATCGGTACCTGCCCGCCTAACCCAGTACTTGGTGGGATAAAAGCAGTAACAACTGCCCTACTCCCACCAGCCTCAGCTAGGGCCAACGAATCGAAACCCCATGAAGACCAGGAGATGCCCAATGGGATGAACACATCAGTAGACGATGAGGTACTGGCCATCCTCAGATTACCTAGTAGGAAGGCGTCCAACGAATAAGTGAAGCCAGCCGGTCCAGTAATAGCGAACCAGATGGCCAAGATTGCAAACGTCACTTTCCCAGACGCTGGCAATCAATGTCTCTAGTGTTTATCCCTAAGCCGGGAAAGACCCGGAAGACTCAGCGGCCTATCGACCGTTATGCCTGCTAGACTGCTAGAGCAAAGGACTCAAAATAGCAGTTGCCAAGACCGAAGTCGCCCTGCTCTCCACCAAAAGAGCAGGAATCCGGGCTGAGATACCATTAATGGGGACAACGTTTCCGTTGACGCTGAAGCTAAAATAGATGGGTACGACGTTCCAACGTCAATCATGCGACACAGGTACTCCAAACAACCAGTAAGATTGCCAGGACGGAGGCAGCGCTGGAGCGACTGCTACCAAACATCGGCGGCCCGGTTGAGAAGAAGACGAGGTTTCTGGCGACAAGTGGCGCGCCTAACTCCTCTACGCAGCTTCGGCCTGGGTCAATGCTACAAAGATCCAGCGGAATATGGAGAGATTGAGAAGGGCGCTGCGCACCAGTGGTCACCCGGACGTACAGAACGGTACCAACGGATGCAGCAGAGGTCCTGGCAGCAATTCCACCAGCTAATCTGATGATGGAAGAGACGAATGCAGCATACTTTGCAGTCAAGGGTAGAGCACTACTCAAGGCGGAGGACGGGGAGGCCATTAGCAGCACTATGACAAAATGGTAGAGCCGATGGGAGCTATTGACCAATGCGGCAAAGACCAGGAGCTTCTTTCCGAACTTGAAGCCACTAATAGAGAGGTATCATGGGCAAATGGACCATTGGATAAGCCAGCTAATAATAGGGCAGAATCGGCAAAGCGACCGACAATATATGCCAATACTGTGACTAAGTGGGAGGCTGGGCCTACACGTTATATCATTGCAACGCATGGTACACGGAGCGGACCACACTATAGATGGAGCTGGGGGAGGAAGACCTCGAGCCCTGATATAAAGGACGCCACATGATGGCGACTGCTGAACATTGGGACGAGATCGTCAAATTTTCCAACGAGCCTATGAAGTAGAAGTTCCAGAACGACCTGCAAACATAACGACAACACTAACAGGACATAACATGACAAGAGAAAAGATTAGTGACTGACGAAAGACGACGCGAGGGCCTTACAGTGTTTTTGAAGCGGATAAGCCGAAGCGACAGAACGTGAGGTTAGGTTTCAGTCGGTAGGCGCCCCGGGCAGAATATTGGGTGAATCCTAAACTACCCATACTTCTAACAACAGGAAGTGCTAATGACGCATGGGTGTCTTTTGATAATTTCCTCTTTACAGGACAAAAAAAGAGTTTAAAAACAAAAGACCGGAAACAAACATGGATGACGGACGAAATCTTGTTGTTAATGGACAAAAGGCGCTCAAGAACAAAGACGATGGAAGCAACTATAAACATATACAGAAAATAATATTCATTAAAATAGGGAAAGCGACTGGGCGGCACGGGAATGTGGAGAAATCGAACTACAAATTCTGCACGACGACTTCAAAATATACAGGAAACTAAAGGAGTTTTACGGAAAACCAACTTCTCGATGCTAGTGAATCAGACGAACGAAGCAGTCCAAGATACTATATGGAAAAAAAAGGTGTGGCAAGGGTATATTAAAATTTCGTAGCAGACCAAAGACCAGACAACAACACAGAGAAAAGTAACAACCTGACTTATCCGTCAATCAGTAAAGGCGAAATTGACAAAGCCATAAAATAGCAAAGAACAATAACGTAGGTCCGGAGGTTGCATCTTATAGAACTACTCGATAAAAACGGCATTGAAAAAAATTTTCAACCTTCTGTATGATACCGGTCAGTATCCCATTCAGTGGCTCTCATCAATGTTCTTACCGCTGCCTAATAAGAAATACGTTAAAAAGTGTGAAGACTCATTAGCCTTATGATATTTAAAGCCGTTCCTCAAAATAATTTATAAAGGATATATAAAACATGCGAAACAAAATTAGGGACACAAAAATTAGATCCAGGTAGGGGTTGGGAACAGGAGATGCAACACAAGTTCTAGTACACAATTGTCACGGTCAGAGAACATAATAGACTACGTTAAATGCCAACACCACAAACCCATTAATATCCTCAAACAATTGGACATTGGCCCAAAAACATTTAATACATTGAGAGCCTGTACTGAAACCTAATAGTCCAAGTGAAAAAACGGTACAACCAGGAAGATCAAGATCCGTAGAGGAGTCGGGCAAGTATGTGTTATGTCACCTGTTTTATTTAACTTTTATTCTGAGAACATATTTCTGGAAGCACTCGTAGATCTGGAAAAAGGAATAAAGGTTAACCGTATATGGATAAAAAATATACCATATGCAGTCGGCACAATATGTATCACCGATAAATTAGAACACCTTTAAGTACTCGCCAACAACAACACTCAGAGTCAGCCCATGGGACATAACATAAATATTGCGAAGAAACATGTATGGTTATATCCCAAGAACCGAACATAGCAATGGACGCGGCACTGACTTTTGGCAATCTACTAATAGGACAATTCAGCAAATTCAAGTTTCTGGGAATATGGCTAACATAGAACTAGTCATCAGATACTAAGGTTAGATGAAGAATTGAAAATGCACGTACATCAAATTCAAAAAGGTCCTGACCAACACCGGAATTGATCTGAACCTTAGAATAATAATTATAAGATACTATATATAGTCAGTGTTTCTCTACGGTATGGAAGGATGGACGACGAAAGTAGCATCAATGAATAGAATAGACGCATTTGAAGTGTAGCTGTCGCAGCATCTCGTGGACTACAAGAATGAACTATGAGAAAGTTCTACGACGGGTAGGCAGTAGTCGTGAAGTTTAATTGGAATAAAATGAAGGAATCCTGTATCTAGGAGACGTGATTTTAAAACTGAAGTGTGACATACTACAACTTATCATTGAAGGAAAAAGAGGAGTTGGAAAATAATAGATGAGGAATGAACGCGATTAAGGACCATCGAAAGTCTTGAAAATATTAATCTATGCATAAAAAGAAGAAAATATGAATGTTTGCATAAAAATAAGAAAACAAGATTAGAACAACTAATAAAAGAAATACTGGAGAAAACAGAACCAAATCAGATCCAAAATAGAAGTTGCAAAGAACAACGGGTCGCAACAATAAAGCCAAGAAAAGAAAAAAACTTCAAATCATATTCGACACCTTCAACCTGTGCAAAAACAAAAGCTAAATTAGACAGAAATAGGATTTAAAGCAAGAATAGAAATACTGACGAACGACCAAGGCAAACCTATAACAGAACCATCGGAAACAGAATCGTAGAGAATTTGGAACCTGTGGCACAAAAAGCCATAAAATTGCTCAAATTTCGATTCCATGGTATTTATTATTGATAAATACAGCAAAACAGCTATCACAGATGGAATAAAGACGGTGAACAAAAATATATGCAACAATATAACTGAATTTCTCATCATATGCGTGTGCTGTATTCAGTACCAACTATGATCAAAACTGTACCGCATATGTCTTGTATATAAACTTGAACTTGAATTAGAACGAAGAGTAGGGCCGGACCTATTATTTCAAGTATGAAACTTTTTCTAATTACACAGTTACATTTTCAGTTGCAACTGTTTTCAATTAAAGTTGTATCAATTTCTTAACGAATCTAGTACAATGTAAATTAAGCTTTAGACGTTATGCCTGATATTCCTTTCGTTTTATTTTGATTTTTGAACGACTTTTTATTTAGATTTTACACATTATTCCATATCCGTGTTGTATGAATCAAACATAACGCTAAATTAATGAAAATTATAAATAATTGAATATATCACTTCTAAATTGAAAATATCCATATAATGTTCGCGCAATTCCCTTAACAAATATGCCGCAGAATTGCATATCTCTAAAAAGATACAGCTCTCATACATGCGCTCGTGCCCCTAGAAAACTTTCATTACAACAAGCGCTTCCGTGCCTGCGCATATTTGCCCTTCCCTAGGGATATTGTGCATGAAAATATAATATTTTATGAAACATATTATAACTGTTAGTTAAAACATTACATATTCGATGGAAATTATGTGTACCTGCCTCGATGTATGATAAATGAATAATCAATCATGCAAAGTGCTATTTTTATTTGAAATACGGGGAAAAGTTTTGAATATAAATTATTCAGAATTGCAATTTTAAGTTACACCTTCTTGCAGCCAAAAACAATTTGTGTGATAATACCTGGTGATTAAACTCCGCTGAGCTCTTTACCGACGGAAAAGCCTATTCAGTTCATTTTTTTGTAAATAAAAATAAATTTGTAAATAGTTTTAAGATAAGTTGAAAATAGGTGACATGTGCTGAGTCAAGTAATACATGATATGAATGTAACTACTAGATATGAGTGGAACACCGCCCTTGTATCGATCGTATACAGAAAGGGAGTTAAACTATTCTGCAACAATAGTTATATAAAGTATATGGCAAAACCTTAAAAAAAATTAAAGCGTAAAGTACAGCGATATGGAAATAGAGGAGCGGCAAGATTCCATGTGGAAAATATAAGAAAAGTGCCTGCCACCTGAGAAACTCATCTGGTGTTCATAATTGTTTTACCATTTCGGCGAATATGCCACCTTTAAATCAGTGGAAATGTAAACATATGGGCATATCTCTAACCGACATAGTCATCTGCACAATATGCTTCGAAGATCCTCAAATTATAATCGCATAAGATCTAGACGATATCAAATGTATGACCAACAAGCTCATAGAAGTATACATCCAGTGGCATATGGAAGTAAATATAAAAAAAGGAGGTTAAAGAGTCTACACGACATTTGATAGCATATTGATGTACCACAATAACTTTGTATATCAGTAGGAATTAATCTGAGAGCGTTTGCGCGTTTCAGATATAGAAACTAGAAAGGGCGAGTCGATTAATTATCGATTTTTAGATAGATAAAAGCCGGATAATGTGCAAATTGCAGTGGTGATTCGAAAGTGCGTGTAATATGTACGAAAGCAGAATTTGCGAGAAGGGTGTATCTGAGTGACGAAAATCAACAGTAGGGGAGGTGTATGCTATAAGGCGATGCTCTTGAGTCGATATATGTCGATCTGAGCACCGAGATGCACTGTCCATACAGCAAGAGACTAGCTATGAAACCAGATGCAACCTGTGTCGATAAAGGAACCACAGACGCTGTCCTTGAGTCGATATGTGTCGATCTGACCACCGCGATGCACCGTCCATACAGCAACGGGGTAGTTCTGACACCAGCCAGGTGCAACCCATGTTTATAACGGAGCCACATGCGCTGTTCTTGAATTGATATGTGTCGATCTGAGCATTGCGATTCACCATGCATACAGAAAAATACGCCTATACAAAAAATAATTGAGAGAAATGAGATTATATTTTAAGTTGTATATTAAACTAGGTAAAATACCCGCCATCCTACGGTGTTTGATGAATCAACTATCTCGCCAACTACATGTATCTCCTTGCTTCAACCTCAATGCAAATAATCACTAAACTCCTGGCGGACAATACGGCCAAAAAGGAGAGGACCAATCAGTGTTTTTTTTTAAACCACTCCATCATGGACACCACCTATGTGATTTGTCGAATAGGCACTGGAATTTAATCAACCTGCCTATCTCTGCTTTATCGACCTAGAAAATATATTCTATAAAGCGAGACTTTCCGACGAATAAAGCTCTTAAGGAGGAAAATTATATCCGAATGTAATAGAGACGATAGGACAACTACAGACAGGTAATAAAACAAAACCAAGAACTATGAACGCCGAAGAAAGGCAGGAGTACGACAGGGCGATAGCCTCAGCCTTCAACTATTCAAACTGCTAATAGAAAAATATTATCGAAAGCCTGAACAGAGCAACCTTTTGATACACATTAGGAAGGACTCTTATAAAAATTGATGCGATAATCAGCAGACTCAGAAGATGGCTGGTAAACACATTCAAATCAGCATGCGATAGGGTCAATATGAAAATTTCCACAAAAAAAGCTAAAATCCGACTCATCAGGTATCAGGTATCATATATTTTTTGTTTGTTTTGTTTTTTATAGCATTTTGTGTTCTTTTATATATTGGTATTTCATTTTTATATAGTCTTTTAAACCTTAAAAGTTGGAAAATCCGCTGCGGGAATTAGTTTGTAACCATTAGTGTTTACAGGGTAATCCCCGAGGGTGGGTTTTCCTCCTTCTTTGGTCTTACATGTGTATATATTTTTTCTTTTAGGTTATTTTTATTTTTTTTAAATTTTATTTTTTTATTGCTGTTCAATTGTATACTGTTTATTGATGTTTGTAAACTTATATAAGCGCGCTCGTTCATTTTTACCTTCAGTCATCGGGTAAAACTTGACAATGCCTAGAGCTTAAGCGAAACTAGTTGTTTTAAACAATTAAATAAGTGGTAAAAAACATAGTAGTTTTATTCATCTCCTTTATTGAAAATGAATTACCACGTAGTAGACACCAAAACCATTCAATTTCTAAAAGTGAAGCATAATATTAGCGAACACGTATCCGCATTCACATATCTTGGGATACAAATAAACTTACATAAAGATCTAAAAAATATCGTCTTAAAATAGGCTAACAAGGCGGCAGGGTGCTTAGGCGCGCTGTGAATAATAATAATAATAATCAGATTTATTTGCCTAACAGGGTAATACTCCAATTCCATGGCAACTACAGATGATACATACATACATAATAAAAATAATAAATTAACAAATTAAATACAAGTAATTAAAAGGTAACAATGTCTAGCAGAAAATGAATATTAATTATTGAGATATTACATTTTACAAATGAACTAAATGCAATGTTATAAATATCAATGTTTTTTTTTTAGTTACGCATTTAGATTAGTTGTGATAATCTATGTAGGTAAACATGATGTCGGTGCGTCTATTTCCACATAAAATGGTACGATAGTCTTACATTGTAATCTGGGAACATGGAACTTTACGCCACTGAGTAATTCACTACATGATATCATACCATACAATAGATTAATACCAAATTTTAATGTATTATGTACGGTCGCTCATTGATTGCAACTATCTCGAAACGCTCAACAAGATAATTTTGACAGAAGTCTCTTCTCAAATGTTGGCCATCATTTTTAAGCGCCATATATTTTAGGAAATTGCGTTCTTTATGATCTAACTGATCTAGTTCTGATTGGTAAATTGGGTACCATGCGATGGTGGCATACTCTAATTTAGATCACACGCACGAATTAGATAATATAATAATAATTACGTTGTTGTTGATAAATTGTTTACACGTACGCTTAATAAAGCCTAACGTCTTTGTCGCAGATTAGGTTACTTCCACTTATGTTCCTTAAATAATAGTTTTTCATAATATAATACACTAAGGTCCTTGATTTTTTGTACTGTTCCAGGCCACCATCCAAAATCATGTATTAATGATTTATGGGATCTATGTTTCTTGCCTTACTTAGAACTTTTCCGACGTAGAAAAAGTCTATTTTCATAGCACCAATTCACGAGGGTATTTAGTTCTTGTAATCGCACACATTCTTAGTGGAGCTAATAACTTTGTTCACCTTTAAGTCCTCTACAAAGAGAAGATGCGAGCATTTGAGATCCTTAGAAATATCATCAATAAACAATTGGAATAATATGGAAGGACCTAGTATGGAACTTTGCGGTACTCCAGACGATGGTTTAGTGATTGTGGAGAAATAGACATTGTACGTAACAACATCTTCTCTGTTGATTAGATATGATTGAACGAGCTTCAGTAAAGGGTGGCTAAATGCAAAGCTATTTAATTTGCGTAACAGCCGATCATCGTTGATGCGGGCAAATACCTTGTCAAAGTCTGTTTAAATTACATCAACCTGTCCCGCACAATTTATTTCCCATGCTCAGCAAGCACTGCTAGGTTGGTAATTGTTGACCGATCTGGTATAAAGCCATCTTGCTTATTACCTACCCACTGAATAGTATATGTCGGCGCTTGATTACAATAATCGTTTTCAAGCCATAACGATATCACAAGAGTGCATTGCGCCGTGTCTGATTAGTCGTGAAGCCAATCAGGAAGGCCGATTTTAAGGAATGTGTGTGACTTGAGATCTTACCCTCGATGGGGGTCTGAGCACAATCAGTTGACAGAACGCGTCGGTATGGTAATACCAAGCTTTAGCGTCGGCTGGGACTGCTTTCTCATGATAATTATTAGTTATTGTATAATCAGTGCTTTCAGTTAGTTACTCAGTTGTTAATAAAATGTGTTAGTTTATTGTGGCAAAGGACTTATTATTTATTGTGTATCCAATAATATCCTCCAAAGAGCACGCCCTGGATTTACAGGCCAAGTACCTGACCATACTAATTGTTATTAGTAATAAATATCATGATATGTGATACATCTAATTAATACATCGCCCTGCATATCTACACACGCTCCGACATATATTTTGGCGTACAATCTTTTAAAAGACTTTGGCTACATTTAAGAGTATGAAGAGAATTCTGAATCAGTGCAGGGTCACAATTTTTCCGCATAAAGGCACCTTACATGGTTAATAATACTGTCAATATTTTAAAATAAAGACAGTATTACTGTACGATAACATGTTTAAAAAAATTATTATTCTAAAATATAGGCAGTATTACTAATCGTGTATAGTAATGATGAAATGCAGAGAATACTGATGTTAATCCAGATAATTGATTACTTGGTAAATATTGAAGGACGATTGAAGCATCTACTGACAGTACTACACACACCTACACACCTACAGAGTTTGTGTTCTGGAGTTAGAAATGACTTGAACTAGTTCTTTGTTGCTAATCTCTTCGATATAGACACATGGAATGTTGGTTATTTCCAAGTTGGAAATATCATAATTAGTCGCTGGCGTATAGACGTTGCTAAAGTATTGGCTGAAGGCATTGACAATGGCATCTGGCGTATTCAAGATAACTCCGACGTGACTTACATGAGTCGGTTTTCCACTCTGTTTACGCATTGATGCAACAAAACTATTCTATGAAACGCGAAAACTAAAAACAAAAGAAAAGGTGAAACATGTATAGATTACCAATGGTAAAATTCTCATACGAAAATTTGAGACTGACGCGGCAAAAGTAATAAACTCACTTGAGCAATTAGAAAGAACAAAAAAAAAGAAAAGAAAACAACACTAATGTAACACAAGCATAAATAGCTAAAACTGGATAAACTAAAAATATACTATCACAACATCAGAATTCTACGGAACAAGAAAGAAGAACTGGGAATTATACTTCACTTAGAAGAAACACATTAATACTAATAGCCTTAAGTGAAACATGGATAAATGAATATGAAACTCAATATTATGAAATAAAGAACCATGAGTCCTTACATCACACCAGAAACAGACAAAGAGGTGGCATTGCACTATATATAAGAAAAGATCTGAAATTCATACATATGAGCAATAAAATAATGAAAAATATAGAAATGATGACCATAGTCTTACAGAAGCAAAAAACATGTTTAACAAATATATATATAAACTACCGGATGTTCACATTAAAGACTTAATAAACACGTTAGAAAACCAAGTACTAAAAACAAAAACAAAACACATAATAGTAAGAGATATGAACCTAAATCTACTAAAAACGAAGCAAAAATAACAGATTATAAGACATTAATTAAAAGCACAGGTTACAAGATTATAAATAAGATAAACAAGAAATGATATACAAGATACAAAGAAAATTAAAAATCAAGCATCATAGACCATATAATTACAAATCAAGACAAAACCAATATCAAAATGAAACTATTAGATGCCTCCTATTCGGATCATAGAGCAATAAGAACATCATGGAATTTAGAAATTAAAAAAATTATAATAATAAATATGTTACCAAATACAATAAAAGTCAATTATGAAACCATAAAAATACAGTTCGCCGAAGAAGGACAGGTCACACATTATACAAATTTCGACCATCTCATAGACAATCTACAAAAATAATTAAAAAGAACACGAAAATAATAAAATTCAGACATCGCGAAGACAGATGAATGGATTAATAGCGAAATAATAAATATGATTAAAGAAAGAAACCGGCTATATAAAGAAGAAATCCACAAATACTGATAAAAACGAGACTATTATATACAGAAAAAAATAATTGAGAAAAAAATAACAGCAAGGAAACAAGATTACTACAAAAGTAGCATAAATGCAGTGGAAAATAACCCAAAAAGACATCAACTGAATAATACTACATAAGAACCATAGTGTAATATATATTACAATATGATAAGAACAGTAAAACACAGTAAAAAATAAAAACGATTCAGAACAAAGATGGTTTACATTTAACAAATATCATGCTATAGCAGAGGAATTTAACAGTCACTTTGCAATGATAGGGTTTCAGTTAGCTGAAAGTCAATTGAACCAATGAAGAAGAAACAGAGCAAACACATTACATAGTACTGTGACTGAAACTTTACACTTTGAAAAAATAAAGAACAACGAAATAACAGAAATAATAAAATCACTAAAACCAAACTCAGCACCTGGAAAAGACCAAATAACGACTAGGATAGTACAAAAATTAGAAGAAGAACTGACACCAATAATACCAATAATAAGTGAACTGACCAACAGAATTTCGAAGACGGTGAATAGCCTCTCTAAAAATGACAATAATTAAACCGATCTTCAAAAAAGGCGATAAAACTAATGTAAATAACTATCGACCAATCTCACTAATATCAACTTTTGGAAAAATCACCGAAAGAATAATACATAATAGATTAACAACACACACAGAAAAACATAATATTATAAATGCGCGCCAATACGCATTTCAAAAGAAGTCAAGTACAACTGCAGTGATTACAGACATGATAGAACATATACACGAGAAATCAGACATGGAAAACGAAACAGCTATCATATTCATAAATATGAAATAAAAATCGATACTGTATGCAAAGTAAAACTGCTGGAAAAACTGTTACAAAAACTTAGAATAAGAAACACTCCACACAAAGTATTGACTAGCTACCTAAACAAGAGAAAACAAATTACTAAGGTACAAGATGTGGAAAGTGGCGAAAAAGAAGCAGAATATGGAGTACCTCAAGGAGGAGTATTAGCACTATTACTTTATATTTTTTATATAAATGATGTATTTCAATTCAAACTTAATGGAACATATTCATATATGCAGCCGACACGTCTCATTCATAGTGGAAAAGACAAAAATAAAATGCAAGCATACAGATAGATATAAACAAAATCACATAATGGTGCTACAACAACTCCCTAACCATAAACGAAGAAAAAACATACTACATGATGATCTCAAAGAAAGTAAACCGACAACCAGAGATACAAATATATATAAATAGACAAAGACTAAAAGCGGTAAACAACATAAAACACCTAGGAATATACATCCAAAACAATCTATAATGGAATCGACATATAGAAGAGATGAAACAAATAACACCAAAATATTGGCTGCGCTATATAGAGTAAAACACATATTACCAACAGAACATGAAAAATGGTTTACAATGCACTGTATGCAGCAAAGAACCACTACCTAATAAACGTATGGGGAAATATAACGAAAAGAAACATAAAAAGACTTCAAATACAACAAAATAAAGCCTTAAAAATAATAGTTAACAAACCAAAACGCCACAGTACAGTACAAATACACAAAGAAGCAAATGAACTAACCATAGGAAATAAAATGAAACAACGAAACATTTTACTAGTCATGCAAATCAAAAATAAATTAATGAAAACTAGCATTCATTTAAATCAAAGAAGAGGCTTACATCACCACTGTACAAGAAGAAAAATGGATGTAGCAATAGGAAAATGCCGGACATCAGCTCTACAGAATGGAATAAATATTGGAATCAAACACTTCAACAATTTACCTAAAGACATAAAAAATAATACAACCCTAAAAACATTTAAACAAAAATTAAAAGACCTCTATATCTTGAATCAAGAAAAACAAGAAAACTAAACAAAAATACAACACCACCATCAACAACAACACATCAATCAAGAGTAAAACCAGAATATATAAAGCATAGTCATACTCATATGCAGCGAAAAGAAGAGCTGTCATCGCCGAGGCAAAGAGACGGTTGAGAGTCGTGGAAATGAAGACACTGCATAATATCTGGCTACACATTGTCGGATTGCAAGACCAACACATAAATTAGGACCAAACCGGACATTGTAAAATGTAGACGACGTGATTGGAACACAACACATAGAGAATAAAAGATGTCCGTCCGGTAAAGGCAGTAAGAGATGGTAAAACGCACACAAAGAGACTGCTGGACATCGACATCCTAGCAACAGCGGAAATAGGAATAAAACATCATCACAAACCTTGGGGCAATTTGTGTATTTTTAATTAGAATTTATACGAAATGTTTACCAAAACATTTCATCATCATGTTGAACCGTTTATATAAATATTACAGATTAACCTTCTTATTGTACAGTAATTTCATATATTCTATGTTTTAAAAACATTGCATAATTATATGTTCTCTATTTGTTTTTAGAAACATAAGAAAAATTATTCATTTTAATTAAATTAATTTGATACGAATGATAGAGTAATGTTATAATCGGATTTATTAATATTTTCTGTAATGAATAAAATATATTATTAAAATTTGTTCATTTATAAAGCAATCAAAATAATTAACAGTAGCACTGTTGAGTAATTCCAAACCAATATACAATTTTATAACATTGTAGCAATTTACATACTATTTTAATGAACGAATCATATTTTCAAATATCATAAAATGCAGCAATTAACAACGATTGAAATAAACGATAAATATTATTTTCAGATAAAAATTATCTCTATAAAATAAATGACACTGAAATTGGAAAAATATAATATCAATAGTAATAAGGATTTTTTACGTCCTAACTTAATAAATAGGACAAATGCTTATTATTATTAATATTATATTTTAACAATTTTTGTGTCTTACTATTTTTATTACGAGAATTCAGATGGCTGTATGAATCTATATAGGGTACCCGTGTTTTCAACAAGTTGTCGAGTATCTAAAGCTGGTCATACACGTTCCGGTATACAGGAGAGGTTTACCTGCGCAAAGACCTGTACAGGTAAACCGGAGCGTGTGTGTGGACAAGTTGGGTAAATCTGCACAGGCTTAGTGACCTGTGCAGGCGACCGGAGAATAATCAACCGGCCATACACGTTCCGGTAAACCGGAGAGGTAAACCTATCGGTTTTCCTCTCCGGTATATCTGCACACTGCCTTACACACATACAGTAGGGTAAACAGTACTGGGCTACAAATTTGTAAAATTTGAATTAAAAAAATGATATTTGGAAACATTTATTTCATGCTAAAAAGTGTTGTGTTGTCGTGTTTGGCCTAATTTTGTAGGTATTTTAATTCCAAAGAAAATTCCGAAAAAATATTGTTATAAAAAGTGCACTGTTTTGGCGGTAAAGCCGATGAAGCACTCGGGTAGAAATAATCGAATTTTGATTCTACTCCTGTACGCCTTTGATTTAGATTTACCGAAACTTGTCCACACACACGCTCCGGTTAACCTATGCAGGCATACCTCTGAGGTATAGCGCAACGCGTACGACTGGCTTCAGGGACTGTGCAGGCAAACCGTCCGGTTTACCTCTCCGGTATACCGGAACGTGTATGGCCGGCTTAATAGCGTTCACTAAATTTAACAAATGTTGGGTATTTTTAACATGATAAATATAAATAACAATTAACATGCCCATTTTTAGTTTTGAAAAGAGTGTAATTTTCAAATTTAATCTTTAAAGTGTAAACTGTTCACATATTCTATATTCTTCTTTGCCCGTCTTATATTGGGCAACGACCATATGCGGTAGCAACTTGCAACAGATTGCAGGAATAGATTGCCACTTAAAATGTCACCTGCAACTATTTCCCTGACTTATTCGGGCAAGTTGTTAAAGCAATAATTATGCAATTTAAAGAAGTAAACAAACCGAATTGCAACGTAAGAGATTTCTATGCTTTTGAATAAATTGAAATTAATAACCGAGTATTAGAACTTCATAAAAAGTAATATCTTACGACTTATTTCCTTAAATCCTTTCCAACCAACCGCCTGATAAATAAGATCGCCGAAAAAGACATGATTCGGTACTACAAAGTCTACCTATAATATAATCGTAAAATTGTATCCTCCCCTGTAATATTTCCTCTATTGCAAACTAGTCTACTTAAATCTTGGCCGAGGTTTCTAAACTTAAACAATTCCGAGGATCGTCCCACCGTGCGGCACATATAAAATATTAAAACGGAATCGTAGAATGTTTGCAGACCGCCTCGAGTTTTTAATATCCGCGGAACGCAAGATTCCGCGTTCATATTGAAATATGGGACCGTGATTCGGGCATAAGCTGTCCCTTCTGCTTGGCCTTGTTTTATTCGCGGTTCTATTTGTTCCACAGTTCGCGCAAACAGAGACGTTTTGGATGGATATTAAAAATGAACAAGATGGTAAATATATGCGACATAAAAAATTAGTTTGCTTCCATAACAAGTTCGGATCACATATTATTTTTCTGAATGGTTTAACTGTTGAGGGTTTTGATATTGATATGTAAAGTTTTTTTTTTTTAAATTTATTAATCATATATATATATATATATATATATACAATTCAGTAAAAAAATAAACTGAAAATGAATATATTATATATCAATATCAAAAAGTTAAACCATACCGTGAGTTTATAGGCAATTAAATTTAGTGCTGCTTTATAGTAATAGTGTTGTCAGCTCTGATTTATTTTACATATTTGGCCATAAGAGTATAAGCGGTATTATCTTGATTTGAGTTTTCGTTCGAATGGCTTTCAGATGTATTCTATCTAGTAGCTATATATTCAGTTCTTGTCTAGCGTTTTTGTAGTAGTTTAATTTTGATATTAGTCTAGTCTATAATATGAATAAGAAAACAACTATTGTAATTTCATAATTAATAGTAATATTAAGTTATTTATTTATTCAAATATTTGTTTGTACAATTTTTATTCCTGTAATACAACCTCTTTAAAGATGTAAGCTATTAAATTAATAATATCCCGACAGTGCCGAAATATTCATGAATACCAATATGCCAAATCTTGATATTATTTCATACAATACTCCATTTAGAAAGTTACCGCAGTTTACTATTGGATTGTTAAGGCATCTATTTTGTGATAATTAATTTTTAAGGATAATTTGTTTTTTATCACACTTTAGTTAGTTAGTAACTAGTTTCGGTTAAGCTCTAGCCATGCCGATACTAGTTGCAAAGTATACCTAAAATGTAATAAAAACAAAGTAAAAATCGTTTTATTTATCCTTCACCGTAGTTTTTTTTGAGAAACTCAAACTATAAGTGACACAAGTTAATATGTATATACTTTTATTAACTCATTGCACACTGAAAGTGGCAAATTCTTATAAAATGTCTATGGTTTAGTACAGTTTCGCAAATAAAAATCTGCATATATAAAAAGATTATATTTCCATCTTCATATGCGTTACCCGGGGAAGAGGCTATAGGGGTATTATTAGCGTGGTTTCAGCTAAAAACTTATAAACAAAACGAGAACTAACTACGACTTGTAATTGCCACATCGCATATATCCATAAAAGGACATGTAGCTAATTTCAAACACCAATCAATCTATTAAATAACTCACGGTAAATATTCTAGTTTTCATCAACGCCTGTAATCTAGACGTTTAGATGTTACTTGGCCCACATATATTTTCAGCTGTGTGAAATAAACGTCCGTTGTAACACTTAGATTTACGAGACAGTAATCATAAACCAAATAGAGTCCTAAACTTGGTGTCATATTTGTCACAAGAATTTTGCCAGAACAAAAATATTACTAAACGCTTTTTCTGAAATATTCCTCATATTCCATTTGTGTGATATGTTAAAAATACGATAACATTTATATATAAAATGTGAGTATATTTATAGAGTGGGCAATTGAAACGCGGGAAAGCAATCTGGACACTTCCGACATCCATTCATCGATTTATTAGCAACATAAACGGGAGCGAAATAATGTTTCGACTGTATGCGCGGAAATATGAAAAATAAAAGAATGCACATAAAACCGCATGAATGTATAATGGCAGTGGGAAATAATGATTTTTAAAATAAATCCTTAAACAGGATGGAAGCGAATATATAAATAACTACCCATAAAAACTGAGTGCGATAATATAATCAGGGCAACCCTTTCAGTGGGTTCCCACGACTAGTTTTTATTCGTGGCAGAAAGATTTAGTTTTATATGCTTTTTCATCTCTCAGAATAAACGAATTTTCTAGCATTGCGTGCTACAGGACTTGAAGTGAATTAAAGAGCATAGTGCAGACAATTGTAGAGGGATAAAACATGTATTTCCTACCAATTAATTAATTAATTAATTATTTTTATAGGAAAGTAAAGTCTTTAGTTACTCAGTAAGTAAAATATACATGTACCGATTATGCATTAAACCCATACCAATATTAAATATGTAAACGCGCCAGTCACCTGCGCTATTAAATATCCCCTTCCCATTAAAAGTATTCCAAACTTTTAACTGGGTGGCGTAGGAGACAGCCACAAACGAACGGATTTAATTATAACCAGCGATCCCGATTATGTCGAAGGGTACGGCACGATTTTGGCTAATTAACGGGGCGGAATTCCCAGAAAACGCAAATTAATGATGCAAGATCGTTATGAAAAATACTTTCGAGACTCACCTGAAGTATTATGTATGAAATCAGCAGCACATCATTAAAATCTGTAACAAAAAGAGAAAGAGATTGTTAGTTGAATTTATTTAAATAACGAGACTAAAAAAATCTAAACTTTCCTGGCGAAAAGATAAAATAACAATATTTAGCTACACCGCTGCTATAACTAGGGTACTGTTGACATAAATATATTAGTTTTAATTTCTAATTAAATTTATTGGCAAGCAATAAATATAGTTTCATTACACATCTTAAATGTCCCATCTAAATGCAAATAATAGTCAAAAATAAGATAAAGTGACTATTTAATATTTATTCACTTTTCCATTTGTGCGAGTATAAGAATTGGAGTTTAGGTCTAACACTTTTCCGAAACATAAAAAATATTATTAACCTCTACTATAAAAAAATATATAACATAAAATTCAATATATCTATAATAGCCGGCCACACACGTGCGGATTTTCCGGCGGATGGCATTCCATGAATCTGTCACATTATCCGTTGTGGAATGAATGTATATGTCAGAAAGCCTACTGACGTAAGAATTAAAATATTTCTAAAACAAAATTTGCTGACTGGAATCGTTTTTTATGTGATGACAAATTATGTACATACATATGTCCCAAAAGTATGGAATAAATCCAATAAAATCTTTATTTATGATTTTTGCGAAAATTGCTCGGGTATTTCGATTATTAATATTAAATTTCCAATATTTGATGAATGTGTCAATTTTTTAGACCATTTTTACATGAGCAATGACGTCATTGACAATTTTTTCAAATGACAACTCCATTTTTTTATTGCGCATTCTGAAAACGATTATTTATCTGCGATCAGCGATGTATATTATGATATAGGCCACATAAGGAATTACCCAGAAAATTGGCCGTGTCCGAGAAATTTTTGCAATAATCATAAATAAAGGTTTTCTGGAATTTATTCCATACTTAGTGGGTAATATATTTATCTCCCTAAAATATACTCGAAGTATGACTAGCTCTAGCTTCTACACTCAACTTGTGTTACCAATAAGCTTTTGAATCATGAATATGATAAAAAAAAATGTCATATTATTGATTCCAAACTTCGTAAAAAAATGTATTTAGTCAAAGTACTATCTTAAAGTTTTTAGTTAGTTTATGTATTTATATTCATGGACATATAATCAGTTTTAAACGTACTGAAGCAATACATTTTATGTTCAGATTTTACGAGATTGATTTCCTTTGGCAAATATTAATGCAAAAGGTGTTACGTGATAATTTACACTTTTTAAGGACAATTTCTTCTGGTCTTCGAAATATTTATATTAGTACAATTTGTAAACGAGCAGTGATTTCCAAGTAACAATATTAAATCAGAAACCAAACAGATTCAGCTAGAAAATTACACGTTACCTTCATAACTTGACTAATTAGGGAATGGAATTATATCCGAATACGTTGTAATAATTAAAATATTTATGTCCTGAAGATTTAAGTTTATTCTCCTACACTTCCACAAAAATAACACAGTATTTACATTATGACAATCCAAGAAGAATAGCAACACTTGGGAAACTCTTCGTAATAAAATGTACCACCATTAATTTAATTAATTAAATATCTGGGAGCTATGTTCTCAAGAACTGGTAGTATATTCATATACTTCCACACATCAGATATGTACGCAAGAAGGCTACACACAGACTGCGTACAGCAGCCTACAGTTTGTGGAATGAATGGGGGAAAAGCTTCAAGGATGCATTTTGTATACAACACATATTTCAGATGTATAATTATTTGAAAAGTATAATAATTTACGATTCTGAAGGATACGGGTGGCTCGGAGTGGTCTGATATAGAGAAAATTCCAGTTGTACCACTCCTAGCCATGTACTGAAACAAGAATCGAATGCGGTAATGATTGGAATGTATGCAGGGAGTAAATTACCAAAGAATGAGAGAAAGGTGTATGATATGAATGATATGTATCATAAAAGATTTGTTTGAAAAAGTCAAGTACAACACAGAGGGAAGTAATGCATACATTAAAACTAGAGAGAAACCTAATGTATGAAAGAGTAGAAATGTCTTTAGAATAAGTTGAAACACTGAAGTACAGTTGCGCCATCCAAGATATACTGGTAAAGGACGGGCTATTGCACGTAGAAGAATAAGGAAGACAAGTTAACCTTACTCTGGTATCTACGCAGCGGATGGGAAAACTGCCGGGATGAACGGTACTGACGAAAGAAATATTAAGTGATCACAACTATATCACATTAACGATAGAACCTAGCAAAGTAACTGCCAAGCCTCGGATAACAAGAACTGCCCATGACCACCCAGGTGGGTCATAGAAAAGATGAAAAACGCATAGGAAGGAATGAGAACGACGAACCGGAGGTAATGCCTGAGGCTCTGGACCGGCAACTACTCGGGGCGTGCCGGATCGTAACCCCGTCCTGACTAGCAACGACAAGACGAAGCGTAACCTACTGGTGGTGCCACGAAGTTACGAACGCAAGAACAGTATCCAACAAAGCAAGGGGGAAGGCTCACCGGGATACAGCATTCGATGCCCCCTGATCACCTTCATGATCAGTACCACTATAGCAAGTAGAAAACGGACGGGCAGGCCATCGAACGCAGTCAGGAATAGTGCCGGCGCATGCTTTGTAGGGATGTCAAGGACGACTCGTGGGGCCTTCCCTACAGACTGGTTATAGAAGATTGGTGCCTGCCCGCTTGACCTACAGTTCCTGGACGTGTGAAGGCGGTGGTTATAGCCGTTTATCCACCAAGCCCAAATACGACCGATAACTCACAGACTAATGAGAAAGAGCGTGAACCTGCAATACTAGATGAGTGGAGAGAAGAGGAAGAAAGACGCCAGGTCCAGACGGGCTGCCCAATGAGGTATTAAAGGACGGTTTACAAGACTGATCAACAGATGCCAAGACACAGGCACTTTCCCAAAGCGATGGAAAGTGGCCCGTCTGGTCTGTGTAACGAAGGACGAAACCAGAGCAAATACTGTCGCGGATAGGGGGGTGTAAACTCTAAGAGCATTGGTATCGGGTATTTATTGATATATATATATATATATCTACCCGCAACATGGGCCTTAAATACTATTACAATAATCTACTAGACTTACCCGGGCATCGCCATGGTCGAGTTACTATCCTCGGCCAGGCAGACGAGACTTAGACCCGGATATTCGATTGTACTTAAAAACCAACGTGTATCTCCAGTGGGGCGACAAATTGTTTTGGGAAAAACTCAAATTCGCGCTACCCGATGTCCCCACAAACCAGCGACGTAGAGGCTCGCAGAGGGCCCCTCACGTGCACCACCACGTCCACCGACATGGGACCAGGCAACCCAACAGCGGTGGCAATGGAGTCAAGCGGCGAGCGGCTAGCTGAGCGGTTGCGGCATGCGAAACGCTGCTGCGTCTTACAATGGTGTAGCGATTAGAGTGTTACCGATATGGGCACCACGGTGGTGTGTGTCGTGCTGTTCGCCACCGTTTTCGGGGTGCTGTCCGCGTCCCTTAGTAAAGCTCTGCGTTACCCGGCGCCTCCACCAGTATATCGCGGATAGGGGGGTGTAAACTCTAAGAGCATTGGTATCGGGTATTTATTGATATATATATATATCTACCCGGCGCCTCCACCAATATGTCGCGGATAGGGGGTGTAAACTCTAAGAGCATTGGTATCGGGTATTTATTGATATATATCTACCCGCAACATGGGCCTTAAATACTATTACAATAATCTACTAAACTTACTCGGGCATCGCCATGGTCGAGTTACTATACTCGGCCAGGCAGACGATGACAACAACAAGAGAGAGAGTTTCTGCCTGGAGCACAGGTATTTATGCGTAACTCGAGCATGGTACGCTCGGTGGGGTGGACGGGAGCGCCGTTCCCACATACGGCAAATATACTTATTTGCGACAATACCCTGAGAAAAAGGTAGACCCGGTGGGTCGATTACAAAGAAAATATTTCCCCAAGTCAAACCACTAGTGGACACGCCGAGTTTGACCATTGGACCACCCAACTACTCTCGGGACACGGGGTTCTCCAAACCTACTTATACATGATGGGAAAGGCTATATCCACCAGATGCCGCTACTGCCTCGAGACAAATGACCCGGATCACATACTATACTGCGAACGGATCAGGCTATAGATGGAGTTTGGGATAGAGGAGCCCACACCACCACGAATGGAACAGCTAATGTTCGAATTGCGGGAAGATTGGGAGGCAGTGGTAAAGTTCTCCAACACCGTGATGCGATGTAAATTCCAGGACGGCCTACAGACGCTAGACAGACGAGGCAAGACAATTAGTAAAGACGGATCAACCGGATAATATCACGGCTTAGGGTGTCTAGATGTCGGACAAGCCCCTAATGACAGTTCGCCTGGATTGGACGCGAGGTGAATCCGATACTACCCATACCTCTATCACATAGTGCTGATAGTGAGGTATGGGTGCCTTTAGGAGATTTCCTTTTCACAGGATAAGCGAAAGATATTGAAGATGCAAACAGGTCCAAGTTCACCAGCGACTGCCAAAATACCTAGAGCGAGCAAGCCACAGCTGGTCATAGACCACAATTTGTCGCTTTAGGTGTAGAAATGAGTAAGAATGGTGTAGAGATTGGATGAATGATAGCTATAGGAAATGTGGTATATGTAGTCAGGGTGAAGATAAATGGGAGCATTGGTTGAATGAAAATGGGGGACGTTTGGTGTAGGAAGGATGTTATAGAGAGAGCATGTGGTTTTTAGATGAGGATGTAAGCGGAGTGAGTTAAATTAGGTTAATAAGACACCTACAAGAAGTAAAATGTAGCATGTTATATATTATTTAGAATATATCGTCGCCTTCGGAGGAATCGGGAGGATTGAGTAGCCCAAGAAATCCGTTACCGATCCCAAGGACGGATAAAGAAGGAGGGTTGGGGAATCAAGTTAGCAACCTACCCCCGTAAATCCGCAACAGATGCGCATAGAAATTCCCGCCCTTTGCGTAGTGGAGTCAGGAGTAGAAAGAATGTAGGGGAACTAAGAGTAGGGTGATTGCTAGAATCATATCAACCAAATAGGCGTTTCGGTTTCGCGAGGTTGTACACAAGCCCTTCCCATCTTATACCAGGGATTTATACGATCCAAACACGGTCATTGTGCGACTTGCATAGTGAATTATATGAGCAGGACAAAATGAATATGCTTTAAACATGTTAGTAGAGCCTACAATTTAAAAATGTGCAATATTATTTAAATAAGGTGATTTATTTATGTTTATTTTATATTATCTCCTGACAGTAGCACAAAAAGGGAAATAATACAATTATCATCGCTACTACTAATTATATTCTTATTATTTATCTTACAATGTTCAAATTTTAAATATAGGTAAAATAAACCTAATAGAAAGATCTTTAGGTTTTAGATTCTCAAAATATTGCACGTGGGCGAAGATAGTTCGAATCGCGAAGATGCATTAATACTTAAGAATTAATTTAAAAAAAAAATTAATACAAAAATTGAAAAAGTCATTCCTAATAACTTTTATAATTTACTTTAACTTTACACACACACACACATTTGATCAAATTCCTACAATTGAATCATCTCTAAATCGAAACTAAAATTGCATATTTGTCCATCTATTTTCAGCCATCAGAACTCACAAAATAGATATGTGTGCCATCAGTAAAACCAAACGAAAAGGCAAATGTAAAACTGCAATAGACAATTATATCTTTAATTACAGTGGAGTGGCCAAAGACATAAGAGCACACTCAGGAGTTGGAATGCTGGTAAACAAAAAATTTGAATATTAAAGAAAAGGTATATACCAACGACAGAATATTAAAGGACACCATAAAACTACATAAGGAAAGGCTCCACTTAATAAGCGTGTACACGTCTGACTCAACAAACCAAAAGAAGACAGGGAACAATTCTACAATATACTACAACGTGTTAATGCTACAACCAACAGCAGGGAAAAGATGTTCATACTAGGAGACATTAATGCCCGGATTGGATACAACCTACTGCCCGGAATAACGCACAGTTTCAACGAAGAAGACAACAACGAAAATGGGAATATGTTAAAATACTTGTGCGCAACAAATGCACTTAGAATTAATAACACATTGTTTGGTCATCCATTGAAATACAAAATAACGTGATCAAATGCCACATAACCACAATCTGTTATAGAATATGTCATCATGAATAGAACAGTACACCCCAAAACTATAATGGATGTAAAAACATTAACTGCGGCAAACAGAGGCAGTGATCACAAATTGCCAATCTGCAAGCTGAAGCTAGCATAGTACATAAGCAGACCTCCTAAACCTACCAACGAAACTAAGATTAATCAAATCCCTGGAAAAAATAACCAACAACCCGACTTACAACGAAATGACAATTGATCACTAATTGAATGTAATAAAAACCAACATCGCAAATGCCGCTGCAGAAGCCCTAGGCCACAGACATCGAACAAATCTAAGCATACCTACGTCATGATTCACAGAAGAAGTCAAATCACACCTGAAGCGCAAAAAAGTTGCGTACTTATAATAATATATAAGAGACAAAACTGATGATCTATAAGGCGGAGAAACACCAACTCAGAAATTAGAGCAATAAAAGATTTTCTAAAAGTATGAAACGGGACTTATACGGAAGCCAAATATAAATATAGAGAATGCTAAGAAAGAATAAAATGGAAATCAAAGTCTAAAGTAGCAAAATTACAACAGAAGAATGGGAAACATTCTTCAGAGCGTTATATAAAGGTGACAATGACCCCGCAGAATACCATATCAATAATGGAGGAACGGAAGTAAGCATAGTAGAAGAGAAGACCATAAGCATCATAAAATAACTAAAAAATCGAAAAAGCCCTTGCTCAGATGCACTGAATAGCGAACTGCGGAAGTACGCAGGACAAAGGCTGCACAAAGAGCTGCATACGTTTTTAGACATATCATAAACGAAGGTCAAATACCAAAATAATGGAAGAAAGCCTAACAATACCCATATTTAAAAAAGTGGAAAAGAAAACACCTGACAACTATCGAGGTATAACATTACTTAACCCAATCCTAAAGAGGCAAACCAAAATAATACAAGAACTACTAAGTGAAGATATACGTGAGGAACAACACGGCTTCCGAAAAAAAACAGATTTACAATCGACGCCGTTTGTTACAAAACTAATTACCGAACAGTCAATCGAATTTAACAATCCCGCATATATGTGCGTCGTCGACTTGACAAAATGTAAGCAGAATACTGAGTACATAACACATAAATCCTAAGTTGATACGAATAATGAATGACATAAATACGAATGCTCAACAACAATTAAAGTACAGCAAGACAAATAAAAGCCAGTGAACATAGACGAAGGAATAAGACAAGGAGACCGGCTCGGCCTCTTTCTATTCAATCTTGGACAGAATAGTGGACATGAAATCAAATGAGGCAGGGAACAAAATGGGAAGAACCTCCTTTCATATTATATGCTACGCCGACGATGCGGTGCTAATAGCAGACTGCGAAAACAACCTGAAAATACTCCTGCACGTATTCAACCAACAAGCGAACCACCTAAACATGATAATTAACACGGCAATTGCAGTTTAGTAACATCGAAAGAACCGATCAGGTGTAAACTACAAGTTGACGGAAAATCCATACAAGTCTGAAAATTTAACTACCTCGGAGTGGAATTAACCAGTGACGGGAACCTACAAGAAGAAGTAAGGAAACAAACAATAAAAGCAACTAAAATTTCAGGAAGCATCAGACCTAGTATGGACGAATAAATATTTAAACATATCTACCAAAGCCCGCATATACAAGACAATCGTAAGACCGGTAATCACATATGCGGCAGAAACCAGAGCAGACAGAGATGACATAAATGATGATAACATCAGAGATGAGGATATTAAGAACCATTAATGGCAAGACACTCAGAAACCGAGTAAGAAGTGAAAATCTGCGACAACAAAGAGGAATCCAGGCCATCTCTAAAATAATAAGGCACTGGCGAAAGCACTGGAACAAACATATAGATAGAATGCATGAACATCGACAACCAAAAAAGGCATAAAACAGACAGCAAACCCGTCAAAAAAAGACCACCCGGAAGACCATTGAAAGATGGAGTCATTGTTGGACACATCCGTGGAGGCAGAATAGACAACACAGGCAACACAAACTCAAGTATTCTACCATTGCGTTGTCTCTGTCAAACCCTTGACGAATTTGACATTCACTGGCAGCACAAACGTCATAAAGGCACCCTACACGATCAATATTACTGTCAATATTTTAGAATAATGACAGTAGTACTCCCTGGTAGTACTGTACGATAATATGTTTAAAATCTGCATTATTCTAAAATGTTTCTAGTACTACTCATCGTGTAAGGTATAGTAATGATGTAATGAAGAGAATACTGATCTTTATCGGGATAATTGATTACTTATAAATGACCTGTAATTGCCTTTATTTAATAAGGATGATGTATGTGGTATTAGTTTAGTGTTTAGTATTAGTTTTATTAGTTTTATACTTGCGTGGTAATAGCAAATAATATATCATCGTTTATATGTTTTATTTTGTCTTAACTTCTTAACATTCATTATTTATAATCTTTGCTGGTACTTAAATTGTGCGTGGATTTATGGCGCTAATGGGGCGCAATTATAATTTCAATTCCGACAGTTTACGCCAAGTGTTTTTGTACGTATAAAACGTCCAGTAGGGAAGGGTGGCTCACATTAATTTCGACTACAGCACGGCGGTGGGACGTAAAAACTAGGGCGACATTAATTTAAGCGCGTGATTCGCGGGGGGACAATCTGGAAAGCGGGTCAAATAAAAATAAAAACAGCGACGGCTGCTTGATTATTTTATTCTTTCAACATGCATATTTTAAATTGTAAATTTGGTTGCACATTGCGTTCCAAAACTAGGAACAAATAATTACTGAGCCATATATGAGTTAGGACAAACATAATTTGATTGTTCTGTAGAAGCATTTTAACATTCGATGCATTCGCGTTATTACATTGTACTCATTCATATTTTTTATATTATATTCAATATAGCTATTATTCACTGAATTAATTTAATCTATTAACAAATAATAATTCAATAAAAATAATTTAAACCCAATGTAAGAAGACCTAGCTTTAATAGCATCTACTATGATATAATATATAAAAAGCACAAGCCGGAACGGGGGAATGTCACTTTTTTATGTTTTTTGTTGGCAACACTTGTATATCAGCTGAAAGGTTTCATTGTAAAATCCTCCAGGGTTAAAATGGCAATAGTCAGTAAATAAACAGTGGAGGAACGTCAATGAAATCAATCACAGTTTTTTTTTCTTAGTTTACTTTGGATGTTGTATGCTATAAAGCTTTCTTTGCACTCGTGGTATTTCCAAAAAACGACTGGAGAACATTCAAAAGGGACTCAAAGCTTGTGGAGTAGCACCAAAAGACAATCGAGGTCTTAACCCGAAGGCAAATAAAAATCCTGCAAGGAAACAACTAAAAATTACTTGCCAGAAGACATAATCGTTAAGAAAATGTACGATATTGAACTTGGAAACCCTCATGTATCATATGAATAATATCGGGTAAGATTCAATACGATATTTAACATAGCATTCGGTTATCCTCGAATTGACATTCGCGATTGCGATTAATTTTTGGCGTTAAACGATAAATAGGACAAAATAACCACAAACAATGCAGATAATGGACAACTTCGCAAGTCTTTTGAAACTGATATGAACAAAACTGTTTTGAACAAAGTACATAAAACGAAGGACTATCTGCCTTCGTTTTATGTACATTGAAAAGATGTATGTACTATGAAAGAGGACAGTAAGGAGAGACGAATAGTCTACCTGTGAAACCGAAGCCATGGATTTAAAAAAAATGAGTCTTCCCAATATTACTACCAATAACGTGGCATCGTTTCTTCGTAAATACATATTTACGAAGTTAAATCCAACAGTTGGCCACCTTAAAATATTATATGATTCGTGTGGGAAACAAAATAAAAATAATATTACGCCATTTGCACTACATTGTGCACATTGTACGAAGATTATCTAGCGTAGTAATGTTTTTTCTTATTAGATTATTATTATTTACTTATACGTTGAGTATGACCGTGATATGGATCTGATTTATCAAAAGAAGTGGACTGGACTCCCAAAAGACTGGATGGATCAAATTGTAGAACGAAACCAATATCTTTTGAGGCTTTTGGAACTGGTTTTAACGAAGACGTAAAGAAACAGAGTTCAATCTAGAATAAACACAATAAAGTAGTATTATTCGATGAAAATTACAAAAGACGATTTATATGGGTCAGAAAGGAAGCCATGGAAAATGCTGATGAGAAAGCAATCAATAATCCCAAGATTGGTACAATAGTATAATAATACCGATATAATATTCAAGAAAGGTGATACAGCAGACACAAAATTACGGAGGTATAACAGTGCCACCTCACTCTGTTTAACACCATAGGTTCATACTGGAAAAACATAGCACCAACTAGGAAGAACAAAAAGTTTTCGCCCAAGCAGGTCCAGAACAGATGTCTTATACATAATGCCACAAATAAAATAAAAAGCCCTAGAATTCAACAAAAGGGCACTTGCGTGCTTCACCGATCAATCAAAATATAACTAAAACATGTAATAAATACCCTCAAAGAAATAAACAACACCGCCTATTGTAAGAATCATACACGAAATTAACACCAAAAACAGAACAAAAATAAGGGTCAATAGTGAAACAACTATGCAAATCCCAACACCAGGAGAACTGGACAAGGAGATAACCTTTCTATTTAATCTCGTAATGGAGAAAATAATTGAGGAGGTCAAATTACCGAAGGTCGGATACGGAACGAAATCAGCATTATCTCCTATGGTGATAAAGCCACCCTAATTTCTAAAAGAACAAACGATTTCAAAAGACTAATTATCAAATTCTACGCTATAGCAAAAAAGTACAATGTGAACATAAGACAAAAAGCATGACATTCTTAAAAAACTCAATACAATGCAAACAGAAAATATACAACAATATTGCGAACAAGCTTATATCAGCAATAGCAGAATACCTTAGAGATGTAATATGGTGCAACAAACACATGAAGGTCACTAGTTATATAAACATATATAAATCCTATGTAAGACCAATAATGACGTACGATATAGAAACAAGAGCAGCCACAAGAATTGAGGATAATTAAAATGAAAACGCTTAGAACTGTACTAGGGAAAACACTGAGATACTGGGAGAGAAATGCAAACATAACATAAATATGCGAAACAGAAAACATCATACGATGAGGGAAGGCAAGCAAGAAGATACTGGTACCAACATGTCAACAGAATTGACACCAACAGATTAGCTTGCATCGCCGTCAAGCAGTCAGCTATCAGGAAGAACCTCTACGAGATGGGCATGACTATCATAAGAATATCTACGTTAATCAGTTAAATAACATATCGCGAAATCGATACATAGATATTTAGTTTATTTGTGTCAACCAATACATTGTATTTTACACACGTCATAGAAGGAATAAATTTAAAAGGAATAGAACAAACTGATAAAAGAGAAATGTGAAAATTTCGATAATTAAAACTAGACCAAAAATATACAAATGTACAATTCAATAATGTTTACAATTAAAAAAACATAATGCTTTTACAGGAAACACTGCTAGGGTAGCCAACATAAATAAAATCATTGCATTTGTTTCGTGTAAAATCATTTATATCATAAAACGCATTACTGAGTAGGTATGCTTTTAGGTTAATTTTAAAATGTCTCATACATTGATACTTGACAACGTCAGGCAATACATTAAAAAATTATATGGCGAAATACCTCGAACCAATACGGGATTTAGTAAGTCTCATAGCTTTAGGATATATATATATATATATATATATATATATATATATATATATATATATATATATCGTTCCTATTTCGAGTCAAATGATTGTGTACTGAGATACGACTGTGGTAGTCACTGAGGTTTTTTATTAATTTGGAGGAGGCACTCTAGAATAGATTGGTGCGGTGAATATTTTCATCGATTGAAAATGTTGTTGGCATTCATCTCTATATCCTACTCCAGCTACTATTCTAATCGCTGTAGAGCAAATATCATTTTCATGGTGTGAGAATGCCCCCAGATTAGGATGCACCACATGACACGTAATTTGCTAAGTTTCTCGAGACAAAAACACCCTTAGAGACTTTATTTGCCAGGGATTTGCCATGTACATCCCATCTCATCTTGGAGTCTATCTTCACCCCCAGAAATGTGGTGTCCAATGCATCGTTTCTATCAGCACCTGTGTGGCTTAGAGAGAAGGTCATATGTACACTCAATGGCGTCAATTATAAGTAATCTATTAACGGATATCCATGATTTTACCGAAGATAGAGCCGAGTTCAGTCTACTACCCACATCATATAAGCAGCCTCCTTGCACATACAGTGTGGTGTCATCTGCATACAGTATGTGATGACGGTAGATCATTTATGCATAGCAAAAAGAGCAGAGGACCTAGGATTGATCCTTGCGGGACTCCATGCGGTACATAAAGTGTTTCAGACGAAACACCATCCCAATACACGCTTTGCCAACGGTCTGCCAGATATGACATAAAAAGAAGATTAATTCCACATAAAATGTTGGATATAATCTGTAACTGTAGTTGAAGCGCCCAATACACGTTTTGCCAACGGTCTGCCAGATATGACATAAGAAGAAGATTAATTCCAAATAAAATGTTGGATATATTCTGTAACTGTAGTTGAAGCGCCCTAGGTAGGTGATATCTCGACAAATGAACTTCAAATAATATTTGCAGTAGAATTACTTATATAGTAACTGAAGATAATGACTTATCCCATATAAATTTATGGTTCAAAATAGATATAAATATATAAGCGGTAGGAGTAAAATATTCATCTTGATCTGATATAATATTTGAAGGTTTAATTCTCTTACATAGTACGGCAAAGTGGACAACATTATATAATAAATGTTACAGAAGACTGAGATATATCAATATTTTCATTGATTAACATCGGAGGTACTAAACTATAGCGAATCATGTCAATGCGTACGGGGTATACGCTAACGATGACAATGGTAAAAAAACAGACTGGAAGGTGAAGTGGGTAGTAAAAACGGTAAAACAGTGGAACAAGTGTTGGTGTGCAAAGTGATAATGTATGTGGTTTTTGTCTAACTGAATGCAGCAAATGACTGAGTTCGTAGGAGTAAGCTAGTGGAGTGTATGGAAAGGTTAGGGGTGGAAGAGTAGAATAGATGAGAAGGATGTACAAAGAGTCTTCTCTAAAATCAAGAGTGAATAGAGAAATGTCTGAAAAATTAAAAATGAATGTGAGATTGATGCCCTTTAAGATCTCTCATATTGAATCTGTATACAAGTGAGTTGGAGGAGATGTTAAGGAGTGAACAAGCGAGAGGGATTGTGGAATGAAGAACATGGTTTATCGATGTTAACATATGCGGGTGAGGCTTATGGCCAAGAGAGTGGAAGAGATGCAACCGCTATTGGAAAGAATGGGAAGGTATCTTTATAAAAGGCGGTTAGTAGTGAGTGTGGAAAAACTTAAATGGATTATGTTTAGAAAGAAAGGTAGGTTAGGTAGAGTTGAAATGGACGGGAATAATCATTGAGAGAATGAATTGTATTAAGAATTTAGACTTTTGGTTTGAATGCAGAGGTAGGTTTAGGAAACATGTGGAGTTCACAAGATGGAACATGATAAATTGTTGAAATTTGGTTATTCATTAAGTCTAAAAGCTTTATTTCCATCAAATTTCGAACGACAGAATGTCGCTTTAGCGCTAAAAATATTTAGTCCTTTCGTGGTACAAGCATTGTTACAATAAAATAAATAAATGGAAAGACACTGCAGATTTCATTGACATCATAATCAGGTGGTGGAAAATTGTAAACGTGAAAACACCTCTTAAAGGAAAACGTCAAAATGATGAATACCAAGAGCCGATTACAGTAGTTAATTATCTTTCGGATAAAAAATTTATATTTTTAAATAAAATAATAGATTGGCTACAAAAATGGAAATCAGAACCTTTCAGTAAAAAACTAACACCACAAACACATACCGCTCTAAGCCACACGACATATGGAATGACAGAAATTATTAAATATTGTTTTGATGAATTAAAAATGAATTATGTTTTATTAGGCAAATTCCAAACTGATGAGTTAGAAAATAGGTTTGGACAATATCGTCAACTAGCAGGTGGTCAATACCACATCTCTATTAGACAGTTATATGAAACTGAGAAAAGGCTTAGAATTCAGTCATTACTATCCCTAAACTCAAGTACTTATGGCAACATACATATTTTATGTAACAGTTTTATGAAAGTTCTGATATACCTGAAGATATCGAAGATACTAAATTATTTAATCCCATTATGATTATCGAAAAATCCGATTTAGATAATATTGGAAATTACATGCCCGTAATCACTTATTTAGCTGGGTACTGTTGTTATATCACCCTAAGAAAAGTACAGTGTGACATTTGCAAACAAAATTTAGTTTATGATGAAGAACTGGCCGTTGAAGATAATTATACTCTTATCAGAAATTTGAGCCGGGGAAAATTGCTTTATCCGCAAGACTTTGCAGTGCAGATTGTTTTATATTCATATGTTATTTTCAACAAAATTCTCTCAGAATTTGAGAATGATTTTTTGAGTGTTTATAATAAGCGTCAATTTATGTCTCAGTATATTTTAAAATTGATTTCAGTAAACGGTTATTTGCCTAATATTAATGAATGCACGATTCATACAAGGGAAAGTATTGCAATTGTAATAATTACATGTACTACCAACACCCTATTGAAGAATTATTGTGGCAAAACTAACGATCGGTTGGGTAAAAATTATAAAAACAAAAAATTGGGAACACTCGCCGAAAAATAAAACGCCTCTGTTACTTGCCTATCGACTTTTATAATTTATGTCTCAATATATATTATCTGATGTATTAATATTACGTACTAAATGTGTCACTGTCATCTGGTGACCGTCCGTCAGTTCATAAAAGACAAATAGAAGAATACGATTTTAAAGGCATTGTATATTTATGACTATGGTTTTTGCTTTGAAATTTCGTTTTTTCCCATAATAAAATCGAATGGGGTGCGACGAAGGGCTCAGTTGACGTCTGGCATCCTCTTTCTACAGAAAGCCCTTCATAAATTAACAAAACTCATTCTTAAAGTTAAAATTCCAGTTAAAATGTATGCGTTAATACGATATAAGAGCCGCGGGCGTTCGTTTCAATAGCCTACGCTTAGTGACGTCACCCGGCAGCGCTCGGGCCTTTTACTATCGGTGGTGTTGGTGCAAGCAAAGACGAGGATGGCTATAATGGGAGGTGTCACCCTGGACGTTCCATCTTATTTTCTCTTCCAAATACAATCCAAGAAATTTTGTTGATTCGGCTATTCCCACGGTTACAATTTCACGTAGACACAAAATCATTTTGACTGACTTTAAAGTATTTTTTTCAGTAAGTTACTGCTGAACCAATTCGAAGCCTCCGCCCGTGACAGATCAACCAATATTATTATTGATGTAGTTTTTCTTGAGATGGGTAGCCCTAATAGCGGATTTTTGTTTTTTAGTGAATTAATTATCATCAAAGCGGTCTGTGCAAATATGAACCTTACAAAATGCACAAACTTATTATTAAAAGAAACTAGAACAGCGTATGCTTGCACTTTGTGCGATTTTGAGTCTATATCTGATGTACTGTTCATATAGCAAAAGAGCAGTTCTAGATATCTTATGCTTCCACATGTTGAGTCTACTTATGTCCTACCTTGCCCCTTAAAACATTTCCACTTGTATAATACTGTATCTGATTTGACATTTAATACCAGCAAGTCATTTAAGACACGCTGGAGACCATAAAAGCTCTACAGTGGGTGCAGTGGTGTAGGTCCTAGAATGCCACCTGTTCTTAATCGAATGTAATCTATCTGTAGCTATTACACCTATACACGTAGAAAAGTATAATATATTTCGATTACATATACAAAAAAATTTAATATAAAGAATTTTCAATAAAAACGTGAATATTTAAGGCTAAAACATAACAAACAATGTGACCTTAGATTATATTTGATGTAAGGTGGGTTCTTTAAATTGAGTGGTTGTGGCGCTATTGTGGCCATATTGCCTAAGCTTTAAGCGCCCCATTTTCTACTTACATATGATTAGTTTTTGGATGAAATATCACATGAAAACAAAAAAATGTATCAAATGTTCTGGGGTATATATTATGAAACTTGAAAACTGAGTAATCCCTGAAGCCTTAACATGAAATTCACTCATGTGTGTATTTTGTTAAAAAAATATATTATATTCCTGAGCAGAGATGTTAATGTTGCACAGAAAAGGGGTGACTAGTTTATAACTAAATTTGCACTTTCAGATTGCAGTAAGTACAAAAATATGGCGAACGATAAAACTTTCCCCACGCGCTTGCTGTATTTTCAAGGGTCGCACTTTTATTCCAGTTGTTCCCACTTATCACAAGTTTTACTTCAACCTATCCGAAGAAAAGTTATATTTAAATGGTACTTTAAAACACGAGAATGCAGATTGGCTAAAGAAAAAACACGCCTACGCTATCGTCTAATATTATCATTGGATGGTTATATTAATTTGGAAATAAAGAAATAATATTGTTACTAATGGATCGACTGTCGACCGCACCACAAAATATAGGCGTTATTTTTATAAACTCTATGGAGATGAGTATCATTGAAAATGAATTACCACGTGCTAGATGCCACGACCATTTAATTACTTATACTAAATTAACTCCGCCCATTTAATGACGATATATATTTAGAAGTAAATGGTTAACTTGTATTTTGAAAGTGTGTTTGTAAGGGTGTGCTAAAATGTTTTACAATTTTATTATACTTCAGCTAGTATATTTTTACTAGACGTGATAGGAGACTACACAATTACATTGAATGTAAAATCATACAAGAAAAAGAAATGATTGTAACTACTATCTACTGCAAAACAAATACATATTTTTGACGATTTAGGGCAGATGCTAGTTACGTTAATTTGTTAACAAAACACGATGGTTACGCAATTATTTATATATATATAGATATATATATATATATATATATATATATATATATATATATATATATATATATATATTGGTAGCGCGACGGCCGCGATAGCCGGAGACGTGGGTTCAAGTCCCACCGGAGAGTGAAATTTTTGAGAAATTATTAATTAACATATATATATATATATATATATATATATATATATATATATATATATATTTACATATAAAATTTTCAGTATTTTATTCTAACGATATACATTGTATCTCGCACAGATATGGGAAATCACTTGTGTTACTTTTAAAAAGTATACATCAAAGACAAGTAATATACATCACTCTGTCTTGGTATATTTATTCGTTTATGTATCTAATTGTTACACGCAGCATTGTTGCCTTCAACTAAGTTTGACGGTCTTCTACGCTATCTGTAAATATATCTGTATCATCCGCATATCTCAGGTTCTTGACAACTTTATAAAAATGCACTAAGTCGTATGAAATACTAAAATTTAATCGAGACTTCGTATATCCTGTATGCATGTACCTTAGTTCAGACAGCTGTACCAGAATTTGGCATTAAATGCTGTGTGAAAATTGATAATTTTCTATATTCCTAGTGATCCTAATTTATAAACATGTATAAAAGATACAGAAGGTACTCGTCGGATTAATCGACAGCAATTATCAGTAATATAAATAAATCAGTTTTTGAACCCACACTATACGAATAAATTATCGTCAGGCATTCTATATAAACCTATAGCGTATATAATATAATTGGTTCTAATTCGTTCTTGGGGTTACAATCTCTTCTAACACTAATAAAACAGTATAATTTTCAGACACAGATAATACGTCCCTTTCGTCCCTTTTCAACACTTTTTGCTCGCATGACAAGCCGCAATTACATTAGAATGTTTACGTTTGGCTTATGGTTTGTAGCCAGACTCGCATTTATTCTCGCAGGAGGCATTATCTTGCGTATAAAAAAACCTTTTTGATTCCGACGGGATATTGTTCATCTTGTGACGGCTTCGCACGGCTCCCTTTGCTGAAGCCGAACATTTGGAGAGTAAGTAATAATGGCAAACAATAAATGGTTTCAATGTCTCCAAATTAAATACAAGAAACTACGAATCTTTGTGAACTAGTATTACGACAGAGCGTATACATATGTATATATAATAATCGAGTTAAAGAGGAAAGGCAACATTAATCATGAATAAAAAAATATGGTGTAACTACTTGCATTTGTGTCATAGTCAGTGCCGAAGATAAAACCAAGTTAGGATATTTACGAATTCCCAATTTTATATCGGAATGGCTTTGAGAGAGATGGACAGGTCAGAATTAATAATTAAAATACATTTATTATTCTACGCGATCGTAGCATAGATAAAAGTTCATAAAAGATCCTTGTTGAAAAAAAAATACAAAGCATCGACCTCTAATTACGTAGTCGATGCTTTGGACATCCCTGGTATGTACTAATACTTTTATTTTGTATTTTTTTCTTCAACATGGATCACACTAGTCGACCGCCCGCCTGCCCCTTAATAATAAGAAAATATTATTTTAATTATAAACTAATTAGTTTTTGAGAAGAAATAATTTTTTCTTATTGAAATAACTTGCTACTGAATATGCATTAGTATTATCTATGTTTCTTTTGAATTTAAACTTATTTTTGGCTACAAATTACTACTACTTCTCATCATCACTTAATACATACGATATTGGTAGACCACCACCTATAATTTACAAAATAGGTCGCCCAAAGTGATCACAAGTTTGGCTACCCCTAGTCTATACTAACTAAATATTTTTTATGTAGTCTTATTTTTTTATGTAGGGACAGGAAAAAATGTCGAGGGTCCCAAAATAGATTAATTCAGCCCTGACCATAGCGATATCTAAATTATAGTATAAATTAAGAGGACTATTTTGTATTATTAATTGTATAAATATATAAATAATAGTAAAGGAATCTACTACAACCCTACGTGGCGGAGTTGGTAGCGTGACGGCCGCGATGGAAGGAGACGTGAGTTCGAGTCCCACCGAAGAGTGAATTTTTTGAGAAATTATATAAATAATATATACATTTATTATTAAGAAAATGAGAAACTAAGAGGAACATTTAGATAGAATAGGATGGGAAGTTAATAAATTTAAATGTCAGAGAATATAGGGGTTAGTACGATTCAAATAAATTAAGTTTAATTAAGAGAGACATTATAGTTGATTAAATTTATTATATTGAATTGGTTAAAACTCGCTCACAATTCAGAAGATTTAATGAACGATAATAAATGGACAAGCTGTGACCGAAGTAAATTAGTGATTACATTAGTGAAGAATTCAATTGCAGCTATTGATTGTCATAATTAAACTAATGACCAGCCAGAGAATTTCAAACATATCCATTCCATTTCCTGCTCATGACTCCACGTCAAAGCTATCAATGTGGGCTTTAATATATCCCCCAAGTTTCTATCGTGCGCACAAACTCTGTTCAATTTTGCACGCTGCGTATCGACCGCATGACTTCTGTTACACACAAATCAAACATGTAGTATGGACTATAAATAGAATTACGATTAGAATATTATGTGACCGTACTACACAGCTAAGGGGCGGCTAATCCAAATACCTTTTGGGATTGTTAAAGTGACACTTAATACATAAAAGATGTTTTTGGTACATACTGAAAAAAGGCAGAACTCTATTGAAAGATTAGTATTTAAAATGTATTTTATGTGTCCGATAATATAACTATGGTAAGTAAGGATTCATATACTAAGGAATAGTCATAACAGTGATTTAAAGTAGTAGTTCTAATAAAATACTGAAAATTAATAGCCTCTTCACTCAACCAAAATTTACCACACAAATATTGCTACGTTATTAGAAAAGTAACATAACTAGAAATCATCTATTTTAAAGTAGAACTATTTGAAAATAAAAATGGCTAAAGAAATTAACGCATTACTTTTAAAAACTCGATTAAAATTTTAAAATATTCCTGTTCATACCATGATGCCACTGCCCTGCGCAGTTTCATATTATGAATTAGAATATTTAACATTAAGTATTAATTATGTGTATTTGTGTAATTATAAGAATTACTAGCTATTACCATCACGTATTAATCACTATTGAAGAATTAAAACAGGATAATAAATTACATCATCCTCATTGTCTAGTTATCGATTGTGCGCTAGCAATTTTTAACGCTAGGAATTTGCGCGAAGGTTAAAAGTCGCGCAAGAGCGCAATCGATACAAGTATTCGCACCCTTCGGTCCCAACTACGTCCTCCTCATTGTGCTCGTTTAAAATATGTCCCTTCAGTAACCAGCGGAGGATCTCATGCTGCTCTTGACAACCCCAAACGCTCGCCTTGATATACACAGAAGGTATAATGCACGAGATCAGCGTGGGATGATCGTAAATCAGCCAACAGGGACCAATTGCATTATTTATACAATGCGACATAAGAAATAAATATGAATCAAAGTAAATCTATTAGAGTTTCTATTAAACATGTGTGTGATTCACGCGTATATAAGTACTATTCACAAAGCTGCGCTGTCATTTCCTGTTGTTATATCATTTCGTTTATATCTATTTTAGGAGAAAGCATCGCAGAAAACTCGCAGCGATGTGGAAAGAACTAGTATAATAAATAATTAGATGCTGTAAGTAATTGTACATAAGGATACCCAACTAGAGGCGATAGCTCATTCCTAATGCTGTAATATTCAGTATAATTTAACCTTGAGTACAAGGTGCAACCCGCTGTATATGTTTTTTGCCATTATATAAGTTTCCAGACTTCAGTAGCGTACTAGTGAAATGTACGAGGCATATCCAGAAAGTAAGAGTACTGAATTTTTGTAGGTGTTAAAATTTTGTATTTAAACAAAAAAAATACGTGAAACTTTAGTACATAATAAAAGCTATTTTTCGACATAGTCGCCATTCCTCTCTATGCAGGTGGTGTAGCGAGGTATCAATTTTTTGATGCCTTCCTCGAAGTAGTTTCCCGCCAACTCATTCGTCCACTTCTCCAACTCCTCCTTTACCTCCTCGTCGATTAGAAACCTTTTTCCACCCATGTGCAGCTTCAGGGAGGTAAAGAGATAGTAATCTGAAGGTGCTAGATCAGGGGAATGCGCGGGATGGTTCAGGACATCACATTTAAACGATGCGAGCAGTTCCTTCGTGGCGTTGGCCGTGTGTGGTCTGGCATTGTCGTGCAGCAGGCAGACTCCTTTTGTCAGCATGCCTCTCCTCTTGTTCTGAATCGCCCTCCGCAATTTTTTTTTAAGGTCTCACAGTATCTTGCAGAGTTGATGGTCTCCCCTTGAGGCAGATATTCGATTAAAATTATGCCTTGACAGTCCCAAAACACGGATGCCATGACCTTCTTAGCTGAAATTGTGATTTTCAACTTTTTGGCGGAGGGTGAAGAGGTGTGACGCCACTGTTGAGACTGTCTTTTGATTTCGGGCGTGTGGTGTGCTACCCAAGTTTCATCTCCAGTTACGATGGAGCGGAGAAATTCATCTCCATGGAGTTTCCAGCGCCTCAAAAACTCTTGCCCGGCCTCCACTCGATTCAACTTGTGCTGGTCTGTCAGTTGTTTTGGGACCCACCTCGCGGACAGTTTCCGATATCCGAGGGTTTCTGTGATTGTTTCGTGTAGTAGAGACCTGGAGATTTGTGGAAACATCGCAGAAAGTTCATCCACAGTCAATCTGCAATCGTCACGGAGCGCATTTTAAATTTTTTCCACAATTTCGTCAGTCACAATTGAAGGTCTTCCGCTCCTCTGATCATCATGCACAGACGTATGACCGGTTTTAAACTTGAGACACCACTTGTACACATTCGTACGATTCATAGCTTCACCATATGCAGTTTTCACCTCATTATAAATCTCAAATGGAGGTTTTCCCCTCCAAACGAGATAACGGATGACGCCGCGTATTTCGCACTTGGCGGGAGATTAGATTGACATATTCACGAAACATGTTGTCGTGTCAACAGTTCTCAACGTACTGACCTCGAACCGGTCTCGGTGCAAAGGGGAGGAGTCAGGCTACACTGCCGTGTGGCCAACATGATGCAAATAAAATCCCTCCGACCGTGAGAGCCTCAGTACTCTTACTTTCTGGATATGCCTCGTATATAGAGTACCTGACGCCTAATGTAACCATGCTCTTATTTATATATATATATATATATATATATATATATATATATATATATGTATATATATGTATATATATATATATATATATATATATATATATATATATATAGGCGCCGAAGTACTTGAAAAGTGATTTACATGATTGGCAAGAATCCACATCGGCGATCGTACAGAATAGAATGTGTGCAGAGTGTCCCATGCCAATATGTTGAAAAATTGGTTAATCTGGCACCTTCAAGGCCATTTTGCACACACTTTTTACCTCAAAACTAGCTGATACTAATTTAGTTATGTCACTGGCATTTTAGATGACTATCCAAACAAAGAAATTCCTGGATTTACTATGCATGATATATTTCTTTTATTTACAGCCAAGAAAACAAGCTGTTTAATTGTACCGAACCATGTAGTAGCATGCGTCTGCATCTGTAAAGTTTCAGTCATTAATGGTTCACTGTAGGGTGACGCTCTGAATGGAGGAGACACCGGGTTGCTGCCGATGCTGGGAGGTGGGACACGATCCAGCACGCTGCAAAGGACCGGACCGCTCAAGGAGAATCAGCGCTACGGAGATGAGGGCCACTTCACCCGGAAGTAGAGCCCTCACTCCTTTCTGCCAACTCTGCGATGACACGGAACGGAGAGCTTAAGGTGTCCGAAGAGGAACAGGAAGGTTCTTTCATGGCTGACAAGTTTTCATTACGACCGTGACATAAGGGACCAATTCTTACCAACCCAGCTGGAATACCGGTACTACTTCCGCAAATTTAAGAGGCCAGAGTTCATGAAAGTTATGGAGCAAGGCATGATTAATGTAGTCGTACATAACCAATACTTCTAGCTGCATTAGTCACAAGGGCATGCTCGCCCCCAAGGCCGTGGTAAAAGGCCAGGAGTTTCTAGTTGACCTTCGAAAAACATGTCTGCACAACACAAAGCTGATGTCTTGAAAAAGGGGAGAACCCGGGGAGGATCAAGCCATATCATCCTAGAGACAGGCCAAAAAAGTCCTACGGGATGAAATCAGAGTATCCAAAACACAGAAATGGGAGGACTGGCTTGCTGCCATTGATAAGGATGCCTGAGGATAAGGCTATAAGATTGACCTCGGAAAACTGAAGTCCAGACGCCTTGCCGAAAATGGAAGCCTATCAAGCCAACCTCAAGAACCGTGATCCCCAGTGTCAGTATGGTTTACCGTGAGCTAAACGTGCCGAAGAGGTCCAGAGGTTGCGAGACCGTTCTCTGAGAAAGAGCTCACTTCAACTGGCCAACAGTTACGGTGCAACAGAGCCCCCGGACCCGATGGAGTGCCCTCTGAAATTTTTGAGTTAGCGCATAGGAATTCCCTGTAGCTACGATCCAGCCCATGAATGAGGCACTGGACACAAGGGTTTCCCCCGCAAGGTGGAAACGGGCCAAACTGGTCCTCATCCCCAAACCTGGCAAGCCAATCTGTCGTCGTTCAGGCTGCTCTGCATGCTCGACAGCATGGGAAAGCTGTTGGAGTACCTGATACTTGGGAGGATGATTGCCTACGCGGTCAGGACGGCCTAGCTAAGAACCAACATGGATTTTGGCGGAACAGATCCACCAATTTATTGCCAAGAATACCGCTAATGGATAAAAAGCTAGCGAGAGCACAAGAAGAATCTCTGTGCTCTTGTCCTACTCGATGTCAGAAACTCTTTAACACAGTTTCATGACCGCTCATCGTGGAAAGGTACATGCAGATAGGAATCGACGGAAATCCAAAGCTATCTGGAGTGGCTCGAACTTACATATGAGGCAGATACAAGCAGTGTGTGCATCGCACTAACTTGCGGTGTTCTGCAGGGGTCTGCTTTTGGCGCCACCCTATGGAACATCTTGTATGACGTTGTACCCTTTTCCAGCTGGAGTGGGTCTGGTAGGATACGCAGATGATCTGGCACCAGTGGCAGCTGCCAGAACAGATGAGCAACTGGCATGGAAGGTGGACGAGAGCCTAAACCAAATCAGCAACTGGATCCAGGATAATCAACTTTACCTGGTCCCCGAGAAAACAGTGGCCATTTTGTTAACCGGCAGAAGACGTGTAGCACCGATGCCATTCTCTATACTAGAACAATTGATTAGCCCCGGAGCTAGCCTTAAATTCCTCAGTCAGGCCCTAGATAAACATCTAAACTTCTCCTTACTTGCGCAGGCTGCAGCCGCAAAAGCAATCCAAGTAACGACGGCCCTGAGGAGGATCATGCCAAACCTCTGTGGGGCAAGATTATGTAAGGGAAGGATACTTCTGTCTTCAGAAGATAGCATCATTTTGTACGGTGCCCCCAGTGTGAGCCGGTCAGATGCAAATATGTACGAGGGCACACCTGATCAACACTCAGCGTAAGATCATATTGTAGTACATAGTTCAAGTCATTTGAAATAGCGAACGGGCATAGTTTGGTTGGTAGGGGTCACCCGCCCACCCCACCTTCGCTCGCATAGTATTTCCATAGGATGCACTCTTCTTGGATTGCTTTAAACAATATAAAACATCCGTATCCATTGAAAAAACTATGCGAGCGAAGGTGGGGTGGGCTGGTGGCCCCTACCAACCAAACTATGCCCGTTCACTATTTCAAATGACTTGAAGTATGTAGTACATTGTTTCTCACATTTCTTTTATATGTTAGGCGTAAAATATTAAATGAAATTAATTGAATCGCATAAAGTAATGGATAACAATGTAGTGCAGAGTTCAAGTCGTTTGAAATAGTGAACGGGCATAGTTTGGTTGGTAGGGGTCACCCGCCCACCCCACCTTTGCTCGCATAGTGTTTCCATAGGATAAACACTCTTCTTGGCTTGGTTTAAACAATATAAAACGCCTGTATCCATTGAAAAAAGTATGCGAGCGAAGGTGGGGCGGACGGGTGGTCCCTACCAACCAAACTATGCCCGTTCACTATTTCAAATGACTTGAACTATGTACTACATTGTTTTTCACATTTCTTTTATATGTTAGGCGTAAAATATTAAATGAAATTAATTGAATCGCATAAAGTAATGGATAACAATGTAGTGCAGAGTTCAAGTCGTTTGAAATAGTGAACGGGCATAGTTTGGTTGGTAGGGGCCACCCGCCCACCCCACCTTTGCTCGCATAGTGTTTCCATAGGATAAACACTCTTCTTGGCTTGGTTTAAACAATATAAAACGCCTGTATCCATTGAAAAAAGTATGCGAGCGAAGGTGGGGCGGGCGGGTGGCCCCTACCAACCAAACTATGCCCGTTCACTATTTCAAATGACTTGAACTATGTACTACATTGTTTTTCACATTTCTTTTATATGTTAGGCGTAAAATATTAAATGAAATTAATTGAATCGCATAAAGTAATGGATAACAATGTAGTGCAGAGTTCAGTTTTGGCCCCTACCAACCAAACTACACCCATCCACTATTTAAAATGATTTGAACTCTGTACTACACTGTTATCTGTTATATTCTATGATTCAACAAATGTTATTTATTAATTTAAATTACTAATTAAAAAATATATGTGAAAAATAATGTAGTGCATAGTTCAAGTCGTTTGAAATAATGGACGGGCATAGTTTGGTTGGTAGGGGACACCCGCCCACCCCACCTTGCTCGCATAGTTTTTTCAATGGATACAAACGTTTTATATTGTTTAAACCATTCCTAGAAGAGTGTTATCCTATGAAAATACTATTATTAGACCCATAATTTTGCACTATTTTTGGACGTACTTTCAGAATTTGTTAGAAAAAATATGTTTCCATTAATTAACATTTCATTATGTTTCCCTGTTTATACAGGGCGATGCATTATTTTTGTCTTATAACAATGCTATTTTCAAGAAAATAATTTTAGAATATGTTCCTATAGTACCCATTTCATTTGAAATTATTGGCGATTCAAATGTCAACGGTTTTTATCGAACTAGTGGGTAAACAGCTGATCTTTGTTATTGTTTGATCAGTTGATTAGATAAAAATTACACGATTTTGATCACTTGGACAGTAATGCGTGGTTGTTAATAAACTTTTAATATATAACTAGACAAACCACATATTATCACACATATGATGAGAAAATACATTTTATGTGTAGAGATTACCCACTAGATTTTAGTTCATTTTATACCACCAGATAGAGTACCAACTAGCTTGAATTGCCCATAGAGTAATTGATATATACGAGGGTTGCTATTTATTTATTGAGAATTGGCAACACTGCAAAATGAATAATAGCAAAAAAGCTGTTAATTTTTTGCGATTGTAAACATAATTCCAGATGTATATGCACAAATGTTTCCAAATAGGAATCATCATTTTGAAATTAGTAATTATACCCCCAACTGACACTGTATGTAACTTGTGCTGATTAAAATTAACACAGCACTTGCTATTAGTATATTACAGTTTTCTATAGATGTTGTTTCACACTAATAAAGTTATCAATGATGTCTGTGAAGAAGAAAAAAATGTGTATTAAACTTTCGTTTGGTTTTTGTTTTAGTTATGATTTTTGTTTTAGTTATGATTTTTGTTTTAGTTATGATTTTTGTTTTAGTTATGATTTTTGTTTTAGTTATGATTTTTGTTTTAGTAATGATTTTTGTTATAGTAAAAATACACACACACTCTTCAGGGAGGCTTGTGGTAGCCGGGATCCCACCAATTAAGCTCCTCGCCTGCGAACGACAGGGTATGTTCGTGGCAGGATAGGAGGGTACTAAGGGGTGCAGAAAAGTTGCAAAGATTTGTACCTTACCAAAGTGGCAGGAAGTGTGAGATGTCATCGAGGGAAATCCGAATGGACAAAGAATATCATCCCAGATATAAGAAGCTTTCCACCTATATCAACAACATGATGAGATTGAAAGAGCAAGAGGAACTAGATAGACACCACCAAGGAGCCGAGAACTGAGATATTGATGTTCTAATAGCATAAAATCCCTTCATCTCGAAAAAATACCAGAATGGTACTGAGTTCAAGCCATGGCGGATGTGGGTATTTAGTCAGTTTGTCTTGACGCTGAATCGTGAAGGAATCTGACACTCCTCAACAGAAGGCCGAGCGTCTATAACGATTCACCCTCTCCAAAAAAAGAAAAAAAAGATCGGTCATTAGCTTTTTTTGGACATAAAGATTGTGGTGTCATCAGAAAATTGGATTATTTCATGTAGAAAGAGAAGAATTTGAATAACAACATTCCCGCAGTTTTATGTTATTCTATTCCATGGTTGCAATAGCTAGTTCTTTCTAAAACCATATTGCTAATGTGATAGTGTGACAGCTAGAAACAGCGTGATAACAATCTGATTCGAAGAAACAAAAAATGTGACGTAAAGTAAATCAAGATATCATTCAATTTGAAATATGTATATTTACACAATATGTACTATAAACTGATACAACAATTGCAGAATGCAAAGGGGGCGATGATCGCCGCACAATGGCCCGGCGAACTATATAATAATCGTAGAGCGCAAAGAGGGCGATGTTCGCCGAGCAACGGCCCGGCGAACTATATCTTCACACTTGCTAACTGCATCCCTCGAAGGTATCGAGGAGTGGACTCAAAGGGTAAACCCCCTTTGGGCTAAGTGCCGTTCTAGTCTTGATGGTGATTGGTGTATCTACATGAAGAGTGACCACCACGTTTGACATGTTGCCAACAAATATCTTCTGTAGACGGCTGGTGCCCAGATATCGGAAAACTGACCGCCGGATGTGAGGATTTCATATGCATATCAATCACTCACTAAAAAACGCAATAATTCATTATAGCCAGGGTTTCGATGGGACCGGTGCGCCCACTTATATAAATATAGAGAGTAATAAAGATTAGTAAATAATTAAGCAGGGGACGATTTGGGTTACGGTGTTCATACACAGTGTAGAGCTGTAACACATAGATATTCCATATTTTCAAAAAATATAATTATACGTGTGAATATAATAAATTCAAGGCACTGTGGACAAAATTTATATACGTCGGTAGTTTGAGGGATCCGACTTACCTCCAGCCGTGTGGTCGGGGACCCAACAATTATTTATTATGCAGCAAAGTTGGTACATAATACCAAAAGCCATCAATGAGGTACTGATTTCATATATGCGATAAGTGGTCTTATCTTCTAATATTGCTATGCATCTTACAATCTATCATCACAGCAATATTTGATTGGAAGCTTTCTTAAGAATCTCAGTGTTTGAGAAAGTATGTGGTTGAGTTTTTTTCTGTTTGTTTTCCGATATTTATAAATGTATCACAGCTGACCTGTTCCTTGCATTAAAGTTTGCCTACTAGTTTTGATTTAATTATCATAATCTCCATTAGTATTTCGTTTCAACTGCAGTTTATGTTTTTCCATTTCCTTATTGTAGAATATGTTACCGTTTCGCCGAACGTGCTGCTAACCCCAATTCTACGCTTACTAGGGTAAGAAAACTAGGGCTGCGTGCGCCTCTTCGGCGGATGCTAAGAGTAGGTGGCCTGTTTCCCCCCTATAAATATCGTGCACGGATCCCTAAACGGCAGTCGGACCTCCTCGCCAAGACTCAGAGGACCTTACCCAAGTATTGCTTAAACCGATACTTGAGTTGAACCTTTTACCTTTGGTAAATCGATTCTTCCTCACCAAGAGGATCGATTAATTTACTTGTAGCTACCAGATTCCACTGATAATTGTGTCCTCATTCATCTTGTGACGTTTCTACCGCACCACGAGTCAGAGAACCGTTTCAAGCACATCCTATCTTCCCTGACGGCCTGACGATTAATAACCCTCCTCATACCTGTCTTACGAAGAGCTGACCCCGGCAACGGACTGCAGCTTCCTTCAGCAACCCTGTTCATGCCTAGCTTTGATAATAAATGATTTATAATTTAGGTACGCTTGAACTTTGGGTCGCGAGTCCTAACGTATATATCATGCACCGAACCTAGTGTTTCTGTCATACATTTACTTCTGCGGAATATGGCCCATCTCAAAGGGAAGAAATATTTAATATTTCTAGAAATAGCTTCCATGAAAAGGTTGACGTTCTCATTTGCTCCTTTACTCCATACACTTTTAGCCAGTCCTCATTAATAAAAATTTTTGAATGACGTTTTATTTGATCTATTAGACGATTTAGTGAGTACCTTTTTATGTTCCGTTATTGGTACAGTAAAATCCTTTAACAAAAAACCCATGAACTAAGATGTCTCAACTATAGACCTCTGTACAATAATAATAGTCACAAATATTTGTAAACATGTTATGTTATGTTATGTTATGTGTTAATGCAAGTATACGAGAAATAGTTGTTAAAAATATAAACTAACGTATTTTCCATTTCGTGTAGATATGCCTCAAGATTTGTTTTGAGACAATTAAGTGACTCTATCTCAATTTAGACAGCACACATTTTAAAGGTTTGTTTTCCCTAGGACATAGATGATGTCCTTTTTACTACCTCACACATGATATGGTTTCTACAGTAAGTTGTAGTACCACCACGTTTATTTGACTTCGGCAGTAATTATTAAATTAATTCGAAATTTTCTATAGCATTCAGCATTCATCAAATGCAGCACGATTTGCATTAATATCCAAGTTTAATATTTGGATTGCTAGGGAAATTTTATACATTTATTTTTTAGTGTATTGCACTATTTTGTGCTATGTTTTTCGGCACACCTTTGGCATGCAAGATGTTTCTGCATTCACAAGCGGTATGATGTAGTCTTTCACGATCAAAACATCTCAATAATTATAATGAGGAATGGCGAAGCAACTTCTCCACCCAAATATTAGGTAACCATTTAATTATTTTTTGTATAGCTGCAAGGTTTTAACCCAAAAATTATATTACCCGAATCATGTTTATGTTTTTGTTACGGATTTGTGCGATACTCTTACGGTTTTCTTGATATCATTTCCTGCACATTTTATTTCAAACCATTGTTTAGTAATAAATGTGAATTCCTGTTCAATTTGTCGGTGCCTGTCGGTTTTATGAATCCTAGATTATGCAATTTGTCTGCTCGTTAATAAACCACTTCCCTCTCCTAAAAAGTGGACCGTTTTCCGGAACATTTCCCTCTCCGTTTTTCTTCACGAACCCCTCGTTTTTGTGCGTCACAGCAACAAGTTCATCTCGTCCCGCCTAGTATTTATAGCAGCCCCGATTGTTACAAATTTCCAATTAGTTCGCTAGCATTAAGCTATATCCGTCGCCTATCTTCTCTGTCGTTGCTAACGTTTGTCGGATTCTAAACGAGTGGGCAGTAGTGCTTTCCACGTGGCAGCTCATGATGTGCGGGGGTGGAGGCGGCTGCATCCGGACTGACGGATAGCACACAGAAATAGGTCGGAAAATTGGATTAGACGACTCGACGGACGGACGCGTTTTGCTGCCGCATTCTGCCTCCGGTTTAAATAAAACGGCAAGAGTGCTCGGCTGCGAGGGAATCTAATTGGGAATTTTAATAGATTGCAGGAATGTAAATAAATTAACCTACGCCAACGCGATAAAAATAAGATTTAATGTAGTATTGAACTAAAAGATTAAATATGAAAAATATAATAAAACCAACTAAATAGATTATAGGTACATATAGAATGTATATAGATTATTGATGAAATGTGTATAGCTCACACTCATTTTGAGTTTTAATTAACAATTATAAAGCCATGCACGTACACCTAGGAAATGTTTTTATTTGTTTTGATTCGGTGAAATAGTGAAATTTTATTAATAACAAATATATCATTAGACTTCGCAGTATTAGGAGCACGGTTTCCTTTACAGTGTTGAAATTCATTAATTCAGTCAATATTATCATATGGTTTGATATTCTGGGGCAACGCATCTGATGTATTCATATGCCAGAAAAAAGTTATTCGCTGTATGGTAAGTGTAAATAGTACAACTCATTGTAGGAATATATTCCAAGACCTAAAAATCATGACACTGCCATCACTGTACGTACATATTTCAATTACTTGCAGATACAAAACAAATGCAATGGTACAACACAAAAAAATCAGATGTGCATACCCACAACACACGAATTAGCAGTCAATTGCATATGCCATATAGTAAACTTTCTATTAATCAAAACGACCCACACTATATCGGAAAGAAATGTTTCAACAAACTAAATAGAGACAACTGAACTTAATATAAATTCATTTAAGTATAAACTTAAAACGTTACTAACAGAAAAGGCTTATTATTTTGTAGCAGAATTCTTAAATTCATGAAAATTTATATACTGTCATTTAAAATAATTTATATATACTGTTACAAGTGTGTATAAATGTGTTTTCACAATTTTTGACTATTTTTCACAATTATATATGTACCTATATGTACAATTTCTATATGTATGTATTTAATGAAAATAAATTTGATTTGATTTGATTTCAATAATATCATATATCTTGTGAGGATTCTCGAATCCCCACAGAGCGATTCCCCAGGTGGCGGATAGGAGAAAGCTCAACAAGCTGCTTCAAAAGAACCAATAAACTAGCCTCGGAAAATGGACGAATAACATGAGAAAACCTTCCCTTTGCTTTTCCTATATATATATATATATATATATATATATATATATATATCCCTTAATGGAAGTGTCGGTATTAAACTTCACGGCCCTATATAAAGACGACAGCGATAATGACACTATTCCACGGTGAAGAACGCAACTTAAGTAATATGAAAAACCTTAAAAAGCAGGAAAGCGCCAGCACTTGAAATGCCAAATTAAGTGCACTGATCACACAAATGGTATGCCTCTTCCAAGCTATAATTATTCGTAGAGTTTTAAGCAGGCTATTAAGGCCATTCCTTCACGGTTCGGACTTCTTCGACTTTTTTATGTGCTCAGGATGCGAGGTACAATATTCCGTAGAAATCATTCGGTGTATGTTTATTGCTCACTGTAATGTATAACACCGACATTGCCGTGAAGTAGAGAACTTAGGCGGTTCCCATGCCATAAAACGATCGCGTTTCCAGCCCAGTTTTGCGACCACGTCTAGTATCCATATTGAGCGGAATGCTTCCAGGGATGTTTGTGATTACGTTTACATCCCTGGAAGCGTTCCGCTCAATATGGATACCAGATGTGGTCGCAAAACTGGGCTGAAAACGTGGCAACATGGCTTATCTCTTATTTCTAGTGTTAAGATATTATTTAAGAAAATGTAAAATAGATTAGTGAAAACAGTCGAGCTCTCGTGACAGACAAACGTGTTTATTACTGAGTCCAGCTACCAAGCCAAGTCACCAAAGGATGTTAACACGCCGTCATGAGGAGGAAGAATTACCCCCCAATGTCTCCAAGTAAAACTTGATTGATACGACCTACGGTATAAAACGCGAAATTCTGGATATGCACGCACAATATGCCATGTTAAACCCCACATATTCACAGCCCTATTGCTTTGAATATGTTCCGTTGGGAAAACGCTAAATCACCAATAACGAGCCCATTTCTGGGAACCCACCTTTTAAGCCCAACACGGAAGAACCAGCTACTGGCAAGAAGACTAAAAAGTCTTCTAGCAAGAATCCAGTTAAACCTATACACAATAGCCAGGGCGTTTTCGTCGTTTGGATGTTCACATTGGGCTTCGAATCAATGTATCCTTCAGTAAATCCGACGTTTCTATGGTCAGCTAATGACTATAGAAGTGAATCTTTTATAGTTTTCGAAGGTTGGAGGGATTCACCCTACAAACATGTTTCCTGCAGGCTAAGGTCGGGAGGCCACTACCAGCACTCGCCTGTGCGACGACGACGACGTACTTAGTGAACCCAACAACAAAATGACGGACTGTCCGTGAGTGACGGATGGGCTCATGGGGGACGGCGTCCATAACTTTAATGGCGACCTGGCGTACTAGATATGACAATTTTAGAGTGCTACTTATCGCCATATTGGACCCGTGAGCATACAAGAAACTAGATTAACCAACTCGAGCGGACGGTGCGATAGGCTAGCGGACGGGTCATAGTATCAGGTGACCTCAAGGCGAAGTCCGCAGCCTGGGGATAGAGAACGACTAGCATAAGGAGCGGGGCGTTCACAGACCTGGTAGCTGTACTCAGCTTAGCAGTATGCAACGTAAAGGTGGGGGGACACTTTCGTCTTAGGAGCGGTGACATGGGGTTTTAACTGAACTACTTCAGGCATAGTGCAGAGCAAGGAGGAAGTAGTTCAGGAGGGCGACTGAGAACAGCCGCGAGCGATGCGTGGAGGTCGACAACGGCCCATATAAGACCATGATAAAGAAGATACTAGCTCGCTCTCCTGAACAGGAATCTACGGTGCCTGGCGGTAGTCTCAGCCCTCTTCCCGCCTGGCCCAAGCACTAAATCAGAGGTCGACGACGAAGACCAATATACCCAAGCTGAAACGACAATAAGAGAGGAGGAAGGGGAGGTGCAATTACCAGACTATCAAGAAACAAGGCTCCAGGTCCAGACAGGTTGACTAACGAACTCAACCGTCAATCACAGGAAGCATCGAATACATAGCCAAGAGATGTATGGAAGAAGGCGACTTCCCGGGACGATGGAAGACAGTACGACTGGTGATACCTAGAAAAGCCAGCCACCGACCCCGTTGCATACCGATCTATTTGTCTCTTAGACAGGATAGCCAAGATAATGGAAAAACTCATTGCGGACCTCCTTCTCTAGGTACGCGAGTCAACAAAAGCGTTAAACGACCGGTAGTTGGTAAACATGTTGGTAAACATCGCCACTGAGGCGAACACCGGCTTATCGAGGAAAAGCAGACACTTCCGGATGGTCACTCTGGACCCCTCAAATGCGTTCAACACGATAGCGACAGAGAAGATGGGAAGAGTCACCAAATGCGGAGACGCATTATACCACGGATATAGCATGGATCGAGAAAACGGCGTGTTCCAAACGTACCTCTTCCGGTTAGGAAAAGCCGCGAGGGCTAGCTACCGATATTGTTGTGGATCATATGATCTAGCCCACACTATATACCAATGCCACCGGTGGATATGGGAACGAGCCACCCTATGGCTCGAACTGGAGGAGGCTACCTCTAGAGATCGGATCCCAGATGTTAGAAGACGGAGCCAAGCGGGAGGTAATGACTATGTTCTCCAAAATAGTGATAACAGAAATACTAGGACGACCTACAACAGTGACGTCATGCGACAAGAAACAGACAATGTAGACCCGCAACGATGCAGGAACTACAGGAGAGATACAGATAATACAACCAGGACGAGGCAAGAGATAAGAAGGACTATGTGACGGGATACTAACCTAACCTTATGACAGTCAAGCTCCTAGTTGACAGAATGTGAGTTTTGCTTTAGTCGGTAGGCGCACCGAACAGAACGCGGGGTCAATCCGGAATGACCCATGCCTACCTAGTGGTCGTAGTCGTAGATTTCACCTTACAGGGCCAAAAAAAGGTTGGAGGGCCAGCCCAGGCCTCTGTCAAGGCTTTCACTAAATGAGCTGCAGTCAACTTTCCTAACCTCCATTTTACCCAAGACTTTTTTGCATAATTGCGATATTTCTGTTTGCCTTATTGACCTCTATCCGACTCTAAAGCGACACCTGGTGTCTAAAAATTGAGGTCCTGAAATGGTGTAAAATTCAAATTTACATTGATTTTGTATGGTGTTTCAGATTAGATTACAGTTCACTCGATTAATGATTCTTCACGTGTATGGTCTCGTCGTGTTTGTCTCACTTTCCGCTATCAGATTCTAGTCGGTTTCTGAATCTCACTACTCGTTACAAGCTGCAAATACTAAATTTTCATGGACACATTTTGATGTTTATTCGTTACTTTATACGGTACTGCCAATCAACCTATCGCATGCGATGTTGCCACTGTTCCTGCTATCGCTCGTAAGAGTATTAGTATCAGTTCAGTAAAACGATATATATCCCAATTCCAAGTTTGAATCAAAATAAAAAGAGATGAAGAAATGTAAAAGTCATCATTAAACTCAGGATCGTCATATTCACTGGAATCCACAAATTTAATTTCAATGCCCATAATTATAGTAAACACTAGACACATAAAACAATTAAATACGGCAACAGTGTATAAATTCTGAATGTTGGTATAGCTTTAAAATGTGTATGCAACCACACATAAAATAACCTAAAATGAGACAGATTGACAATAATTTGGCAAAAAGTGCTGTATGAAAATTAATGTTTTTCTATTAGTAAAGGCAATATTGGACAATAATTGTAGAGTCTCAGTATAGCCAAATGTGGGACGAACACGTTGGGCACCATCTGTGCAAATTAATTATTGCGAGAAAGTTTAAAACGACCATTGAATAAAATTCCATGTAAAATGTGTCGGCGGCAATTACCAACGAAATAAATAAACCATCAGATTTTATGGTAGTGGATTCTTACATATTAAGACCATACTATTAGAAAACAATACTCTTACAACAAATAATCAACGGAAATTTAAATGATTCAATAACGAAAACTTGGCGCCAAAAGTATATGTCACCTTTACACCATTTTGGGCCGGCGCGGTGGCGCCCCCATCGGTCGTTCTATAGGTCAATAGAGATCCTGCAGCGTACATGTGCGCTATGGGTGGCGACTGCATCCAAATCCGCGCGGACACCTTGTTTTACGCCGTGCATGTTTCGACATGAAAACACGCCAGGATCGTCTTCACACTGTTAATTCATGAGTGACTTTTCGCACAAATAATGAGTAGCAGTGGCAAACGTATTTTACAATTAGCCTTGCAACAAAAACCGGATTTTGACAGGGAAGTTTTATCTGCAATTATTAGTCGTTTATTTTATTGCCAATTTTGTATAGATGGCTTGTCAAGTGATCCTTATTTGGATTCTTTCGTCGAAGATCCCGTGTTTGTACCTTCAGGGAGCAGTAATGAGAGTGATGATGAAATATTTTACAAACTTTATCACAACATAAAAACACGCCTAGGTCATGCCATGTTTTTAAAATTAAACGTCGCAGAATTTTGTTTGAATGCAACACAAACACATCGGAGAAAAAATCGGCAGTAATAATGAGGAAGAGAATGAAAATAAAAACCAGGTGATAGAAGGTGAACAGAAAGAACTATATGATCACAATCTCCCAATTGATTGTCATCACTTGAAGTTCAATGAAAAAAATTTAAGAGGAATAAAATCAGAATGGCACGCCGCATTAAAAGGACACGATCTAGTTGATTAGTGTTTCGCTTTTGTGGATATATGACATAATTGATGCAATAGTGGTTCAAACCAATATTTATGCAAGACAGTTAGTTACTACTAAAACCACAATTTCCAACAGCGCCCATATACAAAAATGAGAGCCAACCACTCGAACAGAAATTATACATTTTAAAGGCTACTGGATTATTATATACCCGAACAGAAATTATACATTTGATAGGGCTACTGAGTTACATGAGAGTAGTTAGAATGAATTCCCTTATGGATTATTGGTCTCAAAAATGGCTGTTAAAACAAATATTGCCTGCAACGTTAGTCGTAATAGGCTTGAAATTTTGCTTAAAAGTTTCACTTTTTAAATAACGAACAATGTTCTGAAGGAAACCGTTTATATAAAATCCAACCACTTCCAGATATGCGTATAAAAAGTACCAAAGCATATACACAACCGGAAAAACATTGTGTATAGATGAGAGCATGTTTCATTTCTACGGCAGATTATCGTTCAAACAATATAATCCACAGTAATCTCATAAATACAGAATCAAACTATTCAAACTTGGCTGTGTTAATGGATATAGGTAGAATGTTAGTATATACGCTGGACAAGAATACACAACAGACAATTCGTTAGCAGTTTTCATTAAAATTGTTCTCCAGTTAGCGAAGGATTTTCTAGAACGTGGCAGAATCTGTGGTACTGATAACTGGTACACCAGTCTTCAGCTTGCACACATACTCCTGGATAAAAATACTTACTGTTTAGGAACCTTGCGAGCTAACCGCAAGGGAAATACGACTGAAGAGGTTAAGAAAAAAAAAATGGAGAAATGTTTAATGGAAACTGCTAACGAATTGTCTGTTGTGTATTCTTGTCCAGCGTATATACTAACATTCTACCTATATCCATTATAAATATGTGTTTTCAAATAGCGCAATAAATGAGATGTTTTAATTTTGTCGATATACTATGCTGACCAAACAGTAGACATTCAACGAAGCGAAAAACCCGTTTCTTGGACTAGAATTCAGGTGAAAGCTCAATTGATATTTCTGATCAAATGTCAAGCTATTGTACAGCGTTACGGAAAAGTGTAAGTTGATACAAAAAATAGGCATACCTCTCATTTCATTTATAAGCTTGTGGAACATAGCGATATTTCAATAACTGATTTTCGCTTATTAGTTGTTGAGGGTTTTCTGAAATTGGAACACCAGAAAGACATTGCGCGTCTTCGAATATCAACAGGTGACAACACATCGATTTAAAAAATTGGATTGTGCTTTACAATCCATTTTTTTACGTGAAAACAGAAAATACTGCACTGAATATTACAAGAAAAAACAGACGGCCCCATCGACAAAAATAAAGTGAAGAGAGTCATCACATTTTGTCTACAATGCGATGGCAATCTACAATCCTGCCTAGATTGTGTTAATAATTTCCATAAAAAAAGAAGTGATTTTTATTTATAAGTATATGTCTTTTATTTTATTACCTAAGTAATGTTGCCGAATGTAATTTAGATTGTTTTCATTTGTTTGTAATGAATTTAAAATAAACCATTTTTTAGTTTAAAATTGTTGCTACTGAGAACCTGATACCAGCATTTGATTTTGCAGGGTACAGTTGACACAGTACCACATTGAATCTCTTAAGAAAGTGATCACAGACAAGCTCGACAAAAAAGTAAAACCCTGGCCTGTATAAACCCTGTATAACATGTAAATCTCGTTAATAGTTAGGTAACATGGAAATATAGAACATCGGAGCAAAATGGAGAAAACTGAATGGTCGGAAGAGAAAAATGTTTATCTCGTCTAAAACAGACACACAATTTATTTTGCAGACTGGAAAAGTGAAATTAACCCGATCCTATATTCTATTAAAAACAGATAAACAAAACAAAACTCTTCCAACCTTTGGTATGGTCTTACCTGTTTTCCTACACTCCCAGCACTGCCCCTCTTTTACAAAATCAAACCCGCGAATCTAGGTTTTCTTCATTTTCGGAATGGGTTTCCTCAATTGTGATGACGTCAATGTCGTTATTTTGTCAAATTTTATGTAAAAATATTTGTTCTCTATATCAACTGGAAAATTCAGTTAGACAACCCCAGTTTTCTAGTTTAGTTGCCCCTTATGTATAACTAATAAATCTTGTTAATAAATAGGTAAAATGTCAGAAAAAGCAACGCAACTGTTAACGCGTGTATGCTTAGTAAAAGGTCGTTAGTACTTCTGAGTTTTTAGTTTAGTGAACAGAGTTTATAATTGTCACAATCATGAATCTTACAATTTTCAGAATAAATTGTGTGTGTGGAGGCGTGTTGGGTCATAATTATAAATAATAACACATAATATAATCAATAATATTCAAAGCATTTGTGATATTCTATCTAATAATAACTTGTCGTAAACTAAACGCTTTTGGAAGCTAAATAGTCGAGCCAGTGTATGTCGACAGTAATGAGTTTATTTAAAATAAAATTACAATTAACAATTTAATAGTTATTAGACTGTTGAGAGCCTTTTAGAGTTGATAATTAACTCTAACTAATCCCCATCTACTTTCCCCGGCGCCATATCTCTTCTGATGTTTGTTGTATAATTCTGATCGAGTTAATGACGAATTATGTTCGCGCGCGCGGATTAATTGCGTTGCGATAATAAACTGGCATCCCTCTTGCGGGATTAAATTTGGGGTCGCTGGAGCGCGCGCCGCCGCCGCGCCACCGACGATGATGAGGAACGGCTTATGTAAGCCCGCATTAATGTGAAGGGAACTCGACCGGAAGAGCGGGAGATAATGGCGAGCGGCGACAGTGTCTTAGTTGGGGAAATTTGTGGACGGTGCAGAAATTTTATACTCGCAGATAAGAAATTAATATTGCGGATATACTCTAAATTATAAGAGGCCCTGGATTATTAATGGATTTTAGAAAATCATATATAGAAGATTATTTTATAATTGAAGAACCTCACTTGACATACTATTTAAATATATATTTATATATATATATATATATATATATATATATATATATATATATATATATATATATATATATATATATATATATCTTTTAAAATCTCTTGATACCCTTTCGGGTGTTGAGATTATTTTAGCATATTTTTAGTGTTATTGTATTTTATGTAGAAATTCCTTCTAGTCCTTCCTATTACATATACTATTTGAATAATGGGTTATAATAGTGCCTTACAATTATCACTCTGGGCTGGTGCGGGCTTATTGTTCTATTGTTCTTGTTCTATTTGCCGATTCTGATGCGCACAATTCTTCCTCGGCCCTTACAACAGGCGGCGCACGACCGTGATACTGCACGCCACAGGGCGACTAGTAATGCCAAACCATGCTAAACGAAAGCGCCGAATATACAATAATTTGTGCAACATTAATTAATTAATATGGTTAGTTAGTTAGCACCCCCGATTTTCAAGTGATTCGAACCCGAGTCGGATCTCGGAGCTGGTAGAACTTACTTGTTGAGAATATCGTCCCCTTATTTTAGTGTTAATTGTTTTCGAGCGATAGATGATACCGTATCGCTGGGAAACAATTAACGGCACATAAATTAGGGATCGATATTCTGAACTGAACTGAACATACAAATATACTAACACACGTCAGAAGGACCAGTAGGTCGATAGCTAGTTATTAACGTAACAAATATAGCAACTATTAATAGAAAACTAAGAAAAGTCTTAGGGAGTGAAACGTTTCGAGCTAAGGTACTAACGCCCGGTTTCTTAAACGAATCAACTAGTTTAAGACCGTCTGCATAATAAGACGGTCTTAAAGCGTTGCACCAAACAAAAATCGGATCTTTAAACGACGGTCTTACATTGTAAGACTAAGTAAGATCTACATATGTTTGGTGCAACAGCAAGACGAGGTTATATATAAGACGAGCTTATATAAGACGAGCTTTAAGATTCGTTGGAGAAACTGGGCGTATATAAAGCATAATGATATAGTTTTACTATATGAAATGTAATTACAATTTAAAAATTGGCACATTGTTAAATGAAGATCCTCTTCTACTTATTACGCTAACGATGAAGTTTTTATATACAGCACCGATGTATTTAACAAAATAATGTTTCCATATATTAGTTTCAATTGAAAAACTTATTTAGTGTACTAATGTCCTTCGAGTTGGAGATTATTAATTTTATACATTAGCACCGAGAAATTTGTTTCAATTTTAGCTTTTGTCTTTATGGTAATAGGTCGAAGCGTATGCCAACATAAAACTATCTGTGAATCCATCTCCAACCGCATCAAACCGTTGGAGAGTATTCATGTGTTCACACACCCATTCAAGTCGCGTAGGGAGTACGGTCTTGACCCTACCGATATTATTCGCATACAAACGTTGATGTATATGTTACAAAATAGATCCCCGGGGAGTGACAAAATATTTTATAGCCAATATCTGTAATGTATTTACTGTGTGTTTCATATATCAATATATCTTTTTGACTGACTCAGTTTGTAGGTTCTTATTTTGAAATTCCGGGGTATGATTTTTAATTGCCCCCAACACTGAATTTTCTTAAATTGCAGCATAAAATTTCCATATACTACAAACTACTACTAAAATAGTTTAAGTACAGACGGAAAGACCCGTGAAGGGTCAATAGTCTAATAAAGATGGTTATATATATATATATATATATATATATATATATATATATATATATATATATATATCCGTCTGTATGTAACTATTTTAGTAGTAGTTTAGTAAAATAGTAAAAAATCAAAACCTTACAAAAACATTGCTATTACTTCAATTAAATAATGAATCAAATACATACAAAAATTCTCCTCTATGAGAATTCGAACCCGCGACCCAAACTTTTTAATTGACAGCAAGGACAATACAGAATACATATATGACAGGTCGGTCGGCTTCAAAACATTGTCTTCCTTTTTATATTATAGGAATGATATAATTATGATCTGTTTGAGAGATTAAAATATTTTATACTAGATTCTTATAAGATACATAAGATATGATAAGATTTTTATAAGAAACATAAGAATGTAATTTTGAATGAAAGTGAAAAGTAGCAGTTTGCAAGTAGGTTTATGCTAACCATAAAATGAAATAGAATCTATGGAAAGTTTTATTTTGTACATAACCACTCAACATGATAACTTTTTTAACCATCTTAATCCCCCGTAACTAACGTTCCATAAATGTATCAATGGGTATTGAACCCATAAGTATTAGTTGTTATAGCAACAATAAATAGATTATGTGAGGAATGTAATTACTTTAGATTCTCTCTATTGGAAATACTGAATAATTAAACAAAAGGTATCATCAAAGCTCCAATCACAAGCGCTATTTAAGGTGTTTTACATTTGATTTGACATATTATGTCACAATGATCCATTTTTCCATTCAATAGCTTATGGGACATATCAAGTTTATGTTGGTGATTACGGGCAAATGTCTCTTTTAACAAATTTTTGACATTTGACATAAGGCAGTATTACACTAGCGTTCGTAGACCGTGGTGCATACCAACAGTTGCTCATTTGGTTGCCATCGGGTACAGACTAGGGTCTGAACTTACAGAACAGGACACACTGCATATAGTGGACAAAAATTATGAGAAGGAAGGCTGTCCATAAACCTCTTCAAAACTACAATACTGTACTATACAAAAAGAAGTGAACAGGTCTAAAACGACCGATATTTATAGATATCCCATATTCATCCAAATACCTAGGAGTCATCTTTGAGTAAATACATGAAACTGACACATAAGTAAAACCGCTATAACCCTCGGTAGTTGCAGTAGAATGTGCGGGAAAACTGGGATCTGAATCCGAAAGTGGAGCCAATGGCTATACACTAGGGTAGTAGAACCCATCATATGGCTCAGTAGTATGGTGGAGCAAGGCTAAGCAAATGAAAGCGGCCAGTTTCCAAGCAACCAAAGGCTTGCCTGCCTGAGAACAACAGTAGCCATGGAAACAACACCCACCGTCGCAATGGAAGTCCTGCTAGACCTACCACTACACATCCTCATTAAAAAAGAAGATCTGCAACAGCTTACTCAAGGTCAAAGCCCCATTAGTAAAACAACACGGGGCAGACTACCAAGAGCTGTAAACAGGCCGAGGGTAGCCACTGTGATGAACATGCCCTCATGAATAAGATGTCGTAATACCAGGAATAGAGGGCTGGTCAAATAGCCCACTCGCCAAAGATATCCTGGTTCACAGACACCTCAAGTAAGCGGATTGAACTGGTATGTTCAGCGTCAACCCGAAGACAAATATTTCGACATGTGGGAGCAAGCATTCCACAGTGTTTCAGGCAGAAATAGTGGCTATACAACACTGTGCAAGGAAAGCACTAAGACACAAATTAACTAATACACGACAGTGGAGCAGCAATAAAGCGTTCGCAACCACTGAAATTAGTCCTGGCTGGTATGGGACTGCTAGCAGAGCCTTGGCAACCTAGGTAGACAAAACAAACAGTCCCCAGGACTGAGTGGCAGGGCCTAGTGCCATCCAAGGAAATAACAGGTCATACAAACTCGCCCGAGTAGGCGCATCAAAATCCTTAATCGGCCTGGAGCCCTACTACAGTGTTTCAAAAGCAATCACTAACACATCCATGGACAATTGGCAATAAAGTCGCAGGACTAGGGGACAAACCAGCCAGGGCAGAAACATGCAAAATAGTTAATAATAGCACGAAATCGCAAATTCAGAAAGGACAAACTTTCGCGAATCACCTTTCACAGTTTTTCAGAGGTTTTCTATAAAGTTACGGCAAATACCGGGAGATTACACTCCTCTGCGCTTCTCTCTCTACCAGCGTAAAAGCCATCGAGCTGGAAGTTATAAAGATAAAATTACTTTGTGAGTACAGATCTACCTTGCCTACACATATACGAACTTGTCTATTTATATTTCGAAAACGGGATTGATTTTTAAAAACAAACACGAAAATTAGTTACTTACCTCACCTTTTCGGATCAAATATTTTTCAAGTTGCAGGATTTTTTTGCGAAGAAGGCTCAGCTAAGGCAGTTTTTAATTAAACTATGTTTTTATAGTGTATAATTATAAGAATATATATAGAATACCTATGTACATATGTGCGTGTTCATAGGTATTCTATGTACATATGTACATAGGTATTCTATATATATTCTTATAATTATACACTATAAAAACATAGTTTAATTAAAAACTGCCTTAGCTGAGCCTTCTTCGCAAAAAATCCTGCAACTTAAAAAATATTTGATCCGAAAAGGTATTCTATATATATTCTATTTTCGCCTTATTATCTTATGTATATTTTGATATTTATGGATTCTTTTTATATTCCTGTATTTTAATTGTATGTTTAGTTACCGTTTTGCCGAACGTGTCGCTTACCCCTTCTCTATGCTCAGTAGAGTAGGAAAAAACTGGGGATGCATGTGCCTCTTCAGCGGATGCTAAGACTATTTGCCCCCTATTACAAACGCAAACGCCGCCCTAAATGGGAAATGGTTCTCCCTCACCAAGACACAGAGGACCGGTTCACTTTACCCGACTATCGCTTTGGAACCGATACTGTTTACTTTTTACCCTTGGTAAATGAGTCCTCCCTAGCTTAAACTCAGAGGATCTATTTATTTTCTTGCAGTTATCGGCTTACGCTGATAAGTGTGTCCTTATTCCTCCTTGTGACGGTTTTCCCTTATTACAACTAGTAGATCCTATCTTCCCCGTAAAGCAGCCTGGCGGTTTATAACCCTCCCCATGCATTTCTTAAGGGGTTATATACCTTTTGTGCGGAAAAATTGAGGAAAGTTTGAATTTTTGTAAAGGTATGTAGCAATAATTTTTTTACATGAAAATTATAATTTATTAATAGTACGTTTTTTAGTGAAAAAAAAGTATTAGTTTATAAAAAAAAAATCATAATTGGCGGAGTTATGACCCTTTCCCTGAAACCCTCTTTTTTTGATGAGGCTTGCGGTGATCATCATGAAAGTCAAGCAGGTCAATTGAAATCATAAAACCCAAAAAATGTCACTAGTATAGAAACCTTCCTAGTACTACGATTATTTAAATAAATATTTTGATTTTTCAGCATACGGGAACGTTTTTCCCAAAATCTCAATGTTTTGAGCTCTAAAATTTTTATTAAAAAATTCGTATTTGCAAAATAAAAATGTATACATAAAAAAGGAATCGTTCAAGTATTGACAACATTAATTACAAATAATTTTTCGGCAATCGCGATCACGGCAAACGCACTTTTGGAAAACACCATTTCGAGATAATCGAGTTTAGCGTGTAATTTTGTTTCGGGAATCCATACTGATTTTTGAAAAGACGGCAAAACAAACAGCAGAGAAAAAAATTCGATAATCGATGCTAACACTTCGGAAGCTCGTATACAACTGATTATAAGGGATTTGTCAGAAAACATACGGGATTTGTATGGTCGAGAATGGAGTAGATGTTCCAGGAAACATCGCACCCCGCCTCGAAACGCTGTAACTTTCTATCTATTGCTCGGATCTCCATGAAAATTTCGTAAAATGTTCTCAGAGTTTTACATTCAGATAAAGCAATAAAAAAATCTATTTTTTAAAGACAATAAAGGTATATAACCCCTTAAGAAGAGCTGACCCCGGCGACGACCTGCAGCTTCCTTCACACTCCCGTTGAAGCTGAGGTTCGATAACAGTATCTTTAACTATATTATGAATGTACCTAAACATGTCCTATATCTTTATATGAACCGCATTAGATCAATACAAATTATTACTATTATTATCATTCAGATATACGTTTCATGTTCTCCAGCCGTAGATTTCATGTACGTGCTAGGCCGCCAACAAGGTTAGGCTTTTATGGGTGCTTTTTGCGTCTGAGTGTTAAAGACTTAACGAATATTATCTTGTGGGGTATTGCACGTCCAAAAAGTGTCTAACTATACGGCATGTGCTCAGTATTATTGTTTGTTTTTGCATTTTATATTCAGACTCGGCTCCAGTCGTACCAGTTCTAGGCCTCCTTTAGCGATAGTGGTACTACACTCTACAGCCAGTTATCATTTTCCACAGTCGTAATACCTCTTCCTTTAGGTCTGATCACTTATTACCTCATTTCTCCAGTCTTCCTAGATGTTGGGCATATCTTTAATGTAGTGCCTTGTCTTGCTAGCTAATATTTTTCTTAATCTGTTATTATTTGTTGATTCGGCTGTTCTATAGTATCGTTCAAGTTGAGTGGAGTCTATCGCTGGTCTGCACTGCAGATAGCTTCGTGCAAGTCAGAACTATTCCTTCCCTCGAGAAGTTCGATCTTAAAGATTTAATCTGACTGTTATGTAAGTTACGTATACCTATTATACCTAACCTATCATCACTTTTCCATAAAGTATCCATTTCAATGTTAGAGTTATTGTGACCAAAAGTGTTAGGAAACGAATAACATATCTAAACTGCTATTCAAAATAATCGCACCACCCAGCCATTTGAACATAAGACTAGTAGAGCAAATGTTTGTTGCAATTTCTTTACAACATATAAAAAGGATTTGTACAACAGTTGGTACAGGTATTTGAGGATGAAGTGCGTATATAGCTCCCTATTCCTACTTCAGTGGTCTCGGGAAGGAGTGGGGTTTCCTCTCGGAGAAACATTTTCAGCAGCTATGGGTGTATAGTTCCCATGTTCATTCTCAATTGTATTGCTTTTTGTAGGTGAAGAGAATGAAGAGTAATGTTGTCCTTTGCGTTGCGTGTTGACAGCGCTTTATATCTCGTTATATGAGTTGATAGACCATGTCATGCTTGAGTGGGGTTACCACCCATAATTTAGGTGAGTGGGGTCGTCACTCCCCAAATAGCAACCCATGCTAATACACTTTTGAGTTTATTACTATTATTCTTTACTATCCTCAACTCAAAACTTAATCATTACATTTCACATTTGTGACATATGATAACAACAGATTAATGTTCATGCTATTAAATATTTGATAATGCAAAATAATTTCAAATTATTAATTAATTAATTTTTAATTATTTTTTATTTATTTATTTATTTATTTATTTATTTATTTATTTATTTATTTATTTATTTATTTATTTATTTATTTATTTATTTATTTATTTATTTATTTATTTATTTATTTATTTATTTATTTATTCATTTATTTATTTATTTATTTATTTATTTATTTATTTATTTTTTTTTTTTACAATATTTTTTGAAAAATTTAGTATTTAGCCTATTTAGTGTAAAGTACTGTGAAACATTTATCGATTTCTCATTAATTTTTCATACATAAATCAATTTTGATTAATAAATTGTCTGCATTGTATTTTAAATAATTTATTATTCTTTGTGCTTTTAATTTCTGCTTTTTTTTACAAACTCGTTACACTATTAATTTCATTTTTTAAATATATTATTTCTTCTTCTCTTCTCTTAAAGTGTAATATTTATTGATGATTCTATTATTTGTTTTAGTTTCTTGATACTTGTATAATTTGTTCATCTTTTTGAGAATATATAGTTTTATCTACTATCGTGTTTTGAGTGTTTTTTGTAGTTACCTTGTTTATTTCTGTTGTGTCCTTTCTGTATGATTTATTTTTGAGACGACTTCCTCTTGGTCTATTTTCTTGGGATTCCCAGGTTAAACGGTCACATTCTCGATCTGTAGCAGCCGTGGTTTGTTTATCACTGCTCGGAACCACCTCTATCACAAGTCATTTTAGTTTCATGAAGAGACTAAAATGTACACATGTCTATTTACTACGGCTAACGTTAAACATAGTATTAATTATTAATAATAATTACAAAAAAAAAACTATTGATTTTATTGATTTAAAAATATTTCAGAACATGTACAATTTATTACTGAATATAAAGCTTTTTTAAGAACTAAATTCCATTGTATATAAAATAAAAACCACACCCCATAATCTATTTGAAATACTGTTTGCTTATATTTCCTTATCTATAGAATTAATTTTTTGTCCTGTTTTAGTTTTTAATTTCGTGTTACATGCCAGCAATCTTATTAGTATATTAAATTTTCTTCTATCACAGCAAAAAGAGGGTTTCGTCGCCAACATCGTGCTGGAATTATTTGAAATTCCTCGTCCAAAAGGCGTTTAGATACTGATATAGCAAAACGTGCGAGGAAAGCACAATAGAGGGTTGCTCTGCCCAAGCTGAAGAAATTATTCGCGATTAAACGGAGCTGAAAAACGGAAATTCACTGACGTGTATTTATTAAGATTAATTTCCTGGCCGGGATTAATAATTTAGCGCAATGTGAGAAAAATAAATTGAATTTAGACAGGCGTAGATAAATGTTTCAATCTATTTAATTTACGGAATGAAAATGATTACAGTTGTCAATATTAAAACGAGATTATTACTTTCACTTATATTTGTCGAATAATAAATAATCGAGAAAAACAAAAAACTGATAGGAACAACCAATCAATCAATTTAAAAACAATTTCTTCTGAAATCGTAATATTGAATGCTTTTGCACTCATATATCTCCTGCCATTTATTTCGCTTATAACAGAGATCAAATGAATTTCCATTCGGTTAGCGAAGAAAATCGAATGTTAGAAGTCGTGCTATACGGAGGGTAATGAAAAGGTTTGAATATAGGTCAAATATCTACAGCTCGGAAAAACGTTATATTATGTCTACATTATCACAATAGTGTTGCCAAAGTCATTAAAGAAGGATATATAAAATATATAAATAATAAATTAATGAAAACGTATAATATGCGACAAATACTAAGCGGCTAACATTTTATTCCTTTATCGTATTCCTTACAACTTTTACCTTGTCGATTACAAGCTTGCATATACATTCAAATTTCACTTCAATTTTTATTTATATCTATGATAATTTAAACTGAAAAGTTGTTCATGTATCTTATGTACTATAAATGGCGCATTTAATAAATTCAGTACTACCACAGATTAGCGTTTATATAGATAGTAAACTTTTGTCGGCACCTTTGATCTTTTCAAGAAAGATTTGGTGACTGACAGCAATGGGATACATACCAATCACAAAACAATACAGGATATTAGATAAATGAAACGAATTTATTTTAAATATATATAGTATAGTATAGTATAGTATAGTATAGTATAGTATAGTATAGTATAGTATAGTATAGTATAGTATAGTATAGAATAGTATAGTATAGTATAGTATAGTATAGTATAGTATAGTATAGTATAGTATAGTATAGTATAGTATAGTATAGTATAGTATAGTATAGTATAGTATAGTATAGTATAGTATAGTATAGTATAGTATAGTATAGTATAGTATAGTATAGTATAGTATAGTATAGTATAGTATAGTATAGTATAGTATAGTATAGTATAGTATAGTATAGTATAGTATAGTATAGTATAGTATAGTATAGTATAGTATAGTATAGTATAGTATAGTATAGTATAGTATAGTATAGTATAGTATAGTATAGTATAGTATAGTATAGTATAGTATAGTATAGTATAGTATAGTATAGTATAGTATAGTATAGTATAGTATAGTATAGTATAGTATAGTATAGTATAGTATATGAAAACAATATTTTATTTAAAAATCAATCTATTTCAATAAAATAAATAAGCTCATATACATATAATACAATAAGAATACTATCTGAGAAACATATAATTATGTATGATGCATCATTTGCGACCTTTTCTTTTCTGAATTTGCATGATTAAATATAAATCGATTACTAGTTTAGAATATCGATTTTTTTCTAGCAAGGTGCTGTGTTAACAATCTGGCATGAATGTTTTTATTAAAAAGCAGGTACCGTATACGTGACAGATTTAACGCTAACATAGGTTGATAATAAATTTGAAATGTACATGAACTGAAAAGGAAATGCCTCACCATGTATATCGTATTATTTTAAAAAAAAACTTCTATCTTTATAGGGCTATCAGCCGGGAGGCGTTTCTGCAGCTCAGAGAAGTTTAATCACCCGGTATTTAGCTTAACTATACAGAAAACCTCCGAAAAACTATGAAAGATAATTCGCGAAAATTGGCTCCCAGCTGGGGATCGAACTCAGGCTCCCCAATGCTTAGTACGAGACGGACGACGCCTCTAACCACTCGACCATTGAGCTGGATGGTATGATATTATTTATCAACCATGGTTGAATTAGAAACGATGAAACACTTGTTTTAATATGAAAGACAACATTGCATTTCTTACAATCAGAGAACAGGAAAATGTATTGCAATATAATTTCTATATTTTATTTCTTGTATATGTGTAGGTAAACCTGTTATTGTTAGTTTACTTCTAGTTATATACAGTTTATCATCCTACTCTCATGTTATATAATCCTTTATAATTAAAGGTTCTCTTGTTCTCTTCCATTTGTGTATATTAATAATAACATTGTATCTATTTAATAACTATAAAGCACATTTCGCAAAAGTCCATTTAAATTTATGTGCAATTCATTATGCGCTCTTTGTAATTTATTTCAACTCTTAGTCCCGCAAACTAGTAGCGATTTATTTTTTGTTATGCTGTAAACATCAAAGCTGTCGTCATCCTATGTACATGTCTGTCCTCTCCGCCACACTACCTTAGGGCACGCATTTTAATTAAATACATGCTTTTTCCAACCTCGCTCGTCGTCGTCATTTCGTGGAGCGCGCGTATTTTCATTAAGCTAAAACCCCAGACGATATTTTCCAAGCGATGGTTTTAATGGACATTCCCTGAATTAAAATGAGCCCAAATGATACCCTCGTGAGTCGCCCATGTGTGGATTAATATTATATATTTTTACACTACTGGTTAAATCTTATTTTATCATCCTCTTCCACACCTTACCGACCTATATCGTGCACAGTCTACAATACGTAAAATCTTCAAAGATAGATTACATAAACTGAGGTAAACGTATCAAAAATAGCATCCTTAAAATATTTGAACTAATAATAATAATAATATTCATAAATTGGGAAGAAACACCAGGAGAGTTTAAGACAGTATATTGCCAACAATATACATTAATAGGCATAAGAGCAACTGTGATAACTAATGATCCACTTCGGCAGTAAGCTATTTCAGCAGAGTATATGAGAATATATGATGATGAATATAAGCTGAGAATAGCTACTCCAATCGCATCTGATCACATTTTCACTCTAACTTTGCAACTGATAAGTGCTAACTTCATAGCACATACTTGAAAACTAAAAGCGCGCTACTTACCAACTTACAAACACGAACCAGCGATTAAGAAGAAAACTTAACACAAAACCAAATTCTGGGAGCAAGTACATCTGAACTGAAAATCTTGTAAGAGCGACACTATCGATAGAAACGCAGAGGACCGTCTCACGGGGAAATAGTGAACATAACTAATATAGTAATTGATCACGATAACTAGTCGGAAGAAACATTATGAAAAGCAGACATCCGTACCAAGGCGTAGAAATGAGAGTAATTACGCTATGCCAGAAAAAGACGTCAAAGTAGTCGATGTAGTTCTAGGATCAACTCGATGGAACTGATAAGGACTAACGGTAGGGGGCCTGTTCGTCCCCTATAAAAACTGCTTAGGGAACCGATTCACTTTACCCAACTATCGTCTTTACACCGACAATTGTGATTACCTTTACCCTTGGTAAATCGATTCTCTTTCACCAAGAGTCAGGGGATCAATTTATTTATTTTTTTGCAGCTATCGGCTTACGTTGATAATTGTGTCTCCATTTCTCTTGTGATGTTTTGCCCTCACCACGACTAAGATAATCGTTATGAGTAAGATCTTGGAACGGGAGAGAACAGGAAGTTCTACTGCACTATCAGAAACCAAACGCAGAGGGAAAGGCGATCTTATATATAAAGGATACATATTCAAGTATTGTGGGACTGAAAAACACAAACGAGCCACAGCCGAAGTAGGTCTGCTAATCAGTGATAAATTCAAACAGAACATAGAAGATACATTCTACGTCAATGAAAGAATCCTCAGAGTAGTCCTAGACACCGTCAGGGACAAAATACATATTATCAGCGTTTAGACACTAACAAAAGCAAAGAGGAAATTGACACCTTCTACGAGCATCTGCAGACCGAAGTCGACAAAATACGTACCGAACAGAAGATCCTAATCATGGGCGATCTGAATGCCAGAATTGGTAATGCAATCGTAGACTGCGTAAAACAACGTTTCAATGAAGCACATGTCAACAACAGCGGAGTAACTCTCACCACATTTTGTATACAAAACGAGATGAGTACGTATTGCAATCACAAGCCACAACACAAGATAACCTGGTCCAATACGCAAGGACATTCATCAACGATCGATTATATAATCAGTACACCCGAGTCAGATAATCGACGTACGCTCGCTAACGTCGGCGAACATTGGATCAAATCACCAACTAGTCATGACAAAACTTCGACTCACAACACAATTCAAAAAGAAGCTACTATCTAGCGAGGTAGACAGACTGAACATCGATTCCATTAGTGACCCCACCGTGAAGGACTTAGGGAAAGATTAACCAAAAAATCAGAGAACAGTCAATTCTGGACGAGGACGACGTGGAAACCAGTTGGAAAAAAGTAAAATCACACATCAAGAAAGCAGCCAATGAACAATAGGCAGGAGGAGGATAAACAAAAACCCAAAGAAACACAACACACCATGGTTCACGTCAGAAGTAAAACAAATGGCAAGAGAAAAGCGAAAAACCTAGTGGCTACGTTACAGGGAAACAAGGAACAGAGTAAAAGCAGAAGTACGAAGAATAAAGACCGAATACTGGGAAACCTTCACTGACATGGAATCAATATTCGCCGACATGGAACATGATCTGTAAAGCAGCCAAACGAAGATATGGGGAATGATCCGTCGAAGAAAACGCGAAGTCAACGAATACGTAACAACAAAAACTATTCCGGAAGAGGTATGGATAAATCACTTAAAACAAATGTTCGAAGATGATAGGATACAACATCAGGAAGCGCCACCAACGGCAGAAACAACTACATGCATCAACCAGGAACTGGTAGAAAAATACATCAAGGAGGAAAACAGGAAAGCTCCAGGTATCGACGAACTGATAAAATATGGAGGTAAACCACTAAGCGTACAACTAGCCTTTACCAGAAGATTCTAAATGAAACAACCATACCAACTGACTGGAAGAAAAGCGTCACTATCCTTATCTTCAAAAAAGGCGACAAAAAGCAACCAGTGCCGCTATAAAACTCTTCACGAAAATCATCTGCAACATCATCTCAGAACAACAGGGCTTCCGCAAAAATGGTCCACAGCAGACGCCATATTCGTCATCCGGCAAATAGTAGAGAAATCAATAGAATACGAGAAACCGGCGTATATGTGCTTCATAGATTTAACCAAAGCGTTCGACCGAGTGAGGCTAAAGGACATTACAACCATATTGAGACCGCGAAAGAAATCGTTAGAACCGTTGAAAACACCAATACAACGACTAGACTACTTGTTACAACAGCTTGTACAAGGAAGTGCCGATCTCAACAGGAATAAGACAGGGGGATTCACTAAGCCCGACACTCTTCAACCTAATTATGGACAAAATAATAGTAGACGTAAAAAACGCGGGGCATGGATTCAGAACAAGTAAAGGAGAAATACAATACAATGCTACGCAGATGACGCAGTAATCATATCCAAGAACGCGGATGAACTACAGAGGCTACTACATCAATTTTACCTGCTGTAAACGCTACAATATGCTGATTGCGGCACAGAAGACAAAAATACTAGTTGTAGCAAAAGAGCCCACAAGATGCAAACTGGTTATTAACCACGTAATAATAGAGCAGCTAATGTTCTTTAGGTACTTAGAGGTAGAAATAAGCGCCCATCAAGACCGGACGTCGGCGGTAAAGAACCAAACCGATAAAGCATCTAGAATATCCGGGTTCTTCCATATTATGTCCCTTATAATATGGAAGAACCCATTCCTGAAACTGGAATCAAAAACCCGAATATATAAATCATGCGTTAGACCAATAATCGCATACGCCGCAGAATCTAGAGCAGACAACAGCAGAACCAAGAGCATAACCCGAACGGCAGAGATGAAAACGCTCGGATGTATCACGGGACAGAATATCCAACCAAAACATAAGACAAATGTGCGACGTACAGGACATAGCAATGTGGATGAGGCAGAGATGACGAGAATGGAACCAACACATTAACAGAATGGAAGACATCAGAATTGCAAAAATCGCCAGAGACGGAAATCCACACGCTAAAAGGCCCCCAGGCAGACCACCAAAGAAATGGAGGGATAGCTGGGTTTCGACATCAATAGTGACTACTTAAAACTGAAAAAACAGGCTGTAAGCCTATTTCGAGAAGAAGAAGAAGAAGAAGAAGAAGAGGAAGAAGAAGAAGAAGAAGAAGAGGAAGAAGAAGAAGAAGAAGAAGAAGAAGAAGCTACAAACACCTAGACTACAGGGCGTGTGGTTTGTAGATGATATTGTTTCTGGCAAGCTATACAAGTTTTCTCTAGTTGCATAAGTATGTATTTGATTTATTTGGGTAATGGTAAATCGTGCTTTAGTTTGGTTGGTTATCATTTGTTGCATGAGGATTCGGTTTTAGAATTTATTTAGAGTTGCTATTAATAGTTTGGTAGCTTCTTTTATTTGTTATTTGATGTATCTATACTATGCCGATGTTCTCTTTGGTAGTCACCATTTATTTGCCACACAATACACGTACAAGTGTTATAGTTACTTTATCGCTTCAAGATGTGTGCTTATTTATTCCTAGGTCAACATCGGTTTCGTTTTCTTATTTTTGGGATTATCATGTTTTTAGTCCTAATTATACGTGTATTGTTAAAGCATTAATGTGTTATTTAATTTATGTCTTTTTGTGATTGAGTAAATTTCATGGTTGAAGACATACATTGGGGGGAATGTGGGGAAACGACCTAGAAGAGTAAATATATAGGTCATTGTGAGTTTGGCGGAGACATGGATGACGGAGAAGCAGTGGGTGCAAGTGATATGCAATATGCCGTTAGGGTGGGATTGAATGCAGGAGGCTAAGAAGCAGACGAGGAGGCCAAAGGAGGTACTATAACTGACGTAAGGAAAATATTGGGAGACTGGAAAATAGAGTCAATAAGGAAACTACGGGGTTAGTAGTAGCGACGTAGCATTAAATAGATGTATTATGTAGGAGGGGCTTCTAGAGGAGATAGAAATGGTTGGAAATGAATGGGTCCTTAGGCGGGACAGTAATGCAGGGACTAGACTAGAGAGTAAGACGTCATAGAACCAGTCACTCAATCAAGAAAAAAGTGAGTGGATACAAAGCATAAGAAAGGTGGCGTGGGACGTACTGAATGGATGTACAGAGGGCAACTGGATAGGCAAGAAGACGTTATTTGGCCATGGATGCGGCTCGATCATAGACTAAGCATTACGCAAATTTATCGGAAGGGAGAAGCTAGTGCATTTCAGAGTATAAAACGAGAGTGGGTCATATATCAGTGAAACTGTGGCGAGTGATAGGGAGAACAAGAACTAGATGAAAGGAATTTGCAACCGTAATGCAGGTGGAATGAACCAGACTTGATAGCCTATAAGGAAACGAGGAATCACGTGAAGTAGGAAATGGTGGACTCGGTACAGCAATTGGCGAGCTGCCATCAGTGTTGGTGAAGAAGAAGTGTGACCGTCGGAGGGATGGCTGGTTTGATGAGTGTAGGAGAAGGCACCATGGCAGAACGACATGGCGAAATAGAGAAATGAAAGACGGGAGTCGACTAGGCCAATCACAACATAATCCCAACATCACTGCAACTGATAGCATTAAATAGATGTATTATGTAGGAGGGACTTCTAGAGAAGATAGAAATGGTTGGAAATGAATGGGTCCTTAGGGGGAACGGCGGGACAGTAATACAGGGACTAGACTAGAGAGTAAGACGTCATAGAACAAGTCACTCAATCAAGAAGAAAGTGAGTGGATGCAAAGCATAAGAAAATTGGCGTGGGACGTACTGAATGGATGTACAGAGGGCGACTGGAGAGGCAAGAAGACGTTATTTGGCCATGGATGCGGCTCGATCATAGACTAAGCATTTCGCAAATTTATCGGAAGGGAGAAGCTAGTGCATTTCAGAGTATAAAACGAGAGTGGGTCATATATCAGTGAAAGTGTGGCGAGGGATAGGGAGAACAAGAACTAGATGAAAGGAATTTGCAGCCGTAATGCAGGTGGAATGAACCAGACATGATAGCCTATAAGGAAACGAGGAATCACGTGATGTAGGAAATGGTGGACTCGGTACAGCAATTGGCGAGAAGAAGAGTGACCGTCGGAGGGATGGCTGGTTTGATGAGTGTAGGAGAAGGCACCATGGCAGAACGACATGGCGAAATAGAGAAATGAAAGACGGAAGTCGACTAGGCCAACCATAATCACAACATCACTGCAACTGATGGACTATATATAACGTGATTTAAAGTAGGGCATGCAAAAGAAGTAGCAGGAAATGGAAAAACACCTCGGTCTGTTGGGATACACGTTGATGTTGGTGAATCACAATTTGTCTTCAGGAATTATTGCGGCATACGAATAGTAAACATCCTTCAAGATATGGGACTGAGCAGAGATCCGATTATTAGCTAACCTGGATGGGAACCAGAAAGCTGCCATTTGAGTTCAGTGAGATGGTGAGATGACGGAGAAAATATCGATCCTACGTCCGAATAAGTTGTGTTCTTTCGCCTGTCTAATTCAATGTATACTCATTTCGTGGTTTGATATTCTTTAAGGGCAGAATACTCTAAAGATACGTCGAGACTACGACGTATTGTTGATGAAGACTTGGATTGTATTACGCTCGAGATTATTTAGATGTCTCGCATCCAGTATTGACTTGGCGTTGGAGTTGAATATTCGAAATTTTGTGGTGCTGGTCTATATAATCTTTAGTTGTCCAAAAGTGGCTTTCGCTTCTCGAGCTCGAAGAAAATGATATGAGTATAATTATTAACAGAGTCGTTATCAATAACCTTAGATGACCTTAGTGACACCGTCTTATTAACCATAAGTTTAGATGATCTGGATGTTCTATTGAATTTCGTTACGCGAGTAAGCAACTATTCATCGCTAGAAATACTAAGAAAATCAAATGGCACGTTATCAGTAAATATCTAATTGCTGATTATAATGATATTATTCAAATTGGAAATGAAACTCTAGAGAAAGTCTCATCTATTGTACAAACCTAGATGATAAATAAGAAAACACTCGTTTGAGGTTTGAAGTAGAATCGAGCAAGCATGAAGTTCATTCCGCAAGACGATAACATTCTAACTAAACGTGACTTAAAAGTTGACCTACGTCTCCGCTTACTCCGATGCTACGTATTCAACGATCTATTATATGGTGCTAAGACCTGGACAGACGCCATCTGCAGAATAGCAGATCGAATAGGCGTTCGGAATGTGGGCCTACCCCAAAATTCTCAAAATATTCTGGATCCACCACATAACAAATATAGAAGTACTGCGATACAATTTGATTTACTCAATTCTATCACGAAACGAAAGCTCGAATATTACGGCCACGTATTGAGAAACAATAAATACCATGTGTTACAAACCATCAGACAGGGTGAAATTGATGGTAGGCGAATTACATCATAGGTACGGTTAATTAACAAGATCTCTTTTCCGAAAAGCAGTAGATAAGATGCAGATTATGTTTCTGTTTATTGACGTCCTTGGAGGGTAAGGCACAAGAACAAGAAGAGCTAGAGCAAGAGATATTTTGACGAGGTGTGCTAAAGGAAAGAATGGGAGGCGATACAGAAGATGGAAGAGAGGCTAAAGGAATGTGTATCAGAGAAGGAGGATTTTTAAGGAAACATCTGCGAATGGTAAAGTTAAAGTGGATCTCGCAGAGTTAGAGAGAAGATATGGCGTAGATACAAGGGTAACTGGGGAGTTACAGGTAGTAAGACGGATATCGCTTGGATTGAGCTGGAAGAGACTTTAGCACAAAAACGGGGAAATCCAGCTGCGGAAGATAAGATAAACGCTTAAGCATCTGAAAGGTTGTTAATGAAGAGAGGGAAAACTGGTACAGTGCAATTATATGATATGGAGTGAAGGAGAGTCCTGATACTGGCATGGCACAAAGATAGGGAGCTACAGAACTAAACAACTATAGAGAGATCACCATAAAGAGTACGGGGTACAACTTAGCCATGACCATGGTAAAAAATAGGCTGGAATCCCCTTCCAGCCCATTTTTTTACAGAAGAACAGAAGAGGGTGGCTGCCAGAAAATCATGGTAGGTTAGAAAGGAAAGACGGACAATAGAGCAGATTTTCACGCTAGCAAGAACTACTACTACTTACTCGTCCCACCAGTCAATTCTGCGTGCGAGCTGCAAAACTCTAGCGGGTGAGGAGTTGCCAATGCAGGCTATACTAGGCCAGAACTCCCCTAGTATTAGTTGCCTAGTATTTACTAGAGTGCAGAGGTATATTACATGCTGTGCTGTGTCCAATTCTTCATTGCACTCTCTGTATAACGGGCTGTCCACCAGACTCATCGTGCTTTTTAGTCGGCAGTTGATAGTTAGGATGTTGGTCCATAATTTCGGTTTCGTTCTACATAAGTTAAAGCGGGCCGTGGCTACAATTTTACAAGGTTGCCTAATTGCTACATTTGATTGCTTGCAGCCCGGTATTTCTTGCCATCTTACCTTGTGAAAAGCATGTGTTCTATGCTTTATTTTTTTTTCAGAGTACCTGCAGACAGTATTTCATCCTCTTGGGTTGTTAGAGGACGTAAGGATCCCTTCCTTACAAGCTCATCTGATATTTCGTTCCCCTTGATGCCACTATGTCCTTTGATCCAGCAGAGTTCTAGTTTGTTATGTTTAGCTAGCTCCTCCAGGCCGTGTAGACATGAACACATTTGTGTCGAAAGAGCTATACTTTCGACACAAATGTGTTGTCATTTAGTTGAAAGTATTTAGGTTTAGGTATGTTTTATCTCATATTATGTTGAACTTTGGTGATAGTTATGCTAATTAACGCTTTCTTAACAGCTGCATTTATTCTATTTCTGTAGTAGTCTAATTTTCGTATATTGATTTAATCTTCTATTTTCTTCTTCAATTAATGGTATTTCGCTTTTAGTACACAGTTTCAGCTGTCTTTTTTAGATCCCTTATTATATTTTTGGAGTACAGTTTCTACAGTTTAGTTTAACATGTACGCATTCCTTTTTCATTGGTTCCTTTGTTTATTTTTTTTGTTTTATATTTAGTATATATTGGAAATATTCTTCTAATAGTATTATAAAATAAGGATTATGTCCATTATGTTTATAACTTGCACCTCTAGATTTGTATCTGTTATTACTTTGTAAAGCTTCCAGATTAAATAAGTTAGTTGAAGACTAAACTACAAGGCGTGAAACAGCGTGAAAGTATTGCATTCAAAGAAACTAGAATATGCTGCGTATCATATATATAATTACTAACATACATTTTACAATTTTATTGTATTTATGGTGGTAAATCAATTAAAGTATTATTAATAATTTTAATGACGGGGAGTATAAACGGATTGGTGTTTTCCTACCTGTCGCCCTCACTACACCCTCGAGCTGCTACAGGAATCCTCTGAAGGCCGTTTGGGGAAATGTGATAGCTGATGAATTAGCGATTGTTGAAGAATCAAAGGAAAACTATTTATTTTAGCACATGTTACCGTATTGTAGTTCTGGCTAAGCCCTGTTTTCTTCAGAAGTGGTCGCTTAAAAGCTACCGATTTTAACGTAATTTTTACGTCACAAACATTATTTTATGTGTATATAAATATATATAGTTCCTCAAAGAGAGAAATACCTCAACGTAATGCAAGAAGGCAAGAGGAAAATGGTTAGTTATTCTATTCAATATACATAAACGTGATTTTTTTCTTCCAATTTTAAACCAGATTGTATTATAACCCAGTACCGCACTAGTAATCAACAAATTAAGTTTATATAGTAACCAAAATGTTAAGTCACTCTAGTTTTGAGTTGTTATACTAAACGTCAGTATAGAGTAGTAATTCTTTATTGAAGCTATATAAATGTTCATCACTTTGTTACCACTGTAGAATTATATTTCTTATAGTGCATCTCTAATTATACTTTTAAATGTTCATCATAGTGTATTCATTTGTTGCCATATGAAATATTTCACGCAGTAAAACTGCAATTTCCTTAAGGACGGTTATAAATCATCGGGAGGAGACCGCAATTTTTCCAAGCGCGTCGAAATTAATTACGGAACGCAAATAAGACGGCGGCGGTAGACGGAGGCGGGCGCGCATTGTGCGTTCCGCGGGGGATTAACGAGAAGAGGCTGAGACGCAAGCAGTCTTATTTTATCATTTTCCCTCCGGGCGCCGAACAATTAGCGGCCGACGTTGAGGGATCGCCGCGCATAAAAACACCCCGGCCGGAACTAATTATTTGGACGTCATCAATTCCGACGCCGATAATTAATTTCGCGGTTAATTGCGTTCGAAATGTCGCCCCCGCGTGCTCGATACTGCCGTTTCGACGAGATGATTTAGTGTGCGCTAATCAATTTCGAACTTTTTTGTTTGTTTATTGTGTAGAGCGGAAGTTAATTCATCAATTTTATAAACTGATTATGGATGTTATGAGTAAATGAAAACAGAGAATCTACAGAATTATAATGTAAAATATTCCTACAATAGAACATATTTTTAATACTAATGTACAATATTTTGGGAAAGGTGTCAATGGAAAGCGTCATGCTTCTAGACGTCGGGAATATTAGACCGGGCACTATGGCTCCCGTGGGGAAACTGTGGAAACGTGAAAAGCCGGGAAAGCGTGAAACATGAAATTGATCATAGAGAAAAATTTGAACTGTCAGTTTGTGCGCGCTAAAAGGCACCTTATACGGACAATAATAGTGTCAGTCCTAGTACTGTCAGTATTTGCTTCAATCTTCCTTTTTATATTTATTACGTAATCAATTATCCGGATAAACATGGGTAGTCTCTTCATTCCATCATTACTATACCTTACACGATAAGTACGACTGTCAATATTTTACAATAAAGAACATTTTAAATATATTGTCGTACAGTAATAATGTCATTATTCTAAAATATTGACAGTATTTTTGATCATGTAAGGTGCCTTTATGAAGGCAAATAAATATCGGGAACATAATATTAGAAAATGTTAACCAGTAGTGTACTGCCGGAAAAGTGAAGAAATAAAAAACGATTTTTTCCAGAAAAAAGTTACAAATAAAGCTGCAAAAAGTAAAAATGTAAAATTTCAAAAAAATGTCTGTCAACGGCAGAAAACTATGGTCCGTTGCGTCAAAATTGGGGTCGCCCCAGAAGTGGTCTGGCACTTAAACTAATGTCATTTGATTGTCTCAAATTGAACCGAAATGGCTACAGGGCTTGGCAAATTTTTCGAACTTGGAAAATTGTATTTCATGATAGCGAACTGTGCCTGATGTAATTTTGTAAGTACTCTAATTCCAACGAAAATTCCGAAAAAATATTGCTATTAAACGACGGTGCACGTTTAATAGCAATATCATGGTAAAGCCGAAGAAGTGAAGAAAATTAAAATTAAAATTGTCAACTCAAGATGAACTTTTGGCTACGGATAGACAATTTTGCACGAAATGAAAAATCTTAAAACATATCGCGATTGTTTCAAATTGAATCAGAAAACCTACAGAGCTTGGAAAATTTTTGAAACTTCGAAAATTGTATTTTACGATGAACGCGTTTTTTGGTGTTGGTGTCTTTCATTCCCAAAGAGAAAACATAAAAATATTGTTATAAAAAGTGCACCGTTATGGCTTTAAAGTCGAAGAACGTTAGAAAAATTAAATTAAAATTGTCCAATCAAGATGATCTTTAGCCTGCTGGATAGACAATTTCGAACATATTCGAAATATATTTCTCCCTAAAACAAAAGACGTCACATGATAAATTATAAAAGTGATAAAAATAAAAATTAACTACCACTGCCCAATGAAGTTATTCTTACAAGCGATTTTCTTAAAAACATTAAGGCTTGGTTGCATAAAGCATATAACTCTCCAGTTAAGTTCCATTACGTGATTCTAACCTCAATTTTGACAACTTTGACAATAATGCGACGTTGCCATATATAAATAGAGATACGACAATGTTTGCAATATCAACCAATATAACCACGCATCATTATAGTTATCTAGCCTTTATACAACCGAGCCTAAATATTACATTAATGTATCATGATATTTTTGATTTTTGACTTTAAAATAGTTGAATAAACTATTATCGGCTAATTCAAAGCTCAATATTTTCTATTAATTGATAATATGTTTTAATTGGGAAACAATTGACCAACCATTAAATAGCTCAATTGAGCGAATTACTGTCAACCCAAATAAATTATTAATAGTTATTACTAGCCCAATGTGCAAACATAAAA